>CM051259.1:57157169-57787169 GCA_027921565.1 Artemia sinica
CCACCTGAACAATTGAAAGAAACAAAGATTTGGCGAAATCTCTTCCATAATGACAAAATACAAGCCGAGGCAAAAGTTAAAGATCCAATAGAAAAAAATATAATCATGACTTCAAGAAAAGGCTCAAATTGTCTGCGTTTAGCAGAGAAGCGGCAAGTGAGAATCTATATTTTCGGTGCTTGTCTAGAATCTGGGTACACACGAAAGAATGATCACATCGAAATAATTCGAAATCTCAAAGCCGCTATTGATAAACAGATTTGTGAGGTGTTGCTCACTCCGTGACAAAGATTTAAACTTTAGGTTTTTGAGGTTTAGGGGGACTAAAAGGTAAGCTAGGTACTAAAAGGTAGCTAGGTTTGGTTACGTATTTAATATATGCTATGCTTTACTCCCACACCCCTAATGTGGAAATATATAGCCCAAATTTGTTTATAACTATTATATTTTCATCCTTTTTGTTTTATTTGATTCGCATTAACGAAACTTCACTTCTTGCATGTGTACCCAGATTCTAGAGAAGTACCGTATTTTCTTATATGATGTCATGCATATCATAAATAAGATTGTTGAGTTTCTAACGCAACACTTATTTATATAATATAATCACTGATGGAAGGCCCGTTTAAAGAAAATTTGTAGTTGCAGTTACTATAAATGAAGATTCTTTGGAACCAACACCTGAACTATCAGACGCGATAAGATGTGAAATTCCACAACTGGACCATAAATTGCGAAAACACTAATACGTACAGCTAAAGCAAAGGCCATTGCTAAATTGTCTAAAGTAATCAAAATCCCAAAAAGTGTCAAAAATGAAAAGGAAGAGCAGACACACGCAGTTAGAAGACATACGACACCGAACAAGTGAGGGAGTCAAAGATGAGAATGAAGAGCAGCGAGTCAGTGGAAATCAACCTGGACAGCGAGAATCAAAACGTCTCAAAATTGAAAATGATAGCGATGATGATTGGGTTTGGGATTTTCACATGGATAAGGTCATCAATACCTACCATACCTTTGCTTAAAAAAAGGTTCGGCAAACGCGTACTTCATAACGACGAAAGATAAGCCGAGGTGCAACGAAGCAAACAAATTGAAAATGATAGCGATGATGATTGGGTTTTGGATTTTGACATGGATAAGGTCATCAATACCTACCATACCCTTGAAAATCAAAAATATGGACTGGATAAATCGTTGGAAGAGAAAGAAGTTTTTGTCCCACCACTTGAACAATTAAAAGAAACAAATGTTCACCGATATGTCTTTTATAATGGAATAAGACAAGCCAAGGCGAAAGAAGAAATTTTTTCCTCACCTCCTGAACAATTAAAAGAAACAAAGGTGGTCGTCAATGCCTTCCATACCTTGTAAAATCAAAACCTGGGCTAGAAAAATCGTTGGAAGAAAAATAAGTTTTTGTCCCACCACCTGAACAGCTAAAAGAAACAAAGGTTATGGCGATATGTCTTTCATAATGAAAAAAGGCAAGCCGAGGCAAAAGTTAAAGGTCCAATAATATATATATATATATATATATATATATATATATATATATATATATATATAATATATATATATATATATATATATATATATATATATATATATATATATATTGAATTTCTGTTTAATCCGCATTCTAATACTTATTGTACAGGGGTGTTGTGGATAATAAATAAATTGTATATATATATATATATATATATATATATATATATATATATATAATATATATATATATATATATATATATATATATATATCTATATATATATATATATATATATATATATATATATATATATATATATATATATATATATATATATATATATATATATATATATATAATATATATATATATATATATATATATAGAATATAGAATATAGACTAAGCTTCAGGACAGTAAAATAGCTATGACGATTAGAAAGGTTGTGATTTCTATATTATATTTGCCATTATATGATTACTTCTTTTTTCAAAATAGTTTTGAATCCCTCATCCCCTCCAATCAGTGGTGCTAACTTCTTTAATTTCCAAAGCCAATCACTTTAATTAGGCACCACCAACGCATACAAACAAACAAATTTATAATCCTCACCATATCAAAAATATCTTTGAATTCGAGCAATAATACTTATCAGATTTGATCCTGGGGTATTCTACGGTAAATTACCCAAATATTTCCTTTGCCAAGCCATTTTGCAGAGTGTCCTTCCGTTATAGGGCACGACTTCCCGGTGGGTCCGAATTTATAAAAAATCAACAAAAATATGTTTTTTTTTAGCACCTAAATTACTATTTATCTTATGTTCCCTTTTTCCCAATCTGCTTACTAATTCAATAAATGACAATGACAATCAATTCAATGACAATACCACTCAATTCAAACAAATGACAAATATTGCCTTTTCTTAATGACATTTCTTATGTAACAACATACTCAGAAACTAGACTATGTTTTCATCTCTAATTTTTTAATCTTGGTCATCGCGGATCAAAACCAACTTTCTGCTGCTTTCTGTGAACAAAGTGGTTCGAGGCCCCACTAGATGTGCATCATAAAAAAGCTGCTTAATTACCTGGTGCATGTCCTCAGGATGCACCGAAACCGCATCCTTTGAATTATTTTACGAAATAGCCGGACAGGTTAAACCAGTGGCTCCCAACCGATTTTGGACCATGCCCTACCTGGGCATTTCTAAAATACTGATGCCCCCCTCGTAATATTTAAATTTTGTTATTCAAATATTACACGTATTCATCTGGAGGAAGCTTAAATGGCCATTAAATGGTATCTTTTTACGGGTCGTCCTCTAGGAATTTTTATACTAATGAAAAATATTGTCTGAATACAACACCTTTTATACAATTATGACGTCATTGCAACGCTATCATGCATCTTTTTTCTCTTTAAATGCATATGAATATGACATCATTAACATGAACAATGTTCTTTGTTTTCCCAAATTAAGATTCTAGTGTACAGTCAGCCGAAGGGTGCACGTCCTGCACATGACCCACCAAAATATTGTCATGCCCCACCTGTGGGGCCACCTGTGGGGTACGTTGGGAATCACGGGGTTAAAGTAAGATGAAGTTGCCAAAGATGACCCAAAATCTGTGGGGATTTATGGAAGTGGGCGAAGTAGAAGCTCTAAATATGCTGGTATAGAGGAGCAGTCTTAACCAGTATGCTCAGCTCAGGCGGCTTAAATGCTGCTAGTAGTAGTAGGAGCAGTAGTATCCTTTATAGTGAGTGGAGATGCCATATCATCTTTCTAAGTTCGAAGAAATTTGTTGTTAAGAAGGTAATAGACATATTAACATGCTGAGTGATTAGCTATGCTGGGTGATTAGGTAGCGCTGCCAGGACCTGATATGAGGTTCTTTTTGAAGCTAAAAAACAAAAAAAGGAGCTTTAGTATTAACATTCCTCCTGTATATAATGTATTTTGATTTATGGTATGGATTTATTACGAAGTTTAATAGAAACTACTTAATCTAGCGATGCTCTTAAAGCATAATTATATAAAAATTAATTATTTATAATCCAGCGAAAATGTCAATTCTTAAAATATCTCCAGCATTGGAAGCTAATAAACAATGTAATCGCAAATTATTGCAAAATACCGATTAGTCTCCATAAATTTGTTCCATCACAAGAGGGCAAGAAAGGTCATAAACCATTCAAAACGAGGGATGAATAAAGGGGTAGCTTGTAATCGAATTCTTTCACCATGGGGCCTTCAAAATCGTTAGTCTCTGCGTGAATATGATTGTTTCTCGATTCACCATGCCCATGTTTAGCATTTATTAGATTTCCCGTAGAAAAGAGACTGGCAGATATCTTTGATTTTAAATGGAATTTAGTGATACCACCAAGAAGATTAAATAAGAAAGGAAGAAACACTTAAAGGATTCATGGTATAATTTTTGTGTTGAAAAAAAATAGATAATTAATCAGTCTTTTAATTCAGCAAAAGTCATATAAGCACACCAACATATAAATACAGAAAAGAAAAAAAAAAAAAAAAAAAAAAAAAAAAAAAAAAAAAAAAAAAAAATATTTAGGTATGCGCACACGCAAAAAAACGATAAAAATAAGAAAACCAAAAGATGAATAAAAATAATACAAAACAAAGCAATCACCAAGTACTTTATTTATTATTTTTTTTTATTATTTTTTTCACGAATAATTTTTCATGCTAAGTATAGTTCTGTTTTTTACTAGTAATTCATTTTTCAATCATAATTTCGGAAGACTGGTGGAAAATTGCAGCACCAACTTGTTATTGTTTCCAAGATAATATTTTTTGTAAAAGCAGAGAGTAGTAACCAAAAATGAAGCCAGGCGGGTGCCCCTTAGAACCCGCTGTAGCAGGTGGGTACATAATAATATTGTTTTTGAAGGGAGTGACACTTAGGGAAGGGAGAAAATTTTAAGGACATTGCTAAAATAGGGAAATTACTGAAAGATATTTTTTAAATTTGATATTTCAGGTCTGAACGCGTTATGGCTCTCTAAAAATTTTAAAATGGACTTTAGCCACTTTAATCCTGAGTCTTTTAATTTTATGAAAACTCTGACTTTCAAACAGGGTTGGATGTCAGACCCTATTGCTAATAGTTTTAACCAGCCCTCAAACGTTTCGTTACGTGAGGCTGTCTCGGTATGTTATGGCCAAAAAAATGTATTCTTTTAAAAAAATCAAATAGAAAATCAGCGAGAGTACATAACTCGGCTTATCCAGCTTTAGTTGTTACTTACTTCCCCAAAGAAAGCTCTCCGATTCTGCTGATTGAAGAAAAAAAAGAAGTTTTTTTCTACTGAAGGTACGGAGCAACATTAAAACTAGAACAAAATAGAAATTTCTGGGTATATTAAGGGAACTGCCTCTTCCTCACCCTCGTTCTTTATGCTAAAATCTTCAAGTTTTTTAAAACTATACACTACTTATTTTTGAGCAGCGTTTCTTAAAGAATTGTGTCGAAAATCTAACCGTTATTTAGCGTAAAAGAGTGAGGGTTGAGAAAGAGACAGTCCCCCTCATGTACGCAATAATTTATGTTCGTTTTAAGTTCTAATGTTTCTCCGTACTTTCAGTTGGAGAAATTTCTTTTTTTTGCTTTTTTAAAATCTAATTTTGATTGTTTTTCAGATCATGCCAAGAACTTCCATTTTCCTCCCGTGTAAAATTTCCCCTGGAAATTTTCCTCCTCCCGGAAAATTCTCCACGTTAAAAATCCTCCCTGCACAGAATCCGCACCCCCCCCCAAAAAAAACAAAATCCGTATATTTCCAAATAACAAGTACTATGTGTAAACAATGGGCAAATTACATAGCTTACAGCCCTTTCCCAGGTGATTGTGGGGGGGGTCATGTCATCTCCAGAGGCCATAGTTATTATACCTTTTGATTATGCTGAATTGATTGACTGTCCCACGTTTTGATCAGATGTATTTGGGAAAAACGGGCGAGGGATGGGGGCTAATTGGCATCCAATCATTTTGATTACTTAAAATGGACACTAGAATTTTTGAGTTATGTTCAAATGAGCCCTCTCCCGATATTTTAGGATCATTGGTTCCTTAGGATAACCCATGGGGAAAAAATAAATGAAATAAACACGCATTTGTGATCTTTCTTCTGGTAAAAAATGAAAATTCTACATTTTTAAAGATAGGAGCTTAAAACCTCTACACTAGAGTTTCCTAAAAATACTGAAAATTCAGCATGAAAACTCATAGCTTTTGATACATAACATCAAACTTAGTGGCTCTTATATCAGGAATTAGCATAAAAAGGCGATTCTTTTGATACATCAGTTGTTGTCGAAATTTCGTTTTTTAGAGTTTCGATTAATATTGCACCGAGCGCTCCTTACTTACAATTCGTTACTGCGAACTATTTGATTTTGAAGTTTTTTTTTTTGCTTTTTAATCAATGGTGTCAATATGGGTGGAACAGGGGTATGTATCCTTAAAATTTGGATCACCTTAGTTTGTGAAAAATGGCCTATTTTTTTTTGGGGGGGGGGCATTTTCATTGAAAGGGCGTTTTTAGGATTGTTGTTGGAAAAGCGTCAAAGTTACCCTCTATATTTGAAAAATACATTTTGACCCTCTAACATATCATAAATTCACGCGCACCACAGTTGTAATCAATTGTACTTGGTTAAATTCTGTTGAAGCCTTTGATAGGGCTACACCCCCCCCCCCCCAATCTGTATGTGTTTCACAGATTGCTGGCTTTAAATAGTGAAAATATTGGGCAATCTCAATTTTACAGAAATGACGAAAAAACGGTTTAAAAACTATCGTTTTTCATATACTGGCTTCATTGCAATCAAACTTTTGTAAGCCAGCTCCTTGTAACTGTAAAAAAAAACGCATTAACGCTAACAGCAGCAACATGGATTGCAAAACTCACGCATAACTTACTTACAAAACAGACACATTCTACAAGAAAAGCGTTTAAGATCGAAAAGCATAAGCCATGAACTTCTAATAGGATCACTGGTTATAAATTCTGCTGGTACTGGATGCTGACTACTGATTTCTCAAACTAGCTATCTTCTTTTTTCTTTTCTTTTTTATCGCACTGTTATTACTTGCTGATCGCTTCTATTTTCTAGATTTACTTTACCCTGGAATATTATTGTTTTTTTTCTCTTTTTTTTAAGGTTGTGCTCCTCGTGCAAGTTTATGATAAGCCTATGTTATTTTTCTAAAGATCTACGGTTTTAATGTTTCAGCATAAGAGGACAAATTTTCTATCATTTATTAGCTTATATTCAGTATTATCCATGTTTTAAAATTTCCTTTGTGTTTTTATTTAGATTGAAAAACACTTAAGAAACACCCGAACATAGTAAAAACTTCCCTATTTATAATGCAAGTTTAGAGCATTCTAAAAAAAAATAAGTAATAGCCTATCGTAATTCTGGCTGGGCAAATGGGCAGATTTAAAGGCATTGAATCCAGTCATAAAGTAAATTGCCTCTTTGGTGTCGGTTATAGTTATAGGCTTGCCTGAAAATAATTCAAAATTACATTCTTTTCTCTGAAATATTAGCATTAGTCATCGGCTCTTTTCACTTGAACTTTATCCAAATTCAAGAATATGAATTTAAAGCCTACTCCTGCATTGAGCAAATCTTCTAAAGCCTTTCAAATTGTGAATATTTTTGAGCATTTACATTTAAAAAATAATCTCAGAGAAAACCACAATAACCCTCAGATTAGTCACCTTTCTAAATAGAGTTTGAAATTTACCAGTAAACATGTACTTCTCTCAACCTATCCGGTCGTTCGTCACCAGATCTGTCACTAAAAAAAGAAGAAAAAAAAAATCACAAGTATGATGCGCTTAGGGGTAGATTTTAATTAGGTATTCAGCATTTTCGAATAAACCCCGAGGAAAGTTGGACTAGCAAAACATCTCCGGTACGCAATGCTCCGCAGCTCGCGTCTCTTCAGCAGCTCAAAATGAAACAGTGAGGAATCAGTTTAAAGTGTTTCACTGAAAATGAAGTCCAATAGAATTAGTTTTTCAGTGAGATATAAGAAATTAAAGGATGATAAAAAGCATGTGGATTATCTTAAGATATACCCCTCGGATCCTAGTTATATGGCGTATAACTGCGGTAAATGTGGGCATAAACAGAGACTTAAGGTATAGATATTTTTGGTGATGTTTTATAGGTAGGCTATGAGTTTATATAGCCTAGCGTGGGCCAGGTCTCAGTCCTTGCGTATACAATCGCATGGTGATTTTTTTTAAGACTCAGCTTTTTTCACCTAATAAGGATATGAAAGGCCTATCAGCCTAGCCTATGTCCTATTGTGAAATGCAAACTGTAACACAAAAGTGCCGATTTAATAGGTTTTATTTTTAGAATCGCTTGCCCCCCTCCCTGGCTCTAATGACTGAATACAGTTATAGGCTATATTCAAAAGTTTGTTGATTTGTTGGTCTGTATTCTTTTTTGTACTTATTTCTTCTCAATAGTTTGTTCATAATGCAAGCTTGAAAAAAAAAAAAAAAAAAAAAAACAATAATAAAAACTGTAGGCAATCAAGCCATTAGTGGAGTAAGGAGGCTGTATTGCCATTAAAGTGGAACTGCCTCTGCAAATCCAAAAGATAAAACTTTTTTTCTAAATGTAACCTAGATTACTTGTTATCTTACGTTACATTATTATTTGTTTGGTTTTTCGAATGGAAATCTGTTTTGGTAAATTTTTCGCAGTTCATAATATTCACTTACGAATAAAGTAAACATACCATTCGACGCCTTTTTTATGCCCTTTCCAAATATAATAATCATTTTTGCCGCATATGAATTTTACCCCCCACCCGTATATATACCAATTCAGGATATATTTTTACACATTAGGGGGGATGGGGTGGGGGTGAAGTTCATTTCACCCCCCCCCCCCCTAATGCACAAATATATACCCTCAATTGGTATGTGTATGGGTGGGGGTAAAATTAATTTCTGACAAAAATGATTATTATATTTGGAAAGGGCATAAAAAAGGCGTCGAATGGTATGTTTACTTTATTCCTAAGTGAATAATATGAACCGCGAAAAATTTACCTCTTGTTTTCGGTTCAGCTGCAATGTAATGCCGTCAATTCGCGAAAATTTAGCGGGAAGGGCCAAAGTGTGTTTTTCAAAATTTAGGGGAAGGGGGGAGGCAATTTTGGCTTTATTTTACAACGAAAAAACCCCAAAAAAGTTTTTTTTAATCTAGGTTTAGGAGGCAAAAAGCATAAGAGAGCCACCTGCCTGAGGGATACAATTATGACTCAAATGGAAAACAGTTGTGTGATAAAGCTGAAATTAATTGGAGATAGAAAGAAAAAGAAGCCTTCAAACAAACATTTTGAATGTTTTATCACAGGCTATATATGTATGGTATATAATACATTTAATAAACCTGTGGAATCATGGGCGTACGGAGGAGAGGGCAGAGGGGGGCAGTGCCCCCCACCCCCCTAGAACTCCAAATTTAGACTAGATGTGGCTGAAAAATCAGATGGTTGAAAAAAAGGTAGATGGCTAAAAAAAACAGTTGATATAAGGTAGATGGTTAAAAAAGCTGGAACGACAGAATAAAATTCTAACAAGAAGCAATTATCCACAATGCCTTGGAAATTTTTAGCTCGAACCCATGAAGGTTAACGGTGAAGCTTATTGATGATTTATAATTTTTGGTGATTACTTATTAATAAAGATTTCATAGGTATGATAGAACTTGCTGGCAATGTAAGGTTTTGTGAACTGCCAATATAACTTCAGTTCCCCCCTGCCCTTCATCACAGAATCAGCTATCCTCATAGAAATGAAGCTACGTACACCCACGTGTCGAATGTAACAAGTATTCAATGACAGAATATACAAAATAAAGGAAAAGGAGACAGAAACGAAAGGTACTTCAAAGAATGAAAAGAAAACAGCATCAACAAAGAAGATCAATTTGCCTATGCAAACTTGCCCGTTTGTTTGTTAGAACTACGGATTTGGTTTTTGCCGACTAAAATCTTTCCAATGTCGGGTCAGCTAGGTCGTAGCCGCACATCGCCCTGTTTTTATTTTTTGACGATTCACCTTTCATTTCAATGGAAGTATCTAAAGGTAATTTTTAACAAAAATACCCCAAAAAGGCCTGTTGTTGATAAATCTTCTCAGAAGAACTGCTAACTGCGTGACATCAATTCGCAAGGATGCCTCCAAGGTTAGGGTAGTGGATTGGACATTAGCCCCCATTAGAAAACAAAAGAGTACGCGAAAAGATTGGTAAATTTTGTAACATTTGATAGAAACATGACGAAGCTACTGACAGAAATAAATTAGATTTCTTAATTTATTAATACTTCTAAGAAAAACTTTTTTGAAGAAAATAATATCAAATTTAGTAATAGTCGATAAAAATATGCCAACATTTCTAAAAATGGTAAATTAGATGTTTCTTAATTCATTAGTGACTCCTAAAAAACCTTTTTTTTAAGAAAAAATGTAAAAGCTTGTAGCATTTCATAAAAATACGCCATCACTGCTGACAGCGAAAACGAGATTTTCAAATTTCCAAAAAAAAAAACTTCTTAAAAAAACTTCGTTCTTATGCCCTTATCTGCCCCATGGAATAATTTTTGTGAGCTTAAACCTCTAACGAAGATTTCTGCATGCCCCAAAGATACTTGGAATTTTTTTTCCTCAGTTAGATTATTCAAAACATCAAAAATCACTTAAAAGCCAGTTGAAAACGAGTTGGTGAAGCTGATTTGGCCAAAAATTTGCAGAAATATGAGTCTCATTAACTTATTTGATAGTCGATAACCAGGCCTACGCTTTTAAGGAGAAAGATAATAGGTTAGGATAATTTTTACGTTAAAATAATTGAAAAACAGATTTTTCCCGCGGATACTTAATACAAACATGAAAATACACTTAAAAACTATTTGAAAACTGGTTAGATGGCTTATTTTGACCACAAATATTTGCAATTCTCCGTAGGCTTTGTATGCCATTAGTTCTATTTGAGAGTTGATAGTCAGGTCTATATTAAAAAAAAAAAAAAATGAGCAGGTCATTATTAAGATAACATGTTTTGATCAATGTTGCTACAGTTCTCGCTTTTGAAACAAACTTAGGGAAAAAATGTCTATAGATATCGTCTGGGATGTTTAAAGGTAAGAAAACACTCGCTTAAAAAAAAAAGTATGTAGCCTAACTGATTCTTGACTCGTACGCCTAAGCATGTACATAATGCAGGGGAGGCACTTAGTAGGGACATATCAAGTGAGGGGCCCAAGTACGGCATAGAAGTAGCCTGTGCTTCTGCTTCTACGCCCCGTGTATTATCTTGGAGAGATGTTTGAGTGATTGTGAGGGGGAGAACCCCAAAACGTTTCTTTAACTCCTACGGAATAGTTCCTTAGCCACAATAGTAAAATGTTTTATAGGTAGAAGAACAGTATATTTTATCCCCGCTTCGAAATAAATACCATAATAACAAGATTCTTGCTTCATTACATTTAAAAAAAATATGTGTATCGATTTGTCAGAGTCACTTCCAATTCATTTGCGTACCCCTGCCCCCTCCCAATGCCTGGACATACTCTAAGGATGTATAAACAAACGTTTATATATAAACTGATTGTGTTACTTTGAACTATTTTATACTCATATCTCATCAACAGTTGTTTCATATGATAAATAATACCAATTTGAGGGGAAAAAAACAATAACAATCGCGAACTTGTGTGTATTTTCTAGGGTCATGTCCAGGCATTTGGGTATGGGGCGTGGTTAAACTGGAAGCCACTCTGGAAATACAATAAATATAAATTTTCTGGAAGTAAGAATATTGTCATTAGTTCAGAAAAAGTGATAAACTAGACTTTTACCATCGGTAGACAATTTAATCATTTTAGTTTTTATGTTTTGCAAAATGCTATTTGTATAGACGATTCTACTATCTTAGTTTTTTATGTTTGTGAAACAAGTTGCCTAAAAAAATGCTACTGGTATTGGTGTTTAAGTTACTGATATCTCTGGTAAAAGTTTACTCAGCAAAAACTGACAAGACTTCAGATAGAATTTCTTGCAAATTTGAGACAGGTTTGACAGAATCAAAAATGATAAGCCCAAATTCCTGAGGTGCTCCGTGAAGGTTAACGATTACCGCAATTTTGCAATATCATTGTCATTTACGCTACCATCTAGCTAATTCTCTGTATAGTAAGAATAATCGTGTCTTGCTTAGCTCATAAGCATAGTTAGACATTATTCTTCCAAAAAAAAAATCGTCTATGTGGTTCTGGGTTTCAGATGTTTTTTTTGCAAAATGTTTTCTTGTTTTTGCATTTCGTAATTAAATCTTCTTAATCAGTCCTGTCTTAAAAAATGAAATATGTCTATTTTCTTTTTTCCAGGATATTTTCTGGAAAATATATTTTTGCCGAATTCTTCATTAAAAGAAGTAGCCTAACTTGTGTGAAAGCGCAAAATAGGAAGATCGTGCCCATACTGGAAATATTCTGACCTCTAGTTTCTGACAGGCATAAGTATTGACTTGGTTTTGGAAGGGGGGAGTACAACTTTAAAGAAGTTGTAAAATCTTTGGATTTTTTGGAATTGCTGCTCCTTTGGGCTAATGTCCTCCCCTTCAGTATCAAAATGTTTACGAATTTTGCTGCAATTTCTTAGAATACCCATATAATTCCCCTATGTAGTTCTGCCCAGCTCCCCACAATAAATTTCCGTGTACGTGCCTGGTTGTTGTATAATAATTATTTTCTAATCTAATGAATCTAGCAAGACCTCATATTTACAAACTGTGTCACAATTTGGGAAGATAGAACCCTGACTATGCTTTTAAAGATCTTGTATGAGCTCACGCCATATTTCCCACCATTTGTGGCACTTCAGCGCTTGGACTTTATTTTCTTAAATTGAAAACAATTATATTTTTTTGCCTCAATTATATTTTGCCTCAATTGAAAACAATTTACTGAGATTTAATTCTTTATCTTGCCAAACTTGGCTAAATAAACACTATACTTTGTTTGGACCTAAAAGATTTAATTCTTTATCTTGCCAAACTTGGCTAAATAAAGACAATACTTTGTTTGGACCTTTTAAGGAAAGGCTGTGGAATTGAATAATTCAGCAACAAAGCCTCCTTTTTTAAATATTAGGCTGTAAGTGTTTTAACAATGGCTCATTTAGTTCCTTGTGGACATAGTGAATCTATGACATTTTGACAAATTGGGGAACTGGGACAGGACTCGTCAATTTCAGGACTGTCTTGGATTTTCCTCCTCGTGGAGCGGTCACCGTATTTAGTAAGTACTGGTGTATCTATGGGTTTTTAAGCTGGGGATAATGAACTAGTTTTATCAAAATCATGGCCAATCTTCTTTATTATTTTTCAGCATTTGCTCACTTTGACTTTGCTGGGTGTTTCTAAAGAACGTTTTCCCTCTTCCACTGTCCACTACCACGTACTACCATTGCCACTACAAATGTCCACTACCACATACTACCCCTACAACGTTTTCCCTCTTCCCCTGTCCACTACCGCGTACTGCCACTACCACTACCACTATCCGCTACCACGTACTACCACTACAACGTTCTAAAGAACGTTTTCCCTCTTCCACTGTCCACTACCACGCTGAATTTCTACTTTATTCATCTTCGAAGGACGCTGGGGAACTTCTTAACCAAGTGTTACTTCTCTTAATATGATTTTGTGTTTTGAAACTACGAAGTTTGTCGTGGGACAGCCGGTTTGCCATCATTAAACATTTGCAACTGCGTAGTTCAAAAGGTCTCAGGATGTCACCATATGTTTAGTTTTGGGGCATTCATTAATGAGAACCTACCCGTTGATCCACCCCTTCATCAACTGAAGAAAATTTTGGAAATAGGATGCTCAACATTCTTAGCGATAATAATGATAGGCATAAATGTCACTCTGCGGTCGAACTCGAAATAAACTTTAACCCCAGCCATGACTTTTCGATAAGTGCTCTTTCTGTCAATTTATCCACAAGAATGATAGGAAATGAAAATTGTAATTATGGAGGACCTGCCTTAGAAACGACGAATTTAAAGCACTCGAATATATCATCACAGTACTTGATTTATTATTGTTTTCTGGTTGCTATATCATACCCTACGTGAGGTTTATGGCTAGAAAAAAAATAAACTTAGTCTGGAAATTTAAACTGAGTATGACTATTAGACTCAAGGACTAGCATGGTCATTTAAGGTCATTCATGGTCATTTGATCATTCGAAGGGGTTTCGAGTTTCAAGGTTTCACAAAAAAAGCTAAAAGGGTATAATAGATATGTTAATGAAGGATTCATGAACAGAGATTAATTGCCTCCACTCCAATATATTCTAAAAGTATGATTATAGTGCACCATGTTCATCTGTTATAAGTAGGCCAAAACTACGGTCACGCAACAACTGATATTTTGCTGGATATTTGGAACAGTGGATATTTGGAGGAACTGGCCCATGGGCCATGACAAAATAGAAGTTTATTGTGTAAGCTCTCGACTGCAGTTCCCAGCTTCAACTCTTTTGCTGATCATGCGAGTTTAAATCAGACTAGGTTTGATCATTATGAGTGATGACCTGTAATGATTTTTAGGCTTGGCTTTGGTTTCTCGCACCGACTAGTTAGCCTTTGGCTTCATTTTCGTCATCTCACAGGACCCTACTCGCAAATACCCTATACATAGGGCTTACACGGGACTCAGTGAAAGGGAACAACAAGAAAAGACTTGGAACCCACAAGCATTCAATTTCATCGCTCATATCAAGTTCTGCTCCCCTTTGGCTAGGGTTGTAATTTTGTTATAATTATTCTCTAGAGGTGCCTCTAGGTCTTCCTATGGTGTCGCACGGGAACCTCCAGGTCTGTCTCCGTACCTTGAGCGTGTGTAATATGACCCAGTACACACAATCTTGTTTTATTCTGGGAATGCGAGATCTTGGTAGTGACACTGTGACCTTGTTGTCCATCAGCAACAGCTGATGCTCTTTCCCTATTTTGCATATCATGTTGTACCCGCATTGTTTTTTAATCACGGCACATATTTATCTCACATTGTCTGCCCATAATAGCTGTAATTAGCAAAGGTTAAGTTAAATGTGATCCAGTTTATTTTAAAATATTTCTCTTGTTTTTGCATGGAAAACATGCTTAACAATAGCTTCTCTTATAGAAAAATGAATATTAACATTCTTAACATTTTATCGAATTTCAAGTTTCATGTACTCGAGTTTTTATGTGTTGATAAAATCACGAGCCGTCACATTAAATTTTAAATTATAACCTCATCTCTATTTTATAATCATTTTAATAAGGGGCATGATAGTCCTTGAATTCGAGGAATACTTCCCTTTCCTTGAAACCCCAGGAGCTCGTTTGGGGTGGGGTAATTCACAAAGGATATAGATAATTGATACTAAAGACGAGGTCGGAAGGTATGAAGTCTCATGCATTGATGGCCATTTCGTTCAGCATGGTTGACATAACTATGCCTTTAGGGATAACATTACCCCCACAGCCCGTGGGAAAGGCCTGAAAGCTATGAAATTTCCCCATTGTTTGCGTATAGAATTTGCTATTGGGAAGTATACGGACATTTTTCGTGGGGGGGATTTTTTGCTTGGGATGGGTTTCCATGGGGAGAATTTTCTGTGATAAGGGAAATTTCAGGGGGTGGACTTTCCAGCGGAGATTTTACACTGGGGAGTTTTGACAGAATTCCTATACGAAATTATTTTTATTTGTCTTACTTTCTCTTTGCCAGCTCAATTTTGCATGTAGAAATGTACCGGTGGAAATTTTCAGCGGGGTTGGATTTCAAAGAAAAAATTCCCACGGAAGGGGGATTTCCGGAATATTAAAAGAAAACACATAGAAATATTTGGGGATCAGTCTTTTGAGGCGTAAACATTCACGTTTACCTATTGACAAAATATTTGACTTTAATCTTTAAACTTTTGAACTAAGCGAAACAAAAGGTTTAAAATATTTGATATATTAGCTGTATTAAAAAATTAAAAAAAGTTTTTAAAATAGTAAAGGGACTTTGAGATATTGGAGAACAGAAGTAAAAATAAAGCTTAATTAAGGAACTGTAAGAAGATAGAAAAATCAAATTTGAACAATTGAGGATGTTTTAGAAAAAGGTAATACACTGTGGAATCTTTGGGACTCTAAAAACTGATACTTGTACGCATCAGTATTCCAAGTCTTTGTTACTAAATCGCATGACTTGTAAACACGTTGGTTCACCTCTACGTAGGAGTGTCTTATTTGACTGGTATTCAACCATGATGTATCTAACGGCATTCCAATGAAACAGGTTGAGAACTAAAAAAGTCTTGTTAATCCGAAAATTGTAATTTTACGAAATATCCCGGTCCCGTCTTTAAATCAAAACAAGCTTGCACATTTTTTGAAGCTATTAGTTAGTGTTCCAGAACTGTGACGATCCGCCCTTTTTTATTTATGGATTGACCGGTCAAATTCACCGGTGACGCCTAGGAAATTGCCAGCGTTAAACTTCTTAAATGAAAGTGTAATATTTGCTGAATTGCCTCTATTTTCTTAAGTACCCCACAACAGGCTAAGGCATCATCTGGTCTTTACAGCGAAGCTTTAGTTGCTTTCTAGAGGATATCTCGGGATTAGCAAAGGGTAATAGCCTATTGTTTTCAGGACCGCTATTGCTACTACTGTGACTGCAACTGCGTCTACTCGGGACAACGACAATCTTCAGCTATAACTATAGCCACTTGGGAATAATTGCAAGTGCAACTACTTATGACGGTGGCTGAATCTATTTGTTTCTGCTAGGGTGACTACTTGCAACGTCGACTATTTGTAACTACTTGTGACTGAATACTGGGGAACGCGATTACTTGTGACTATGACTAAGACCAGTTAATGGTTGTTACTTTATTAAGACTGATTTTTTATACCGGCTATAAACTCTTTCTATCTTTAGAGAGTGATCAAAATTATTGGAGTTATCTTTGCATGTTTGAACGGCCGATGATTCTCAAGTAGTTTAAGGCGTTGCCCTAATAGCTCAATTAGAGAATTTTAATTCAAGGTAAAAAAAAAAAAATCACTGTAAAAGTTTGTTCTACGAGATACAAGAGATCTTTCTGTTTTATAAATTAAGTAAACTAAACGAAGGCCTGTGTGTAGGTGCCGAACCCACAATTTCATTAGGTTCTAATATTAGGGCCGTTGAATTCGATTAGCAAATATTTTTAAAGATCTTTAATCCTTTAGCGTAAAGAGTGAGGGGTGAGGAAGGAGCAGCCCCCCTCACATACGGAAAAAGTTCTGTTCCTTTTAATTTTTAAGGTTGCTCCTTGCTTTCGGTTGAAAAAACATTTATTTATTTAATTTGCCTACAGGCACAAAATGATTTGTATGAGCCTAATTTGGGGCAGGGGGAGGGGGCAAATTCGGAAAAGTAAAAATACAGATTATTATATGGAAAATATAGAAAACTAAAGGAAAACTAGGGACCGTCTTGAAAATGTACTATTATTTCCCATGTAGCTTAGTATATAATGTTCAGACTCCAATTGCTCACAGCTAGTCGCTGCGGTTTAAATATTTTTGTTTTAACAAGCCCTGTTCAGTGACGGATCCAGGGGGCGAGGATCCCCCTAGCGCAGTCTAAAGTAGTTTAATTTACTTAATTAACTCAAGATTGCGTTAATTTAACTTGCTCATAACGCAAGCTTATCGGATCAACCTATTTTGCGCCCCCTCTAAATTTTTTTTGCGGATCAACCTTTTTTGTACCCCCCCCCCTAAAAAAAATCCTGGATCCGCCCCTGACCCTGTTCGTAGGTGCACAGAGCTCTGAGTTTTTGGGTGGGGACTAAGCATAGTTTTCTATGGTCCCGAAAATGAGTGAAACATTCGTGATTGGCTCTAATATTTCTGTGAGGTTGGGCAATACAGCCAAACTTGGAGATGATTTTCCGTCTCTACCTCCCATGTATCGATATGGCAGTGCTGCTTCTTGTTTAGCAAATCGGTTTGATGATTGACCTCAATCGTTCTCATGCTTGCTTGTTTAATGCTTGTATCTCAATTAAACTTTATAAACATATTTCATGGCAATTTACACGCTTAGTTTGTAATAATTTTAAATTGATATTGGTCGTGACTTACATCGATTTACGGTAAATCTTTCTAGAATCAAAACTTGGCGCACAAGATGCATTCCACATACCAAAATGGTTACAGCACTTGACATGAATACATGCTGCTCTTATTTACATACATTTTTTTTTTCAGAGTATTAGAGGGTTTTTAAATGCTATGCCGGGTAAAAAGTCTAAACAAGGAATATGGCTTGTAAAAACAAGACTTAAATGGTATAAATATATCTTTGGAAAATGTGACGTTTAACAAAACTCAAAATTTGTAAACAACGATGCTTTTCAGGCACGTGCGCAGAAGTAAACCTGGCGAGGGGGCAGAAGTTTTGGGGGAGGTCTAATTTTGAACAAAGTCAGAAAACGCTAATTATTAAAAAGTATAAGGGATTATTGGCGAAATATTGTTTTTCTCGATTTTTCAGCTATTGGCTAAACATCCTTGGCTAAAAAATCATTGGCTAAAAAAAGCTATTAGCTTAGCCTGTATATTTTGAAATTATTCGATAAAAGAAAGATGTATCGTGTTAATTGATGTTAATTTGCTGAGTGTTTTTCCCCATTTTGAACTTCGTTTACGTTAACGCGAATGTTCATATGTAGAATTTTGAGTTCTCTCATCGCTTGAAGCGAAATCGAACATGTTCACTCCAGTTGATAATGATAATATAAACAAACTAAGTTCATATTAAGTCAAACAGTTCGTGGTAACGAACTGTAAGTAAGGAGCGACCCGGCTCAATGGTAACCGAAACTCTAGAAAACGGAATTTTGATAACAATAGATACATCAAAAGAATCAGATTTTAATGCTGATTTCAAATATATAAGTTTCATCAAGTTTAGTTCTACCCATCAAACGTTACGTGCCTGAGAAAATTTGGCTGATTTTCGAAAAAAGGGGGAAAGACCCCTAAAAGCTATAGAACCTTATAGAAAATCACACCATCATATTCAGCGTATCACAGAACCCTACTGAAGAGGTTTCAAGCTCCTATCTACAAAAATGTTGAATTTTGCATTTTTTGCCAGAAGAAAGATCACGGATGCGTGTTTATTTGTTTTTTTTTGTTTTTTTTTTCAGGGGTGATCGTATCGACCCAGTGGTCCTAGAATATCGTGGGAGGGCTCATTGGAATGTAAATTAAAAGTTCTAGTGCCCTTTTAAGTGACCAAAAAAAATGGAGGGCTACTAGGCCCCCTCCACGCTCATTTTTTTCTCAAAGTCACCCGATCAAAATTTTGAGATAGCCATCTCAAAATATTGAGATAGTCCCCGGGGGGAGGGCTGAAAGTTATGAACTTTACCCAATGTTAACATATGGTATTGGTTATTGGGAAGTATACAGACGTTTTCAGGGGGGATTTCTTATGATAGTGGGGGGGGGGTCGGGGGTTATGTGGGAGGATCTTTCCATGAAGGAAGTTTTCATTGGGGAAGGGACATTGCTATGAATAGGGCGCCGGATTTCCCAGCATTATTTAAAAAAAAGATCAGAAATTATATAAAAAAAAACAAGTTTTTCAACTGAAAGTAAGAAGCAACATCAAAACTTAAAACGACAGAATAGATTACGTATATGATTGGGTTCACTCCCTAGTCAATACCTCGCTCTTTAAGCCAAAGATTTTTTAGTACTTTCATAAGAGCTATTTATTCTAATTAACGGCATTTGTGATTAAGGGGTCATTTTTAAAGAATTGGAACAAAATTCGAACTTTAGCTTAAAGAGCAAGGTATTGACTAGGGGGCGAACCCTCTAATATACGTATTAAAAATATATGAATATAGAAGTTCGTTACGTAAGTTAATTCGTAAGTTACGTATATTTATTACTAATAAAAACGTTCGTAAATAAAATTAAACAAGTTTCGAGAAAGCCATTTAACCAAATAAAAGTAAAATTAATATTCAAATTTTGTTTTAATTATTCATGTACGGTGAGCCAAAATCAAAACCTTAATTAATTCAAAAACGTTCAAAAATTAAATAAAAAACAAGTTTTTTTAAACTGAAAGTAAGGAACGACGTCAAAACTTGGGCTGTCCCCTCCTCAACGCCTCGCTCTTTACGCTAAAGTTTGACTTTCTCACAACTCTATTTTTTTTAAAACAATAAAAAACTTTAGCGTAAAGAGCGAGGCGTTGAGGAGGGGACAGCCCCTTTCATATACGGAATAATTTCTGTTCGTTTTAAGTTTTAACGTCGTTCCTTACTTTCAGTTAAAAAAACTTTTTTTTTTTTATTTAATTCAAGTAAAGATGAGGCGATAGTCCCGAACTCACGACAGGACGGTGTTTCCAAGCAATCTTTGCTGCAATTGTTTTTAGCCAATTTGACGGTAGCTTTTAACGTTTCTACTACAAAAGTATTGCTGTCATTCTGTTTGTAAAATGTGTTTCTCAAGAGGCTTCAAGATGGCTAGGGCATTTTCTACGGACGGAGGATGACATATTGCCAAAGATTTTCCTTTTTGGCCATCCATTTTGGGTCAAACGAAAAGCAGGTCGTCCCCGAATGGAATAAGAAAAGGTCGCAAGAAAGGATTTATTGGAAATTAGACCTACTTGGTCGAAGTAAAGAGTGAACCTTTGAATCAAGAGCGTATCCAGGATTTTGTTGACGGGATTTATTTTTTTTATTGGGGGGGGGGTATACAAAAAGCTAAAAAAAAACATGAAAAGTTTGTTTATATGCTTTTTATAACTTTTCCGATTCGGACAAAAGTTTTGAAGGGGGTTCAAACCCGGTAGGCTAACCCCCCTGGATATGCCCTTGCTTTAAATAGATTGGGTCGAAGGAGGAGTGTGTGCAACTGTATTTGCACTACGTGGCCTGGTCATTCAATGGGTCGTCAGTATTAGTAGTAGTAGTACTATAGATGATTTTTCTAAGGAGGTTAAAATCTCCAAGAATGAAAAACTCAGGAAAATAATGCGGGCGTGTTAGACTCAGTAGGAGTATGACTGTGTGCAATCAAAGCATGATAGGTTATATTATGCACATTGTTGGCAGCTTTAGGTTGTTATATTACCCAACATATCATTAGCCAACATGTACCCAACATATTGTTATATTACCCAACATATCATGGTCCTCACATGCACAGTTCGTATGTAGAAAAATATCAACTTGTAAGGGAAAGAAACAATTAACTTTAAGACCTGTTTTATTGGCCATTGACTCAATTGACTCAAACAAAAGCAAAAAAAAAACAACACGAATTTAATGCAGCATGTACAATTATTTCTTAGATTTAAATAGAAACTTGGGTTATTTCTCTTGACGATATCTCTTGAACTAAGCCTTAAATTTTTTTTGGTTGTATCATTCACTGAAGCTTGAAGTTCTGCTTATGGAATAACAACAATATTTTACCCAAAATGTTTTAACAAAGTAACCTCATGCGCACAGGAATGGTACATTTGGTACATACATGCATAAAAGAATGGTAAATCTTCGTACATACGTGCACATAGGAATAGTACATACCCAAGACTGATCCGTTAGTAAACTAGCCTACTACTACTGCTACTAACAACTCACCGAAGCATCAAGCCGCCTGAGGCCAACACAGCAACGCACGCTCCTCCTTCATCATAATCTATTCAAAGCCTCCCTCTTTAGACCCTCTCTGGAAGTTCCCATTTCCCTTAAATCTCTCTTTATGACATCCTCTCGCCCCAATCGCGGACGACCTGCTTTTCGTTTAGCCCTAGACGGTTGGCCGAAAAGGACAATCTTTGGCAATCTGTCATCCTTCATCCGCAGAACGTGCCCTTGCCATCTCAACCTTTGTCTCATTATAGCCCTAGAACGCAGGATTGAACCACACTTTTCGACCAGTTTCCTATTTGAAATACGGTCAGTCAACCGGGTACCCAGAACGATCCGTGGGCAATTTCTCTAGAAAACATCTAGCAAATCTTCCTCCGTTACTCGGAGCGCCCATGCTTCATAACCATATTTGACCACTTTTCCGATAAGAGGGATTTTACTGAGAACAAATTTTAGATTTTAGAGAGCCAACTTGTATGATGCAACAACCCAAAACGTATGTGAAATAGTGGAGTTAAAATAATACGTTAATAAAAGTCTAGTTTTAGGACATATTGAGGGAAGCTAACTCAAATCTGGCAAGTTGCGCATATTCTACTGCGCAGTCCCTTCTAGTGCCAATAAATGTAAATTGCTCAAAGCTTGTCTTGGCGCATAATTTATCTTGATTTTGAGGCTGAGTACCTTCTAGATTGAGTTTTGACCCAAAACCGTGCGCCTTTCAATATAACTTATGCATTGACAAGTGCCTTATTCATAGTTTTGGAATCCCTTTGATTTTCTTAAAGTCAATCGACTGTTCTTATTCGACTTCATCAAAAGTAAAAACTTTTGTCAGATATCGAATGGCTACAATAGACCCCTGGTTTGACGGAATGTGGCTCCAGTACCCCCTTCAATTCAGCTCCGTCATGATGGTCGAATCATTTACAAAGAAAACCGCTTTCTGACTGTTCAGGTTTAATTTATAACCCATAGCATGCCAATCAAAATTGGGAGTTGCAATATTGAACCCTAGCTTTAAATTAGTACCTTGATTCTTTCTGGTCTAATTTCGGGTTAGGGTTGTGCGAAAAGCTGGTTAAAAGACTTGTTTCGCTTTCTGCTTTTATTGTTCCAACTTGTTAAAGACATTCAAATATAGTAACGCACAATGCTTCTGAACAAAAGTGCTTAGTCAAGCATTGTTCAAAGCTTGAAGCTATTTCAGGAATGTGACAGCGAATTTTCTCCGATAACCCTTGTAAGATGCAGCCTACTCATCTGTAAATGCGATTCCTTTGTGAAGGTAGGCATGTTAAAAGAATTCGGGATTATCTAAATTAATTTTTTTTATACAGATAGAATACGGACCTTAAAACAAATCAGTATTAAGGAAGAATAGCTTAAAACCTGATATGGTAAAGGTAAAAACGCATTTGGACCACAAATCACTAATATTTCCCCTTGAATGCGTTCGTATAACTATGCACAGGGGGGGGGGCATTTTTTAAGATAGCCGAAAGGGGAGAATTATGTGAAAATACAGGCCCATGTGTATTAAACAAAACTATAGAAAAATATCGAAAGAATAGCCGGGTTATATGAAATTTATAGAATGTTAACTGCTAGAACCCCGAGATTGCGGGATCCCCACTCTGCCCTCCAGCCTGATTTTCTGTAATAAGTTATATATGAAAATTTAATGTAAATTATATAAGAATTTTATGGGGTTAATTGACACATAAAGCTTTCATTTATATCAGTTATAATTTTAAAGAATTTACGAAACGAAAAATCAAGCAGAGTGGGGTCAAATAAGAGGCAGAATGGCATTTTACCCTCTAACGTTTCCTCTCCTTTATTTTGAAAATATAATTCTTTTGTTATTTCCATTGAAAATGGATTTTTTGGTACTTTTGTTAAAATAAATTAAAAAAACAACAAAATTGCATCCCCCTCTAGATTTTGAAAAATATATTTTGCCCCCGGCCCTTCTAATTTTCAGGAATTGACGCCACTGATCAAGCAGGTAAAAAGAAAATTTGTGATTGTGATCTATAATATGCAAGTTTTTTTTCAGATAATTGAACAGGCAATTTAACCTATTTTAGATATACAATAGTCCCATACAATAAAACAAAACATCAGCCCTTAATTGACGAATTGCGTTATAATTGTCGATACTCTTGTGCCTTATCAACTGTTATTTTTTAATTTTAAGATAAGATAGGATGTGATCATAATGAATTAAAAATACGATAAACATAAGGAAATAATCCCTACAAAGGCTCCTTGGCCTGTAAAGGAGGTGGAAGACATACGAATCATTTAAGCATTAATTCAGAGAGAAAAATAAGAGAGAACTAAAAAGGTTTTATACTGCTCTAAAAAATAGAAAAAAATGAATAGAAGAATTAGACTTCGGTCAACAGACTCTAGTTAATCCTACATACAAAAGAACAACAACTATATAAGAAGTCTAAAATACAAAGTTTCCTGATGGAAGTAATGGACGAAATTGAAACTTGTAACGAACAGAAAATTTTTGGTAAAATAAGATTTATTCGTAGTGATTTTAAAAGTATGTTAAAAGGGAGGGCTACATCAAAAGTAGTTGTGATTTAAGTGAATTTGAAAGGCTGTTGAAAAATGGATTGTTTTCCATATGCTTCCAATGTTTTCTATGATGCTAATTTTTAAATTAATAGGATGTTTAATTATTAGAATAAAATGGTATTAAATCATTAATATTCGAGTTTTTCATTTTGATTGATGGGTTTTAGGAAGGACTCGAGTGTTATGTTAATGGTAGCAGGGTACAAAATGTTGTAGTCATGTTTTGTTTTTTAAACCCCTTCTGGGCTTAATGTAAATTATTTCTTTATTTTTGGATTTGTTTGATTATCACTCCTCCATATCGTGTTGTGGCATTTGGAGGGAATATGTTTATGTCAAGTTTTTTTGTTAATAATTGGTATTGAATGAAAATGAAAGAAAAATACAATGAATAAATTGTATTAATCCTCACAAATGCCCGTTGGCCTGTAAAGAAGGGGGAAGACATACGAGTCGCTTAAACATTGATCCAAAGAGAAAAAAAAAGAAAACAGTGTTTTTGTTTGTCATCTGTTCTACCACTACATACATCAGGAAAAGGCGCAACTTCAGAACCGACACTAGTTCTAAAGGTTATAATTATCCAGAATGATTCCTTGTGAAAAACTTGGGAAAAAACGTAAAGCTCTCTTTGAACACTCCCCTAGAAAAATTATCGTAATTTTGCTTGCCAACTTTTCCTCCATTACATACATCAAGAACGTATCCAGTTTTTTTTTCGCCGGTGGGGGGGGGTTACAAAAAACTTTCAAAAACGCATCAATAATTTCTTTATGTTCCTTTTTGTTACGTTTTTACTAATCAGACAAATATTTTTTTTGCGGGGGAGGGGGGGGGTTCAAACCCCCTAACCCCCTCCCTCTTTTATACGACGTTGTTTAAATAAGCTCAACTTAAGAAACGTCGCTGGTTCTAAAGGTACTAATCATCCAGCATGACTTCTTTTGAAAATATTGGGAACGTGTGTAGAATCCTCCCATGCAAAAACTCATTTCTTGTATATCATTCAAGAATTTCATTTCATTTCACAAGAATTTCATTTCTTGTATATCCTGACCATCCTTATGAGAAGGCAAATAACCATTATCTCCCTTTGTAGAATGTACTTAAAGGTATTTTCAATAGTCAACTATAACTTAGTCAAATTTGCATGAGATCCAGGATTTTTGAGATCCAAATTGAGGGTGGATCCAGGATTTTTTTTAGGGTGGGGGCGCAAAATAGGTTGATCTGATAAACTTGCGTTAGGAGCAAGTTTAATTACGCAAACTTGCGTTGATTAAGTAAATTACGCTACTTTAGACTATGTTAGGGGAGCCCCCTTGCCCCCTGGATCTGCCACTGGATGTCCGCCATATTTTCTTGGAATGTTTTTATATTTTTAGTCTTATCTAGAACCCTCAGCTTAATGTTTTGCGAAGCAATGTTTCAAATTATCCGGGTTCCCGGTTATCCCCTTATTGCAGTATAATTGACCCCAAATTGTATCTTAAGTGGCAATTCAGACTATTTTTTCGGTCGGCTCTACTCTTGTTATCAACTTTATTTGATGCATTGCCGGCTTTTATTGCCCAGTTGTATAACTACCAAGGTATCGACAGGACCCATTAACGGAGTCTTACTCCAAAAGTTGCATGTCACCGCCATTCTCCTATGAGTTATAACACTTTGGATCCTTGGCCTTCGATCGGAATTCACCGCCTGATCATAAGTTGCGTCGAGCCAGAAATTGTTACTTCAGGGTATTAACATTCCAATGTCTAATTTTTGGATGCATATCGAAAACGTATTGAGTTTTGAGGCTCTTAACGGGAATCAATGTGGAAGCATAACCATTAAAAATGAATTTGAGATTGCAGTTTATATATTAGGTAATACTAGTGGTCGTTAACGCACAGGGGGTGAGGATGTTAGGGAACATTACCCATTCCCCCAATAACCACCCAAAAACAGTTTTCCAGAAACTTTTGAGAAAAATGCCAAACAACTTACAATACTTGGGTAGTTGGGCTTCAAAATGTACCTTTTGCAGTGCCAAGATCCATTTATTGAAAAACCATATGATGCTTCCATTCTAGCGACGGCTATGTGTCACTGAAGAACTAGTTTGTTTTTTTACTATCTGACACACAATAAAGAACTGCAAAAATGGCTAAGGTGCCCTTTATCAAGTTCTAATATTTATATTCTTCGAGTCTTAGAGAAAATCGCTATTTAGTAATTTTTTTTTTTTTTTAATTGGAGAAGTAGATGAAAATGCCGAATTTCAGCAATAGGTTTTTCCAGTGTAATTTTTTTTGCCGTCTTTTGCTGCTCCGTTTTGTGCTCGGCGTAGATACTAGGAATTCTAATTTTCGGCTGTGAAAAACTGGTCAAGTCTATTGTTACCCCTGTAGGTATATCTCTGAAAATTTAACGTAAAGAAATATTTTGAGCTTGCCATTGCCCTCTCCGCGACGAAATTATGGGAGATCCTTCCTTAACTATAAACTAACTCTTTCTGTAGATGCTAAGTTTTGGAAGAGGACAGCTACGCTGCTAATAGTGGACTGTAAGAAATAGTAGTTTCATAAACATTTTATGAAATTAAGAATTAAAATTTTTGAGAGGGAAATAATCATTAGCCAAGCACCTACATTATAATGAAAATGTGTACAAGTATTTTGTTTGAACTGGAATGACTTTGAAAGGAAACATTAGTTAGTTTCACCGGTGAAACCAATGAATAAAGTAGGCCAGGCCCGCACATAGGGGTTAGCGGTGGTCTTAGGCATACACCCCCCTAACCCACATTGGGAAATGGTTACGATTCTCTTATTTCCCCCAATGAAGTGCCTTAGTTTTTTTTCCTAATATGTGCTCCCTCATTTGGGAGAACCTATGCAGGGGGATTTTGGGTATGCCCTCCCCCTTCCCAAAAGAATGAAATGTTTACGGTTCTCTTATTTCCTACTTAATAATAATAAGGGAATAATTTCCCTAAATTCTTTTTTTAATCAGCCCCCCCCCCTTTTGAAAAAAATTATGCGTACGTGGCTGCACAAGGTCAGTTAATCTTATATTGTGGATCTGACTAAAAACTGCAAAAAAACATAACTGTATGTCAGGGGCCTGCCCGGGGGGGGCTCAGGGCCCAGGCCCACCGATTATATTTTTGGGCTCTAATTCAATTTATCAAATAATACTAGAAATTTATTATTTCCCCTCCCCGATTTGTATTACTGTATTTCGACCCCCCGAAAAATTTCCAAATGTGCCTGCCAGCTTCATGTATTTCAATTTTTATGGATATGATTTGAACTATATAGTTCTCAGCTCTGCGAATGGTATTGCTACTAATAAACATTTCCAGATAAAACCCCTTGAAAAAAAAAATCTCGGGTACGTGACTGCTTCATTGGTTTTGACTTTGAACGCCCATAGTTTATACTATATGGCTATCAGCTCCGGACATGGTAAACTGGAAATCAAGACTTTGAGAAAAGCTAGTATTTCACCTCCCACTCCCTCATTTCAAAAACAAAGAATTATGTTAGTAGAAAGGGCATGTCCTTCGCAAAGAGTAGGTGCAAGGGCTCGCTTCCCAGTACCACACTGTGGAACACAATATGTTACATGTTTCTAAGGGAACAGGCAGTGGAATGCCTGTGCTTTTGTCCTTCTAAAATTTTGTTAATATTTCCACCGGAAAAGCACAACTGTTGGTTGGTTAAAATCAACAAACTTGCATTTTAATATCACAGATGGTCAGTGCTTCGTATCTTGTTACTTTGTTCGGATATCCTGCGGAAGAAATCCCTTGAAATCCGGATCTGTTTCAAGCTTGACCTCCTAGTAGAGTCTATCTACTTCAACACATCTAATATTGCGACAAGTTGTCTAAAAAAATAATAAAAAAAAATCAAGAGTATTTTCCTTAACCACTGCTGTAGCACACAGTAAGAGGTCTCAATGATGCTTGTAAGACAAATTCAAATTAGGCAAAGTTGGAACCTCTTTCATACGGTATGCTGCCTCACCTCCAGGACCAGTTGTTTGCCATCTCACCTCGCATCTGAAATTCAGATGTTACGGGGGATTTTGTTTTAATCGTAAGCTACCCAGACTCACGGCAAAATTAGTTCCCATGATGGAAATAAGTAGCCCTACTGTTTGAAAGCAACATGCCATATACTAGGTTTTATAATTTTACAGTGAACTTGTCGACTTATTATAAGCAGCTTCAGGTCTTTTGCTCATCATAGTTATTTAGTTGTCCCGAAACCCGAATTTTAATAGCAAGAAAAATAATTTGGGAATGATTCAAAATTCTGAAGGTTATATTACCTCAAGTATATCTGTTAAAACACACCCTAAAATTGTTCCCTTCCTTTCAATAGCTTTTTGTTGCATGTCATAACTACGATCGAAGATTTCGAATAAGATATAGAATGATACAGAAAGGCCTGTAAGAGCAGATAGAACAATGGAGTGAAAATGTGATTGAATGATATTCACAAGAAAAGTGAAAAAGGGAATTACTGATTGCTTTAATAGGACATGTAGATACCAAATAAGCGAGGGGCGCGGACTTCCCGCCACCCGCTGTACTACTCTCAATGCCATATGTACCGCAGAGTTCCGCCACCCTTGCTCGGTACGTGCCACCTCGTGTACATGAATTTTGAGAGAGAGAGACCCCTCGTAACTTGTTATATATATTATAAGTTAATTGTAAATGAAGCTAGTAGAGTATCACTATTGTTTACAACATTTAAAACTTACTCAAAGAACATTTAGATAATCTGCTAACAAAGGAACTATTGTCAAAAAGTTATTTAGTTGATGAATCAATCTTATATTGCTCAAGCAAGAAATGAAACGCCTCTTCAAAGAATTCTCTTACGTCACTTGATAGGTCATTCACAACCACCGTCTTTGGAGAGATTTTGGGAACAGATTTTGTACAATGCTCTAAAAGGGGTTTGAACTTTACGTTATCTAAGTTATTATATTAGAAATTTTTTTTTTTTCAAATGACAGTAAAGAGTAATAATAAAACTTAAACCGAAAAGAAATTATGTTACTTGTGCATTATATTCTACACACCGCTATAGACTGTATAGGGAAATGCTTCAGGAAACCAGTCAAACGGGTATTTGCAATGGATAAATGGATCGGAAAGCGTGGTTTTTCTTACCGTTTACAATGTTTAAACTATTGTTTCGGGAGGATTACGGGGGAAAATGTACCTAGGTTAGGTTAGGTTACGTATTTAATATATGCTATGCTTTACCCCCACCCCCAGGGGCGTAGCTCCAGCATTTTTGTTGAGGGGGCAAACAAGTTCCACATCCAGAGATTCAAGGGGCATGGGCTATATAATAGCTTTTTTCAATTTATTGGGGGGGGGGGCAACTGCCCACCCCACCCCTAATGTGCAAATATGTAGCCCAAATTTGTTTCTAAACTATTATATTTTCATCCTATTTTATTTCATTAGCATTAACCAAACATGACTTCTTTCGTGTGTAGGATATAATGCACAATTACCGAAATTAAATTGTGTGTGCTTTGTCTCAATGTTCTGTCTCCCTGCTTTTTTCAGTAAAGTGTAACTAGTAATTACGTAAAATCAGATTTTTTGCTTACTATTTTGTATACTTATATTGTAGTACTGATTGTGAGGGGGGGGGGGATCGTGAAAACCGACATAATCCTTGGGCACTGAAAACCTAGCTACGCCTCTAAGTACAAGCAATTGATACTGCAAAAATATAGCAATTGGGTGATTCCAAGTGTTTTATTTACTGGTTGTCTTTCAAAATATTTGAATTTAAATTATATTGGATAAAATAAATGCGACTAAATAAGCCCTCTCATTTTTGAAGCTTATTGAAAAAAACAATACAATTCTATCCTATTGTTCCTGTTTTAGATTACTCGTTCGCGGAGTATTACTACTTCTACTAATAACTTACTGCTGCACCAAGCCGCCTGAGGTCAATACAGCTACGCACTCAAATCCTCCATCCCAATCTTTCAAAGCCTCTCTCTTTACACCCTCCAAAGAAGTTCCCTTTTCCCTAAAATCTTTTCTTTACGCAATATATTTGGTAGTTAATAATAAAAACCTAACTCTTTTCATGTACATGCTGCTATAAAAATCCTGTTTTTTAGAGTTTTGACTACAAAATATTTGTTTTTTTTTTTAAGTGGATTATTTACTGTCAATGAGATTAAAACGCTCTAGCACTTGTTTACAACAAAACATAGCAACGACAAAACAAAGTGTTTCTATGACAAAACAAAGAAATGAATCTGGAAACGAGAAATGGGTCTATGGTCAGTATGAAGCAAAAGAACAAGAACGATCAAATGAATATTTCTCCCTTGAAGGCGTATTTAGCATTAAAAAAATAGAAAGAAAATAAAATGAAAAAAATGCTAGAATATAAATCTAAAAGAATATAAATAAAAAAAAGATATAATGTCAAAACAGCCTTACTAATATGTATACAATTAACACTCACATATACTATTATCCAGCTACTTCCATGAACACGTAAAAGTTTTTTGTGTTTATGAAAATAGCTGGCATATATATATATAATATATATATATATATATATATATATTGATTTATATTATTATTTTAAGATTTAAGTAGATTCTATTTTTTTTTTCTCTTGTTTTTTTAACGCTGAAGACGTTCGTTTGATTGTTTCTGTCCTTTTTCTTCATATTCGACCCATTTGTTGTTGCAAGATTTATTTCTTTGTTCTGTCATGGCTGGCCAGTTGGGCTTTAGATGTATTGTTTGTTTCTATAATATTTTTCTTCGTTTGTCATCTCGTGTAACGTATGCGTAGGGGGGAGGGATGGGTCAAAATTTTTTACTCTCTGTTCATGTGCCCTAGTAACATTGAAGAGTATGATAATGTTGAACCGTAAAATTGTTTTGACCTTATGTAATTTTTTGTGTTTCATCTTTTTTACTTTTAACCTATCCTGACTTTATCAATACTTTCAGACAGAAGAGTTAAACAACATAGTTGGTAACGCCTTTCGACTGGCTTACGCTGCGCAGATGCAGCGTTCTGCGATTTCTGCCATGGAAAACGCAGCTTTTGATTTTTCATCAAGTGAATCGCCATCTTTATCATCAAGTCCTTCACCAACGCCACCTGTCAACCCTGCTGAAGACAGAGGATGTCTGCAGACTAAGTTAAGGGTGCGTATCTGATTTTCGTCCACTAGCCATGCAATCAGCTATAAGGGCTTGATACAAGTCAGAACCGAATTAAGGGGGGCAATCGCCCTTCCTTGACCTGAGTGTAGTTTACTTTTGTGTAGCTAAAGGTCAACAGAAAGAAAAAAGTTCACCACATTCTAGCCTACAAATATGTCGATCAAAAGGAGATTTTTAAAATCTAGCCGATAAATATACTGAGTAATGAAATAAACCAACAAACTACGATATTGGCCTTAGTTATTTAACCTTCTATAACTAATCGAGATCAGTTCGCTTGAATTACACTGCAATCGGGTATTCTCAAAGAACCGTTAATAGTCCTCCTTATCGGCACGCTAAAACGTTCCCTCTGATTCTGTTCTCTTTTTTAAGCGCGGCTAGACCGAATTCTTATGGTTGGATGAAATGGTGCTTCACGGTTTATTTTCTTTGTCGATCTAACAGTTTTTCCCTAAGGCTTAGTACTCATAGAACATAACTATCTTCGGCCTTACGTATTTCGTGTTGCTTGGCATTAGCTTTCATTTAACAATTAAATTAAAAGTCACCACTTTCCATCCACAACTGCGGAGACACCGATGCGCCCCAGTGGATCTGCGTTCCGTGGGCGCTTAATGCAGAACACGTTAACAAAACTTTGGTTCTCCCCAAGTGGTGGCTCGTTTATGGGCCGGAAACCCTAAGATTTAGTCAAGGAAGTTTCATAACTCAAAAAGTTTTGCAGACTAAAAATAGGAGTAATTAGCCTGGCTTCATTCTAGCAAGCACTCCCATCGCGACATGATGCATTAGTGCAAAGAATGCGATATAGTACCTAGTTTCCTTGTAAACATAGCTATTTCCTCAGTAAATTTCCGCAATTGTCTAGGCGTGTGCTCTAATCTCGTGTTTGCTTATGCCTAGGCTTACGAAGAAGTTGAGACTGCATCCTGTTGAGCCTTTTATTTTTTTGGACTAAATTATTTGGATGATTTTGCAGCTAAACAAAACTAGGGTAAGTAAGATTAAAAGAATTAGACGTAAAAAAAAGTTATTCTTTTTTAAATTTGAACTGATTTTCCTCTTTCACTGCATATAAGGAATACCTCTGGAGTTTATTCACAGATTTGTTGATTGGCCTTCCTAGTCATCGTGAAGAACTCGACCCCCCTCCCTCCCCCTCTTTGTTTAAAAAAACAAATTGCTGGTTGTGTAGAGGAGAGTATTATAGAACAGTCGAAATATATGGGATACCGAGGTTTCGTTTCTGATTGCTGCTACTAAAATGTGGAGTACAATGAACTTGTCACGAAAGACTGGCATGATGCCAGGGGTGGTTTTAGGTCCCTGTATAACCCCATAACATATACTGAATAAAACTAAGGTTAAAAATGAAGATGCACAATATTCATGGCTAAGAAATTATCATTGATTATATGTTTACTAAGGCCTAACCTAAAACCTAAGCGTTTTAACTTTCGTCTAGCGAGGGATACTTTGGATTCAATATTTCAACTGTTTTCTATAGACTCACCTTGACTGACGCAGAGAAAAAAGATTCTGCAGCTTTCGTAAATAGACTAGAAACAAGACTACTTGCCCATAATTTTGAAAGTTAAGTTTTTATAAAGGAAAATAATTATGACTCATGAACACTAATTAGTTAATTGATTTACCCCCCCCCCCCCCCCTCCCATTCCATATTGCCTGACTATTTCCTAACCACCATTTGTGACTTTTATTAATCTTTGTTTTTCTAGCAACAAAGTAAATGTGTGTGTTTTTTTGCAACTAACATTTCGTTGCGATTAGTTATAGTATGTACTCTTGATAATTTAGGGCATATCCACCGCTGCAACCTAGTAAAGAGCGAACCACAGCCCATAGTAACCAAAAGTTAAAAAACACGTTTTGAAAAAAACTGCCTATTGAAAAAAATTGCTATCTGACACTGATTAACGAATGGTAACTATTATTTCGGTTCGTCTTAAAAGTAAAAGTTTCTTGCAAAAAGAAATTTATGGTGATTTCAAAAAAAAAAACTGAAACCCCTCCAAAATGGCGTCAGATCAAAATGAAAAGTGTATCATAAGAATTAGCACAATCTTAAACCGTTTGCAGGGTAATTACAGTTCCCCTCCTTCAACAACAAGGAAAATCGCCTCATATCAACTTGCTTTTTTTTATCAATTCTGCCATGACCTTCAAATGATCAACAGCTTGAATGATCAACAGTTTTGAATTAAACCTTCAAACTTCACTCTGTGATGAAGCCTGTGTGCTAGTTCTAATGGCGGTAATCGAGGGGAAGGAATGTCCTTGCCCCCTTATTTTTTGCTCCTGCCTAGATTTTGAAAAACACCTTTTTTGGTTATTTCATTGAAAGAGGCACTTTTTTCATTTGAAAAAAAATGGGGGGAAAACGGAAAGTGCACTTTATGGGAATGTACTATCAAGTCAAATGTATCAAAAACAATTAGGCATAAATATAAGCTTTTAAATGCGCCCTTAAGCAGCTTCATAAGTTTTCAACTGAAACTAAGGAATGACATTAAAACTTAAAACGAACAGAAATTATTCCGTATAAATAAAAAAGATCATCGTAGCGTTGTTTCTACATTAAATTTGAATAAAAAACGAGCAAAATGTAAAAAAACAAAGTTTTTCCAAGGGAAGTAAGGAGCAAAGTTGAAACTTAAGACGGACAAAAATTATTCCTTCACAGCCTATCTAATATATATATATATATATATATATATATATATATATATATATATATATATATATATATATATATATATATATATATATATATATATATATATATATATATATATATATATATATATATATATATATATATCAATAAAACTAGTACATATAAATCAACTAATTATGTTTCCCTGTGTTTCTAGGATTATAGAAAGCTAGCGCTTTACTGAAAACACAAAATAATATAGGGGTTTTGGAACAATAAAAGCAATCCAATTAAGAGGACTTTTTACAGAATAAAAATATTATCAATCCCTTTTAAGATAAAGCAATCATTTATTTAGGATTGTTGCTTTATTTTTATTTTCTCGTTTAATTTGGTATCACTTCTGCACGATGGCTCAGTTCAATGCCTGGCTGTCCTTTTGGTTTTAAAAAGGACATGTCATGATTAGTTTGTAGACAGGTTCGAAGTAAAGCCATCTTGATAGCATTAGTATTGGGACTATAGACTAGCTTTAGAATTTGTATCATAGCTTGAAATTCACTGTTGTATAGAGAGAAATAACTGTATAGTTCATATTATCTTATTTTGATCTTCATTTCAAGTAATACTAAAGCATATTTCTTACAATTGAAGATTGTTTATTAATCACTATTGGTATTATGGCTGGCGAGACCAAAATGCTACTTGATAAATCAATGCAATATTTCTTTGTGCTGTTGAATGACTTTCTGGTTATCAAAAGAATATTTAATTTTACGCTTGTGTTTTTAAAATAATTTTAATTGTATATGGAAAGTTACTGATGTCACAACTGGTGTAAGACTAATGGAAAGCTTTATAGATTAGTTTATTGTTGTCAGGCTACATACTCACTTTGACTCCCAAATCAATATTCCTGTTTTTAATACTTGATTTTTGTGTTTTCGGTAAAGCGCTAGTTTTCTATAATCATAGAAACAGAGGAAAACTGGATTAGTTGGTTTATTTGTACTAGTTTTATTGATATATATTAGATAGGCTGTGAAGCAATAATTTTTGTCCGTTTTAAGTTTCAACTTCACTCTTTACTTCTCTTGGAAAAACTTTGTTTTTTTAGATTAATTTACTCAAAAACCATAGATTTGTTTTTGGAATTGTAAATTGTATCCTATAATACCTTACCTCCTCACACAAAGAAAAATAGGTTATATTTTGCTTTAAGTAAGTAAGATAAAATGGGGCAATGTAAATTATTATTCTAAAGGGTATGGGTAGCTTATAAGAGTGGAAACTAGCGCTAGTGTCACGAAAAATCTAATGCCATTTAGCGTTTGATGTTTCTTGGCGTTTTAGTGTAATAATATGGTAAAATTAGTTTAATCAGCGTAGTAGAAAAAATTTATGTAGTTATAATTATGTAGTTATAAATGTCTTGGTTTCTGTATTGTATCGTATGGGATTTACGACGCTTCTTGACTAGTAAGGTCCCTGTGTCGGCCCTGCAGTGCGTTGCTACAGCCGGGTGCGATCTCTGGGTCCCATATTAGCAAGCTAAGATCAAATCTACTGCGCCATCACGAGACTATTATTTTCCGAAAAAAAAACACAATTGCGAGGTTTGAAAAAAATGCCAACAAGCGCCAAATGCTAGATGACGTTGGTGATTTTCTTCCGACACTAGTGATAGTTGTCGCTCTTATAAGTTACTTACACTTTTTGGATTAATCCAAATTGCTTCCGCTGGGCTTTACCGTCTAAAACACAACTTCTATAAAAACAAATGGCTACGAACACTCCTTCTGTCTTCGCCTTAAAAGTTTGCCGACCTATGCGCTTCATTAAATATTCGATTGAAAACATGTTATAAATTCCAAGTAGTCTAATTAACATCGTCATGCCAAATTTCGGATCTAATAAAGCAAAAACCCATGACAATGGAGTGGCCAAGCTGTTCCACTTGCAACTATGCCTGAATAAAATACAAACTTTATGCTTCATCGTGTGGAACAAAGTTAATTTTTACAATTGCTTATAATTAGAGAACAATACAAAAAACTATGAATATTATTATAAATTTGAGTTTAAGTTATGCAAGAAATTGGCAGCGGAATTTTTACGGTACAATAACTTCGATTTAGTTTGACACAATAAATGTTTCAGACACACATACATATAGAGGGCGAGATTCTTTAATCGTAAATTTTCCAACCACAATTCCACACTTTTTTCATATTATTCGACTGTTGGTCCTTCTCTTTGTTTGTGTCCTCCCTCCGAATAGGGCACTTGCTTCGTGTCTGATTTTACGTACTGTCCTTCTAACAAGTTTTATTTTAAACTAAACAAAGTGGTGTTTAGGAACAGGGTTGTCATGATTCTTCTGAAAGTACCCCAAAGCCGACTAAAAAGAACGTACCTATCTTTCTGTTTAAATCAGAAATAAATTTTTTGTATGGTCTAAATTTGATCTCTTGCCTTATCAATATACCCTTTATTCTTATTTGGTCCCTAAAACTTGATTTAGAATAAGGCTCCCCAATAGCTCAATGACGTCAAGAAATGAATTGAAAATCGTCTGAAAATGCAATTTTGATTTTCACCGGCACTTACGGATTTTCACCACCAAAAGCGCTTGTGAGCCCTTACACCTTAGTTCCTCCAGAGGCTCACAGGGCATCAGTGATTAGCCTCCAACCTCAAGTGGGCCGCTCCATTGACGTCTCCCACTCTTCGATCAGACTCGTTTGAAGGGCTCTCCTGTCACGTTCACATGTCCTACTGAGCTTGTGCTTTGGTCTTTCTCGTTGACAGGTGCCTTCCGGTTGCCAGTGGAGAAGCATTTTCGAAAGTCTATGCTCTGGGATGTGGAGGATGTGTTCTAGGTATCGCCATCTTTGTTGTCTCACAAAGGAGGTGATGCTTGGTTAGCCTGTATGGGTACGGATCTCGTTGTCGGTGAAAAGGTCTCTCCCGCTTGTCTACCACAGGAATTTAAGAAACGGTGATTTTTCCTTAATTTTTCCTTTGAAAGTGACCATGAATGACAAATTACTTATGTTTATCTGTGAGTCCGAAGAAAATAAATATGGTTCTCGAGATGAATTTTTTTGAGCAGATCTAGTCAAAATTTTTAGATATTCCTGACTATTCAGGAAAAGAGAATATTTTCTAGGAAAACTAGATTTAATTAACTGAACCATGATGCAAGTTATAATACTTGACAGGTATATGAAATAGTTGTACATGATCTCTGGACTACATTATAGTCACACTCCTAGATAAAATCAAAATTTTGCACGACTGTATTGACAATAATGTACCCCGTTCATAATTTGCTGAGTTGAGTAATGTTCAACTTTTAAAATAGTTTTTTATTGTCGACTTAAGAGAGTAGAGATTTAAGATATAGATTTTTAAATTATAAACAATGCAAATTTGAAAGAGCAGTTTTCTCATCTTCATGACGAATGTGGCAAAAGATGTAAAGACGTAGTCGTTGTAGACAATATTCTGGAGTAAATTGGGGTCGATGCAGTACAATTATGTAGAATGAAAGGTAGAATCAAGGAAAAATGGATCATTCATAAATCTTTGGCTTTTATCAACAGGCTTGACCATGGTCTGGGTCTGGCACACAACAAAGACTTTATTCATGATTAGGATAACATTATCTTTTCAATAAGCATTGTGCTATGATGACTGAGTACATTGAAGTAAAATAACTATTTCTATAATATTCAGCATGAAATTTTGCATTCGAAACAAATATTTTAAAATTTGAAGTATTTAAAAATTACCTTTTTTCACCTTTTCTTCGTTTCACCTTTTCTTCGTTTCACCTTTTTTCTAAGCTAGTATTATTCGTAGTCTTAAAACATATCTTTGTCTCTCTACTTTATATTTTTTTTTAGGAGCGGCAAAAGAAGTCTAGGACAAACTCAAGAGAAGATAATCGAAGGTCAAGGCCAAGGAATATTCCAGGCCTGGTGAGCTTTTTCTCTTATTTTCTACTAGAACCTATTTATCTATCAAACTCCTTTAACAGGAATCTTTCAACATAGAGAAACAGACAATAAAATAATAGAGAAGCTAAAAATTTGAAAGAGGAAAATCAATGAATGGGCATTTAATTTTCTTTCGTTTTACTAGCTTACGCTTTCCTGTTCTAACCAATCAAGTTTAAAAAGGCGAGGTTTTTGGTCTCCCACACTTTGAACCAGGGAATATTAAGGAGCTAATCTCTTTGCTTTAACTTAGAAATCGAATATATTTGTTCTGGACTAGATCGAGCTCCAGCCAAAGATTGTTGTTGTGTACTAAAACACTGCTTTTGTCTTTGGAGTATGACCTTTCGTTTTTAGCCTAAGAGATTTAAATTGGGTAGGGGGTTGGATGCATCAGAAAAAGCTCGTTTTTAAGTCCTGGATGTTTTTATTCATTCAGCGTTTTTTATCAAAGATTTTCCTGGGAGCGGTCATTACCATACCAGTTGTGGAAGATTACTTTCCGTAGCTTTCCATTGTTTGGCCCACTTTACTTACTTACATAGACTTAGGACTTCCCACGCCGGTCGGTGCATAAGGTGGCTACGATGCCTCTCCACGATTACCTCTCCAGCGTCTTCAGCCAAAGATCATCAAGGGATGTTAAAAGTGGATGGCCCACTTTAGTGTTTGAACTTATAATTCCCTTCCAAACACCAAACTGTGCGATTTCCTCTGAGTTAAATTTCTGCTAACGTCCCTGAGTGTACATTTTTAGCCTCTCCTCCACGGGAATGCCTATCTTTTGGTCGTATCTGTAATTTCTACTCAAACCAGGTATACACGCAGGATGGGCGCCTTCAGGGCCCTAACTCCTCGTAATCCCAAGATTATTATGACTCCCTCTTATTCCTTGTATTTTGCATATAATTTAGTCTTTTATTATTTTTTGCCACCTCCCTGAAGCACCAGACCCCACCCCATGGGGGTGGTGGTGGCAGTGGGGGTACTTGCCCCAGGCATAGAAATTTTAGGGGTGCATAATTTCAAATAAATAATCTAATGGTTGTTATCATTTTGTAATTTTTGAAATTTTATTTTTATTAGAATAAAGTAAAGAGCATTGTTGGTAGTAAGTAAAAGCAGACTGAATCCAAAATTTTCCTTTTTCTCATATCTTCATCATTGAAAATAAAAGTAAGTGGACCGAATTTCATTAACTTAAGTGTTTTTTGTATTATTTTGTATTCAAGTTCTGTAAATATATGAAAATTTTTGGGAGACAGGGGGGGGGGGTGCTTATCAATATTTTGTCCCAGGTGTAAAAGAGGCTAGAACCACCACTAGTCACAACTTTACATAAAAAGGTCAACCAGTGAAACAACTAGAATTTTTAGTTTGAAAACTGGCTGTTTGCAGCAGTGAATTAACCTCAAAGTCACTTTATAAGCTTATCGCTCTCCACTAAAGTCTCTTTTTGTAACTTAAAACCTTTTGAATCGCAATCACCGGTTTCTATTTGATCGCCAGACCGAACATTCAAGTGGAGATGTTAATCACCTTGAAGCATCTTGTTCCCCTCTCCTCTGGGCAAACTAATTAATATATTGGCAGGTGTAATTTCCAAGGCAACTGTTCTAATAGTTCTGTTTTTGTGTCCCCTCGATTTCACATACATAGTAGTTTGTTATCTCGACAGCGGGTGAGTGGTTCTTCGCACCCCGTCCAAACTAGAGAAGGCCTATTAATATACAAAGATGCCTATCTTTAGACAACTTGCATTCCTTTCGAGCTTTATTGGTCTGTGGAATGTAGAAAAACGCATTCTTTGTTGAATTGATAAGCACTTTTTGTAGGAAAACTTAAAGCTTCTTTATTGTTAATACGACTAAATCAACTTTTTAAAGTTGGGAACATTATCTTATTCTTGAAAAGTAATTTATTAAAAATTTTGAACAAATCAGTGGGTCAATACTGTAATGCCATAAACTTAGATCTTCCAGGAAGCAAAAACAATGTTTCACTCTTGATGTACAAAAGTAAGTATTTTGTTGTGCTAGTTGCACGTATATTGAAAGCTATCAAGGATAGACAGTGTACATTTAGAAGGCAGAGTTAAATTTAACGGAGAAGTATAAAACAAGTTTATGGGAAATCATGGGACTATAAAAAAACACAAAATAAGGGTCCCCCCAGATGTGTATTTTCTTTATACCTATTGACGCTATCGTCAACTGGGAGAGGGAGCACTTGGTCCCCGCCCTAAGTTTGTTTTTCCCCTCTAGATTTTGGAAAATACCTGTTTTGAAGTTTTCATTGAAAAATAGCTTTTTTGTGTTTTCATTGAAAAAGATTGAAAGAATAACAAAATTACCCCCCCCCCCCCCTTGTTTTTGAAAAATACCTGATTTGGACATTTTCATTGGAAATGGCTTTTTTAATGTTTTTATTAAAGAAGTTTAAAAAAAAAAACATTTTGTCTCCCTCCAGTTTTCGTGAGTTAACTCTAAAGCCTTTTTTGACAGCTCTGACTAAAATGGCTACCGTAAAATTTTGATCTGATGTCATGGGACTACGGGAAGTTCGGAGACGAAAATGGCAATGAGGCTCTTAAAAAGGGGCACTGGAACTTGGATGGTGTATTAAGCACAAGGAGATGCACAACTTTGACAAAAAATCTTTGAAAGATGCAAAATTTATTAAATAATGTGTATTTCTCATGTGAAACCTATTCGTATCTTGTCATTTCACTGTGTAAGTTTACTTAACACTCTTTATCGCTTTCTTTATCAACCCTCAAACAATGATGCAAACTTCAAATATTTACACTTTGTCTTCAATAACACGCAGTTACAAAAATCTACAATCTTAGTTTATTTAAAGATTGTATAGGTTTAACGTTTTGCCCGGTTTTGCCACTAACCCATTCAATTACATGCATGTCTTTCTCTATTGTTTGCATATCTACAATTACAACTACATTCGGAGTGGGGGGATACAAATGCGGATCTAGAGCAAAATCTTATGGGGGGAGGAGGGCAATGTGACAAGGGCGCCAGTAATTGAACAAATTGACAGGTTTATTCAAAAAAGAGTAAAAAAAACGGAATTAGGGCACCAGAACAATTCTGGAGTCCCGGTCCCCCATCCCCTTCTGGATCTGCCCTTGGGAGATAGGAATTAAGAAATACTTACCGTCAGGAATATTTATTCCTTCAACTTTACCGAAGAAAACGTGTTAATTAATGGACTGAAAACGTACTCTTATTGATTTTAACCCCCATCCCCTCCACTGCATGGCCACCTGATCCGTCTAGAATAGGCAAAAGGATGCGGCATCAGACTTGACAGTCTATCGACTAGTCTAGAATGTGATTAGAGGCGTATATCATCAATTGAATGACTGAAAGTATCAATGCCATGAATGCTACCATAACTTCAGTATGAGCTAGATAGATAATTGAATTTAGGGACAATCCTACTTAATACTGCATTTTTGAAAATTGTATATATTAATTGTGTCTCTAGAGCAACCAAACTGTATTTTGTCAACTCCAGTAAAAAAAAAGCTTTAGGGTGCTTTTGTTGTGGTAGAGTGAATAGTCATTGTATGTAAGAAAAGGGGGCAAAAAATTCCCATGACAAATGGGTGCTAATTTTCCCATCGTCCTAAGGTTGCTGGCAGAAGTTGAAAACAGCGGTCAAAGCTTTTCAAAAGCTGCTTCCAGCGAATGTTTCCATTGATAAACAATTTAACTATCCCCTGATAGAAATAACCTTTATGATATTGTATTATGCAAAAAAAAAGAAAAGAAAAAAAATCCAACAAGATATAGAACAAGGAAACTGACAAGCAAGATTGATGGTCCTAAGTAAATACAGAGCTATTCATCGCTTACAGCATGGAAAGAAGGTGGTATTTGAAGAAACTATGAGCATTATAGCTGCTACCTTAAAGAAAAACGTAAAGACTGTCGTGGCCCTACCTAAGAAATTCTGTTCCAGTAATAGATTAGACAATTATTCTCTTTTGCAGAATAGCATCTATTGTTCATTTAGTGTTGATTCTTTAATTACCTCGATTGATTGCATCTTAGTGCTGCTTTGCTAAAATATACCCACGAACCTACTGCCCGGGCAGAAACTAGTAGTGACCACATCATATGGCCAGGTCCTTATCTGTGATAAATTTGCCGAGCTTTATCCCTCCTCCTGCTCTGAGCCTGCTCTTGATTCTATGGCTAGGCCTCTAATCTTGCCTTTGTACCTAAAGGTTAAGAGCCATAGCATATAGCCATGTGATTCGTATTACCAACGTACAGGACAAAATTTTACACAATGACACATTTTGTCACAAATTTGCAGTCATAGTAGCTTTTCTCCGACTAATGCATGGATAATGGCTCTTTCATACTGCGCCTTAGAAGTTACTACCATAACTTAAGACTTTTGTAACATAACACTATGCAATACGTATTACGGAATAAGTTTTGTCCGTATAGTAGGCAGTGGTGTTTAGACTTGAGCTCTGCTTAAAATTTTCCGTTGTTTAAGATCATGTTGTGTTATGGAGAAGTCAATATAGAAGCAACAGAATGGAATTTCAAGATGAACAGCCAGTAAGTTTTGAAAACAAATTACTAAACTTTTCTAGAAAGCCTTTCACGTTTGGTCAGAGCTAGAATCGGTTCGGCATTTTTAATTTTTGAATAATTTGCTTGTGATGATTCTAATGACTTTACACGATGAATTTGATAGTTTTGAGGATTTTTACGTTAGCATAGTGTGGAACGACCTGTTTACGTTTGAAAGGTTATGCTTAGGCCTAAGGTAGCATTACTTGACCACTTAGCATAGAAACAATGCAAGCAGTGTGAAAGCTGCTTAATCCCTTCTCCGGCTATGAGCTTGCATCTGATTTCACGTGTTTACCTTAGTATATTAAGGTTAAGAGACTTAGTGCTGATTAATGCTATTTTTTAAAATCTCGTAAATTTATTTTCAAAATAATATTTTACTATTAAGACTAAATGAGTTAATACTTACCATTCCTGGATCAGCTACAAATGGCGATTTTTTCTCACCATCCAGTTTTTTTTAACGCTTTTTTAATTTTTGGTTACTATAGACCGTGGTTCATTCTTTACTATTTTTCAGCTAGCGCTACAACCATTAGTACCACATACTGTACACAATAGAACTATTTTGCTTTGAAAATTGCACCTTTAGCTTTTCAGATTCCAAATTGGTTAAGTCCGTAAAGGACACCCTAGACGGTCAATCATTTTGATCAAAAGCTTCCGTCAATCAATTGATTAAAGCATGATTAACCGTCTAGGAACCTGTTCGACGCTTGAGTCAAGCGTTGACGGCGATTGATAGAAAATTTGAATGACTCAATTGGTTCCTAGACGGTCACTATGGTTCCTAGATCAATTGGTTCCTAGATTGGTCACTCATGCTTTAATCAATTGGTTGACGGAAGCTTTTGATCTAAATGATTGACCGTCTAGGGTGTCCTTCAGAGAAACAAACAACGGAGGAAATTAAAAAAGAAAGTATATACCCGTGATGTTCTTAATGTACCAATTAACTCTTTGTTGGCAACCCTTGTTTTTATTTTTGAGGGGTTCGTATTTTGATGCATTCGTGTATATGCATAACTGGCTTAATCCATGAGCATTGTATTCTGAATTTCCCATTCCGTGCAAAGTTTCCCATTTTTAGTCTATTATTAAACCATGTCCTCAAGCCCACAAAAAAAAAATAATTATCATAATTGTCTGCAAAAATACAAAAGAAATATCAGCTACTGTTTGAAATATCTTGCGGTGCAAAGACTATAATTACGTTCACCTTTTCCTGTTTCATCCGTTGATGCTTTTGTTTGATTTTATATTCAATTTCCCCATTATCTTGATTGGCCATCAAGCTATTAAGCTTGTTTTACTTTTTCTAAATGGTAGTTAATAAAGAGCGATTTAGGGATTTTACTGTCTCAATAAATTAATGATTATAAGGAGACACGTCTTATATGTAGATGTATTTTGTTGTTTCTTTTTTTGCCTCTTTGAAATAGTTCTGTTGTTCGGTTAACGAACAAGAAAATATACTTGATGAGAACTTTCTCTTGCATTTTAAATCATTTATGTAATTATGGGCGCGCAATCAAAACCAAAGGGGGTCCTAGAATAAAGGGGTTTACTTTGAAAAAGTTAAGTTTTTGAATGGCAGCCATTGAGTACATACATAATAGATATAAGAAAAAAAAACAGCAGGGTTCGATGGCACCACAATGAAAATAAAAGGTAAAATGAACAAAAGAGGGAAGTCGAGGAGGGGAGAGGGAGATAGGGAAGACTTATTAACAGAACAGCACTAACATCATCTGTCAACAACCACCAGGGCAACAAATAATTTAAGTTAACCCGTTAGTCAAGTATTTATCATAATTGTTTGCAACAGGATTAGCTATGACTGTAATTGTCCCCTTATTTTCACAAGGCTTATTTTCCCCTTTCAAAAGAAGACCCTTGACCATAACTAGGTTTCAACACTTAAGAAGAAAATGGTATAGGCCTATTAGATCCTCTTCTGCAATACATGTACTACATTGCACATGTACTGCTGAAAAAAATATAGGCTACTGTTGTACAAATGTACTGCCCTTGACAACCCTGACTTTAAGCCAATTGGAACGCTTTTTTTTCAAAATGAAGATAGTTGGCACAAAACCAATTGCATGGCTTGTAATAAATACGATTGGAGTGACTGAAGTTTAGATGTTCGTGACTGAACGGCAAGTGATGGCCAATATCATGTTTAGAACAAGGCTATATATAAACAAAAGAAGTTATCTAATGATTCAATAGACCATTCCTTAATGCAGCGGCACATATTTGACGCATTTAACTTAAATACTTTTTTGGACATCCGGGGCATACGCAATACAGCTGTCTCCAAATACTGTTCAAAGCTTAAAAGCAAACATATGCACAGGGAGAAGGAGACTTGGGTCCCCCTCCAACACTCAAGATTTCTCCCACAATTTCGCATATTTTTCAATAAGTCATCTATTTTTCTGGATTTTCCTCCATGTACTCTGAGTGATACACAACAATGTTGTGCGAGTTCCAACCACCTCATTCATTAAGACTAGCCATTGGCTATTTGTAACAAAGTGATTCTGTAATCAGTAAGCATTCATTATTCTCTGGACTTCATTATTTATTTGTTTATTTTTAATTCTGTTTTCAAGACAGGTATCGTTGAAAAAACTTATTATTTATGAATATTTTTAGCTAGCAGTTGCAAAAAAGCAATTCTCCACAGTTATGGTATTGATTACGATTCGTCATGGTAAAAAACAAAAAACCTGCCAAGTTTACATACAGACAGTCTGGTTGTTTTATCAGTTTTTGTACAAACAAACTTCTCAATTCAGTAGCTGAAAGAAATTCTAGTAAGCGTATCAAATATCAACAAATTTTTAGTAAGCAATATACGTTCCATAAAATTAAAGAATGCAGCACGGTGCAAAAAAGGAGTAAATTAAATTTTTCCCAGTAATAGGGTACCATCGAATGAAAAGCCGATTAGATGACTGATGTTTAAAGACTAGAACAGAAACAAATTTACTAAAAAAAACTGCCGTTTTGGTACTTGTGTCTTATAGCCACCACACTCAAGTTTTGTCGAGACGTGAAGTTTGGTGAATGCTAATGAAATAAAACAAAATATGATGAAAATATAATACTTTATCAACAAAATTATGAAAACTACAACAAAAAATTATGGATGGGGGCCGCACAGACCGCATTATATTAAAGGGTACTTGTCTATTATATAAAACACACTCGAGAAGTGAAGTTTGGTTAATGCTAACGGAAAAAAACATAACAAAATATGATGAAAATATAATACTTTATTAGCTAAATTGTGAAAACCACAACTTGGAAATATGCTCCCAAAACGCAGAAATATCCTCAAGAATCGCGTTAAAATGAACTCGGCCTTCTGCCTTTATTACCGGCCGCCACATGTACTCTACCAAGTATGAATGTAGATGATGGCGGGAGTAACGTTTGTAACGATGTACATTTGTAAACCCAGAAATAAGAACTACAGTAACAAATGGCATTTTATTTTTTAGAAAACCACGTATTGACACGCAAATTGACGGTTTTCGAATATGACCTAGTGTTAAACTTCCAAAAAGGTTGCTTCTCGTAAGAGTACAAAGTCATGGTGTGTCCATTGAAGCCAGTGGTGGATCCAGAGGGGGGGAGGGGAGGGGATGCGCGCCCTCCCCTTACGTAGTCTAAAGTAGTGTAATTTACTTAATTAACGCAAGTTTGCGTTAATTAAGCTTGCTCCTAACGCAAGTTTATCGAATTAACCTATTTTGCTCTCCCCCCTAAAACAGTCCTGGATCCGCCCCTGATTGACGTAATGTTTTATTTTGGGCAACAACCCCTATCCTGGAAAAATATAATTGCCTGTTCTTCGGTCCTTGGCAAATCCCAAATCTTAATTTGAACATCCATGGTGAGACACTATATTCCATCACTAGTCAAAGCAAACTAACCGGCGTCCTCAAGAACAGCTTTAATAATGAACTAAAATGAACTAGGTCAAGAATCACGTTAATAATGAACATGTCTTTGTCTTTGAGACGGCCAGCCGACGCCGAAGCTCCCAATTTAATAATTCACAAATGACCTTCACAATTTTGCTAATAAAGTATTCTATTTTCGTCATATTTTATTGTCACCAAACTTCACTTCTCGATTGTGTTTTATATAATAGACAAGTATCTATTAAATATGTAACCTAAACTAACCTAACCAAAATACCAACTAAATTTTTAATTAAAATATAGCTACAATGCGGTTTCCCACCGAGCCGAAGCTAATATTGCCTGGTATAAAGACCATAAAAACCGGTTATTGGCTCATGTTCGCGATACAAGATCTTGCTTGTGGTGGCCGTAAGACAAAAGTACCGCCGTTTTTTTTCGTGAAAAGAAAATATTGCTATTGCTACAACTGCTAACAACTCACTGCAGCCCCGAGCCGCCTGATGCCAACACAGCTACGCACACTCCTCCATCCCAATTCCGGTGCAAATGCTGTGTCGATTACTAGGCTATAAGGTACTTGTTAAATATCCCGATCCCACTCAAGAATTTTGATCTGTAAGATCTGAGAAAAAACGGTTTTTCTGTGCAGTAGGTTATAATTAGCTTAGTCTCATTGAGAAAAACTATGATGTAGGGATATTTTTATTAAATATTTAATAAAAATATACTGCGACCTTCTTTCCATAATTTTTTTCTGTACTTTCCATAATTTTGTTTCTCAAGTATTATATCTTCATCATATTTTGGTATATTTCACTAGGATTAAACTAACTTCACTTCTTGGGTGGGGTCGAGATATGTAACAAGTACCAGCTATAATTTCCTTTAGGGGCGTCATTCCTCGAGATCACCCTGCAACACTGTTACCGGTCCCGATTTTGGTTAGGAAAACTCGTGAAAGACCCATCCTGATGGCACAATGAGGCCAAGCAAGTAGATTTTCTTTATTACGGGTAGGAACAAATAAAGGACCTTATTTGTCGAGTAAATAAAAAAAAGAATACGGAAAATGATTACATAGGAATATAACAAATATAACATGGAAAAGTAAGAAAGAAAGAGAGAAAGAAAGGATTATTTAAATAGAATTGACTTATATTTCTTGTTTTTTTTTATAAAGGGACGACTCTTTTATATATAATATAAGAAACGACTCTATATATATAATGAGGGATCAATCCAGTGAAGACACCAGGAACGTTGAGATCGAAAAGATATTTTTTTTTCTGGCAGATAAATTCTCTAAAAGATTTTGATGTGCATTTCTTGTGTTGTGTAGATATGGTCATCCGTTCGTAATATCTTTGGGTTCCTCAAAAGGTAGGAAACAGGGGCATTACCTATTTTTGTATGTTTACCTACTGTAAACATTATCATTTAAAACCTCTTTTAAGTAGCTTTTATCCGATCAAACAGTTAAAAAATCCTCTGCCATAGGTTTTCATCCCCCCCCCCATCGTGAAAACAAAAGAATATCGTATGTTTTTTATTTGGTTGGATCTCACCCATTTTTTCCCTCTTAATGCATGAAGTAGAGCGCAATGTACTATAAAACAAAAACTAACTCACGGTATTGGGACGACTGCAATCGCCATTTTTTCTTTTCTTTTGTAAAATCCGCGGTTGCAAATTGGGTGAAAACCAACTGTTTGATTACTAATTATGAATCTTGAATGAAGTTTTTTTCATGAGACAAAATGTGGTGACGATTGTCGATGATGACGAAAGTTTGATGGTGGAGGTAGTGAATCTGCAACGTGTTAAGTTCGTTGGAGAGATTATTTTGTCTTTGAAAACAGCTATAAATCGAAAAAAAGAAGAAGCAATTCATATTGAAATTATGTCTTTATTTTTTAGGATGGTTTCATGTCCCCTGTTCAAAGCGACGATGAAAATTTAAGCTTCGATTCGCCGACCACTGTAAATACTTGTCGATTATTTCCTGAGAAACCTGAACTCAATAAGAAGTTAATACTCCCTGAAAGAGAAAAAAAGGCTTGTAATCTAGCGCCAAACAAGGTGCAGAATTTCCTCGCCGTAGAAACAAATAATTTAATTAGGTAAGATTACATTCAGCCTTGAAGAGAATCAGGTACTTGTCGGTTATTGGAAACACACCCAAAAAGTCAAGTTAGGTTAATCCTAATGAAAAAAACAAAACATGATGAAAAAACAATACTTTAGAAACAAAATTATGGAATTCTAACCCAACATAACGTAACCTAACCCCTACCCCCTAGCCCTAATGTGCAAATATATAGTTCAAATTATACAAGTCTAATGCAATCTGTCCAAGTGCAATGCATTGTATCCATCACTTATTTTTGTAGTTATGAAACCGGTTCTCTGAGATGTAACCTAAGCGTAATTCTTGAATGTGTTTTCAATAACCGACAAGTACCGAGGATCAAATCCATTTTGACATTCCCGAAGTACCAAAACATAATATGTCGCAGTTCGAAAACTCAGTTCATGGCAGTTCATTACATTATAGCAAAGCTCCCATGAATTGAGATCTGTTTCACGCATCGGTCGAGACAGTTCAACGGCTGCTGAATAGTTAGAATAATATCTGGTGTTCTTTTACAGCAATAGCAAAACAAAGTCACTGGCTTTGTTTTGGTTGTTCTTAATTTATACCAAAAAGTATCGTAACTTATAATAGCAGAAACTGGCACTATAGTATCAAAAAAAAAAAAAAAATCACCAATGCTGCCTAGCGACCCTTTCTTGCCATTTTATTCAGACTTTGCTAGTGCGTTTTTTATTGAGAAGAGAAAGTTACTACTACACTAATTACGTTAATTTTCCTCATTAGTATATGAAAAAAAATGAGGAAACGTAAAATGTAGATGGCCTTGGTGATTTTTTTCGACACTAGTACCAGCTTCCACTCTTTTAAATTGTACCCATACTCTGATTTATGTATGTGACTTATCATACTTAACGCACAAATTTGTTCTACACTTTTTTTTCACTCTTTTTGCACAATTATAAACGAAAGGAAAGAATTAAACTAAGTCATGTGAATTCGGGGGTGTATTTCTTCCTGCACACGTTTTAATTCTGAATTTTCAATTAAGTGAAAAATTAGGAAAAGGCTCTTTTTTAGAAGAAAAAGCTGCGGGCATAATTTTTTGCAGATCTAAGAATCGTTCATCAAGAAAGAGAATGTGCTAAAAAGGTATGAAAAAGGGAATTTCTATCGCGAATGTTCGGGGCTCCGGTTTCCTTGTCGCTTACTTATAACTTGAACGACCTATCAGAAAAATGCTAGACGCTATTTTTAGTGGTTTTCCATTCTAAAGAATTTTTTTATTTTAACACATTTTTTGAAATGGCTATTCAATATCGAATGATTTTTAGGGAGAAGGGGTCTGTCTGAAGAGGTTTGAGCTATGTTTTTCCAAACCAAAACTAAGGTGCACTTTTCGCACATCATAAGTTTAAATGTATTTTGTTTAAAAAAAGACCATAGGCTTGACCTCAGTTGTCTATTTTATAAACGAATAATTTTCCATTACAGAAACACTTAACTTCTCTACAAGTAGTCTGCTCTACAAATATACTCATGTCTGAGTTTAGAACTGGGGGAGGGGGGGGGGGCTCAGAGTTTGTTGATCGTTTCTTTTTGCTATTGAATATTCTGAAATTGATTTTCCCCGGAGTGAGGTTCAAATCAGATACTATCCGCCAGGCACTTACGCAGAAGGGAGGGGCCTTCGGGACTATCCCCTCCTAAATCTTCATATTCGTATAATTTCCTCTATATTTTCCATATAATTCGCCTGTTTTGCTTTTCTTTCAAAATGACACTCCCGTATCCCTTCCCCCCTCCAACATAAAATCCTGAATGATTTCCAGGACTGAATCGTATTCTCGTAATATCCAATAGAAAAATGTTTTTAAAAGTGTTTTCCTTATTAAAGACAGTGAAACAAATAAATTAGGACAAGTCATGCAATCCTATGTATGTGGCTACTTTTCTCTCCCAAATAAGTTTTAATTGTTCAGCCTTACACACAGGGATATGAGAAGGAAGATTGCCTTCTCCAAATATCAATCAAAAGGAACGTTCCTCTGAAGAATTTTATATATTTGTTGGAAAAACATCCTCCTCGCGTTTTAACCTGCACACACATTGTCAGAAAACCCTCTGATAAAGCTAAGCAGTGGCGTAAGTTAAGCTAAGTGTCGTAAGTCTGATAAAGCTAAGTAGGGGTGCAAGGAGGGCCTTTGCCTCCTAGCTTTTTTTATCTCCTCCCCTAGACAGTGAAAATGTATCATCCCTTAAATTTTTGTGACCTGACGTCATTGAAGCTAAGACTTGATCAATGTGCATCTGTGTCTAAAGCTGAAAATAAAATACAAATGCTACTTTTCCTGTTGTAATCTTGAAAAAATCTTTTGAATCTTAACTTAAAAGTTTCAATTTTTTTTTCAACACTAACATCAATGTGGGAGACCAACAATGAGGCAATTAATCAACGTATAACATCTTATTTCCGCTATTGCTCTAACCTCTTAGACACAAAAACGGCAAAGCACTACATAGCACTATAGCACATAGCACATAGCACATAGCACAAAGCACTATAGCACTACATGCAGGGTAGAACGAGAAATGAAGATGTGGCCACACAGGAAATAGTTAATTACACACTAAATATAAATTGTTAGAATATTTATGGAGTGGCTAAAAATCTACAAATGGAAAAAAATAGTGAATGGTGGAAATAGGTATATAAAAGCCAAAGAAATCGTCATTGCCAGGGCTAATGGTCATATCTGACATTTTCACGCTCCTGAGATAGTTATCGAAGGTTTCTGGCTATGATATTTTCAAATAGAGAATTAGCAGGACAATGTAGGTCACTGGGATCAAGTATTATTTAATATAAATTGTCTTCCTGGTCGTCCCTTTGAGAAAAGCTTTGCAAACGATTTTTGGCTATTTTTTTAGCTGTCAGGGAGGAATCTCAAAATTTTAAGATTTTTCCTATAAAATTTCCGTATAATTTTCGATTTACCTAGTAGGTAGTAATCTTTAGATTTCTCCCATACAATTCTTTTTTCATAGGAAGATATTTCCTATAAAAAAATAAGTTTTTGGTAGTTCCAGACTGATTGAACATCTTGGAATATTTTCCATGCCATTTTTTTTTACTTTTTTTCTAGTATATTCAACTAATGTAGTTTAGTAGATTTCAATCAACATGAAATTACGATTTAAAGTTTCACTATACATAATAACCACTATTCAATTAACCTGGGCGAGGGAGGTGATAGCTATCACAAAACTTCCTGACTTCAAGTTCTCGCTTTTTATGGAAACAAAAACTCAAATAAGCGGATTCTGTCTTTTTAATGTTTATTTTTGCTATTTTCCCGTTTTAGAGGGGTTGATGCCCTAGTCACTCCCCTTGCTACGTCGATGATTTTCAGAATACTCGAAATAAAAGCAGATAGTTTCTTTTCAATTAACCTATTTAAATTTGTGACTTGAGAGAAAAAATTACCAGTGAAATAAACTTTTTCGCATACCTTGCATTCTTGGACTGTGCATCCGCTAAGATAAATAATAGCTTTAGGTTTGAATATTTTTTTTGCAACTTTCATTGTGAAAACGGAAGTTTTTTAGTACTTTTTCCATCGTGGGAGCTATATTCAAAGTCATGTAAATATTTCAGCGTGATGGATAGCATGGAAATGTATCAATCACAATGCTGAAGTTTTGTTCCCACCCTCTGAATTGCAAAAAGACAGTATTTTGCGATTTTTAATGCAGTTGCCTCGTGGCAACACAGTTATTCACATAAACACGAGAACCAGAAAAATTATAATTATGTTGGAAAAATCCTCGCCTGTTTAAGTGGAATGTGAAGGGCTGTAGTGGAAGTCTTCCATGTTTTGGGCTCCGAATTATTTTTCTCAGGGGGGGGGGGGGGAGGGCACGGCTTTGAAAAAGGTCCATTCTTCAGAAATAATATTAAAAAATTACCTCATTCATGTGTATCTTCGTCTTTCAGGGGGTATATAAACACACCCCGCACTCTATGAGAGTGTCCGTGGTCCAATGTTAGCTTATGGTGTTTTGAAGGGCTCTCAGCTTAGCGTGCGCATTGTACTGTCTAAAATAGATAGGTTCGTTGGATAACACTTAGAACCTGGATAGCTATTAGAAGGCGATTGTCCCAAATTGGAAAAATCCGCATATTGTCAGATGGATCAAATAAGAAAATTTGCAGGTTTGGTAGATTTTTGAACCAAAGGTACCAACTAAGCAGGGGCACATCTAGGATTTTTGTTCGGGGGGAAGGTTCAAAAACTTTAAAAAAACACATCAAAATATGTTAATATGTATTTCTGTTACGTTTTAACGAGCCGGACAAAGCTTTTGGGGTGGGGGTTCAAACGCCGCACCCCTCCCCCCCTCTGGATACGGCCTTGCAATTAATTGAAGTGGGCGGGACCTGTTACAGACCGGCTGACGGATGCCCCCCCCCCCCTGTATCACTCGTATGGTTTAATAAATCACAGACGTCTGGACGGAATTTAAAGAAATGGCATAGGAAGCTTTTCCAGGAGCCGATGTTGAAGGTCTGTAATAAGCTTCGCTTTCTGATAGGACTTCACAATTAGGTTGCTAAGACTCTGATTGACTGGGAAGGAAAGTGTCACCACATTTTGGGCCAAAGCAAACTTTTTTCTACGGTATTCTCTAACAAAAAAACAATTCGATAATTTGTGATTCAACGCAGTTTTAAGTCTCGTATTCGAATTCCGAATATCTCTTAGACCTTTTTAAGTAAGAAAAAAAAGAAATTTAAAACGAGTTAGCAGGCCATTAAGAAAATAAGAACAAGTCAGCAAAAAAGAGGATTTACCGATCTTTTTATCTTTCAAAAACTATTTAAATGACGATAAAAAGAACTCTACAAATCCTGTAAAATATTCCTGTAATTAAATCTATGGGTACAGGCATAACAACTACCACCGAGGCAAGCGCTTCCCATTGTCTACTTTCAACTGAAAGATGTTTCAATGCTCCCTACCAGAAAAACCATAGGAGGCGGTAGAAAACCAAACTGGTGCTAGTCATATTTCGAAGCCTAAAAATGTTTACATTTTTAGTTTTAACTTGCCTGTTTCTGGTGATTTTTTTCAAAATCTCTCTTCGCCCGATCCAAATGAACCTTTTCGAAATAAATTCCAACATTCCTCAACATACCCTGATTAAACAGTTCGTGGTAACGAACTGTAAGTAAGGAGCGACCCGGCTCAATAGTAACCGAAACTCTAAAAAACAGAATTTTGATACCAACAGATACACCCGAAAAATCAGATTTTTATGCTGATTTCAAATATATAAGTTTCATCAAGTTTAGTCTTACCCATCAAAAGTTACGTGCCTGAGAAAATTTGCCTTATTTTCGAAAAATTTAAGGGAAACACCCCCAAATAGTCATAGAACTTTAATGAAAATAACACCATCGGATTCAGCGTATTAGAAAACCGTACTGCCGAAGTAGGAAAATGAGAAAAATTGCCTTATTTTCGAAAAAAGGGGGAAACAACCCCTAAAAGTCATAGAACTTTAATGAAAAACACACCATCAGATTCAGCGTATCAGAGAACCCTACTATAGAGGTTTCAAGCTCCTATCTGCAAAAATGTGGAATTTTGTATTTTTGCCAGAAGAAATATCACGGATGCGTGTTTATTTATTTTTTTTTTGTTTTTTTTTTTCCCAGGGGTGATCATATCGATCCAGTAGTCTTCGTGAGAGGGCTCATTCGAACGGAAATTAAAAGTTCTAGTGCCCTTTTTAAGCGACCAAAAAAATTGGAGGGTAATTTGGCCCCCTCCCACGTTCATTTTTTTCCAGAAGTCACCCAATCAAAGTTTTAAGATAGCCATTTTGTTCAGCATAGTCGAAAATCTAATTGATATGTATTTGAGGACGACTTAGTCCCCCACTGTTCCCGGGGGAAGGGATGCAAGCTATAAACTTTGCGCATATAGTAATGGTATTGGGAAGTATACAGGCGTTTTCAGGAGGAATTTTTTTCTAGTGAGGGGTCGGGGTCAGAGTAGGGGTTACGGGGGAGGATCTTTCCATGGAGGATATTTCCTTGGGGGAAGGGACATTTCTATGAAGATTTACCAGCAGATTTCCCAGCATTATTTAAAAAACGATCAGAAATTAAATAAAAAAACAAGTTTTTTTCAACTGAAAATAAGGAGCAACATTAAAACTTAAAACGAACAGAAATTATTACGTATATGAGGGGGTTCACCCCCTAGTCAATACCTCGCTCTTTACGCTAAAGTTTTTTTTAGTACTTTCAAAAGAGCTATCTATTCTAATTAACCGGCCTTTGTGATTCAGGGGTTTGTGGTTCGAACAAAATTCGAACTTTAGCGTAAAGAGCGAGGTATTGACTAGGGAGCGAACTCCCTAATATACGTAATAAAAACATACGAATATAGAAATTCGTTACGTAAGTTAATTCGTAAGTTACGTCAGAACAAAATTTCGAGAAAGCAAATTAGCCAAAAAAAAAGGAAAATTAATATGCGAATTTCGTTTTAATTATTCATGTACGGTGAGCCAAAATCAAAGCTGCATTAATTCAAAAACGTTCAGAAATTAACTAAAAAAAGTTTTTTTTTTAACTGAAAGTAAGGAGCGACATTAAAACTTAAAACAAACAGAAATTATTCCGTATATGAAAGGGGCTGTCCCCTCCTCAACGCCTCGCTCTTTACGCTAAAGTTTGACTCTGTCTCGCAACTTTTTTTTTAAAACAATAAAAAACTTTAGCGTAAAGAGCGAGGCGTTGAGGAGGGGACAGCCCCTTTCATATACGGAATAAGTTCTGTTCTTATTAAGTTTTAATGTCGCTCCTTACTTTCAGTTAAAAAGACTTGTTTTTCTAGTTAATCTAATTTAAAGAACCATTTTAAGTCTGAGTAAAGTATTTCTCACCTCTAAATTGAAGAAGGAATTCCGGCAACCAAATGAACATTTTTGACAGTAAGTCAAACCTCCAACCAATGCATAAATAAAAATGCTGGTTACCATTCTTGGATTGAATGGCATATAGTCATTAATTCCAATGGTTTTATACCATGTTCACTTTGGTTTTGGTGTGTCACGTACCTGATCTGAGAAGGTGTGTCCTTCTTAAGTAACATGCTATTTCCATAATGAAGATAATTTTTTCTTCATTAAAAATTAAATTGGAAATTTGAAAGTGAACTCTGTCACTAGTTACTCGTATCTTGGCTGAAGCTTTTAAACTATTTCAGGATGTATTTTAATATTTGCAGCTTGAACTGGAAACGGATCGCACTTAAAGATTACTTAAACCTAAAAAAGAAACTGAAAAAAAAATGGGGGGGGGGTGACATACAAAAAAAAACCCTCAAAAAACGCATACAAAATTTGTTTATATCCATTTTTGTTACGTTTTTACAAATCAGACAAAAATTTCGGGGGGGGGGTCACACCCCCCTAACCCCCCCACCCACAGGGTACGGCTTTGATAATAGAAGAACTAAATTGGACTGAACAAGTCTACAACTTTAAGATAACTTTTGTTAATGTTTTGGAAGTTACGTTTCCAGGGAAAAAAGATTTTGACTCTTGTATCTCCAACAGCATTAACATTGCAGAAAATTAATCTCGCGTATATTCAAGGTTGTATCCAGGGGGGGGCACCTGAATTGACCCCCCCCCCCCCAAAAAAAAAAAATCGACTCGTACAAAAGTAACAAAATTACATGTAAAAATTTTAGAAAACATGTAATACCTGTCGACAGGATGATACTTTTGTACCTCCCCCCAAACAAAATCCTGGATACAGCCCTGTATTTATTGCCTGTGGTATAGGGCATACAACCAGATACGAACGAATGAATTCAGGTTTCTCAATCTGGAGAACTTTTAAATGAAAAAAAGGCAAATTATATAAAAACAGGGAGAGGTTATGGGAGCTATAGTAAACCTATTAATATTTTGTTGGGAGGGGGTTATGGGCTTACACTCAAGTACACTCACCCATTGCCCCTAAGAGTAATTACCTGGCACAGCCAAGAGTTTTCGGGAGGGATCCCAGATTGTTTGCTATTGAAAAAGGCCTGTTGCTATTGAAACAGTCCTGATATTCCTGTTCGAACAGTCTTGAGATCAAATATCCGGATTTCGTACACTTAACTTCTTTTTTAGAGGTTTTGGACGTTTCTAGATTTCCACATTACTCTCCCTGTGGACAAATGTGGCACCTGATAGCATTTCGAACTTATTTTTCTAAGGTATATAACGAAGGAAGTTGAAGGAAAATACAGTAATGGTCTTCAGTTCTTTTTTCGTCACTTTTGTCTTCGTCATTTCCTACTTATGTCAGTCCCTTCATTGTTATTGCTGATCCATTCTAAAAAGGAAACTGCATTGTTTAATCTTACTTTTCTGGATTACGAAGTGCGTATGCGAAAATAAATATGAATAGATCATAGTATATTTTTACTTTAGACAATGTTCACTTCTTAGTTTCAAAAGTAAAGCAAATTTAATATTTCAAGATCTAGAAAAAAAAAGTAACCGAAGAGAACTAGTTCTTCGTACTGGATTATGGCTTCTTCAGGAATTAAAGCTGCTAGCGCCATAAACAGTATAGCGTTACACAGGCAATTAAAAAGTACCCGTAGCACTAGTTTCACAACCAATATGGCTGTACAAAGAAAAATAAATTACATCGACACCTATAGGATTTTGTTCGGATAGGCACAATAACGTTGAATTCTTTTTTTTTCTTTTTTACTGAAACAGACTTCTAATTTGACTTCTATCTGTTTCCCATGCTCTTTTATCCGGTTGGATGAGCCGAGTCAACACATTTACAACACCAAGAACTTGTATAAAAAAAAATTGCGGAAATTAGTCATGTACTTTATGGAAGATATTGAACTCTTTATGAATCTGTTCCTCTCAATGTGAATGTTTATGTTTTAGCTCTATGTGTAGTCAACAGAAAGATTCAAGTTTGTTTTGGTCAGACGAAGAAAAGCAGTCTTTAGCTCCTCCCCTTCCAGAAAGGACTGATAGCCTATCTATAGAAGATACGGATGAAGCTTTTTTGAGATGTGCTCCTTGGTATCAAGCAGGAATTCCAAGGTAATTTCACATAGCAGAAGAGAGTGTGCTCATAAAAAAAGCTTGTGACTAAAAACTATGCGTTTTATTTACTAACATATGATTTCGTACAGAAGAGCCAATCAGACGGAATTTAACCATTTCTCTTACCCAGTAAAGACCGAAGTTCAGCCCATATTAACCGAAATTTAACATCACATTAAAAAAAACAAAACAAAAAAACAAAAAAAACTATCGAGTGAGGAAGAATCTCCATGTGAAGATAATTCAGGAATGGTAGCTATTACTTCGATTGATCCTAATGGTAAAAGTTGTATTGAGACCATGAATTTATGGGTCAGTAAAATTTAGAGTAGAAGAGAGGGGACAGATCCCCCTTCCCGTTCGATCTTGAGAAGTATTTTTTGGGGGGTTTATTTTCATTGAAAAACGTAAAAAGCGACAAATTTGCCTCCGTCTCCAGATTTCGAAAGTATAATTTGCCCCTCCACCTAAATTTCCGTGAATTGACACCATTGATGTTACATAGCTCCGCACCGACTATTAAAGGGGAGGTTAGTGATTTTTTTCTTGGGTAGAAGCCTGAAGCCCAAAACAGTACATTTAGGCCCGGGTTTTCATGCAACATGGGTGCTAAGGGTGTGATAGATCTTTTCTTAGTGCGGCAATGGTAGGTTTGAAAGGAAAAAAAGCTCTGTTTTTTACGTTTGGTAGAAAGCATTGAAATGCTTTTTATCAGTTTTTCTTTAACGAATGGTAAATGAAGAGTGACCCTTATCAATGGAAACCGAAACACTAAAAAAAAGGTTGATAATAACATATGGATCCAAGGATTCAGCCTCTTATGCTTATTAAAAATATGAAAAATTCATTTACCCGTCAAGTGCTATTAGCATAAACAAATTATTGCGATTTTGCAAAAAGGAGAAAACGTTCCAATAAGAGGCACGATCCTGATGAAAGTTGCACATGAAATTTGACAGACTCAAGATTCCTAGACTGACGGTATTAAGCTCCTATCAACAAAAATAAGAAATTTCGTATTTTCCCCGAGGATGATCAATGTCGAGTTCTTACTTGTTGGTTAATTTTTTTTTTCTGGGGTCATAGTATCGTATTAGTTGTCTCAGAATTTGTTAAGAAGGCTCTTTCGAACGAATACTTAAAGTTCTACTGACCTTTTTAAGTAGCGGAAGAGATCACAGCATAGCACTGAACTCCTCTCATCAAACAGTTCGTGGTAACGAACTGTAAGTAAGGAGTGACCCGGCTCAATAGTAACCGAAACTCTAAAAAACGGAATTTTGATACCAATAGATACATTAAAAGAATCAGATTTTAATGGTGATTTCAAATATATAAGTTTCATCAAGTTTAGTCTTACCCATCAAAAGTTACGTGATTTTCGTACGCGAAAACTATAGAACCTTAATGAAAATCACACCATCAGATTCAGCGTATCAAAGAACCCTATTGAAGAGGTTTCAAGCTTCTATCTGCAAAAATATGGAATTTTGCATTTTTTGCCAGAAGAAAGATCACGGGTTCATTTTTTTTTTCCAGGGGTGATCGTATCGACCCAGTGGTCCTAGAATATTATGGGAGGGCTCATTCGAACGGAAATTAAAATTTGCAGTGCCCTATTAAGTGACCAAAAAATGGAGGGCAATTGGCCCTCTCCCACGCTCATTTTTTCCCACAGTCACCCGATCAAAGTTTTGAGATAGCCATTTTGTTCAGCATGGTCGAAAATATAATAACTATGTCTTTTAGGATAACTTAAACCCGCAAAGTCCCTGGGGGGAGGGCTGAAAGTTGTGAACTTTACCCAATGTCAACATATAGTATTGGTTATTGGGAAGTATACATACGCTTTCAGGGGGATTTTTTTCTGGTGGTGGGGGTTGGGTCGGGGTTTATGTGGGAGGATCTTTCCATGAAGGAAGTTTTCATGGGGGAAGGGACATTGCTATGAAGGGGGCACCAGATTTCCCAGCATTATTTTTAAAAAACGATCAGAAATTAAATTAAAAAAAGTTTTTTCAACTGAAAGTAAGGAGCAACATCATAACTTAAAACGAACAGAAATTATTACGTATATGATTGGGTACGCCCCCTAGTCAATACCTCGTTCTTTATGCCAAATATTTTTTTTGGTACTTTCATAAGAGCTATTTATTCTAATTAACGGCCTTTGTGATTAAGGGGCCATTTTTAAAGAATTGGAACAAAGTTCGAACTTTAGCGTAAAGAGCGAGGTATTGACTAGGGGTGAACCCCCTAGTATATGTATTAAAAATATATGAATATAGAAGTTCGTTACGTATGTTAATTCGTAAGTTACGTATATTTATTTCTAATAAAACCGTTCGTAAATGAAATTAAACAAGGTTCGAGAAAGCCATTTAACCAAATAAAAGTAAAATTAATATGCAAATGTTGTTTTAATTATTGATCTACGGTGAGCCAAAATCAAAACCTGTATTAATTCAAAAACGTTCCAAAATTAATTAAAAAAAACAAGTTTTTTTTTAGCTAAAAGTAAGGAGCGACATTAAAACTTAAAACGAACAGAGATTATTCCGTATATGAAAGGGGCTGTCTCCTCCTCAACGTCTCGCTCTTTGCGTTAAAGTTTGACTCTTTCTCACAACTCTATTTTTTTTAACAACGAAAAGCTTTTGCGTAAAGAGCGAGGCATTGAGGAGGGGACAGCCCCTTTCATATACGGAATAATTTCTGTTCGTTTTAGGTTTTAATGTCGCTCCTTACTTTCAGTTAAAACAACTTGTTTTTTTTTATATTTAATTTTGTGTCGTAAAGCCACAATGTTGGTTAAGTAAGGGCAAATGCGATCGAGTGAAAATTCCAAGATGTTCAATCAGTTTGGAGCTATCCAAAACTTAATTTTTTCAATCTCAGAGTTTCAGAGGACATGCTGTTGTGCAGTCGAGAATTTTTGGCTAAAATTATGTCCAGTCCATACAAATTGATTTTTTTACAGTTTATCTAGTAACAGTAAAGGCTATATAGCATTGTTTGGTTTTACGCAGGCTATTAGGGAAGAACAACAGGGTCTTTATTTGGTAAGGCGGGGAGGGGGTATGTAAAGACTCAAAAGTGTATTTTTGCATCCTGATTTTCAAACTTTCCAAGAAACACTCTTCAGATAAATATTGGTGGGGTGGGGAGAGGGCTACTTAACCCTCCAAATTTACAGCGCAGAACCAAAGAGGGGAAAGATGAAAGGATTAACCACCCACCTTCAAGTGAAGAATATCAACTCCTGCATCGTTTCCTTATTGGCCTTTCGAGGCAAAATCAGCCAGGCAATGACACCTCTAATTTTTATATATTTTCAATTATCGGCGAACTTGTCAAAAACTTAAGCACAGTGTTATTAGTCGAAAATAGTCACTTACATACAAAACTTTGAGCCTCTCTGCCTCCTGGAGAAGTACCACCACCCCACCCCCAAAATAGCTTGACCCTGGAGCCTTGTCTCTCTGTCCTCCCCTTCATTTGGATGAGTAATTACTATTCCTCCAAACCAATAATTGAAAATTCCTTCGAAAATATAATTTGTGTTTGACTAAGAGAAATTATCCCATACGTCTGTACAAGCAGGAATACCCTCAACATCAATGTGCTACAAACTAAAGCGCATTCTTTGTCACAATGCTGCGACAATGGACAGCCTTATTTATTCGTATTAGCTATAAAAACAAAAATTTTCAGTTCAAATGTTCTGAAAGACAACTGTTCAGTAAAACATTTCTAACTACTAACTAGTTATATTTGTTGCCCTTTAATATGTTGCCCTTTAATATGTTTTCAGGAATGCGCGATTCAAAATATAGCGGCAAGAGCGGGGATTGAGGGGATGTCGCCCCCTCTTATAAGATGATGCCTGTTGGTTTTAAGTTTTGATCGCTCTTTAAATTTGTTTGAATTTTTTTTTGGTTTAGTCACTTTAGAAGCATACTTTTAAGCACCCTCTTGCTATTCAGAAGATGAAGTTGTTGTTGTAAGAGGATGACGAAGAAGAAGAAGTTGTTGGCACACACACGTTGACTCGATCTTTTTGTTAAAGTTAAAATTTCTAAACGGAGCTTTACGGCCTGTACAATCGTTTTATTGGGGGTAGCAACTCAATGAAAATATACTGTAAAAAACAAGACTTAAGTCAAATTCGGGTTTAGTCTTAAAAAAGCATGCTAAACATACAAATAGCACGTCAACACTTTAATTATAATTTTAAAATTTCTAAACGAAGCCGTTAATTCTGGCAGTCCTAATTCCAGTAAAGTACCGAAGGAACTATCGTAAACACGTGTAGATATTTGTTGGTGATTGTCCCAGTTTTATCTATACTCGTATTGAGACCTTTGGCAACCAAATAGTCGTCCTCATTACATCTATCGACGTGTATTCGACTTCTTCTTAACATCAAATCGCTTTTTTGAAAGACATTAAGCAGGTTTTTTAATTCAAGAAAATGCCCAGGATCGATTTGATAGTATGAAATACAATCAGTTATCCAAAATGTGTACACTGTTTTAGCAAAATACCACAAATTCCTGTTTTATCGGAATTTAAATCAAACGCTTCTTAATTTGGTCTTCGATTCAGCGCGTGTACTCTGTTCTTGTTTGTTGTAGAAGTACTAAATCTATTTTTAGGTTTAGATACTGTCTTCATACCATGAAACTAAATCGAAATTGAGTATGTTTTACTTTCTTTTTGTTTTATTAGAGATAATTTTCTGTCTGAGCTTGATTTCCATCTATTTTACACGATAAATCATGGCCACACTTTATATTTAGGATTATATACTCAGATTCGGCATGTACTTTTTTTTTACTCAAATTGGGGTTTTGATAGATGATATTCAGATTTTAATACCAATTATCAGTACCCAAAAATTACCAATACAATATTAAATAATAATTTAATACCATTTTTGTTTACATTTTCTTAAATAATTCGGTTTTATGCCATAAATCAGTGAGCAAGCGGGCAGATGAAACATGTTAAAAAAATACACTAACATGATCGCCCCGACGCAACCATTGAGGTCTAAAATTTTTGATGGGTCTTTAGTAGACCCATCAGAGTCGAACTGCAAGTGATGCTACAGCTTTTTTGAGACAATGAGATCCTTTTTTAGATGGAGCTCAGGGCATAGACTTGGGAGAACTCCAAATCTTTCGATGACCCCGGTTTTCATCTTAAAAGCTAGAATTATCCTAGTTAAACAATTTTTGCAGTTGTTGAGTTTCACTGCTTTCCTAAAAGGTTGACCCAGTTTTATTTAATGATAGTGTAAAAGTGGTCTGAAATCTTGACTTTGTTTAGGCGATCAAGATTGATTTCGAAGTCCGTCTTTTCATTTATTTTCGAAACGGCTTACTCTTAAAAAAATCATGCGAAATATTAGGCTGCTGTTTTAAAAAAGGCACACTATGCAGGAAACATGGAAGGAAAAGCGTGGAAATTTTGAAGAATTTTCAGAATTCTTAAAGAAGAAAAGAAAATGCAGTTAAGCTCTGCTAATAAAGAAGTAGCAAGATTTTTTTTTTTTTTTTTTTTTTTTTTTTTTTTTTTTTTTTTTTTTTTTTTTTTATTTATTTGCATTTTCACTCTACTTAGAATTTTTCGAAAAATTGTTTGAAAGATAAAATTTTTGCCTTTTAAATATGTTTGGGAATACATGTGTCTTGAGCGTGCCTTATCGCCAACAAAATCTATAATTTCTTGGTTAAAAAGATACTCTTATTAACTTTGTTTTTCTCCTTTAGAGAAATAGCACTAGAAGTGTTAGCTCAGGAACCTGTCGGCTCTTTCTTAGTTAGAAAGTCCACGACAAAACCAGGATGTTTCGCCTTGACGCTGCGAGTTCCGAAGGAGTTCCACAAGTCTGGTGTTGCGCATTATCTTGTCCTTAAAACTCAGAGAGGATATAAAATCAAGGTTTGTTTCTCATATACAATTGTTGTCTTCAGCTGTAGTAATTTAAAAGCATCGTAAACTCGATTATCGAAATAACATACGATCATATTAATTGCAGATAATTGTTAATTCCAATAATCCAATATTTTTTAGTTGTGTCCGAATAGTTTTACATTAACAAAGCGACATACAAATTTAGATATATTAGCGTTTGAACAAATTAATGCCAGTTTTAGCTAGGCCTTTAGTTCGAATTTGTTTCACCTGCAAACAGACACGTGGTGATTTGTCAGGTATACATTCGTAAAAGCAAATTCCCATTATTCCCTTATTCGTATATTTGTCTGCATTGATATTTAACATTACGTATCGTATATACAATAAAAAACACGCTTACATTCTATATTTGACACGGGTTCTGAGATATTTGAACTGTTTAACAGTTAAACATTTTTCGTAAAACAATTTATTTAACTTGATAGCTTTATTTTGAATGGTAAGTTAGGGTAATTATTCTAATACTATTGTTCTTGTTGAACCTCATCATATCCCAAAAAATGGACGATTACCTCATCACATTACAGGTTTCTCTTCTGGTTTGTGTAGAAATTAGTATAGATTAGTCTTTGTCTGTCTTTCATTATGAACAATGAGCTTCTTTTGCCAAATAATTTTTCTCAACTAAAGGTATTAAGACTTAAGTGAACTGTTTGGTTGCACATATAAAGGCGTGCGTTTGTATTTGACGATGAAAAGATGGCATTTCAGAGCTTTATGAATAAGGCAGGCCCATGTGCATTGGAGAGGGTTACTTCACCTACTAATATATTCTGACTTTTCCGTATTTTAGCTTACTCTGCTTAATTTTGTAATTCATTTGTTTTGTTTTTTCCAACAAAATCATCACTTTCCCCCAAAAATAAGTTCTAGGGGATTCCAAAACTGTCAGTGGGGGTTGTATATTTCATCGTCTTCAGTGGGTTATTACCAGAAGATAGAGGTTCTTGAAATTCCGCTTTTAGACTTACGAGAAGTCAATCGATTTTATTTCTTCAAGGAAAAGTTTTGCCTGACTTAGAATTGGATTCAAATTCCTGAAAAAATGAAATATAATATTTTTTGTTATGCTAGCTGAACAGTTGTGCGGTTCCGCAAATTGGAGATTCCGTATTTAATTTCCCCGTGAGATCATTAACTTACGAAACTGCACCGAATCCTTACTAACTTTTAATCGTCTCATCTAAACCGACCTTATACCTCTTAGAGGTCTTACTGATTGCCCGAAAATCGGTTGCATTTAAATATGTCTTTTTCACCAAGAACGTCATAGATTAAATCTAGATTATAGAGGATTAGATTAAATCTTCTTTGTAGTTGCTACTACATAAGCTAAATAAGTTAAAAGATACAGAATTTGCCAAATTTTCTTTTTCTGGCAAATAATTTTTGATTGATTGAGAGCTAGTAGCCAAACCTAAAAAAAGAAAATGGAAACAGATTCTTTTCTCTTCTGAAATTTACAGATGGGGTAAATTTTATCATTACAGATGGAGTGCACCAATTAAAAGTTGTTGGCACTTTACTATGAGTAGCAATTTTTGTCGATGGCTGGTCGGGAAATAATTATTGGTTCCAAAAATTAAAAACCATTTCAGATTAAGGTTGATGTTATTATACATATTTAAATAATTTTCTAATACATTCTGAGAAATATTATGTCCAGATGTTACGATCCTATTGTTTCTAAAACGTTTTGTATCCGAATTCAACCGAATGTTAGAATAAATAATCATATACCAAAAAAATTTGGTTAATTTTTGTAAATTTAAAAGATCTGATAAAATCTTCTTTTCTCGCTGAAATTGCACAAAATGCTGTGTTTAATTGAATTTTTACTAGTTATTTCTAGACTTAACGAGATATATGATTGAAAAAATAAAATTCAGAAAAAAAAGTGATTGCGCAAACAACACGTTGAATGATATTCAGTATATTATACTCATAATGTGCATCCATATAATATATTCATAGTACATATTGTTATATGTTCTCGTTACTTTTTATGTATGACTTAATATCTTTTTAATAGAATTACTATTAGTACTATGAAACAGCGAACGATAGTTACTGCGGGGCTGGTGATGACAGCTCGTGTGAATTTGAGACTGTGATGTGAGGTTTGATTTTGGCGTGAAGCCACGAGGAATTCCTACCTGTTTATGACAGGTTATATGTGGCAGTATACATAATGTTAATGAAAGTACGTCGTATCGGCCTCGAACGGCTTTTCAATCTTACAAAAGGGCTTCCCTAGCTTATTTCTTGCGAATAATTAATGCTTTTCTAACTACCGGCTCATTTGCAAAGCAGTAAACATTATTCACACTTATACTTATCTCAAACTAAGGACGTTTTCAAAAGGATGGACATTTTTTTTAAACCAGATGGCTCTTTTCAAATTCAAATATTTTTGTTTTCCCCTTATTGGTTACTAGTTGCTCATTTTGGCCTCTGAGCGGCTCAGTTTTTGATTCTGAAAATCGACATTCTACATGACTTCAAGTTAAGGCTTATATATTGTCACTCAGTTCATTTTTTTTTTTCAGGGATTCACAAAGGAATTTCCCTCTTTGGCAACACTGATAATTCACCATTCTGTTATGCAAGAATTATTACCCTGTCCCCTGCGCGTATGCAGAACATTTGATACAGATCCACAAGAAGACTTTCTTGATGTAAATTCAGAGCCTGACTATGACGCCTTATTGGAGTTTCGACAAAAAATGGCGGATCTAAATGTTTAATTTTCAGAACTGGATTTTTTTTTACCGTTATGATTTTTTTTTTAGGAAGTTTTACGCTATCCTGAATTCTAATATGTAATGAATCGTATTGGATTAGTGTTACATAACTATGTCAACTGTTTTTAAACTAGATCATTAAGAGGATTAATTATTGGGTGGGGGAGGGGCAAGGGTTTATTAACAGTATTGGCAAAGAAAAACGCGTAAATTAATTTAGTATTGTAGTCAAAGTAGGATTCCAAACCTTGTGTAAGGAGAATTTTCTCCAAACCTTAGCCTCCTGAGCATCATCTTCCTAGAAATTTATTTAATGTTAATCTCTATTTTTACTTTTATAGTTATCATTTAGCTCGCGTTGTGATAGAAATCACGTGGGAATTTCAATAAAAGAATGTCGAACTACTGTTTTTCTAATGAAGGATTTTAATGTAGTTCTTATTCAAGTCGTAGATAGGGTAAAATTCATAATTTGCTACCCAAAAATGAACTTATAAAGAGCATGACGATTGTGATAGGGTTTTTGTAATTAATTTTGTGAAGTAAGTGTTCTATGCGTAATCTGATATTTAGTTTTTCGGTTTACCTATATTCCATCTAATTTCTAGCAACAGGATATATCAAATTTTAATTTTTAAGATAACTTTATTTCTCATAAAATTGATATGACCTAATTGATCTAAAATTGATGATGTGCTGATTTGAGTCATTCTTTCTTGACTACATTACTTTGCTATCAAGATTCTTCTTCTGATAATCAATTTAGAGAGGATTTATATGTATTCGATACCGCCATCTCCAAAATGAAAGGGCATAGGCAAATCGCACAGTTCTAAGGTGAAAATAAGGTGTTTTGGGCTGTTTTATGAAAAGTAGAACTTTTGAGTTAAAGTTCGGTTTGGCTGGCGGATATTTACCTCATATCTTGTGCATTATATAAATAATTGCTAAAACCCGTTGTTGTTTCCACAAAACTAGAGAAGCTGTTGTTAATATTATATACCAACGTATGAGGTAAATAGTGATGTGAAACTGTCTTTTTTTTGTATTAGGGTGTGGGATCTGCACAGGATCTTGGAGAATCGGTAAAAACCGTAGCTCAGTACGGTTTCCATCTATCGAACAAAAAATTGTGTTTGATAGTCGTTGAGTTAAGATAGCAAAAAAGACAAAATCTTAAAAATGGTTCTCAAACTTGTTCCTAGACATTCCCAAACTTGTATTTCTTATTATACATAGATATAATGCAATCGAACAACAGTAAAGCTCGATTCGAATTACTATTAATGCAAAAACTGCATACATAAAAAAGATATTATGCTGGAACATATTTTTATTTCCCTCCCCCCAATCATGGCTTCCCCCTCTACCACTTTTTACATACTCTTTCGCGAATATGGCGAGTGGATAAATATTATTTATTGAATCACTCACTTTCTTAACTCCAGTTTGAAAAAATGAGTGACATACACCCTTTTAATGTGGGCATGTCGATATGTTTTAGTGTTCAATCTCACAGAAATACAAATACCTAACAACGAAATTTTAGGTTATTTTTATCAATCACTGGGTTTGATTTCTATTTTCATTTTCTACTTTTACAGAATGGTAAATATTAGAAAAATACTTGAGCGCTCTTTGCAAAGAATTTTTCGAGCAGGTAATGTACATGATGATTTAAGAATATAAATACGAGAAAAAATTGACATAAATTTGCATATAATTAACAATAACATTCAACCATATACTATCGTTAAAGATGCTACTAGTCAAAAATAAACGGTAAAGGGATGGTAAATATTTATGATTGTATATAGTTATATATAGATAATGTTTTGCAAATGCAACTAGTCTTGTATTATGATGTATTTTGTTTCAAAGTTTGTTGTTTGCGATTTTTGATTATTGCTTTAGACAAATAAAATATTACGACTTAAACCGCCCATGTTTTTATACTGTATATAACTGCAGGTACTTAGACATTTGAAAGGGGTTAGCCTCCCCTCCTCCCCGTATCGTTATTTTAATAATTTACCATTAATTTTCTTAGAAATAATTCGCTTGCTTTTTCCATTTTACGATTTTGCCTCAAAAATGTTGCCACCAATGTCTCAAATTTGACCCCTTAACATGATAGCTTATACCTGTGCGTTATTCAGGAACCGACAAGCTCGTGTAAGTGGTTTAGCTAAAAACTGTTGAACCTGACAGGCAATAAAGTTAAAACCTAAATAGTGATCGTTTTAAAACCGTCCAGCCGAAATACGTTTCCTAATCCCCTTAGTCTTTGGCGGACTCTCCCTTTGCATTTTGCTCATTGGGTTAAGCTAGTTACTAGATTAAAAACAAAATATTGCAAATGTTTTGTAGTTTTGTTATTGTTCAAGTTTGGTGTGCAATCCAGCGTCTTAAGTCAGTAGAAAAAATAAATCGGATTATAAGCTGAAGACCAGGTGAAGAGACATTTGACCTAGGAAAATTTAAGGAGGTAGGAGATTCTTTTTAGCTCTGACAGCTCATTTAAGCTCTAATGATGCTAAACAATCCATCAATTTAAGAAACTCTTTCTGAATTCTCCATATGACGCCGTGACACACTCCGACGTCACAAGACAGTTACAATTTTCATTGGGATTCTTTGGCGATCACTTGAAATGTAAATTTCCAAAATTTAGAGTACATTTTGCAATGTATTATTGAAACATCTAATAGTCAATGGAAATTAAATTTTTGCAAATATAACTTTTATATAAATGATTTTTATTGCATTATTGGATTTTAAATGAAATCCAAACTATCGCTGGATTCAATTGATAATATATTTTAATAATTTAATTTCCCATTCCCATAAAATTTGAATTTTGTCAAGCATTCTAACAATTGAATTTCGTAATCCTGCTCCGTAGTAAGACCGTCATTTCGAAAATCATATATCTGTTGAATTATCAAAAAGATCATAGGGTCGGATTTTCAAACAAAATCGAAATTTATAATCCGATCGTCAGTTTTACAATACGATCCTCAGTGAAATGCCCATCTGTTATGACAACAAGCTGACGTCACGATACACTCAAATGTCCTGATACCTAAAAAAAAAAAACTCTAAAATCACAGCACAGTCTTACCTCACAATATCCACGCTTCGGGACTAAAATACGTTATAGCGTTGGAGACGCTTAACTTTGTGAGGAAAATAACGTCACTAGACCCTCTTACACCCTGAAATAACAAGATAATTTGGTGTTCGACTTGCCATGACCTTTTTCAATAAATTTAAGAAAATATATTTTATAACATCAGTCCTAGAAACCTTGACATTTTTTTTACTGTTGATAAATTTCTTTCTGTACTGCATTTCCTGAAGAAAAGATCTTCGTGGTTTCCCACCTTCAAGGGCCCCAGATGAATTTGACTTCCTGAAAAAATCTAAATTCTACAGTTTGGGATCTCCTGAAGGAGGATGTCGCCCTTTTTGGGTACTGCATTTTCACAGCAAATCAGTAGGAGGAGTTGTTTAATCCGTAGCCAGGATTTATTATTATTATTTACAAGAAAAGCTTATAAATTGAAGCTTGTAATTGTACTTTGGCTTGTTCATTCACCGATCATCTGGAGGAGTCAAGATCTGCCACCAAAACTGATCGAAACAGTCAACTGGAGTCATATATAAAATAATGTAAGGCAAAGGTCTGTAGATCCGAATTGACAGTAGATGTACATCTTTTAATATGTTTGATCGGTTTTGTGTCCATCAATATGAACAAACTGGTCAAAGAGTCGCTGGGCCGTGAAAAGGCCATAAACTGATATACAAAGGAAACACCTTTGGCTTTTTCTTAGCTGCAACCGAGTAAAGAGCGAAGAGCATCCATAATTTTGTTTAAGCTATCGTCTTTACAAATGATCCACACCTTTACGAAGGGATCCGCTCACCTCTATGAACGTATCCCTTAGATAAGTTCCTAGATAACTAATTAGAATCATAGAAAACGTAAATCCAAACTTTTACTAATTTCAGATTCAAATTCTAGTTGAACAAATTTTGAAGGAACACTAATTTATTCCAACTAAGCGACAACAAGAATTATTCAACAACAGGAACTACTTAATAATCAAAACGTCACAAGAAAGAAAACGCCATTTACAAGGAACTAGTATTTACAAGGACAAATTTGTAACAAGTGATTGGGAGTCATAGCTACAGAAAAAAACAAACGAAAATATAATAAACTAAAATAACGTCACTATTGTTACATAACGGTAAAATCAATTTTGAATTTATTGTATTACTATAATTTTTTTTATGAAAATAACCATATATTTCTTGAAAAGTGGCTGTGCAAGATAAGCGCATAGGTAGGGGTCTGTGGGGGTGGGTTCTTGTCTCCTAGCATTATTTTAAGGATAATTTTTCAAAAATGTTGTCCGTTACCCCTTCGAAGATAGAGATCATGACATTTTAAAATCTTGTATTATATTAAATTATACAAAGGATTTTACTACATAAAAATATTTTAAAAAGAGATTTGAATTCTCGCTTACATTCATGGATGTTCAAAGAGGGGGGGGATCAAGCTTCCCTGGGTACCTTCTTCAAGGGGGGGGGGGGTTCGGTGAATGGAGGGACGTCGTGACTGTTTTTTTTATTTATGTTTGAGTCGGGGTGAGGGTGCCGTACTTAATTTTGCCCAGAGCGACACCAATTCTAGCAACGGCCCTGCATAATACTCAACTCAAAGTGATCTTTTTATTTTTATAAGCATCCTTTTAAACCTTCCCATACATTTTCACCTTAGCCAATCTTTCAGTAAATAAGATGATGCTGCTAAATATTCGAATCAAATTGAATGGAAAAACACTTTTTTTGTAAAATCAACATCTTTGCAGAACTTTTTTTTAAACAAGTGTCTATTCATGAAAATTTAGGAGAGGTGGCAAATATGTTTTTCAATATGTAGGCGAGGCAAGTTTGTGACTTTTCCCTTATTTTCATGAAAATACATAGAAAACGATATTTTCAATGAAAATATTCCCGAAAAAAGTATTTTTCAGTGAAAATATCACAAAAAAGGTATTTTTAAAAATATGAGGAGGGTAAAATATATAACTGTGCTGCATGTGGGGGGGGCTACTGTCCCCTCAACTTGGAAACTGGAACGTTGTGTATAAACAGCTTTTCGGTAATCCTAAATCGACTGGCCATCTTTGACTGTTTGCTCAACACTGATATGGCCCCATTCTGGCCAAAATTGGGGTTTGTGGCCAGAGATAGAAGAAATCAGCCCTTTGGTGTAGTGAAATGTCTTCTATTATGTAAAGGAACTAATAATTTCCTTTGAAAGAACCTTCTCTCGGTATTCTACGACCAGCGGTTTTATATGATAAGCCTGTTGAAAAAAAAAAAAAAAACAAGAAAAACGAACAGATAAACAAAAACCTATGAAGCGAGAAAATATATATCTATGCCAATTATTTTCGGGGATAACGTTATGTTTCGTATTTTTGTAAATAGGGGCTTGGAACTTCCCCTTCTTTCTCAAGTACTTGGGTCTGAGATGCAATTCTTATTAAGATGGAATATATTTTCTTAGGCGTTTTCAACTTTTTAATTTTTTTTTTTGAAAATATTCTTTTGTTAATCTTGTTTTGATGAGCAACCTTAAACTTGACGAATTTTCCATATTTGGAATCAGCAGAAAAGTAGATTCTGTGTATGCACGCATTGTATTCCCAATTGGGTTTACTAAAATTCGGATTACTATTACCGATGTCGAGTTTTTCTTACTGCTCAGCACCGTGAACAGTTTGATAAAATATGCAAAAAATGTGAGGTGTGCATGGAGTAGCTAAAATATGAGAAGATGGCTTGCCTTATTTAACGTACTTTTATTTTATTGTTAATGGTCAAACAACTCATGGTAGTGAACTTAAAGTAAAGAGTGACTCATGGTAGTAGAAATCGAAACCTACAAAATAGGAATTCTGATAACAATCATTAAACCTAATTTACAATACAAATACATTAGCATAAAAAATTGGATAGTTTCCGAAAAATCTGGGAAACAGCCGTAAAAGAAGCTGCAATCATGATGACAAATATATCGTCAACTACAACATGCTTGAGAATCAAGAGACCACTAGTTCGTGAGACATAGTGTGTATCTTTCCACGGGTGATTGTACCAAACCAGTGGCCACAAAATTTCGAAAGGGGCTCATTCAAACTGAATTGGAAATTTTTGGTTACATTTATCAGAAGAAAAAAAATAATATGCCACAGCAAATGTAAATGTTCATCATTTCGTGACACAAAACAACAATTTGGGCCCGAAGAGGGCCAATAGCAAACATGCTATTGAGCCAAAGTCCTACGATACCACTAAATTTTAATTTTAACATGAATTTTCATTAATTTCGAACTTTAATTTTAACCATAAATTTTTATTATTCCCGAACTTCCGAAAACTTAATAATATTGACTTCCAACGTCAGGGGTCATTCACCCCTGAATGTATTTGCAATCAATACTAAATAAACGGTTATTAAACACAACTATCTTTTAACCTTATTTGACTAAGCTTAAATATTTGGGGCTTCATTAAATTATATAAAGTGCTTCATTGTTCTGCACCGACCAAAAAAACATAAAAAAATAAACGAACCTGAAAAGGTTTATTTGCGTTGGCCTTGCAGTGCGTTGCTACAGCGGGGTTCAAAATCTTGGTTCTGCATTACCAAGCTGAGTTCAAACCCACTGCGCCACCACAGGACATTGTAATTCTACGCCCACATATTTATGTCCTTCCGATAAATACGATGGGGGTCGGACTGTGACTGTATGAATGTAAGATCAAACATTACATTCATAGGTTTAATAAGAAGGAGGTTGGTCAAAATAAGCCCCCTTGACAAACACGGTTATATCAAAGTTTTACTTTGACGTATACATCATGGTTGTGGAGTTGTACCCTCCCCTAATATTTAAGAGAGTTTCGGATATGATATTTAAAAGGATAAGAAAAACCAAAACAAGAGTTTGCAAATGAAAGTTAAGAATAAAATTTAAAGTTAAAAGCAAACAGAACTACGACAGACACGCCACAAGAATTACTATTTATGCTGACTCCAAATATACAAATTTCATTTATTTAACATTTACTAATCAAAAGTCATTAACATAAGGAAATTTGTATAATTTTTTAGGAAGGGATAAAACAGCCCCAAAAAGGGGGATGATCATGATAAATTATGTTGGGATTGTTTGAGAAATACAAATCAGTGGTTAAAAGCTACCTTTTGTAACAGTACAGAATTCGTATTTTTTAGGAAAACTGGTCACTGATGATTTTTTTGTAATGAATGCTTGAAAAAAAAATCAATGGCAGTAGATTATCGCAAGAGGGTTCATTTGAACTGAAATTTTAAGTTCAATGAACTGTTCTAGTGATAAACGAGATCGCGCCCGCAGCTTAAAGCACTGATTTCACTTTTTTAGTGCCACTAGCAAAACAAGGTGGTCCAGACAGGACCAAAAAGTGACCCGGCTCAAACTGCAAGATATCCAACTGGCTTAGAAACAACCGAACTACTACTTAAGTAGCCTCTCAGTTCCAGATATAATACTGGTGCACGGTGGTACACCGCGCACTCGTCCTCAATAATAGATGCAGTTTATAAATTTGAACTGTTTATTCGATTATTCCTGATCCCCCTTAGTTTGTGGAAATATATTTGAACTAAGAGTGCAACACGGGTGTTGACGGGATGACATATTTTTTACAGTCATCTTAACAGGAAACATTAGTTTTGAAATATAAAACTCTTATGATAAGAAGTTAGGTCTTCTATTTTGTTATAAGTTGGGTTTTCCTCATTAAATGGGTTTAAAATTAAGATGCAACCGTTTGTGTTTATAAGTTTGTATGCTCAATAAAAACAATACTAGCCTCTCAACTGTAAAGCAACAAATAATAATTATTTTTAACTCTTCTAAAATTAGTGAAGACGTACTCAAATACTTCCCTAGTTTAATAGTTTTAGCACTTCATTATAACTGAAGGTATTTGAACAATACTTAAAACCAACTACTTCCCCCTCCTCCAAATTTCATAGAAAAGCCTCCTATACCCTTCCCCACGATATTTCCCATCTTACTAGCAACGTTTGATGTAACATTAGATAGCTTGTTCACAACATTTCCAGGAGTTATATCATCCACTAAGCTTAGTGTCTCTCGGAGCGTTGGCTTTTGTTTCTCTTCCCCTCCAGCAGATCCTTCTGCAAACCTGAAAAAAAAGCTAATGTGAAAATTCGCCGATGCAATACCTACCACAAATCAGCATCGATAAATAAATGAAACCCAAAACGAACAGAAATTACAATAAATTACCGAGTCAAACTCAAAACGAGCAGAAATTTACATAAGTTGGGCGCAAAACCCCTATGCCTTCCCAAGGCCAGAACAAAATTTGCACTTTATTGAAAAAATACAAATGAATGTGCATTGTCAGTTTAATATACTTATACTGATATCTAGCAATCAAAATGTTAATATTATTTGATTTATTAAAGTTATAAAAGTAAAAAAATTATATTTTTTACAGTAAAGTGCAAGTTTTGGTCTGGCCTTGGGAAGGCACAGGGGTTTTGCGCCCAACTTATGTTAATTTCTGCTCGTTTTGAGTTTGACTCGGTTATTTATTGTAATTTCTGTTCGTTTTGGGTTTCATTTATTTATCGATGCTGATTTGTAGTAGTTTCACGCTTGGTAGATTATTTGATTTTATTTTTGCTCATTTTTTGTTTAATGGAGTTCTTTATTGTTCTTTGAAAAAATTATTTTGTGGAAAAAGTTTTTTTTAATTAATTTCTGTTCGTTTTATATTGACATACTTTCATATTGACATACTTTATATTAACAACTTTCTATATAAGCCTTATATGCCCCAAGGGCATAACTTACAACCCTTGCACTGAGGGCTCTGATGGGGTTATCACCCTAAAAGACCTAATTTCCAGAACTTTCGACTACGTTGAACAAAATAGATATCTCAAAATTTTGATTTGACGTGATTGAGGAAATGGTGGGCGCGAGAGGGGGGTTAGTTGCCCTTCAATCACTTTCGACTATTAAAAGGGCACTAACCCTTTCAATTTTCAACTGAATGAGCCCTGTTTGATATTTTTACAACATCGCTTTCTATAAAAACCTCACATGCTCCCAGGGCATAACTTACAACCCTTGCCCTGAGGGTTGTGGGGGGGGGGATGGGTTGTCATCCTTAAAGACCTAATTTCCAAAACTTTCAACTGCGTTGGATAAAATGGCTATCTAAAAATGTTGATTGGATGTGTTTGGGGAAAAGGTGGGCGTGAGAGGGGGGTTAGCTGCCCTCAAATCACTTTCGACTATTAAAAAGGGCACTAGCCCTTTGAATTTACAATCGAATGAGCCCTTTTTCAAGTTTCTACGAACAAGATTTCAATAAAAACCTTACATGCCCCCAGGGCATAACCTATAACCCTTGCCCTGAAGACTGTGGGGGGAGTGTCCTGCTCAAGGGTATAATTTCCTGAACTTTAAACAGCGTGGAACAAAATGGCTATCTAAAAATTTTGATTGGATATGTTTGGGGAAATGGTGCGCGTGGAAGGGGTGTTAGTTGCCTTCCAATCACTTTCGACTATTAAAAAGATTTCGACTATCCATTTCAATTTCCAATCGAATGAGCCCTTTTTGAATTTTCTAACACGACGCGTTCTATAAGAACCTTGTATGCCCCCAGGGCATAACTTACAACCCTTGCCCTGAGGGCTGTGGGGGAGTGTCCTCCTCAAAAACATAATTTCTATCTCGAAATCCACAACACTGAAAAAAATGGCTATCTAAAAATTTTAATTGGATGTGTTTGGGGAAAAAGTGGGCGAGAGAGGGGGCTAGTTTCCCTCAAATCACTTTCGACTATTAAAAAGGGCACTAGACCTTTGAATTTCCAATCGAATGATACTTTTTTCAAGTTTCTACGACAAAAATTTTAATAAATTTTTATATGCCCCCAGGGCATAACTTATAACCCTTGTCCTGAAGACTGTGGGGGGAGTGTCCTGCTCAAAGGTATAATTTCCTGAACGTTAACTGCGTGAAACAAAATGGCTATCTCAAAATTTTGATTGGATGTATTTGGGGAAATGGTGGGCGTGGAAGGGGTGTTAGTTGCCTTCCAATTACTTTCGACTATTAAAAAGGGTACTAGCCATTTCAATTTTAAGAAGCTTTTACGACAACAAGTTGTATAAAAACTTTATATGCCCCCAGGGCATAACTTACAACCCTTGTCCTGAGGGCTGTGAGGGGGTTGTCATTTTCAAAGACCTAATTTACAGAACTTAAAACTACGTTGAATAATGTGGCTATCTCAAAATTTACTTGTATGTGTTTGGGGGAATGATGGGCGTGAGGGGGGGGGGGGGGGGCTAGTTGCCCTCCAATCACTTTCGACTATAAAAAAGGGCCCTAGCCCTTTGAAATTTTCAATCGAATGAGCCTTTTTTGAAGTTTCTACGACAACACCTTCTATAAAAACCTTATATGCCCCCAGGGCATAACTTAAAACCCTTGCCCCGAGGGTTGTAGGGGAGTGTCCTCCTCAAAAACATATTTTCTATCTGGAAATCAACTACGCTGAACAAAATGGCTATCTCTAAATTTTGATTGGATGTGTTCGGGGGAATGATGGGCGTGGGGGGGGGGCTAGTTGCCCTCCTATCACTTTCGACTATTAAAAAGGGGACTAGCCCTTTGAATTTCCAATCGAATAAGCATTTTTTGAAGTTTCTACGACAACACCTTCTATAAAAACCTTATATGCCCCCAGAGCAAAACTTAAAACCCTTGCCCCGAGGGTTGTGGGGGAGTGTCCTCCTCAAAAAGATATTTTTTACGTGGAAATAAACTACGCTGAACAAAATGGCTATCTCAAAATTTTGATTGGATGTGTTTGGGGAAATGATGGGCGTGGGGGGGGGGGGACAAGTTGCCCTCCAATCACTTTCGACTATTAAAAAGGGCAATAGCCCTTTGAATTTCCAATCGAATGATCCTTTTTTGAAGTTTCTACGGCAACGCCTTCTATAAAAACCTTATATGCCCCCAGGGCATAACTTAACCCTTGCCCCGAGGGCTGTGGGGGAATATCCTCCTCAAAAAGATATTTTTTACCTGGAAATCAACTACGCTGAACAAAATGGCTATCTCAAAATTTTGATTGGATGTTTTCGGGGGAATGATGGGCGTGGGTAGGGGGCTAGTTGCCCTCCAATCCCTTTCGACTATTAAAAAGGGCACTAGCTACTCCAATTTCCAATCGAATGAGCTCTTTTCAAAGTTTTTATGGCTACGCCTTCTATAAAAACCTTATATGCCCCCAGGGCATAACTTAAAACCCTTGCCCCGAGGGTTGTAGGGGAGTGTCCTCCTCAAAAACATATTTTCTATCTGGAAATCAACTACGCCGAACAAAATGGTTATCTCAAAATTTTGATTGAATGTGTCTAGGGAAAAGGTAGGCGTTGGGGGGGGCTAGTTGCCCTCCAATCACTTTCGACTATTAAAAAGGGCACTAGCCCTTTGAATTTCCAATCGAATGAGCCTTTTTTGAAGTTTCTACGACAACGCCTTCTATAAAAACCTTTTATGCCCCCAGGGCATAACTTACAACACTTGCCCCGAAGGTTGTGGGGGAGTGTCCTCCTCAAAAAGATTTTTTCTATCGAGAAATCAACTACGCTGAACAAAATGGCTATCTGAAAATTTTGATTGGATGTGTTTGGGGGAATGATGGGCTTTGGGGGGGCTAGTTGCCCTCCAATCACTTTCGACTATTAAAAAGGGCACTAGCCCTTTGAATTTCCAATCGAATGAGCCTTTTTTGAAGTTCCTACGATAACACCTTCTATAAAACTCATATGCCCCCAAGGCATAACTTAAAACCCTTGCCCCGAGGGTTGTGGGGGAGTGTCCTCCTCAAAACATATTTTCTATCTGGAAATCAATTACGCTGAACAAAATCGCTATCTCAAAATCTTGATTGGATGTGTTTGGGGGAATGATGGGCATGGGGGCGCTAGTAGCCCTACAATCACTTTTGACTATCAAAAAGGGTACTAGCCCTTTGAATTTCCAATCGACTGAGCCATTTTTGAAGTTTCTACGACAACACCTTCTATAAAAACCTTATATGCCCCCAGGGCATAACTTACAACCCTTGCCCCGAGGGTTGTGGGGGAGTGTCATCCTCAAAAGATATTTTCTATCTGGAAATCAACTACGCTGAACAAAATGGCTATCTCAAAATTTAGATTGGATGTCTTTGGGGGAATGATGGGCTTGGGGGGGGGCTAGTTGCTCTCCAATAACTTTCGACTACTAAAAAGGGCACTAGCCCTTTGAATTTCCAAGCGAATGAGCCTTTTTTTGAAGTTTCTACGACAACGCCTTCTATAAAAACCTTTTATGCCCCCTGTGGCATAACTTGAAACCCTTGCCCCGAGGGTTGCGGGGGAGTGTCCTCCTCAAAAAGATATTTTCTATCTGTAAATCAACTACGCTGAACAAAATGGCTATCTCTAAATTATGATTGGATGTGTTTGGGGGAATGATGGGCGTGGGGGGGGGCTAGTTGATCTCCAATAACTTTCGACTATTAAAAAGGGCACTAGCCACTCCAATTTGCAATCAAATGAGCCCTTTTCGAAGTTTCTACGACATCTCCTTCGATACGAAGTGCCCGGGTATGGAGAAGAAAAAGAAGAAAAAAGAAAAAAAATAATACATTGTGCCCACATCGTTCTTTACTTAGGCAGCGCTATCGCGCTGCCTATGATTTCTTTGCAATTATGGTATTATATGGCTCATTTTTAATTTTTCACTGTCATTTTTACTTCATCTGGGAAAATTCGGTCCACCTTTGCCCCCCCCCCCTCCAGGGGCTTGACAAAATTATGCCCCCGCTCCAGACACGCTTCTCAGTGGAGAAAATTGATCAGATACGCAATATTAGATTTATATTTCTATTAATTATCGGACCAGGGCATGCTGAAATATCACCGCGACATAAACCAAAAGGTGTATTTGATATTTCCCCTGATTTTACAGCTTGTAAATATTTTTGCACGGGAACAGTCCTTTTCGAGGGGGATCTAAACTTGGAAAGATCTAATAAACACATGTGTAAGTACCTAGGTTTTCAGGTCTCGTATTCATTTATAGCAATTTTAATTATACCAGGCACAGAAGTGCTTTTCAAGCTGGAAGTGCTAAATAATATCCTAGGTTTTGCCAAACTCCCTTTTCTTGAAATGAACCCTCCACTGCAAGTGTTCACAAAACTTACAAAAGGACTTCCTTCAAGCGAAGAGCATTGTTTGAACACAAGAAAAGAATTCTTGGGCTTTTTTTTGTCGATGAAAACACTTCCCAAAAATCGACTAAAAGCACCATCCTCAGGAGAGCCATTATTTTTTTTTTCATTCCGTTTTTTCGCTTTCATTCATCGTTTTGCTCTTCTCCACCTTCCTCCACTTCGTTTAATGAATGGGGAGTACCACTGAATGGCACAAATTCAGGCTGACGATTTGGCAGGCTAATTGTTTCAGAAGAAGGATTTTCTAAATAAGATGGTGAAGGGGCAGAAATGACGCTACTAACTAAGCTATGCCCAGCTCCTGGAAATAAATTAGACTGAAGTTCTTCTCCAGAGGGAGATTCGAATTCACCACTAAACGTTAACATTCGTCCAGGTTCAATGTATCCAACTGGCTGTTCAAAATCGACAACTAGGTCACAGTCTAAAATTCGACACGACTGTTCTGGTCTTACCTGCGTTACGAGTAATTCATAAATTCTATCTCTATCCTTAAATTCTATCATCTCTCCTTCACTTAGACAAGTAAATTGGGTGGCTAAGGCTTGCTCAAGCACTGCTTTTGGGTCTACTATTTTAAGAAAGTCAACACTCTGGGCTTGAAATTTAGCAAAGGTGGCCGTTGGCAGGGCTACATAATCTATAAGTACAATACCATCCGGTTCTAGCTCTAAGTTCTGCATAACTTTTAGTGGTAGCTGCACCTCTCCTTCATGCAAACCTTCTCCTTCCGAAAGAAAATTAAGTGAGCCACAGCAAGTCGATTTATTATTTTTCATAGACCTTACCGTGAAGGTAAGTGGAAATTTTAAATTCTTTATACTGATTTCTTGCAAATCAGCAAATGGTAAATTAATTTTATTACCTCTAACTACTTCTTTTGCTTTATCAAGCAATGTAGAAACCTTGTAAGTTTTAGAAAATTTTCTGCTGAAGTTATTACTCATTTGCTTTCTTTCTCAATGGGCATCCGAAACGTTTAGCTGTTACCAGGATCAAGATTTCCTATGCATTTACTTTTTAATATTTAACAAAATATTATTTAAAAAAAAATCAAAAAATCAAAATGTTATCTAAATTATGCACAAATAAAAATGCATTTATTGAAAACCTCTATTTCAAAAAGCGTTTATGGAACTTATAGTTTTTGAAAAAGAGCCCAAGACGTATTTTAAGTAGCATGAAAATCATTCTGGTCAAAATGAGATGTAAGAACATACTTTTTCACTTTAAACCCAATGCTAAATTACGCATCAGACACAGTAAAATTTTAAGTAAAAAAAGATTCTAGATAAAACTCAGTTAAGGCTAGTCACGGGCAAAATTTTTGACAAATCGAGAACTACAGGCTGCTCTTGTTAACTCGGAACATTGGATAAGAAAAAAAATATTACGATTTTCAAAAGGCTATGACTTCCACTGAAGATGATAAAATACAATTTGCTGAATACAGCTCCCCCGAAAAATATCATTCCTGACCATGTTGTATATAAAGACTCAAAACCAACTGCAAAAAACAAGGTTTTAGTTAGATGTACCATATATTGTCATCAGCCCTATTTTATATGTATTTAAAAAGCTGAAGCATTGTTTTTGTACCCAAGAATATTTCATTGCCTCAAGCCAAAACATCGTAAAGTTTTACATATTTTTCCTTGTTTAAAACCCCTAAAGAAAAACTGTTCCCGAGTTTAGTTTATCTCGTTTTTTCGACAACGTAAGTTATACCCGTGCGTTGGGTCAACGACGTTTTATCCTTGTTTGAAACACGACATGTATAAAACCGTTTCCTATCATCAGAATAACAAAGCCCTTTCAAATCGTGTGAAAAGAAGGTGTCAATGATGCAACAAATATTTTGGGCCTATATGACCCTTGTAATCTTTCAGGTCTTTAATAGGGCCACGAATCATGTTAGGAAGCCATTCTCGGGTATATTCACAGTCATGGGATTCTATATTATTAGAAAAACCTTTCAAACGGTTTGAAAGGGAGTGCAGCAAGGTGATACAACTTTTTGGGCTAAATGACACTTTTTTAATCTTTCAGGTCATTTTTAAGGGTCAAGCACCACTTAGACTAATCTATTGACGGGCATATTCGTAATCAGCGAGTTCAATATGAGTTGAAAAAATAACTTTCAAATTATGTAGGAAGTCATGGTGACAGCGATAGCTGCAACTTAGTAAGGAACGAACCTTGCGCCATAGTAACCAAAAATTAAAAAGCACGCATTACAAAAAAAAAACAGCAAAAACCAAAAAACCAGCCAGTGAAAAAAATGCCTTTTGTAACTGATACAGGAATAGTAACTACTAAAATGTTATTTTGAAACCCAATTTAAGAGAGTTTTGAAAAAATAGGCTGAAAGTCCTAAAAAATGACATTGGATCAAAACGAAAGCACACCATTCGAACCACCATTGCCGAAAACTATGTATAGAAAACTGCCCTGGCTTGAACATCAAGGAAAATCCCTCTTCTACACAGGCACCACTTATGTGTCCTTTTTTTCTTCCCTTTTTCTTCTTTATTGCTAGCGGGACAATGGTACATCATAGAGGTGCTTAAGCGCTCAATTGAAAAGAATTTTCTATATCTAGTGACATTTGTAATTAACAAAATATAATGTTTAAAATACAATGCAATTTTTGACAAAGAACTGCGTCTTTATGACACACGTTTCATTTTATAATGCCCTCATATAGACAAGGACGTCATATTAAAATAATGGATTTGGTTTTAATAATGGTCATTATTACGTTTACCGATGGACCCTAAAAGGAAACTGTTGCTTATGCAACGATGAAGATTTAAGAACTGTAAAGGAAACTGAAATTTATTTCTCAAGTATGACTTTCCTAGTTCTGGAATAGTGTTCGTGTTCCCCTCCTCAACGCCTCGCTCTTTACGCTCAAGTTTTTTATTGTTTAAAAAAATAAAGTTGTGAGACAGAGTCAAACTTTAGCGTAAAGAGCGAGGCGTTGAGGAGGGGACAGCCCCTTTCATATACGGAATAATTTCTGTTCGTTTTAAGTTATAATGTCGCTCCTTACTTTCAGTTTAAAAAACTTGTTTTTTTATTTAATTTCTGATCGTTTTTTAGTTAATGCAGCTTTTATTTTGGCTCACCGTCATTGAGGAAGTAAACAAAATTTGCATAAAAATTTTATTTTTCTTTTTCTAAATGGTAGTCTCTAAATTTGCTTCTGACGTAATTTACAAATTAACTTACGTAACGAACTTCTATATTCGTATATTTTTCTTCTGGCAAAAAATACAAAGTTGCAGATTTTTACAGATATGAGCTTGAAACCTATGTAATAGGGTTTTCTGATACGTTGAATCTGACGGTGTGATTTTCATTAAAATTCTTTCCCTTTTAGGGGATGTTTCCCCCTCTTTAAAAAATCAGGTAAATTTTCTCAGGCTCGTAGCCTTTGATGAGTAATACTAAACTTAATAAAATTTATATATTTAGAATCAGCATTATAAACCCATTCTTTTGATACATTTATTGACATCAAAACTCCGTTTTTAAAAGTTTCGATTACTATTGAGCCGTATCGCTTGTTTTTTTATTGTTTTTTTTTATTACGTATATGTTATTACGTATATGAGGGGGTTCTCCCCTTAGTCAATACCACGCTCTTTACGTTAAAAGTTAAAAATGTTTTAAATTCACAAACCCCTGAACCACAAAGGCCGTTTAATTAGAATAGATAGCTCTTTTGAAAACACCAAAAAACAAACTGTAGCGTAAAGAGCGAGGTATTGACTTGGGGGAGAACCCCCTCATATACGTAATAATTTCTTTTCGTTTTAAGTTCTAATGTTGCTTCTTACTTTCAGTTGAAAAACTTGTTTTTTTTTTAATTTAATTTCTGATCGTTTTTTAAATAATGCTTGGAAATCCGGCACCCCCTTCATAGAAATGTCCCTTAACCCAAAGAAACAACCCCCACTGAAAGATTCTCACGAGTAACCTCCTTTGTAGAAAGGAGCTTGAAACCTCTACAGTAGGGTTCTCTGATACGCTGAATATGATGGTGTGATTTTCATTAAGGTTCTATAACTTTTAGGGGGTCTTTCCCCCTTTTTTTGAAAATCAGCCAAGTTTTCTCAGGCGCGTAACTTTTGATGGGTAAAATTAAACTTGATGAAACTTATATTTTTGAAATCAGAATTAAAATTTGATTCTTTTGATGTATCTATTGGTATCAAAATTCCGTTTTTTAGAGTTTCGGTTACCATTGAGCCGGGTCGCTCCTTACTTACAGTTCGTTACCGCGAACTGTTTGATGAAGACAAAATAGAGCCCGGGCTTTGCCCAGAACACAGCAATCGGCACGCATTAGGTTTTTATAAACTTGATTATCTTAGTACGTTTTAGCATAATCATTCCATTTTTCTTTAGTGTTAAGCCATGATGTGTCAAATCAGTAATTTCCGTTGAATTAAGAAATTCTGGCGTGAATCCAATTCCTGCTTTTTGTAACATCACAGCACATCATGACTTAAAAATGACAATTGGGTAAAAATACGTAATTTAGCATTACATTCTTCAAATTATTTCTCACGTTTGGTAAAAATGCAATTGAAGCATCGAGTTCCCAAAATGAAAAACAGTGAGTCGAACATACGAAATGGAGTCTGATGTTTGATAGGGCCTCTCCTAGATTGCACCTAAGGTTGTCATCCCTTGAAAATAAAAATCACTAGATTTTAGTAATTTTTTGGTTGATTTAGTGATTCTCTTCAATAATCTAGTGATTTATGGGCTGACTTCTTTGTTTAGGCGATATAAAATCACTAAAAATGGTGATAAATTACTAGGGGCGACAGCCCTGATTGCATCTCATGAGCGGCCGTTTATTCAATGACAGCGTTAAAAGAAACAAGATAACACTTACTCCGCATCCGTGCTTCTTCCCATCGTCAGGGCGCATGTTGCTTCCTCTGTCTGAATTCTTTGAAGAGTGGATTGGTAAGTCTTCGAACTCAGTTTTTCTTCTTCAATTCCTTGGAGTTCGAAGTCGGAGTAAACTTTCTAAGCAAAGTAAAATATATTGTTTTCTAATACATAATTCCTTTTCAAAAATGAGTTCACAAAAACAGGAGTAACGCAATGAACATTAATGAGCATGCCTAATATTTAATCCAGAAAGATGGGTATATGAGAATTGCCATTAACATATTGTTTTGTACGGATGAAGAGCGTTTTCAAATTTAGCTAATTATTTTTTTTTTCGTATTTATTTTCAGGGTTCAACACTGTAGCACTGACGAGAACGTGGTACTACCCTAAAAACTACGTAATTCCGAAACAACCAAAAGAGAAAAATTAGAAACTCATGTTTTTTGGATATGAATAGGCCTAAGATGGGTCATGGTAGAATTAACTAAAAAAAAACAAGTTTTTTTTTAACTGAAAGTATGGAGTAACATTAAAACTTAAAACGAATAGAAATTATTTCGTATATGAAAGGGGCTGTCCTCTCCTCAACGCCTCGCTCTTTACGCTAAAGTTTTTTATTGTTTGAAAAACAGAGTTGTGAGAAAGCGTCAAACTTTAGCGTAAAGAGCGAGGCGTTGAGGAGGGGACAGCCCTTTTCATATACGGAATAATTCTATTGATTTGAAGTTTAAATGTTGCTCCTTACTTTCAGTAAAAAAAACTTTTTTTTTTATTTAATTTCTTAACATTTCTGAATTTATGCAGGTTTTGATTTTGGCTCACCGTACATGAATAATTGAAACGAAATATTAATTTTACTTTTTTTGGTTAAATGGCTTTCTCGAAAGTTCTTTAATTTTATTTACGAACGTTTTTATTAGTAATAAATATACGTAACTTACGAATTAACTTCCGTAACGAATTTCAATATTCATATAATTTAACACGTATATTAGGGGGTTCGCTCCCTATTCAATACCTCGCTCTTTACACTAAAGTTCAAATTTTGTTCCAATTCTTTAAAAATGACCCTTAATCACAAAGGTCATTAATATTAGAATAAATAGCTCTTATGAAAGTACTAAAATAACTTTAGCGTAAAGAGCGAGGTATTGACTAGGGGGCGAACCCAATCATATACGTAATAATTTCTGTTCGTTTTAAGTTTTGATGTTGCTCCTTACTTTCATTTGAAAAAATTGTTGTTGTTTTTATTTAATTTCTGATCATTTTTTTAAATAGTGCTGGAAAATCCAGCGCCCCCTTCATAGCAATGTCCCTTACCCCATGAAGACTTCCTCTATGAAAATATCCTCCCACGTGACCCCCGACCCCTCCCCCCCCCACTACCAGCAAAAATTCCCCTGAAAACGTCTGTATGCTTTCCAATAGCCAACACTATATGTAAACATTGAACAAAGTTCATAACTTGCAGCCCTTCCCTCGGGGACTGTGGGGGATTAAGTTATCCTCAAAGACATAGTTATTATATTTTTCGACCATGCTGAACAAAATGGCTGTCTAAAAATTTTGATCGGGTGACTTTGGGAAAAAGGAGCGTGGGAGGGGCCTAGTTACCCTCCATATTTTGGTCACTTAAAAAGGGCACTAGAACTGTTAATTTCCGTTCCAATGAGTCCTCCCACGATATTCTAGGACCACTGGGTTGATAAGATCACCCCTGGAAGAAAAAAAAAGCAACAAATAAACACGCATCCGTGATCTTTCTTCTGGCAAAAAATATAAAATTCCACATTTTTTCAGATAGGAGCTTGAAACCTCTAAAGTAGGGTTCCCTGCTATGCTGAATCTGATTCCTGAAAAATTCCCTCTGAAAACGTCTGTATGCTTTCCAATAACCAATACTATATGCAAACAATGAGCAAAGTTCATAACTTGCAGCCCTTCCCTCGGGGACTGTGGGGGATTAAGTCATCCTCAAAGACATAGTTATTATATTTTTCGACCATGCTGAACAAAATGGCTATCTAAAAATTTTGATCGGGTGACTTTGGGAAAAAAGAGCGTGGGAGGGGCCTAGTTACCCTCCATATTTTGGTCACTTAAAAAGGGCACTAGAACTTTTAATTTCCAGTTCAAATGAGCCCTCTCACGATATTCTAGGACTACTGGATCGATACGATCACCCCTGGGGAAAAGAAAAAAGAAAACAAAGAAATAAATAAACACGCATCCGTGACCTTTCTTCTGGCAAAAAATACGAAATTCCACATTTTTTCAGATAGGAGCTTGAAACCTCTAAAGTAGGGTTCCCTGCTATGCTGAATCTGATGGCGTGATTTTCATTAAGGTTCTATGACTTTTAGGGGATGTTTCCCCCTTTTTTCGAAAATCAGTAAAATTTTCTCAGGCGCGTAACTTTTGATGGGTAGGACTAAGCTTGATGAAACTTGTATATTTGGTCAGCATAAAAATCCCATTCTTTGACGTATCTATTGGTTTCAAAATTCTGTTTTTTTAGAGTTTCGGTTACTATTGAGCCGGGTCGCTCCTTACTTACAGTTCATTATCATGAACTGTTTGAAAATATTTTTATTTTGATGACCCTGGGGTTTAATTAAAGGCGTCATTTCAGGGAGGGGAGGGCAAGGGGGCATTTGCCTTTCCCTTCAAAAATAATTAGGAGAAAAATTATTAGGACAAAACACTTTTTTGTTATTTTTTATTAAAAAAAAGGAAAAAAGCAACCCAAAGCGCACTTTTTGGTTGTCTATGACAGTTTATGATTGCCTTATTAAATCAAATTAATAAAGAGCAATTAAATATAAAAATTAGTTTATAAATGAGTCCATAATTAGCTTTCTATGATGTCCATCTGTCCGGTCCAGCCTTCCATTCCGACCTTGAAACCGAAAATACACTTTTAGTTTATCATGCGGTACTTCATGACGGCCTTTAGTCTAATTAAATAAAAAAAAAAAACAAATTTTTTTAACTGACAGTAAGGAACGACGTTAAAACTTAAAACGAACAGAAATTATTCCTTATATGAAAGGGGCTGTTCCCTCCTTAACGCCTCGCTCTTTACGCTAAAGTTTTTTATTGTTTAAAAAAACACAGTTGTGAGAAAGTCAAACTTTAGCGTAAAGAGCGAGGCGTTAAGGAGGGGACAGCCCCTTTCATATAAGGAATAATTTATGTTCGTTTTAAGTTTTAACGTCGTTCCTTACTTTCAGTTAAAAAAACTTGTTTTTTTTTATTTAATTTTTGAAGGTTTTTGAATAAATGGAGGTTTTGATCTTGGCTCACCGTACATGAATAATCAAAACAAAATTTGCATATTAATTTACTTTTATTTGGTTAAATGGCTTTCTCGAAACTTGTTTAATTTTATTTACGACTTTTTTATTAGTAATAAATATACGTAACTTACGAATTAACTTACGTAACGAACTTCTATATTCATATATTTTTAATACGTATATTAGGGGTTCACCCCCTTGTCCATACCTTGCTCTTTAAGCTAAAGCTCGAATTTTGTTCCAATTCTTTAAAAATAACCGCTTAATCACAAAGGCCGTTAATTAGAATAAATAGCTCTTATGAAAGTACTAAAAAAATCTTTGGCTTAAAGAGCGAGGTATTGACTAGGAGGTGAACCCAATCATATATGTAATATTTTCTGTTCGTTTAAAGTTTTGATGTTGCTGCTGTTGCAGCTGAAAAACTTGTTTTTTTATATTCAATTTCTGATCTTTTTTTAAATAATGCTGGGAAGTCCGGCGTCCCCTTCATAGCAATGTCCCTTCCCCCATGAAAACTTCCTTCATGAAAAGATCCTCCCACATAACCCCCGACCAACCCCCCCCCCTCACTACCAGAAAAAATCTCCCCTGAAAACGTCTGTATACTTCCCAATAACCAATACTATATGTTAACATTGGGTAAAGTTCATAACTTTCAGCCCTCCCCCCGGGAACTTTGGGATATTAAGTCATCCTAAAAGACATACTTATAATATTTTCGAACATGCTGAACAAAATGGCTATCTCAAAATTTTGATCGGGTGACTTTGGAAAAAAAATGAGCGTGGGAGGGGGCCTAGTTGCCCTCCATTTTTTCGGTAACTTAAAAAGGGCACTAGAACTTTTAATTTCCATTCCAATGAGCCATACCACGATATTCTAGGACCACTGGGTCGATACGATCACCCCTGGAAAAAAACAACAACAAATAAACACGCACCCGTTATCTTTCTTCTGGCAAAAAATGCAAAATTCCACATTTTTGTAGATATGAGCTTGAAACCTCTACAGTAGGGTTCTCTAATACGCTGAATGTGATGGTGTGATTTTCATTAAGGTTATACAATTTTTAGGGGGTCTTTCCCCCTTTTTTCCAAAATCAGCCAAATTTTCTCAGGCGCGTAGCTTTTGAAGGGTAGGACTAAACTTGATGAAACTTATATATTTGAAATCAGCATTAAAATCTAATTCTTTTGATGTATCTATTTATATCAAAATACCGTTTTCTAGAGTTTCGGTTACCATTGAGCCGGGTCGCTACTTACTTACAGTTCGTTACCACGAACTGTTTGATATATAAAAAAGATAAGGCATAAGAATTAGCTTTTACTGGTCCTTATACAGGTCTCTATGATATTCCAGTACCTCAATAGTGACGAAAAAAAGAGGACATATCACCGCTGCCCATGTGAAAAAGTAATCTTTTCTAGTTGTACAATGAGGGGGGCTACAATTTTCTTTTATGAGGTTTCAACAATGGCAATTTAAAGGGTTTACTTATTCATTTTTTAAGACGTCATTTTCAAATCACACGCAACTGAACGACTCGATGCACAGAGCTGTTGGAATAGTGCGTAGTTCAATTGTAAAATTTAGTCTCCTATGATGGGCGCGGGAGTTCAAGGAAGTGAAAGGGGGATATGCACTTTAATATTAACGGTAAAGCTGGAAAAAAAGGCGAGCTTATTAAACTTACCTTCAGCCACCCGAAAGCTTGTTTAGAGTACCCTACTGTCGTCTGCAGAAACTCATTGCTGACAGCCCAACTAAAAGCTGAGTCAACTACTTAATTTATGTTTGTTTGACGCGTTTGCATTATTTATTTATGTATTCTATTGTAACTTTGCTAAATAGTAACTTTTCTTCGTTATCACTTGAAAAAAATACTTTCAATATAAGACCTAGGGAAGAAACAGGCTATCTTTACTTTTTAACCACTTGGCACATCCCCCCATCAGGTGGAAGACCGCATGCACATGTGGTCCCAGGATTGGGATAGCTGGGCTGCTACCTATCCTGTAACTTTACTGTTCTATTGCTTAATATGGGGGAATGTAATTCTATTAAATAGAGTTTTCAGCTGTTCTGATTCCAATGACCCAGTTTGCATTTCAATCCAACAACATTTTGTGGGCTTTTAGGTTGTTTTTTGAACATCCCATAAATTTGCTCTTGCAACAGACTTTTACTATTAAGATTAATCAAAATAATAGTTACCATTTCTTAATCGGCTTCAAATTCCTCATTTGACAGGCTTTTTTTTCAAAATGCGTTTTAAATTTTGATTTACTATGGGCTAGGGTTGGTTCTTTACTACGTTGCCACTACGGGGGCAATGAAAATTAAATATATAGCAATATATAAATAGGAAAGCGGTTGAGTTTTGTGATAAAGGAACAAAGAGAAAAACCCGAATATTTCGGTTTCACAACCGGGAATCCTTATAGTTGGAGTAGAATCCCAAAAGAGTACCATCACCACTGTACTATTGTTACTCTATGGTTATTAAGTAAATATTATCAAATACGTTATGCCCGAAGTAAAAAAGGAAGGGGCCTTCATTTATTTCTGAAACATTACGGTGTAACAGAAACGTTACAGATGGGAACATTAGCAAACATGGATGTTGAAAGGATAAAACATTGCAAAACTACACAAATTCAGAAACAGTTTAAATATTTTGGAAATACTGAAGCTACATTTTAATACATGACAATTTACCACCATCTACTAGGTAGAAAAGTAGCTAATGAAAAATCGTGAGAAAGTCAACATTAGGATTTTAAAAAGCAACTCTAAAGACCGAGATCAGCTGAGCAAACAAGATGAACATTAAAAAAAAAAAAAAAAAAAAAAAAAAAAAAAAAAAAAAAAAAAAAAAAAAAAAAAAAAAAAAAAAAAAAAAAAAACAGCGCAAGTCAACTTTGATGACGACAAAAATGCACAAATAGACAGGCCTAAAAATATCAGAGTAAATGTCAAATTTCAGAATGATATTTAAAAAAAAGTGGTTCCTTCATATGTGTTTCAAACATTAATTTCAACTAATAATTTATAGGAATACAACACAGAACAAGAAGGAATTATATTATAGAGTTATATTTATACGTCCAATTATGTTAAAGAGCATGAAATGAGGCAAACTTCCAATTCACAAAGTTTTTTTCAACGTAAAAAAAGTTTGAGACCTATTTCTGTCGTCTTGATTATTAAGGGAAAATTTCTATTAACTCACGAAAACAAACACGGAATAAAAAGAATTATTACTAACCAATCATAATATTTCAAAATCTAAAAATAGAGTATCCCAACGGAATATACAAATTTACCATATCATTTAAAATTTCGGAAAACAAGCATAAAATACCATACAGCGTGAAAAACACTAACATCGTCAAAAACTAATTGTTTTTACTTCCAATTAAATAAAAAAAACAAGTTTTTTTAACTGAAAGTAAGGAACGACGTTAAAACTTAAAACGAACAGAAATTATTCCGTATATGAAGGGGGCTGTCCCCTCCTCAACGCCTCGCTCTTTACGCTAAAGTTTTTTTATTGTTTAAAAAAATAGAGTTGTGAGAAAGTCAAACTTTAGCGTAAAGAGCGAGGCGTTGAGGAGGGGACAGCCCCCTTCATATACGGAATAATTTCTGTTCGTTTTAAGTTTTAACGTCGTTCCTTACTTTCAGTTAAAAAAACTTGTTTTTTTTATTTAATTTTGAACGTTTTTGAATTAATGCAGGTTTTGATTTTGGCTCACCGTACATGAATAATTAAAACAAAATTTGCATATTATATTTGGTTAAATGGCTTTCTCGAAACTTGTTTAATTTTATTTACGAACGTTTTTATTAGTAATAAATATACGTAACTTAGAATTAACTTACGTAACGAACTTCTATATTCATAAATTTTTAACACGTATATTAGGGGGTTCGCCCCCTAGTCAATACCCTGCTTTTTAAACTATAGTTCGAATTTTTTTTTCCAGTTCTTTAAAAATGACCTCTTAATCACAATCAGTTGATCAGTTGAAAAACTTGTTTTTTTTTATTTAATTCCTGATCTTTTTCTTTAATAATGCTGGGAAATCCGGCGCCCCCTTCATAGCAATGTCCCTTCCCCCATGAAAACTTCCTTCATGGAAAGATCCTTCCATATAGCCCCCGACCCTCTCCTTCCCCCAACTACCAGAAAAAATCTCCTCTGAAAAAGTCTGTATACTTCCCAATAACCAATACTATATGTTAACATTGAGTAAAGTTCATAACTTTCAGCCCTCCCCCTGGGGACTTTGGGGGATCAAGTCATCCTAAAAGACATTTTTATCATATTTTCGACCATGCTGAACAAAATGGCTATCTCAAAATTTTGATCGAGTGACTTTGGGAAAAAAATGAGCGTGGGAGGGGGCCTAGTTGCCCTCCATTTTTTTTGGTCACTTAAAAAGGGCACTAGAACTTTTAATTTCCGTTCCAATGAGCCCTCCCACGATATTCTAGGACCACTGGGTCGATACGATCACCCCTGGGGAAAAAAAAAAAAAAAAAAAAAAACAAACAAACAAAACAAATAAACACGCATCCGTGATCTTTCTTCTGGCAAAAAATGAAAAATTCCACATTTTTGTAGATAGGAGCTTGAAACCTCTACAGTAGGGTTCTCTGATACGCTGAATATGATGGTGTGATTTTCATTAAGGTTCTATAACTTTTAGGGGGTCTTTCCCCCTTTTTTCGAAAATCAGCCAAATTTTCTCAGGCACGTAACTTTTGATGGGTGAGATTAAACTTAATGAAACTTATATATTTGAAATCAGAATTAAAATCTGATTCTTTTGATGTATCTATTGGTATCAAAATCCCGTTTTTTAGAGTTTCGGTTACCATTGAGCCGGGTCGCTCCTTACTTACAGTTCGTTACCACGAACTGTTTGATGAATAACGTTAAAACTACGATCAAATTATCATTACCACTTAGTTTCAAGTAGGATGCTAGAAGTCAGGGTAATGATAGTGTGAAGTAGAGACTTGAAATGAATGCGCTTGTACATGTTGAGGAAGATGTGTTTGAAATTCCTGATTCGAAAGATTTGGTCATTTATTGCCTTTTAGGGAGGTTTTGCTGTGTTCTACTTGTACACAATTTTTCACAACAATAAGTTATTCTATACACACAGCTTTTAATTTTTTGGGTCTACGTCTTTTCCAGTATTTATTGAAGATCATACGGCTAATTGGAGTTTATGAGCAATTTCTATTTTGCTTTTGATTCCTTTCTTAGTTTTAACAACAGGAACAAATGGTAAACATATGTTTTTAATTTTTTGCTTAATTTATTTTTTTTCTTTTTACATTTTAAAATATCAACTCCGCGAGAGGCATTCATAATTAAAATGTATTATTGAAAATAATTTCCCTATTTATATAATTTGGTAAGTTTTAGTGCCTTATCAACTAATATTGCAATTATCAACTAACCAAGCAATACTGACAAATAGGATAAATAACACCTATCATTCGTGGGTCTACAATACATTGAAAAGTCCAATTCACGCATGCGGACCGCGGAATTTGGTGTCAAAGCCTGTAGCCTTTACGGTGAATAGTGTTGGTGCCTTTGGTGAACTCCTAAGCTCAAAGTCAGAAATGGCAGAGGGCTATTAAAGGTAAAAAACGATTTTACCAACGATTTTCGACCAGTGGTTTACGTTTGCTCCCAGGCCTGCCCAGTCCCTTAGAATGATTCCACTCTTATATTTTCACGTTAAGACCGGACACATAAAATGCAAGCCCCCCCCAAGGTTTCCGCTTTTCGCGACATTATCCTGGCCACTGAAGCAATGAATGAAGAACATTGCTAACGGTGGAATAACAGAGGTGAATGTAAGTTATGACTTTTTGCCACGGTGAAGCTCTGGATGAGGATTGAGGGAAAAGGTACAGAGAATAAGCCTCAGTGTCATTGCGTCCAAGGCCGTCATCTTAAAGAGGGGCCAAAACCTGAGCTCACCGCTTATGGGTCTTCCCTGTCAGATGGTGAGTAATTTCGCGTGTACCCAATAAGCAATGGGTGGTCAACCGGGATAGCTGAGAGTGTACGTGAGGGGCTTTGAGAAGTGTACGGGAGCCATGGACCATCGGAGGAAAGACCAAGGAGATGGTCTGGGAAGCCAAGCTCCGTGTTAATAATGAGATAAGCACAGTTCCCAGAGTGTTTATTTACCATTCACAAAGTTTAGATATTTGAAAATTATCCAAATGTTATCTGACATAAAAGTTACTTATCCTGTGCTATTCCCGCTTCAATTAACAGCTAATATCCCCGCTTCAAATTGCGATTCTCCTTACTTGATAATTTTTTTCGAACGCTTTTTTAAACTTCAAGGGAAGACCGTGGTTTAATCATGCTTTACTAGATTGCAGCCATATTTGCACAAACCTGTCCCTGTCTTATCAAAGGCTTTACTTGTTTTTCAACATTTTTATTTCATTTTAGTTATAAATGAAAATGCTATGAGATCAAAGAAATTACTAGGCGGTCCTAAGGCCTGAGGGACGGTTTGTGTGTTTAAATTTTCCACATGCGCTGAAATAAAAGCTAAACTAATTAAGCCAGAAACACAAAATATATCCAGAATTATTTAGAACTATAATAATCGACATAGGCTACGAAAATTGGAAAAAAAAGAAGGAAAAAGCTTTAATTAGCAAAAAGTCGGCATCATTGGTCGCCTCCCACAATTCGTTCACATTTTTGCCGTTTTTTTTATAGTATGTATTTATTTTAAATAGTTAATGTCAATTCGAATGGCTCAAAAATTATCCTACATTGGTTTTACTTTGGTACTACTTTGGCAATGCTTCGTTTTCAGCCCCGTAGGCTTATTGTTATGACGTCATATTCCTGGTGTTTTGGTTTTATTTCGTTATTTTTTAGTTTATATTTTAAATATTTAGATAGTTAATGTTTCAGTCTAATAGGAGGAACTCCCTGCCCACCCCTGAAATCCCACGATTTTACCCCATTGTTTTCGATTACTCCGAGACCATTTGCCTCTTCTACTGTGTTGACGAATCTGTGCGCAACCCCAAAACGTACGCATGTATCAATTCAAATCCATAATTTATCCAAATTTTGTTTAGGGGGTGAATTACCGGGACATCACACAATAACTATCAATTACAGAAAGAAAAATCAATGTTTGTAAATAAATTAATTTATTAAAAAGCACCAAATATATTTAAACTTTAATATCCTGAAAAGTTATAGTTCCAATCCGGATCATACGTTCATACTCCGTTCTGAGCCTCTCTTCTACAGCTTTAGCAGTGGGTTGACGAACTATTTCTTGACGTGTACCATGGTAGCCCATATCAAAGCGGGTAGTCTAAAACATGCAAAATACAGGGATAAAACTAGTGCCATGCAACAAACACAGGATAAAATTTGATTTAAGCAAGCAAAGCAGGCTTGAATCCTAGGCTGTATCAAACGACTACAGAGCGTTTGAAAATAGATTTTTTTTTTTGTAGCAGGTCAAGATATTCTATTTAGCAGGAGATACCCTCATCCAATTTTAAGACGTTTACGATTCTTCCGCGATTCTTATTTCTACGGAACTGTATCATAGCCAGCGCAATAGCACTGCCTAAGTAAATAGCGATGTGATGACAATATATTTATTTGTTTATTTTACTTTTTATTTTATTTTTTTTCTGACCAAGGCACTTCGTATAGATGTAATTGTCGTAGAAACTTCGAAAGGGGCTTCAATTGGAAATTGAAAGTTCTAGTGCCCTTTTTAAAAGTCAAAAGTGATGGGAGGGCAACCAGCCCCCTCCCACACACATTATATCCTCAAACACATCCAATAAAATTTTGAGACAGCCATTTTGTTCAGAATATCTGAAAGGTTCCGTAATCAAATCTTTGGGGATGACAACCCATAGGCCTCAGGGCTAGGGCTATAAGTTACGCTAGTTGGCCATTATAAACATATAAGGTTTTTTTTTTATTGAAGGGGTGGTCGTATAAACTTTGGAAGGGGCTCATTCGATTGGAAATCAGAAGTTGTAGTGCCCTTTTTAAGAGTCACAAGGGATTGGAGAGCAGCCATCATCCCCACGCCCACCATTTCCAAAAACACATCCAACCAAAATTTTGAGACAGCTATTTTGTTCAGCATTGTTTAAAAGTCCAGTAATTACGCCTTTGGGTATGTAAGCCCCCCCCCCCCAGTCTTCAGAGCAAGGGCTATATGATATGCAATCTGTTCATTGTTTACATATAGTATATGTTATTGAGAAAGGTTGGAAAGTTTGACCTTTACTTTCCAAACAGACGAAGGGCGTTCAGGTGAGCCTTTCAGAGATTGTTGAGGGGAGTGTGGAACTAAATCAACACACGTTATGCATTATATGTAAAACGTATACACGTATTATCAAAACGGCGTAACTCAGGAATGACTGAGTAAATTAATTTGGATCTTTCAGGAAGTGATTAGGGAGATGATCAATTGACCACAAAGGCAATATTTGCAACGCTACTACTGCTACTACTGCAACTATCGCTACCATGACTGCTACCACTATTACTACTACCACTAAAACTACTGCTTCTGTAGCGAGTACTACCAAGGCTGAGGATATTGAAATGAACATTTGAAGAAACGTTAAGGAAATTTGATACAAATCAAAATATACTATGTGCATACAAATTGCCGATACAGGCGGATCAGTAATATTTTTGGAACGGCTTAACGTATCAAGATGAAACTACTGGGGCATCATGAGTGGGATATTCAACTGACCAAAAGGCAACATGTACCTGATAATACTGCTATTAATACTGCTGCTACTACTTTTACTACTACTACTACAAATACAACACTATTACTACTCCCAGGGCCGTCACGTATTGGAAGGGGAGGGTGGACACCCCCCCCCAATATTTTCAGCCACTCGGTAAAAAAAATTAGTGGGTAAATCGTGGCGCAAAGCTCCACGATTTACCGACGCCGCCAAAAATTTTTTCCCGTTAAAAAAACCGGGAAAATACTAACATGTGATCTACATAAATCTCGAACTTGATTGGCAAACGCAGCTGTATTACCGACTCCTACCATGATTTTACGGATGGTGCCACAATTTTCCATTTGGTTAAATAAAGAGCATGAAGATACTGACATGACATATACCGAAAAATCTATCTAGGTCGGTAAATGCAGTGATTTTACCGACTCATGCAGTGATTTTACGATTGCTGTCACAATTTTCCATTTGGTTAAAGACATGAAAATACGGATATGACATCTAATGAAATCTCAATCTAGGTTGGTAAATGAGGCGTTTTACCGACTTATGTCGTGAATTTACGGGTGGAGCTAAAATTTTTTGTTCGGTTAAATAAAGAACATGAAAAACATGATATGATGTGTACCAAAACTTCAATCTCGGTCGGTAGATCTAGCGGTTATACCAACTCGTGCAGTGATTTTACGGACGGTGCCACTATTCTCTATTCGGTTAAATAAATAACATGAAAATAATGACATGACGTCTACCAAAATCTCAATCTTGGTCGGTTAATGCATCGGTTTTACCAACACATATTCTTATTTTACGGATGGTGCCACAATTTTTCATTCGCTTAAATGAAGAAAATGGAGCATAGTTAAGCTGACCGTTTAGAATTTGTTCATAGATAGCGTTGTTCTTTCAGCCAAAACATAGCATAAGTCAAAAATCTTGCCCAAATAATTCAATCAAAGATCAAGGATTCTAATTCCAAATTCTTCACTGTATCTTAGTGCTGAAACAAATTAACCAGCAAAGCAGGAAATTTGGTTCAATAGCCATTGACGATTTCTAACTTAAACACCGTCCTGGACGTTTGCCTGCTCGTTATTCAGAGGCATTTGCTAATTCTGGAGCCAACCCGCTGGATGACTGGAAATCGTTCTATGCTAAGGAGCTCTGCGGTGTCCTTAGAGCCCTATTGACCGGCTTTGATGTCGCAATCTACGACAGCTCATCTTTTCTGGGGCCAGTATACCAAAGTTTACTTGGCAAAATGGATGACAGCTATGAAAGCCTTTCCGAACTCATGAAGATGTTTCCTGGAAAAGGTTTAGATCCCGCGGAACTTATGTTAGAGCTAAAGGCTTTCAAACATTTTTGGCCAGGTCTGAGGTTGAAAGCAACAAAGTCATAAATCAACCCATCTTTGAGGGACTATTCCGTGAAATTAACGCTGTCAAATCGATATTCCCGACTCTCTGGTAAGTTTACCAGTGGTTTGCGACAGCACCACCAACTGTGGCCACAGCAGAAAGAAGTTTTAAGAAACTGAAACTGGTCATGACACGTTTCGCACAACGATGGATGATGACCGTTTGGATCACCTTGTCATGATGTGCTGCAAGAATGACGTTACAGACGAGCTGAAACTCGACGAATTACTGGAAGTCTGGCTGTCTTCCAAACCAAGACGTTTGAATTTTTAACTGAAGGTATATAGTTGGATTTTCTTCTTTTTTCTTGAATCAGTGTATTTCAATTTAAACTTACCAATTTTTCACTTTTGAGATGTTTTTGTATATAAATCATGTTATCACTTTTCCTCCTAATATATTGCTCCATTCTCCACCATGTCGTTGTTCATACGCTTCTTATGGGAAAAAGAACTAAGCAGCTATTCTTCCTCAGAGTACATGATTCTTTGGGCTGAATTCTGATCCCAAGTTTCGTATTAGAAATGGGTATTATGTTAATTAATGGTAAAACAGTCGGTATAAATGATCAGCCAGTCGGTAAAATCAAATACTCCCCCCCCCCAAACATTTTGACTAGTAAGGCCCTTCACTGCTCCTACTATTACCACAACTATGGTACTACTACTATTAAAGCTACTCGTATGAAGGTGAAAATTTGACAGAATGTTGAGGGGGAATTTGAACTAAATCCAAACACACTGTGTGCATGCAGATTTTCAAAAGGGGGTATCTCAAGAATTGATTTGGGTATTAATTTAGAGCTTTCAGAGAATACTTAAACGGGAAGATCAATTGACCAAAAGGTAATTTGTGCATGTTACTACTAACACTACTGTCGCGGCTAATTCTACTGCCACTACTACTACTAAACTACTCCAACTACTAATTGAATTGCAACTGCTTGCAAGGCTAAGAGTATTAAAATGAAAAGGGCGTCAAAACTGGGTCAGAAGGCACACCAGCAATACTTTTGGAACGCCTTACCGTGTCAAGGTGATACTTCCGGGGTATCATGAGGGGGATATTCAACTGAGCAAAAGTCAACATGTAGATGCTACTACTGTTATTAATACTGCTGCTCCTACTGTTACTACTCCTACTAATACAGCACTACTGCTACTACTACTTCTCCTAGTACCACTACTACTACTATGACACTAGTACTATTAAGGCTAAGTCTATGAAGGTGACAATTTGAGAGAATATTGAGGAGAAATTTGAAATAAATCAAAGGACACTATGTGCAAGCAGGTTGTCAAATGGGCGTACTTCAAGAATGGATTTGGGTAATAAGTTGGAACTTTCAGAGAATGATTAAAGGGGAACATGATGCACGCTACTACTAATACTATGACCACTGCTACATTTGCTACTACTACTACAATTCCAACTACTACTTCTATTGCAACTACTTCTAATTCTAAGAGCGTTAAGATGAAGATTTCAAGAAGTAAATGAATATACAGGTTATCAAAAGGATATATCGGCAATGTCATAGCAACGGTTAATTGTATTGAGTTGAAACTTCCAGGACTTGATGGGAGGGATGTTCAATTGACCAAAAGGCAATATTTTAATGGTACTGGTGCTACTAGTACTAGTGCTGTTACTATTAATACTACTACTAGTACTACTAATACTACTACTGTGACTACTATTGCAAATATGGCTGGATGGCTGGCCCCCAGCCCCCCTTTGCACTTCCTGGCTGAAGGACCAAGAAACGGAGATCAGCACCACCTGTTTGGACTTTAAGGGTCTAGTGCCTTCATACTTACTTATACTTACTTTATTGCAAATATGCCTAAGGGTCTGAAGGTAAAATTTTAAGGGAATTTTGAGAAGGAAGAGGAACTGAATCACAACGCACCGTTTGTATGCAGGTTGTCAAAAGAACGTATCAGCAATATCTTGAAAACAGTTTGGTGACTAAAGTTTAAACATACAGGGCCTGTTGTAGGGGATGTTAAACTAACTAAAAGACAATATTCGCAACCTAATGCTACTACTTTTACTCACTGCTACTACTGCTACTGCTACTACTACTAACGCTAAGATTACTACTATTAAGTTCTACTGCTTCTAGTGATACTACTACTATTACTACTGGTACTACTACTACTGCTACTAAAGCTATGGGTATTAAAGCTAAAAATTTGGGAAATACTTAAAATATGTTAAACTAAATCGAAACACACTATGCCTACACAGTTTGTCAAGAGGGCATATCAAAAATGCTTCAGGAGCGGTAGATGGTATTAAGTTGAAACTTTCAGAGTGTGTTGAAGAGGATTTTGAAAAAACCAAAGGTGCTATACGCATACTGCTACTAATACTACTACTTCTACTACGATTGTTGCTACTACGCAAGCTAAGGGTGTTAAGGTGAAGCTTTCAAGGAGTTTTTTTTGCGGAGGTTGAACTATATCAAAACGAACTATGGGCATGAAGATTGTCAAAAGGGTGACAAAGTAATACGTCAAGAGCGGCTTACAGTATTAAGTTAGACGTTTCAGGGTAAATTGTGGCGGATTTTGAACTAGGCAGAAGGCACTATGTGTACACTATTAATACTAATACTATGATTACTGTAACTAATGACGCTAAGGGTATTAAGGTGAAACTTGTCGGAAATGCCTAGGGACAATTTGATTTAAACGTAAAGACTGTATGCATGCAGGTTTTCAAAAGGGTACGTAAGCAATATCATAGGCAGCACTGCTCTATCATAGCTAGCAATATCGCTGAAACTTTTTAAGGAGCTAATTCGATTGGAAATTAAAAGTTCAAGTTCCCCTTTTAACATTCAAAAGTAATTGGAGGGCAAGCAGCCCTCCTCCCAAGTCCATTAGTTTTCCAAGCACATCCATTGAACATTTTTATTAAGCCATTTTGTTCAGCATACTTGAACAGTCCAGTAACTATGTCTCTAGGGATATTGGATATGTCATCCCCCACAAATAAAGGAATTTGCCCATTGTGTTTTAAAACTAAATATTGCTTTCAACTTAAATCAATAGTCACTGTGTGTATGCTGGTTGCCAATAAGACATCTCAGAAATATCCCAAGAATGACTGAGGTCATTAAGTTGAAACTTTTAGGGCTACTACAACTGCTACTTCTGCTCTTGCAATTCAAATAAATCAAAAGAGTGTAGGTGTGTCCAAGTTGCCAAATAGCATAGACAAAATGTTTTGGGAACGAAATTAAGTTATATTTTTCAGGGCAACTGGAGGTATGAAACTAAATTAAACAACACTGTTTGTGTTGAGATTTTCAAAACCGTGTATGTTGTTAAAAATTGTTGAAAAAGTTTTTCCAACATACAAATAGCAACCCAAACTATGATTTCTCACAGAAGAAACCAAAAAATATTACAAATTATTTTCTTTTTCCATGAAAAAAAAAAACGAACAGAAATAAATTAAAAAAACTTTTCCCACAAAATTACTTTTTCAAAGAAAAGTAAAGAGCTCCATTAAATCCAAAATGACCAGAAATTAAGTCAAATAATGTTCCAAGCGTAAAACTACCACAAATCACCATAATAAATGAAACCCAAAACGAACAGAAATTGCAATAAATAACCGAGTCAAACTCAAAACGAGCAGAAATTAACATGAGTAGGGCTGACAACCACCATGCCTTCTCAAGACCAAAACATAATTTGCACTTTACTGAAAACAAATACATTTTAAAGGTTTCCACGTTGTTAATAATTAATAAATTAATATTAAGACCTTAAGTAATATATATCAATGTATGTACATCAAGTTACAATCCACATTTAATTTTTTTCAGTAAAGCACAGATTATGTTCTGGTTTTGAGATGGCATGGGGGTCGTCAGCCTTACTCGTGTTAATTTCTGCTCGTTTTAAGTTTGACTCGGTTGTTTATTGTAATTTTTGTTCGTTTTGGTTTCATTTATTTATTGACGGTAATTTGTGGTAGTTTTACGTTTGGAAGATTATTTGACTTAATTTCTGCTTATTGGTTGTTTAATGGACCTGAAACTTTCAGTACAGTTCAGTATATGAGCCTCTGACTCTTATACTGCAAATACTGCAAAACTCATAAAACATAGTTTCAGATGTGCCATATTTTATGAACAATTAGGCTGTTTTTGAATATCAATTAGGAAAAATGAATGCAAAATTTTCAGAAGCAATGGATATTCTATGGGTGTACGCAATACAAAAATATCAAAAGTAACTCAGCCTGTAGTCAAAAAAGCCAGGCTAATCATTCACAAATACTATTACAAATTCTCGGACAATGTGATATTAAGAAATCATGGAATGCGATTGCAAGAGATAAGGATTGACGCTTGGGAAAACACATCTCAAACTCATTTGTACCATATTATACGTGCGTTAGCTTTAATAAGTGCTAGTTCGCTTTTTTTTTTCGTTTTGTTATTATGAGCACCATTTAGTTGTACTTTATTCTTGACAGTGACAGTTTGTATCACCAGAATAATTCTGACTCTTCTAGTACTGTTTCTAACTCCTCTTCCCCGCTCAAATTTTCCTTCACTTCCGATACTATTTTTATTCTTTTTCCAAAGATCAATGAACTTTTCAGCCATGGATAATTAATGGGAATTAATTGTTATTCATTTCCAACAAATTTGTTCCTTATCAATCAAGCAGTTCGTGGTAACCTACTGTAAGTAAGGGGCGACCCGGCTCAATAGTAACCGAAACTCTAAAAAACGGAATTTTGATACCAATAGATATATGAAAAGAATTGGCTTTTTATGCTGATTTCAAATATATAAATTTCATTAAATTTAGTCTTACCCATCAATTTTCGAAGAAAGGAGGAAACAGCCCCTAAAAGTCAAGCGATCTCAATAAAAATCACACCACCAGATTCAGAATATCAGAGACCCTACTGTATAGGTTTTAAGCTCCTATCTGCAATTAAATAAAAAAAAAAGTTTTTTAAACTGAAAGTAACGAGCGACATTAAAACTTAAAACGAACAGAAATTACTCCGTATATGAAAGGGGCCGTCCCCTCCTAAACGCCTCGCTCTTTACGCTAAAGTTTTTTATTGTTTAAAAAAATAAAGTCGTGAGACAGAGTCAAACTTTAGCGTAAAGAGCGAGGCGTTGAGGAGGGGACGGCCCCTTTCATATACGGAATAATTTCTGTTCGTTTTAAGTTTTAATGTCGCTCCTTACTTTCAGTTTAAAAAACTTGTTTTTTTATTTAATTTCTGATCGTTTTTTAGTTAATGCAGCTTTTATTTTGGATCACCGTCATTGAATAAGTAAACAAAATTTGCATAAAAATTTTACTTTTCTTTTGCTAAATGGCTGTCTCTAAATTTGGTTCTGACGTGATTTACAAATTAACTTACGTAACGAACTTCTATATTCGTATATTTTTCTTCTGGCAAAAAATACAAAGTTGCAGATTTTTACAGATATGAGCTTGAAACCTATGTAGTAGGGTTTTCTGATACGCTGAATCTGACGGTGTGATTTTCATTAAAATTCTTTCACTTGTAGGGGATGTTTCCCCCCTCTTTAAAAAATCCGGTAAATTTTTTCAGGCTCGTAGCCTTTGATGAGTAACACTAAACTTAATAAAATTTATATATTTAGAATCAGCATTATAGGCCCATTCTTTTGATACATTTATTGACATCAAAATTCCGTTTTTAAAAGTTTCGATTGCTATTGAACCGTATCGCTTGTTTTTTTTTTGTTTTTTTATTACGTATATGTTATTACGTATATGAGGGGGTTCTCCCCTTAGTCAATACCATGCTCTTTACGTTAAAAGTTAAAAATTTTTAAAATTCACAAACCCCTAAATCACAAATGCCGTTTAATTAGAATAGATAGCTCTTTTGAAAGCACTAAAAACAAACTGTAGCGTAAAGAGCGAGGTATTGACTTGGGGGAGAACCCCCTCATATACGTAATAATTTCTGTTCGTTTTAAGTTCTAATGTTGCTTCTTACTTTCAGTTGAAAAAAACTTGTTTTTTTTTTAAATTTAATTTCTGATCGTTTTTTAAATAATGCTTGGAAATCCGGCACCCTCTTCATAGAAATGTCCCTTACCCCAAAGAAACATCCTCCACGGAAAGATTCTCCATGGTAATCCCCTCATCCAGCCCCCCCCCCACCAGAAAAAAATCCTTCCTGAAAATGCCTGTATACTTCCCAATAACCAATACAATATGTAAGCAATGGGCAAAGTTCATAACTTGCAGCCCTTCCCCTGGGAACTGTGGAGGATTAAGTCATCCTAAAAGACATATTTATTAGATTTTCGACTATGCTGAATAAAATGGCTGTCTCAAAATTTTAATTGGGTGACTTTGAGAAAAAATGAGCGTGGGAGGGGGTCTAGTTGCCCTCCATTTTTTTGGTCACTTAAAAAGGGCACTAGAACTTTTAATTTCCGTTCCAATGAGCCCTCCTACGATATTCTAGGACCACTGGCTCAATACGATTACCCCTGGGGAAAAGAAAAAAAGCCCAAAAAACAAAAAAAAAACAACAAATAAACACGCATCTGTGATCTTTCTTCTGGTAAAAAATGGAAAATTCCACATTTTTGTAGAAAGGAGCTTGAAACCTCTACAGTAGGGTTCTCTGATACGCTGAATATGATGGTGTGATTTTCATTAAGGTTCTTTAACTTTTAGGTGGTCTTTCCCCCTTTTTTCGAAAATCAGCCAAATTTTCTCAGGCGCGTAACTTTTGATGGGTAAGATTAAACTTGATGAAACTTATATATTTGAAATCAGAATTAAAATATGATTCTTTTGATGTATCTATTGGTACCAAAATCCCGTTTTTTAGAGTTTCGGTTACCATTGAGCCGGGTCGCTCCTTACTTACAGTTCGTTACCACGAACTGTTTGAAATGTGGAATTTAGTATTTTTTGTCAGAAAAAAAGATCACGGATGCATGATTATTTGTGTTTGTTTGTTTGTTTGTTTGTTTTTTTCCCAGGGGTGATCTTATCGACCCAGTGATCCTAGAATATCGATAGGGGGCTCATTCGAACAGAAATTAAAAGTTCTAGTGCCCTTTTAACTGACCAAAAAAATTGGAGGGCAACTAGGCACCCTCACACGCCTCTTTTTTCCCAAAATCGTCCGATCAAAATTTTGAGATAGCCATTTTGTTCATTATAGTTGAAAGGCCCAAAAACTATGGCTTCAGACATAACACCCCCCCCCCCCCCGCAGCCCCAGGGGAAATGTCTAAGTTATAAAATTTGCCAATTGATTGTGCATAGTATTTGTTATTGGGATGTAGGCAGACATTTTTTTGGGGGGAGGGGGCACGTTTCCCGCTGGAGGGGGGTTTCACGGGGGAATTTTCCATAAGGAGGGAAGTTTCCAGGGAGTGAACTTGTCGTCAGGAAAAAATATACACAGGGGCTTTGCTAGAATTCTTATACAAAATGCTTATTATATGTCTTACTTTCTCTTTTCCGTCTCAATTTTACGCGCGGAGTGGTTAAGAGTAATTATCCAGGGTAAATTTTCACCGGGATTATATTGTCTAGAGGATATTTTCGTGGGGAGGGGATTTCTCCGTGGAGGTGGGGTCAGATTTCCTGGCATTATTTAAAAAACGATCAGAAATTAAATAAAAAAACAAGTCTTTTCAACTGAAAGTAAGGAGCAACATTAAAACTTAAAACAAACAGAAATTATTACGTATAAAGGGGTTTCCCCCTCCTCAACACCTCGCTATTTACACTAAAGTTTGAATTTTGTCCCAATTCTTTAATAATGACTCCTGAAACACAAGGGCCGTTTAATTGGAACAATAAGACGCTTATTTGAAAGCACTAAAAAGCTTTAGCGTAAAGAGCGAGGTAATGAGGAGGGAGGGACCCCTTTATATACGTAATAATTTCTGTTCGTTTTACGCTTTATTGTTGCTCCTTACTTTCAGTTGCAAAAACTTGTTTTTTATTTAATTACAACAAAAGGTGGTATCAAATATAGTTCTTATCAATAATTAAATTAAAAAAAACAAGTTTTTTCAACTAAAAGCGAGGAACATCATTAAAACTTAAAACAAATAAAAATGATTACGTATATTAGGGGGTCCGCCCTGTCGTCAATACCTCGCTCTTTACGCTAAAATCACAAAAGCCGTTTAATTAGAATAAATAGCTCTTTTGAAAGTACTAAAAAAAATTTTAGCGTAAAGAGCGAGATATTGACGACAGGGCAAAACCCCTAGTATACGTAATAATTTCTGTTCGTTATAAGTTTTAATGTTGCTCCTTACTTTCAGTTGAAAAAACTTGCTTTTAAAATCAAATTTCTGATCGTTTTTTAAATAATGCTGGAAATCCGGCACCCCCTTCTTGGAAAATTACCTTCCTCCATGAACACTTACTCCATGGAAACATCCTCCCAAGTAAACCCCTCCCACAGCCCCCCCCCAACCATAAAAAATCCCTCTGAAAATGTCTGTATACTTCGCAATAACCTATACTATATCTAAACAACATGGGCAAATTTCGAAACTTGTAGCCCTTCCCCTGGGGACTGTGGAGGATTAAGTCATCCTCAAAGACATAATTTTTAGATTTTTTGACTATGCTGAACAAAATGGCTATCTCAAAATTTTGATCGAGTGACTTTGGGAAAAAATGAGCGTGGGAGGGGGGGGGGGGCTAGATGCCCTCTAATTTTTTGGTCACTTAAAAAGGTCACTAGAACTTTTAATTTCTTTCGAATGAGCCCTCTCATGATATTCTATGACCACTGGGTCGATATGATCACCCCTGGGGAATAGAAAAAAAAAACAACAAACAAACACTCCCTTGAAACTTCTACATTGTGGTTCTCTGATACGCTGAATCTGATGGTGTGATTTTAATTAAGATTCTATGACTTTTAAGGGATGTTTTCTTCTTATTTTGAAAATAAAGCAAATTTTTTCAGGCTCGTAACTTTTGATGGATGAGACTAAACTTGATAAACCTTATATTTTTGAAATCAACATAAAAATTCAATTCTTTTGATGTATCTATTGATATCAAAATTCCATTTTTTAGAGTTTCGGTTACTATTGAGCCGGGTCGCTCCTTACCTGTCGTTCGTTACAACCAACTGTTTCATGAAAGGGCTTTTTAGTTCACAGTCTGGATTATTGCTTTGCAGCATTGCATTAAGTATTGCTTTGAAGCATCAAACTAAAATTAGTAAATTCTATCCCGTGATCTATAAATGAATACTTAGACATTTGTGCAAAATCTTAAAACTGAAGTTACATTTTTTTTTGCTCTTTACTTTTTCTTACATTGGCTTGTCCAAATAAACATATTTATACCAACACTTATAGACTAATCAATTCCTGTTTTCAACTGAATTCTTACTCTCTAATTGTTAACTGAATTATAACTTCTGATTTAATTAGGATTTCATTTAAATGTTTGAACTGAAAGCTAGAAACTAGTTTTTTCTCGTTTGATTTTTTTTTTCAATAAGCATTCATATGCTAAATGCAGATCCAAAAAGAAAAACATTTTGATACATTTTTTTTGGGTAACATAAATTTTTGGCAATAATTCTTAGAAGTTATTTTTGTGGGAACTCTTAGTATTTTAGACGAAAAACCGCAAGCTTTGTAAGCCATCTACTATTAACATCCAATTACATTATTGAATTCATCATAAATGCTCAACAGAAAAAAAAAAAACAGTTCAAAGAATTAGACTCCTTATTGATAAACTTCAAGGTATATTTGTTGAAAAAATAAACTTGAAGAAATTATTATTAACGAAGAAACTTGATATGATGGATTCTTCTCTGCTTTTAATTCACTTTCAGCATTCTTAAATAAACGAAACACGTGTGAAAACAAGTTAACTTTTTGTGATTCTTTTCATTCTTAGTAATACTAAGGTTTTTGTGCAGTGATTTTTAAAATTTTAGCAGAATTCCTTATTTAAAACATCAAGAATATTAAAATAAAAACATGTTTATCCCCCTTCCCTTTCGAGACCCAATTCATGTTCATTCATACCTAAAAAAAACGGTTTTCTAAGTTCTCTTTTGGTTGTTTAAAAATTACAAAGCTTTTTGGGCAATACCTCATTTTCGTCAGTGTTGCCATATTTAATAATGAAATTAAACAAGTGAGACTAACCAGTTAAATTTGATAACGTTCAAAGGAATGCTAAACCCAGTGAAGCTGTTTAGTGCCATATATTTAATCCTATTCTTTACTGATTTTGCTCATTGATTTTTTCTTTCCTATCATTTAATTTGGCCCCCACTACCAAAAAATGAACAACTGCATGTAGAGGTCTTTTCATTTGGAAGTCGAATTCTCAATTTTTTCCTATTTTTTAAGGTGCAATTTATTGCATTAGGTTCCTCGTAATTGATTAAAACTACTTGATGTCTTTTCACTGTCCTTGACACTTTAAGAAAAAAAAGAAAAAGCAGCGAACTTAAAAAACATTCGCAGAAAATCAACTACTTTCATTAGCAAAAAAAGCAGCACCGGGAAAGTAGTCTAAAAATAACTTCATTTGTAACAACTTTAATTAAATGTCGCAAATAAACTATTAAAAAAATTGACATATTTGAATAGATAGAAGTTTTTCTCTTCTGATCTAGAATCAGCCGTTCATTCTAACGTAGAAAATTACATTTTATTATCTTACCTTTGTTATATGCACAAAAGAGTGCACATATACTTTGCTTACAAGCAAAGAAAGCGACATGTTATTATCTTACCTCTGCTGTAAGCATAAGAAGTGCACATAGAGTTTGCATGTAAAAAAATTGTACATACACTTTTCTGAAAAGCAAGGAAAGTGACTTTTTATTTGGGTGTTACATGCACTTTGCTTAAAAGCCAAGAAAGCAACATTTTATTATCTTACCTTTAATACATGCACAGAACAGTGCACATGCACTTTGCTCACAAGCAAAGAAAGCGATATTTTATTATCTTACCTTTGTTATATGGGCTAGACAAGTAAACTGATAAGGGTGTAAGGCGTGATTCAATCTTTCCGATAGCCACGTGTTTAACATCTTTACTTGGTCCGTATACCACAGCTGAAATATATAAGAAAGTTAGATTTACGTTACTTAGGCAATGTTAAGTGTTTCTTTTAGCTTTTCGTCACCTTCGCCAACAAGAGCGTCGAAAGAGCAAGCTCTGATTTCGCTTCTTTCCCATCAAGTGAACAGTGCAGTTGTCAACCCCTTATGAATTTTAAAATAGTGTGTAACAATGAGAATTTGCGCAAGAAACTAATAACACGTTACTTAAAGACGGTCTCAAAATACGCTGCTATTGTTTAAAATCAACATTATTTTCGATTTTCTGACCCAGCCAATGTTATTAATTTTAAAATTTACTTTGTCGAAAATCTAATGCTGCATTACTTTGCCCCAGAACATAAACTCTAACCCCTCTATGTTTGCGATTTTAAAACGAAGAATTTATCCAAAACATATATCATTTTTTTCCAATTTATTCGAAGGTAAAACCAAACTAGTTCTCTATCTATCATCGAGTAATTGCCATATAAATAATTTACTAATAATTGCAAAAACAACATCATTGGATTGTATCACTACAAATAATCAATCCTCGCGTATCCACTTACATTAAGACGAATTTTCACGCACTAAAATAATTCGGAAACAAATAACCAATGAAAAAAGGGTACCACTTAAGATGAACATGCTTTACGACTTTTGCTTACGAGCCACTCTCTGTCATTGAGGAGAGATCCTTAAACAATGGACTTTGAAGCCTGCTCGGTCCTGGGCCTTAAAGGGGAATGTCTAAAGTCTTCTTGGCGCTAGGGGTCTGCTTACCAGAGTTCAAGCGAGTCCAGACACTTTATTAGGAAAGGTAGGTGGGGCCCAAAAGGGGCAAATGCTTCTGAAAAAAGCATCGGCTCTATTCCCTTGGTTCAAGGTACTTGTCTCTCATATTTCAAGTGGGATCTAAGTACTTTCGTGCAAAGGTCGGAGAAGAGTAGCAGGACTCTGAAAATCACTCGAATCTCAACAGCCCAAGTTACTCATATTGTTGAAAAAAACCTACCGACCTACCTACTGAAATGTCGACAGTAGGGGTGGTGTGGAAGAGGCCCTGGACCCTAGTTGTGCCTCCAATCATGCACACTCTAAATTTTATTATAGTCCCGATTCAAGCAAGTGGGAACATACCTACCTTTCCACTGAAAGGAGTAAGAGGTGTTGGCAATGTGACGAGCCCATTTGGGCCTCAAACCACGCAGACTAAAAATCTTTGCTTGCTTTCAATTTAGAGAAGATATAATATTCTTAACTTTCTGCTAAAAAGTTTGTGGTGGACGGGATAATGGGTATTCAATTCTCTTATTATATAGACTAAAAATACTTGCGTTATTTCGGTTAAAACAAGGTGCAACACGCCTTCCGGTCTACAAAAGCTTGCGCTGAGATGGGCAATGTGAGAGCTGTTTGGAGGGGCAAAGGCTTGACATTGTCCCCCAGTAATAAAAATAGAAGCTCATTGTTTGATTCTGCTACAAACAAGATTCAACCTACCAATTTTTGTGCAAAAAAGCTAAAAAAGCGTGGGTATTAGAGGGGTCACGTATCCACTTTTGTTTTCAGTCATTCCGATTGAAACCCTTGCATGATTCTAGTAAAAACAAAGCGCAATATACCTACGTTTCAGCTAGGAGTTTAGCGGTGGGAGGGGCAAGGGGATTTTAGAGAGCCTGGAGGCCCACTTACTGGTTCCAGTAATATATATTAAGAACCTTGCGTAACTTCGCTTCAAACGAGTTGCAAAATCTGTTCCGTTTGGCAAACAAATGATCCACGGGGTCAACTTCTACCTCCAATTATACTGATTAAAATTACTTATTTGATTATGGTTGGTGTTTCTACAAAAGCGTTGGTGACGGTGGAGGGAGATGAAGACCACATACCCAGTTTGGTCCTCCAATCCTGCACACTGAAAGTTCTTGAACAATTCCAGTTCAAATAAGCCACAATATGCCTATCTTTCCACTACAAAGCTGGTGGGGTGGAAGGGATTGTTGAAGTGCACTTGGCCCCACTTCGGTCCTCAAGTATTGCAAATTGAAAATTCGTGTATGATTCCATTTCAAACAAAGTGTATCATCCCTATCTTTATGCTAAAAAGTTGGTGATAAGAGGAGTGGGAGAGCAAGAGAAGGCTTCTCATTCGCTACTTGCTCTCTAATAGTCCCAATTGAGAGTCCTTGGGTGATTCTGATTCAAATAAGATTCAACACGCGTGCCTTTCAGCAAATAAAGCTGGTCGTCGGGAGGGTAGAGGAGGGTATGTCTAGAGGGGTCACACGCCCACTTTGTGCGTCCAGATTGAAAACTCTTGCGTAATTTCGGTGCCTTCTGGAACAGAACTTTCCACTCAAAAGCAGAAACATAGCTCAAGGAAACTAAAGCATGGTGGAAGGGCAAACAAAAACCACTTTTTTGGACGCAGGCAAGAAAAGTACGTAACTTTTTTTTTAAATGCCACATCATTTGCAGACTCTTGCCACTTTACCGCAATAACTGAAATTGGGATTTCCTCCCCCTGTTCTATAGGACAGACCTGTGTGTATTTAAGAAACTACCAGAAACAGGAGTATGGCTAATGTCCCCTAAGCTTTTAAAGACCAAAACTTATTTTGCACTTTACTGAAAACAATTTGTATTTGGAGGCATGTTTTTTCTTATTTGTCATATTTGTCATAGCATCAAACAAAGAAGAAAAAAAAAATAAATAAAAAAATCAAAATCACCTTACTAAGCAGGATTGCAGCAAAATACTAGTGAATACAGAGTGAGAGTTTAATATATATTAGGGTGTTAAGAATCAATACAACCAGATGTGTTTCCAGTTGAGCTTCCCTTGGTTCTATAAATTTAAGTTAAATGTCTTCATGGCCTGAATTTTAAATCAGAAAAAAAAATCACACGGTATAATTCTTGCATGGGACCAGTACGATTATAGCTGCTTGTCCTTGAGCCAGAGTCTACAATTGAGAGCTGAGGAGAAGTTTTAAAGCGTATTGGAATGAAATTACTATATCTTTTGCCCTTTTGAATGAATATAATATTGTCGAATAAATAATTCATCCTTTACTAACAGTTACTACAGTACAATGGCTATGGAACTCTCTACCCAAACAGAAGGATTTGAGTTCGAGTCCGTTGGTAGTAACGATTGCTACAAAAAATTCCTTAAATATGGCAAGCTAGATGTAAGAAACGTCATATCTAATGCCTTTTCTTCTTCTTTTCTAAGCAATTGTTACAACCATGATTTACTGGCATTATTCCGAACCCAGTAAAAAGCAATTTACTAGGTAGCTTAACTTCATGAAGTCATGACAGTTATGTGTATTTAGTTTAAATTTTTAGAACATTCTAAGGTGGATGTTACTCTAAATCCAAAGAAAATTTGTAAATCCATGCTGTCAAATGGTATAATTTCAAGAACTAGTATTAAGTTGAAACTTCAAGAAGTATTAAGTTGAAACTTTCAGTGCACGTTGATAAATCAAAACACAGTATATGCTTCCAAGTTGTTAAAAAAGCGAATGTTATTTTAGCTCCTCTAACAAAAAGAGTAAGTAAAATTAATGCTGAGATTGTCGATCGCCTTCCAAGAGAATAAAAATCCTATAATAGTTATAATTATGTGACGGATAAACGGGAGGGAGGAATTTATTTCACGCCAGAATTTCTTAGTTCAGTTGGAATTGCTGATTTGCCATCCTGTGACTCAAGGCTAAATAATAACAAGACAATTATGATATTACGTAGTTTAGATATTTCAGAGGGCATGTGCAATGGAACATGCCTGGTTGTTACTGAATTATGAGATGTGCCCATAACGTACATTACACACAGGAAAAAGAGCCTTCGGTTTTTTCTTAGAAGGATAGTAAAGAACGAACTACCTTGTCATCGTTACCCAGGACACTTTTTAAACTATTTTACTATACTATGCTTGCAATCTACAATTCTGACATCATTTATCATTTTGTATACAAAGATACCGTTTTTTTCAAAAATTGATTTTATTTTAAATATTGTGTTTTGTTAATTACAAAAGACGCTAGATGTAGCAATTTTCTTTAAAATGAGCCCTTAAACAGCTCTCTAAGATGTTCCAACACCCCACTAGCTGCAGAGAAGGAAAAAAGATGCTCCCCCTTCCCATGCAAAAAAGGGGTTTTCTTTGTTGTTCAAGCCATGGAACTGCAAGTTTCCTTCATAGTGTTTCCTTCCCATTCAAAAAGGGGTTTTCTTTGTTGTTCAAGCCAAGGAACTGCAAGTTTCCTTCATAGTGTTTCCTTCCCATGCAAAAAAGGGGTTTTCTTTATTGTTCAAGCCAAGGAACTGCAAGTTTCCTTCATAGTGTTTCCTTCCCATTCAAAAAAGGGGTTTTCTTTGTTGTTCAAGCCAAGGAACTGCAAGTTTCCTTCATAGTATTTCCTTCTCATTCAAAAAAGGGGTTTTCTTTGTTGTTCAAGCCAAGGAACTGCAAGTTTCCTTCATAGTATTTCCTTCCCATTCAAAAAGGGGTTTTCTTTGTTGTTCAAGCCAAGGAACTGCAAGTTTCCTTCATAGAGTTTTTCGGTCAACGCGATTATAACGGTGTGCCTTTTGTTTCAATTCCGCACTATTTATAGGGGTTGCAGACTATTTTTTGTTACTATGGGCCGTGTTTGTCCATCGATAGGCTGCTTCCAACCATGATTGTAAGCACAACATAAAAACTGAACAGCATCAATAACTTCATTATATAGTACACTATACCAGAGTTGCCATCCCAATTAATTCTTCACTAGTTTTAGTAACTTTTTTTCTTCCTTTGTCGTGAAATTCTTTCTGTAGAGGTTTTTCGTAGCTTTTGTATATCATTTTTTCATTTAATTACAATTGTTCTATATATTCTAGTCTCTACTTGTGGATATATACTTGAATAGACAATAAGAAAAATATTACACACACATAATATTTTGTTTTAAAATGTACATGCATAAAAGTATACATATCGCTTCAAAACAAGAATATTAATTTCCCACCGAAATCTTTGAGAACGTTTGATGACTTCCACAAATGAAGGGAAAATAAGAAACTAAAGGAAGGCAAATCTTTACGCAGTTTTTGTTTTCAGTTACTTTATCTATACTCCAGCGACTTTCACGTAAAAATATTTGTGAAAAACAGGATTTGTCTATATTGACAGATTCATATTCTAATTTTTTTACCTCAAACAAATTCAGCGTCCAAAGCTCGTCATTCACTTTCGACCTAATTGTATCCATAGCTGTCCTCATGCAGTTAATGTAAGCTTGACCTAGCTCACGCCCCGACCCCGAAACGTTCTGTAATAGAAAAACTAATATTAAACTTTGAAAAGGACAAAATTATAAAAACAATCATAAAAGCCTGTTTTTTGGCCTTTTTTGGCCATCAGATAAATATCTGATGACAAAACATATTTGAGCTAATCACAAAATTACTACTTAGTTATTAGGGGTTTTTGAGTATTATTGGCTTCTTGTTCCTATCCTTTTTTAGGAGCTATGGGTTTTTATATTTCTTAACATTGGACGTGATCGTCTCTTACTAGGTTGCTAGCTACCGCTGCAACCCGGATAGCCAGAATAATTTGATAAGAATATCATTAAGGTCCTCTCCTATTGGCGGGAGGGTTAGTGCTATCTGCCTTTGCAAATGATTTTCTAATCCCCACAAACTCGAGGCAATTAAGGCCCGAATACAAGAGTTACAAATTACAAAAGTAAGAGAGGTAAGGATTCAGTAATTTGCAACCAAACATTCGAACATTTTCCCTATACTTTTAGTCTTACTTAAATCAACTGTTGAACTTCTGCGATCTATCTTTGTTTTGAATGGAGTTCCGAACAGATGCTTTAATATATGTATCGTCGCGACGAAAGCCGAAAGCAAATCTGCATATTTATAATTTTGTTTAAGAAAAACGAACACCATTGAAAAAAAATAATAAGTTTTATTTATTTAATTTATTTAAGAAAAACGAGTTTCAGTTGAAAGAACAACTAAGAGTCTAAAAATAGGTAGGAAGGTGCATCCACTAAGAGTCAATGACCAAACTAACTTGATACATCTTGGGTAGATCAGCCACGTAAGTTCAATCTTCAGTCTCCCATGAATTCTGAGGAAAAAACTCCTCTCTTGGTCATTCTCATAACTGTTTCACTAATATATAATCTTTTTTCAATAGTCATAATCATCGAGTTTTGAGAAGAGGAATGGCGGGAGGATCTTGATAGTACAAACCAACGCATTACTTATTCAATTAGTTAGTGAAGAATCCCTGGAACCACGCACCAAAGTTCTAAATAGTTTTTAGTGTTTTAGTATCTTCATATTTCAGGTCTTTAGCAGTCTTCTTATTCCCTGGTATCCAGATGAGTTATTTCCATCTATCCAAAAATAAATAATCTATTAGAATATCTCCTATCTCTTATGCAACTTTCCAAGCAGAGAAGCAAGTTTAACAAGAAGCTCAGAATTGACATTTTACCCCTCCCTAATTCCTTAGAAGAAATTTTGAAAAATGTAACATATTCCGGACTAAATGATTGTTTTTTTTTCAAACATTCGTCCATTAGCATACCCTTACAGGAAAACTGAATATTTTGAGAACAGATGAAGGCACGACAGGGATGTTCTACTTGCATTTTAGACCCTTTGAATGCAGGAGCGTGGATTTTTGTGCGAGGAATGTTTCCTCTGGGAGATGTTGCTAGACAAAATCAAGAAATGTAGGGAAGTTTTGATAGAAAAGAAAATTTGTATCTGGGAGGTATCGTGGCCTAATCCCTGGAAAAAAATAACGTTCGTTGATGTATCGCTTATGGAGACCTCTGCACTTGGTTGCTAGACCCTTCATGCAATTCTTAGACCGTAAAAGTAAGGAAAAAACGAAGAATTTAACAAGATGTCCAACAAACAAATACGTGTCATGCATTTCGAAAAATTAACTGACGATTGTGTATTCGTTTTAATTTATATTTCACGTGTGCAATGTTTTTAGAGATTATATTTAATCTTTTTCTTTTCTTTTACATATTTTTTCACTAGCATTTATTTTACTTTTTAGTTTATACCCCAAAAGTACCGTGGTTAACTGGGCTTTGGTCAGTTTCGACTCGACTACAAGCAAGTTCTCGTCTTTAAACTATTAATTGGCTAGGGTCGTGCATAATTCTTTTCCATAATGGCCAATATTTTTGGCTAAGCTACCATTTGACTTGCTAAGATGTGAGGTTATCCTTTTTATGATTACGTCCCTACTTAACCAACCCTTGATTTTTGCCCTGTTTCAGTTTAATCAGACCTTACTTGTCTGTTTATCCCATAGGGATATCTCCCTTCGGCTTTCCCTAATTATTTTCTTTCTTTTTTTTGGTTGTAGGAGGTATTCTACCTCTACACCAAACAGCACAGGAAATCATAAGATTTTGATGGATGCTCCCAAAAAACGAAATATAATAGTAAACATTCTAGAAAGAAAACCCTTAGTGGTTAGCATAGAAGAAAAACGAAGAGAACTCGTAGAAAATCAACAGGTAAAACTAAAGTAGATCTGAAACCAAGAAATTTAAAGGTGTGTACAATTGGAAACACTGATTGATTTTGATGTTCCGTGGAATCAATAAAGTAATGTAAATGCCATGAAGGTAACTCAATGCATACAGGTTACCATTACCCGCTACAAAAACATAAGTCAATAACACAGACGGAAGAAAACGGAGGATAAATCTTGGTTGATGTGCTACTTATACCCCCCTCAGAAACTGAAAATGTAAATTTATAAGAATCTAACACTAAATTTGTCTAAAAAGTATCTATGGTTACACTATGGGGATACACTACCATGCCATCTGATTTATTTATTCGTTCTTCAAGGGTACTGAATTAACAAGCAGCAATCTCGATTTTAGATGGCCCTGGGTGCCAAAATTACAAAGCTGTTTTCCCTATTTTAGCTCCCATAGGAGCAATGGGCTCATAGTTAAGACCCACTTTTAGAGATAGCTGTAACCCATGCTGCCTGTCATCTATGACAACTTATAAGGTCTATGAACGTTTTCGTTTAAAGGAATTTAGTATACAGAATGTCATTACATCCAAAACAAAAAGGCTTATCTCAAATTGTATTTTCAAAGATGGGTCAAAAAGCAGGAAATATCCATCCCGTGGTTTTCATTCATTCGTAGTATCTGCATAGGTCGTGATTGGAGAGACAGACCATGATTAGGCCAAAAAATACTTTAGTTCATCTAGCTCAGAAACTCCGATAAGTAACTTCACTAGTCATACACTAAAAAAAGCTATACACTTATACACCGTTATTATTTCTTACTAAGACACTCCAACAAAAACTCTCGTCAGAAACAGACTAAAACCTTATTTGGTACTTATGTATTAGCCAGAAAACACGCGAGAAGTGAAGTTTGTTTAATGCTAATGAAATAAAACAAAATATGACGAAAATATAATATTTTACAAAAAAAATTTGGGCTATTTATTTGCACATTAGAGGGGGGGGGGCTTAAAGCATAGCATATATTAAATACATACCATAACCTAACCTAGGTACTTTTTTTGCCCCGCAACCCCAACAAACTAAAGTTTAAATATTGTTCACGGAGTGAGAAACCTCTGTTTGCCTAGCGCGCCAAAGGAATTCTCTTGATAAAGAAGCTGCTTGACTAATTCTTGTACTGTTCGCTATACAATTCTCGCATGTTTTCTGGCTAATTCATAAGTACCCCTTTTGTCTCTGGCTAATACAGAAGAAAATTGAATTTCGTAAAAAAATTGTGGAAATGTTAGACGCACTCTTTTAGTTTTATCAAGATTTTTATCAAAGAGCTATAAATGAAAATAAAAAACAACTTAATCTTGAAAGTGATTGGGTTGAAAACGAATTTATCTTTTGAAACAGTAAAATTACGTATCAGATGTATTTAAAAAGAAAAATAAAAATGAACAAGAAATAAGGATAGAGCAAAAAGGAACATACCGTAAAGCTAAGAAAAGACCCAATAAGGCTACCTTCGTCGTACCGCCCCAGTTTCGAAAGCGTATTCTCTAATATGGACATAAGCTTGGCAATAAGCCCTTGGGTCATACTTTGAGAAGTCTTTTCAATGATTTCATCAATCTTGGAATGGTATTGGTGCTAGAAGCAAAATTGAATCGAAATAAATAATCTAGTAACCATAGCCTATATCGTGAGGAAAAGAATTTTCACAGTTTTCAGGACTGCAACAAATTTTTGTACAACTAACGTTGAATTTCAGATGTCTGCATTGGTTGACAAGTTTTGACTCAGGTGAAAAACCTAGGAAAATGGCACTAGCGGAAACAAAAACGGAAAGGAGAAAAAAAGCTTCCTTTTTGAAGAAAACGCAAGAAATAATGAAAAAAAAATTGTTTTGGAATTGTTGCTAACCCTCTAAGAATATTAGAACTCTTACTTGTAGTGCAAAACGTGCCTTCTTCTATAGCAAATCCATTTCTGACTGCACATCGCATCTTTACATTGTTGACAGCGGTATTTTACTCAATCTGGGTTTATGCTACTGTTTTACCCGTGCGTTTCGACTTACCATAGGTGAATGCACCTTGTCCTGAGTCATATTTACGTCAGTCTCTACTCCAAATTTAATTCTTAAATTAAGTTTGTTTTCTTCTTTTTGATTAAAAATTGTAAAGTCGGGACTCAATTGTTGTAAAAGCCACTTTCAAAAATAAATCTTATCTCATGATTTGTATCTCATAATTTAAATAATTGCTTAACTTAAATTTAATTTAATAGCACCTCATTTAATTAATAATTAAGGGTATTACAAATTCTACTTGTAGTGCCTGCTTCTATGGCAAATAACTATTTGACTGCACATCGCATCTTTGCATTGTTGACAGCGCTATTTTTACTCTATCACTGAGGTTACGCTACTGCTTTACCTGCACTTTTAGACTTACCATAGGTGAATGCATCTAGTCCTGAGTCGTATTTACATCTGTTATATCTCTACTCCTACTTACATTTTTAAATTAAGTTTTTTCCCTTTTTGATAAAAAATTGCGAAGTTGGAACTTTACAAAGTTGGAATATGATTAATATATTTTATTAATGCGCTAATTTTGCAACTAATAAGTAATAAAACTCAGCTCTCAAAAACAGTCGGGATTGTGGCGTTACTGATCCTTTTTTCGTTTAGTAAAATATTTTTGCTTCCTCAGTGAAAATACATTGTTGCCACATGACTAGCGAGGCTCTTGTTCACTTATCAAAATTTAAGTTGCTCAAGCCCTATATTTACAACTTCACACAAATTTTAAATTACGCAACACATAAACAAGATAAAAAGTGTTCAGTAAAGATATACCAATACATATTTGACAGGATATAATACCAGAAAACTACCAGATATAATAAACTCATTTTAGGATCCCCTTTCTTTTTTATTCCCCTGCCCTGGTGTAAAAATTAAAACATAGGCCTACTAACCACGGGGGTGAAAGATCATTAGAACGACATCAGTGTTCATTAGTATGCTACATCTAAAACGATAAAATCAACCTTAAGCAGCGTTGCAATGGAGGATACCTAGAAACGAAAGAGGTGACGGTATTCCCACCAAACCACTTCCATGCCAAGACAAAATTACTGAATATTTTAAGAAATTTAATTTATTCGAGCTTGTGTCGGCCCCTCTACCCTCAGCAATAAAGACATTCACCCTTTTCTTCTGGGAAAATTCTGGTCCAAAAAATTATTTGTTTCGATTTTAGCTTTTTTATTTTAATTTAGAACAAGATAAAGTTCCCAACTATTTGAATTTTTTTTAATGTCTTTTGTAGCAGATAATGCTCCAGTCATCCGCGGATATTTTGAGTGTTTAAGCGCCACAATCACAAATAAAAACCCCAAAATAAAATAAACGTACTTTTAAGCTAATTAAATAAAATAAATAAAAAGGTTAATTAAATTAAATTACAATGTATTAAAAAGATTTAAAATATTAACACATTATTTTAATTTAAATAAAATATTGAAAAATACAAAATTTCTAATTTTTTTTTTCAATCTATGTTGTGTTGTAGCTTCATATGTATGTAACAACAATGCTTAATCTCCATGTTTCTGATATTCTCTCGTTTCTTCCCTTTTCCAGAGCTATTTCAAAAATCCAAAGCATTGTATTAATGTCAACACACACAAAGAGATGTAGAACATAGGTTCAGTAAAGTTTTAAATACTTAACTTACACCATTTAGATAAATTACCAAGGACTCTACATGGGCTGTTTTTTTTTTTTTTTTTTTTTTTTTTTTTTTTTTTTTTTTTTTTTTTTTAATTCAACTGGATGACGCTGTACTTCTGGATGCGCTAGACATTCCTTATGTCTAGATGTAGCCTAAAAAATAAGTTAAATCAACTTACAACATCAATACCATCTACAGCGCACAACTTTAAAGATTGCTGTTTAGCATCTAAAGCCACATTAACCATTGCGCATAGCTCGCCAGGAAGCTGGTAATCGGTGGCATTAAAAGGCATACTCTTTTTTAGCCACTGTTGGAAGGCAATATCCGTTCTGAAAAAAAAAAAAAATCAAAATTAAAACCAGTCTTGACCAGCAAAAAGTACGAGAAGAATTGATCAATAACAGTTATCGTCTCTTCTGGGATGATTGTCCAGTTTAGAGAGAATTTGATTGGTTAAATTCACATGACTGTTTTTGTATTACCCTTTCTTTAATTAGCACAATCGAGGAAAATGAATTTAAAGCCTATTAAAACAATTCCCAAGCCCTTCTAGTCAGGGAGCCAAACCTGAAAAAGTCGTCAAATAACGATTTGTAAAAAACATTTTAGTACATGAGTTCTGACTTTTGGAAACGATATTTTCAAACATGCTGATTCCATTTATTTCGGGAATTGCGACCACCAAATTGCGCTTCATAGTTCAATATGAGGTCAAGGTTTCGACTCGATCATCTATGGTAAAAAATTTAAAACTTAACTTGTTCATTGCTAAGTAGATGACACTGCATCGTTCTCGTGGCTTTGTTATGGTTATGTTTACTGCCATCTACCATGCTGGTGCAAATTGATGGTCAAAAAGCTTAAAAAGCTAATTAACTCTATTATTTGATTCTCAAAGGTTTGTCTTTACCAGTATTTCACTTTTTATTGTTTCGCCTCGTCTTTCAGGAATCCTTGGTATATCAATTTATAATGCATAGGCTAAAAGTCTTACCAGTTTTGGGGTCAAAGGATAGTTAGAGGCTTACTTAAGTGGTTTAAAAGTAGGGTAAAGGTGCAGATTAGTTCCCCCTGATAAAAGCAACTTATTTCTTACTATTATTCAGTAAATTGCAGGGGTTTCCACGGGAGGGGTTTTACGAGGAGCTTGGCTCTTTTGTGAGCTAGCCAAGGTGATACAGGTTTTTTTCAAGCATAGTCAAGCAAAGGTGGTACACTCTGACAATACTTGGCTGTCTTCTCTTTCCTTTTTTGTGTGTCAAGAGTGTCACTATTAACTATTGCTTCTCAAGTCACTAACTTTATAGCGCATCCAGACGATCCGGTTTCTGGAAAAATGGGATGGAAATCCGGAAAAAGGAATAGCCCTCCAGACTTGGCGGTTTAAAAAAAATATCGGTACAAGTTTATCAGCCATCCTTATCAAATCTGTTTTTCTGAGCCAAAACCTACAGAAAACAATTTTAGAGCCGCAGTTAGACAATTTACCTTTTTTCTATTTTAAACCACATCAGACAACTATTTTTATCTATCACATATCATGTTTAATCGTCTCCTTCTTCTGGCATTTTTTCCAGAAAAGCTGTCTACACTACAGTCTTCCCGTCCCATTTTCGGACCCTCTGATCCTTCCTGCCCAGAAAACAGAAAAATGGGATAGAAGACCTGTCTACATTTCCAGATTTACGTCCCGTTTTTCCAGAAAGCGGATAGTGTGGACGTGCTATTAGGTGGCACAACAAAATTTTAGGCTAGGTGGAAGAAGGTTTGGTGGTACCTTCTTTTTGGCCAATACCATGCCGCAATGGCCAATACTATGCCACAAAGTTGTAAAATTGTTCAATGAAGCATTATTATTATTATTTAGGGCATACTCAAATGGGTTGAGACTCAGGCCTCCAAGGCCTATTGCCTCCAAAATGGAGCATTAAGAATTGTCATTTTCTGTCTTTTGAGGGACCAAGACTGAATATGAGTATGCTTTACAGAGGTGAAAAAATTGAAATTTAGCACTAAAAAATGTCTTTTTTCTTCCAATTTGGACTTCTTATCACTGCTGGAAGGGGGAGCGGGGTGGCCTGTAATTACTTTCTGGTTTGAAGATTTTTTTCACCAGGTCTTTCCACTGCTTATAGGGTCCTATTATAGACTATAATAGTCTGTAGATACTGGAAATGGATCGGTTATATATCATGAAGAAATTCTTGATTATTTTTTCTAAGGTTACCATTAGTACCGTACTAAATTTCTTCTCTATTTTGCAGGATAGCATCGAATCATTTGCCAGACAAAAATTAGATGCTCTATATAGCCCCCCCCCCCAAAAAAAAAAATTATTATCCAAGTGTTTGATCTGCCAAACCGATGGAAAAGGACAGCTTCACACTGTTAGTGATATAAAACGTGTCCGAGAACTTCTATTGACCAGATGCAAGTGCAATGCTAAGTACCATGCTCTAAGAAAGAACTGCCAGCAACCAAACTTCTTACAAAAAAGGCTTGTTTGGCATAGAACTTGTTGGGCATAGAAATTTTTTTCTTATGATCTCCATGGAAGTCTTCAGGAAGCAAATATGCCAGCTACACCTGCAAGACTCACTAGAACATTGGCAACAGAAGTGAGTTTCTCATATGCTGACTGTTGCATCATTTGTGGCAAAAAGGGAAGTACCAAGCCTAAAAGTGAGAGTCTTCTGGCAATTAAAACGATAGAAAGGCAACAGAAGTTATTACAGCATGCTGAAAGACTTTTACGAGAAATGCCTGCTGTGTTTGCAAGGTCCAAAGACAAAAATTTGATTCAGTTGAGTGCAAAATACCACCAAAATGCATGCTTAGCTTCTTTAAAAAGAAGACTGAGGAAGAGACTAACTTTTCTGCCAGAGATGCTATTGCAAAAAGTGTGTTGGATGAAATTGAGACTCGTCTTAAGGAAGGAAGGATATACTCGCTTAGTGAGCTACGGCAGAAATTAAGCAGGGGACTAGCTAGTTCAGGTCTGGAAATAAAGGCCCATGATGTTAGGATACAGAAAAAGCAATTGAGTGTGAAATATGGCAAAGCACTAGAAGTGATCTCTAGTAAATAGGCACCCAAGTGCTTTTACTATCTGAAGCATAAAGTATCTGTTCGAGCCCTGAGCCGTCAGGTTTCAAAGTTTGTCAAAGAAGCAGATGATTCAGTTGCGCTCGCAGAGCCCTACCTTAGATACAGACTGTGAAACAAATGAATCTGACAGAGAGAGTGACAGTGAATCATTTGACTGTGAAGTAGTGTGGGACACTGAAGTTTGAAGCATATTGAAGCTGTTGGGCTTGGAGCAGGATATTTTTTTTTCTGGTGTGGTAAATTAACGATCGCCTAATGTTTTGGCTATATATAAAAGAGACAACTACAATATTCTAGTAGAAAGCTGGACTTAGTCTGAGTGAAATAGAAAAATCAACGAACTTAGTTGCAAAAAACCACCAAGCGCACCTTTGGCGCTTATATTCCCGAGATATTCGTAATCAGCATGGTCGATTTAGTCTAAAACCTCTTTCAAATCATTTGTCCCCCTTAGATTGCTATTTTGTCAGATTTTCAACTTTGGCTCCCCGACTATTCTATGAATCTCAACACAAGAGTCATAATCACAGGAACACGCCGAAACCAATAGCTGTTCTCTCCTTTTTCTTTGAGAGATCAGGCGGTATTATATTTCAGATGAGATCAGGTGCCCTTCCATTAAAAGGAGACCTGTTTAGTTGGGAGGTTGGGAGATTTGTAATTTTACTCTGTGTCGTAATTGCTTCACAGCTGATGAAACCACCCAACATGTTTTTATGATTACCAGACTCCGTGAAGGAAATGAGTTCTCAAGCATATTTGTTCCAAGTAAAAAGTTCCTAAAACGTTAAATGAAATTATGAAATCTTGCCTTGCTACCAATGATGATACAGTGCTTTTTAAAAGGATGATTAAGATGCTAAAAAAGGGACTAATTTACCCTTGTTGTTTACAGCATGTTCTGGCCGAATTATCCAGCATATTGACCAATAAATACAAAGTAATGGAACAGCCAGATTATTAATGAACTGAATTAACCACTTTTTGAATTTTACGGGTATCTTACCTTATGAAGAAGAAGATTATTTTTTTTTAATTCCAAAATACATTTGTCGCAAAACCAATATTAACTAGTAGCATAACTTTTGATTTATTTGTCTTGGGATAACCTTTTACAAGATGGCTTAGGTAGCAAGGTCAATGGAAACAATGTAAAACAAACTTTAAAGCCTAACAATTATTTTTGCAATAGTTACTACAATGCCGTGTTTTTCTTCTAAAAATAAAACAATTTATTGGGGAGTGAGGGGGGAGGGGAGTCTTTGATTTACCAGAGGTTCTTCGAGCCTCTGAATTGAAAACAATCTAAATTTTGAAGCATTTGCGGTCAAATTGAAATTTAACTGCAAATCCTCGTGCCGAAGATGAAATGGTGTATCTCCCACTTGTTTGAAAAAACGACTTAGGAAACAAAGAACATTCATCTACAGGATCTTTAACCACTGGTCATACTTACAGAGTCGTATTTACTTCATAGGAGGCAGGCCGACCATGATTGGGACGTTTCAATACGTAAGAAACGTTATTAAACGTAAGAAAAATGTAATTTAATGCCATATATATACCGAAGTAAAATACGCTATGATTTTGTAGATTTTTGGTATCCCAAAAAAACTGTTCTCGCATTAAACTTAAAACCCTGTTTTCAATTTCCCATAACATTATGAAAACTTAAAATGCACCGTTTTGTCCTGAACGCAAGGAGGAAATAATTTCACGCTTAATTCCCTTCGTTTTGATATATTGAGCTGATATGTATATTATATATGGGGTCACGGGGTGATACATGGGGTGAACTATCGTGAACTTCCTTGTGCGAACGCCAAGTAGCCTATCGTGATTTAGAAAGTTTTTTTTTCTTGTTACGTTTTTTACTGACCTTTGAATACAGGATTCAATCATATCACAGGCCATAAGCTTAAGGCGTTGCTCCAAATGGCTTGCAAATTCTGCATCTGGCCAATGAAGGTCACGAATAAAAGATTGTAAGGCATCCAACTTCCAGAAAAGATCCTCTGACGTTGCACAGCCATTTCTAAAATAAATAGAGATTAGATGAAATTAAATTGACACGAGGCCCCCAATTTCAAGAACACAGCCCCCTTACCTTTCCAATTACTACAATTGCCATAAAAATCGCTTGTATTTTATTGTTATGACAAACACAAACCCTCCACTAGAAACTGTCCCGCTTGTCTCACCTATTTAAACAGCTAAGAAGACCTCATTCCCTCCGGACCTCTGTGTTATCTTTCGGGACCAGAAATTTCCAAATTTAAGGGTGAAGCTTCACATTCAGAGAAACAATTATTATGTAAGAGCTTGAGCGAACAGGAAGAGCCGTAACGGTACCAGCCGGTCTGTGGGCCTTAAATTACAGGGAACAGGCAGGTAAGTACTCGCACTTCCTACAAGCTAATCAAATTGATTTGTATTTGTATTTTATTTTATGTGAATAGTGTTACAGCAATGAAATTGTGCAGTTGGAAACCGAAAGGAGCCCGTTCAGGATTCCAGGTGTTTTTTTCAAGAAGAAGAAGATGTATTGTTAAGTATATGGAATCTAAAGAACCAAAAAAGCGGCATTTGGCTGAAAAAAGAGCTTTATGGAAGCTGCCCGATTTTTGCCCAAAAGATGAATATGGTCCCATTTCAACCCTTCGACGATTGTGCATTTTTACGAGAGAATTTGAAATAAAGTTCTACTGAGCGTAGTTTCCAAATTATAATGGCTTATAAGTCCTTTCCTCTCCACCGCCCAATATTTAAAAATAATCTTTTTATAAATCAAAATTTTTTAACAACAGTAAATCAAACAGAAAGTAACATTAGTTCTACCTTATTTAAGAGAATATTGGGATCAAATCCTTAAAAAAACAAAAATACCAGTTTACCCAAGCTGATTGAAACTTATTAGAAAAGAAACTACGTTTAGCTAAATCTACAAGTTTAGTCTGAATAACTCGCACATATACAGCTGGCGGCAAATGCAATTTACAGTTGTATTACAATTAAAACTCTCATGATCAAATATAAGAAAAGTAGCAATTTAATCAAGCAGTGCTTTAAAATAATTGTGACGGAACATTTCGCAATCCAATATTTCTATTGTTCTTGTATAAACTTAGCGTCACATCATCTATGCCATTTATTCATTTTGGATTTAGTAACGAATGACCCGTCTACAAAGCCATTTTGAAAAGGAAAATAGCCATTTTGAAGAAAATGGCTATTTGAAAATTTTAAACACACGCATTTAGGGAAAAAAGCGCACGAGGGGGGTGGGCTGGTTATCCTCTGATCACTTTCAACTCTGAAAAAGGGCAAAAGAAATTTCGATTTCCAATCGAATGAGCCACCTCCAAAGTTTATACGACGACGCCTTCAATAAGAATTTTACATATTAACGATGGGCAACTAGCATAATTTATTGCCCTGTCCCCTAGGGATGGAGAAAGAGGGGAGGGGGGGGTCTCAAACCCAGAACCATATTTATTTGACATTGAGATTCTTTTGAATAAAATTTTGAATCTCAAAATTTAGATCCGATATATTTGATGAAAAGAGGGTGTGGGTGGGGGGAGGGGGAGCTGGTTGCCCTCCAATCACATTTGAATCGTGAAAAGAACTAAGACTTTCAATTTTCAATCAAATAAGCCTCCTCCAAAGTTTATATGAGAACCACCTCCATAAAACCTGATATGCCCCTGAGGCACAACTTCCAACCCTTGTCCCGGACTCTAGGATTTGTGTCAACACCGAAGAATTTGTTATGTGATCTTTGGACTATTTTGAACAAAACTGCTATCTCAAAAGTTAGATCGGATGCATTTGGGGAAAAGAAGAAGTGGGGGGGGGGGCTATTTCCCCTCCGATCAAGTTTGACTCTTTATATGGAAAAAGAACTTCTGATTTCCAATCAAATGAGCCTCCTCCAAAGTTCATACCGCCACATTTTCCATAAGAACCATATATGCCCCGGAGCATAGCTTACGACCCTTGCACCAGGGCTCTGGGGCTGTATCAACCCCGAAGGCATTGTTATATAATCTTTAGACTATTTTGAGCACAATGGCTATCAAAGATTTTCGGTCAGATACATTTGAGGAAAAGAAGTCGTGGGGGGGGGGTGTTGCTCTCTGGTCATTTTTGGCTCTTAAAATGGGGAACTACAACTTTCAATTTCTAATCAAATGAACCTTCTCCAAAGATTATACGACCATCCTTTTCCATACAACCTTATATGTCCCAGGTGGAATAACTTAAAACACTTGACCCCAGGCTTTGCGGGGCTGCGTCAACCCCAGAGGTATTGTTATATGATACACGGACTATTTTGTACAAACTGGCTATGTGAAATTTTTGGTTGAATTCATTTGGGGAAAAGGGCGTGGGGGGAGGGTGCTCTAGTTGTCCTCCGATCACCTTTGACTCTTAAAATGGAACTAGAACTTTTGATTTATAATCAAATGAGCACCTTCTGAAGTTTATACGACCACCCCTTCCATAAAAACCTTATCAATCTAACGCAAGAAAATATGAAGAGAAATTAGAGGGGGAAAAGGATAGAAAAATGCAGTTTATAAAAATGCAGTCATAATTGCTTACCCTTTTAGTTCCCATTTTTCTCGCTCAAATCCTTTGTGTATTGCTTGCGCTATAGATGACTCCATCAAATCCACGTATCTGACTACATGAGGAGCAAAAGTGTCTCGCAGATGCTGATGAAATCTGCCGTGCTTGAGGTTATCTGAAATTCAGAGAGAAAGATAACTCATTTGCAAAATGGAAGCACAATGAAAAAAGGTTTAAACAATTAAAATCTACAAAATAAAGCAATATGCAGATCTTTTAAGTATGGTGTGCAAAGCACCTCAGACATCCCCTCATTACACTAGAAGTAGCTTAGGTGATCATATATCTCGATGGCAGTTTGCCACACGAGTAGGATTCTAGCCTTGGAAGCTTCGGGTTTTAATTGGTGCAATTATATGTGTGGCATAAACTCTTGGTTTGCTCAAGCGATGATTTGAGCCTTCAAGAAGCTACTCCTTTTGTGAGACAGAACTTTACCTTCTTTGGCAGAATTGTTAGGACCTTTAATTTGAATCCCCACTCTACATTCTTGGAATCACTATTCTTGGGTGTTATCTATCTAATCGTGATAAATATGACTCTATACAGACCAAACTTCTTAATTTTTTTAGTGCCTGCTCAAATACTAAGTCTTAGAGTGAGAGCTTCCCTAACTAACTATGTCCCGGGTCCCAAAAAGATGTCAAATGTCCCAAATTTGTGTGATTCAAAAATGAAATAACATGTAATTGTTGATATTCTTGAAGTTAAAAACTTCAAGCTGAAGTAATGCTAAAAAAGACTGGTATGGCCTGTCATACCAATGCAAGTTAAGAGATAAATAAGACGCCGTAGGGAAAAGGAAATGAAGGAAAATGTTAATACTTCCTCATTTATCATTTTAAATCTTAAGCTACAAAATATAATTGTAGACGACGAAGGAGGGGTGGTCCAACTGTGCAAAAAGTCTTTCGAAAGCCATTGTACTGAAAAGTATATATCGTTACTTTTTCTCATTCAAAGCAGTAAGCTGAGCTACCGGGCCCTCCTCCTAGCTTGCCTACTACCTGTACAACTGGTACTATTTTGACGGTAATAAAGGAGTATTTACTTTGAAGCTATCTGACAGACAAGAAAGGTTGGAACCAGCTTTCCGAGGATCTCTTTTCGGTTACGGAAATTAATCAGAACTCACGAGCGTTTTGCAGTCTAGCCTGACCGTATCAAAAGTACGTCTGAACTAACCAAAGAGCTATATTTTCTTACCGTCTTGCCTGAGGTAGTCATTGAGTATCTGGAATAATGGAAATGCATCCCAGGAATCTGGTGGTTGTTCAGATAGAACTGTATCCATATCCACGGCGAAGAAAGACCAAAATGTTTCCGCATGATCAACAAGTAAGTCACTAAACCATGCAAAGGCCTAAAAAAGAAAACCAGGTAATCGAAAATTAAAATGATGCAAACAAATTGCATGTGTGAGTTTTGGGATGTGTTCTAGAACCCAACAATGAAAAACTACAAAGTACAAGATATTGAATTAATTTGTAATTGCGTTCAATCTAATAAGGGTATAACAAACAAATCTAGCCCGTAAAATGCTTATCAAACAGTTCGTGCAAACGAACTTTAAGTAAGGAGCGACTCGGCTCAATAGTAACCGAAACTCTAAAAAAAACAGTTTTGGTGTCAATAGATACATAAAACGAATTGGCTTTATATACTGATTCCAAATATATACGATTAATGTTTAGTCTTATCCACCAAAAACTACGTACCTGAGAAAATTGCTTGATTTTCAAAAAGGAGGGAAACACCCCTAAAATTAAAGGAATCTTGATGAAAATTGCACCAATGGGTTCAGCATATCAGATAAATCTATAAAAATGTGGAATTTTGTGTTTTTTTGCCAGAAAGATCATTGATGCGCATTTATTTGTTTGTAATTTTCTTTCTCCGAAGTAATTGTATCCAACCAGTGGTCCTAAAATGAGGACTCATTTAAACGAAAATTAAAAATTCTAGAGCCCTTTTTAATTGGCCAAAAAGATTGAAGAGCAACTAGCCCCCTTCCCCTCCCCCTTTCACCAAAATCGTCTTGTCAAAATATTGAGACAGCCATTTTGTTCGACAGAGTTGAAAGGTCCAATAACTATGCCTTTGGGGATAACATGACCCCCGCAGCCTCTGGGGAAAGGGCTCTAACTTCTGAAGTTCGCCCATTGTTAAAGCATAGTATTTATTATAGAGAAGTATACAAACATTTTTCAGGGGGAGAGGGGAGGAGAATATTCCGCAAGAAATATTTTCCACGAGGAGAATTTACCGAGGCGAAGAAAAGTTTCGGGGTGTGAACTTTCCATGGGATATTTACCAGAATTCTTATACGAGACTTTTTTTTATTTGTCTTACTTTCTCTTTGCTGACTCAATTTTACATGTGCAGATCTTTCGGGGGAATTGTCCAGGAGAAATTTTTAGCGGAGTTGGAATGGTCAGGAGGATTTTTCTGTGGGGAGTGAGGTTTTCTGCGGGAAAAAATTCTCTATGGGGAAATTTTCCGCTTCTCCATAGGCGAATTTGCCGTGGGATCAACTTTTCGTTTGAGGAGGGGGATTTCCGGGAAAATTCTTCACAGGGTAGGGGGATTTCCGGCATTATTTGAAAAACGATCAGACATATGAAAGTATGGCACGGAGAATTTTTCATCGGAAAAGTTTTCCGAGGGGGATTTTCAGAGGATAGAACTGTCCAGGTAAATTCTAAAATTTACGCACGTGAAGGTATTTCACGTGGGAGGCACTCTCCATGAGGATATTTTTTGTGGGGGATGGGAATTTTATATGGAGAGGAAGCCGAATTTCTCAGCATTCTTTAAAACACGATCAGAAACTAAATAAAAAAAAAATCCACTGAAAGTAGGGAGCAACATTAAAACTTAAAACGAACAGAAATTACTCCGTATATAAGGGGGATTACCCCCTCCTCAATACCTCATTCTTTCCGCTAAAGTATGAATTTTATTCCCATTTTATGCAAGAGCAACTCCTGAATCACAGGGGAGCTGAATTAGAATAAGATGTTTTTTTTAAGTTATAAAAAACTTTAGCGTGAAGAGGGAGGTAATGAGGAGGGGGTAACCCCCTCATATATGGAATAATTTCTATTCGTTTTAAGTTTTAATGTTGCTTCTTAATTTCAGTAGCAAAGAATTTTTTTATTATTATTTAATATTACACAAAAGGCGCTAAAATTGTATTTGGTTTTGAACTTGCAGTAATAAGAATTGCCTGTAATTTTTTGTCAGCCGTCAAAATAAAAACTAATGAGAATTGCCATTAATTGTTTTTGAGTTCTCGAATATAGACATGATAAAAGAGAAAAAGAGGCGTCACAACTGAAAAACTTGAGAAAAAAAAAAAATCAGATTATGCAATAGAAATGATTAAAAAAAAAAAACTTAAAGATTAAAAATTATGCTATGGAAAAACCATTTTATCCCATTTGTCCATCAGCAAAGTTTTGAGGCTCAAAAACGACACAAATTTTTAGTTTATCCTTTTAAACATGTGTTGAGTAGCTTTTTATTTTTCTCTCTGATGCATTCGCTGGTCATTGCGCTTAGTAAACGCTTCTATTGTTCTTTTTTGGATGCAAGTAATAGAAATGAACCAGGGTAGCCAATAGGGGAGGGAGAGAATACCCTATTTTGTACCTTCATTTAAAAAAAAGTCAAAAATTCTTCACCTAGATTCTTAAGAAAAAAAAAAAAAACTTCCCTACATTCCCATGAATTGGCACCACCACAGAGAAAGCAGATAGGAAGTACAGCTACTCGCCAAAAAAAAACAACACTTTTTTAATAAATAAATAAATAACTTAGATATCCTTTTTCTTCTTTTTTTTGTATGTTGCTTTTTTCATTAAAGTAAAATACAAACAAGCTTAATTTGTGGTAAATCCATAAAATCAGTCTTAGATTAATAATTGGGAAGTGTTTGAAACATCAGACACCTCTAGTCTTAAGTTCTCCAGATTGTGAACAAGCATTTGACCCAGCTGACAGAAAAGCTCGAGTAAGGATCTTATCCTCGTATGGAATTAAATAAAAAAATCAAGTTTTTTTTTAACTGAAAGTAAGGAACGATGTTAAAACTTAAGACGAACAGAATTTATTCCGTATATGAAAGGGGCTGTCCCCTCATCAAAGCCTCTCTCTTTACGCTAAAGTTTTTTATTTAAAAAAATAGAGTTGTGGGAAAGTCAAACTTTAGCGTAAAGAGCGAGGCGTTGAGGAGGGGACAGCCCCTTTCATATACAGAATAATTTCTGTTCGTTTTTAGTTTTAACTTCGTTCCTTACTTTCAGTTAAAAAAACTTGTTTTTTTTTATTTAATTTTTGAACATTTTTGAATTAATGCAGGTTTTGATTTTGGCTCACCGTACATGAATAATCAAAACAAAATTTGCATATTAATTTTACTTTTATTTGGTTAAATGGCTTTCTCGAAACTTGTTTAATTTTATTTACGAACGTTTTTATTAGTAATAAATATACGTAACTTACGAATTGACTTACGTAGCGAACTTCTATATTCATATATTTTTAATATGTATATTAGGGGGTTCTCCCCCTAGTCAATACCTTGCTCTTTAAGCTAAAGTTCAAATTTTGTTCCAATTCTTTAAAAATGACCGCTTAATCATCAAAGGCCGTTAATTAGAATAAATAGCTCTTATGAAAGTACTAAAAAATCTTTGGCTTAATAAGCGAGGTATTGACTAGGGGACCCAATCTTATACGTAATATTTTCTGTTCGTTTTAAGTTTTGATGTTGACTGCTTACTTTCAGTTGAAAAACTTGTTTTTTTTTTATTTAATTTATAATCTTTTTTTTAAATAATGCTGGGAAATCCGGCGTTCCCTTCATAGCAATGTCCCTCCCTCCATGAAAACTTCCTTCATGGAAAGATCCTCCCATATAACCCCCGACCCCCCCCCCCACTCCCACTACCAGAAAAAAAACCCCTGAAAACGTCTGTATACTTCCCAATAAGGGCAATAACCAATACTATATGTTAACACTGGGTAAAGTTCATAACTTTCAGCCCTCCCCCCAAGGACTTCAGGGAATTAAGTCATCCTAAAAGACACAGTTATCATATTTTCGACCATGCTGAACAAAATGGCTATCTCAAAATTTTGATCGGGTGACTTTGGGAAAAAATGAGCGTGGGAGGGGGTCTAGTTGCCCTCTATTTTTTTTGGTCACCTAAAAAGGGCACTAGAACTTTTAACTTCCGTTCCAACGAGTCCTCCCACGATATTCTAGGACCACTGGGTTGATACGATCACCCCTGGGAAAAAAAAAAAAAAAATGAACACGCATCCGTGATCTTTCTTTTGGAAAAAAAATGCAAAATTCCACATTTTTGTAGATAGGAGCTTGAAACCCCTACAGTAGGGTTCTCTGATACGTCGAATATGATGGTGTGATTTTCATTAAGGTTCTATAACTTTTAGGGGGTCTTTGCCCCTTTTTTCGAAAATCAGCCAAATTTTCTCATCCAAATTTTATCAGCCAAAGTTTGAAACTTGTATATTTGAAATCAGCATTAAAATCTGATTTTTTTTGATGTATCTATTGATATCAAAATCCCGTTTTCTAGAGTTTTGGTTACCATTGAGCCGGGTCGCTCCTTACTTACAGTTCGTTACCACGAACTGTTTGATACAAGACAAGTACCCTAAAATGATTAGCGCTTTGTACCAAATATTGTTGCTACGGTTGAGGTTAGTAGTTGATACGGTGTGAAATTAGGAGTTAAGCAGGGTTGTGTCCAATCCCCGTTAATTTAGATAGACTTTGTCCAAGGAACACGGCAAATGCTATTAAAGAACATGCTATTACATCGGAAGGAAAAGTCAACCTAGACCTAGATTATGCAGACGACTTGAATGCCCAAGATAAAATATTAACAAAAGGAATGAATTTTGAAGGTGAAGGTGACAAATGAAGGTGAAGCGGTGATGTTAGGTAACGAGAAAACTGATCAAGTGTATACCTTAACTTACCTGCGTTGTAGTATTAGTGAAAATGGTAGCTGTACTGTAGATGTAACAAATAGAATAGCCAAGGCCCAGGGTGTATCCTCGCAACTGAGAAAAGTTTTAAAAAATAGGAGGACAAGTCTGAGAACCAAGATTAGAACCTATAGTAATGACAGCGGTCAAGTATGGTTCTTAAACATAGGCAAAACGTTTTAAGTCCTGGTTTGAATGATCGTATGTCAAACATTAGACTGCACGAAAAAAATGGAGTGATCATATTTACTTAATCCTCATGCCAGGGTGGTGTTGAGACCGTTGTTAGCCTTCTCCACATGGGACAGTCTGCAGCAAGGGCCTCTGCATCAGATAGCAAAAGTCCAGCCTGGTCTAGGAATTTCCCGAGACTATTATTCGACCGGAACTTGGGTCTTCCACTTGGACGTTTCTAGCCACTACTGGTTGGTTTAAAGTCGTAAAGAATCCAAGCTTGAGTGTCGGCAGGCAGTCAAAAAAAATGTCTGGACCAGCGAAGTGTCCACTGGGTAACCAAGCTTGACAAGGGTGACTGAGAAGATATACTTCATAGGCTATCATTGATGACAAAGTCTGTCCATTGAATTCCCTTGATTGTCCGACGCCGCTTAGACTGAAGAGTGTCGAGACGGCACTGGACAGCTGCAGTTGCAGGCCAAGTTTCAGCTCCGTACAGCAGGATTGAATAGACTGACCCTCCAAGGATTTTCATTTTGATGCATCATATTTCCTATGGCCATAATGATTTAAAGTTAAGATGACTAGGGCATGATTTATGAATAAACGACGGTGGATAGAGGATGCTTCTTTTTAGATCTCTATGTTTTTCTATTTATTATTCTAAGAAGGTATTTTGGCGATGGGGTTAGGTAACCGTCACATCTCAGACACTATTGGAGAAGTAAAATTCTCCTAGACTTCGATTACGAGTCCTGGTTGGATTTCGTGATGATTCTGTGACTGCTTAATTTTAGTTCTAATTATCATGCATTTTATTGTAAGTCAATAGTTTCTGAGTTACCCTTTCATCATTAATCTTCTTTTAAGCTTAGTATTTGTTTGTCTTTTTTATGTTGTCCTGTCGACTTATATCTGGAATTTTTTATTATTTTATTCTGCAATGAAGACGGCTAAGCGGAGGTCTCAACAGAAATATTTGCATAGTTTTCTTCTATTTTTTACTGGCTGTTATTATCCTCCTTTCCTCTTCTTTACGATTTTTTTTTGTTATTATTGTAAATCTTCTTTTATTTTTATATGTGCTTTGCTGAGAACGGCCCTTGGATATAGAGCCGAAATATTTATTTAGGGATAAAAAGATTCCACTGTCTTAGATGAATTCCTCATTGGTTGAACTTTTGTTGTTATATGACTCGGATAACGTAGATAATTTGGGTTTCCTAGATAAAAAGTTAGCAAAATGAAAGAATGTCTGGAAAGTTTGAAGGTACACTATGCAAGAATAGGTTTGAAAATTAACGTTAAGAAGACTAAGTCGCTTACACTAGGAATAAACGAGAGTAAAGAGGAAAATTAAAATGAAGAGGCAATCGATGTAGTGAAAAGCCTCACTTACCTTGGTAGAATTGCGAGAAAAGATGGTGGATAAAATGAAGATGCAAAATGTAGAATAATCAAGGTTATTCGCATTTTAAAAAAAGTTTTGAAGAATAAGAGAATAAGCCAGCGAAACAAGATTAGAATATGGAAGCTATGGTAACGACAGTGACCAATTATGGCTCAGAAACATGGGGGCCTCGAAGGGTTGAAGAAAATTTGTTAGATGTTCCTGGAAGAACTATCTAAGGATAGTTTCAGGCACTCGTTTGACTTACCGTGTTTCAAATAATAAGCTGTACGAAAAATGTGGTGCGGTCTTATTTGCTATGGCTGAAATGAAAACAGGTTAAAGGGCTGGACACACGTAGCTTCTTTCGGGTACCGATTTCAGCAACTCAGTGGGCAAACGATAGCGGTACAAAAACAATGTCTTTTGCGCGAGATTTTCAAAACCAAACATCATGTACATCAATTGTCAACTGCAGGTTATCAATAGTTGCATGATTGATCTCAACTTATTATTTAGTTCTTTTATTATTATTATTAAGTTCTTTTATTATTATTATCAAGTTATTTTGTTAATAAGATTTATATTCTTTTTTAATTTTTATTTCATTTAAAAATTTTAATTAGATTTTAAATTCTTTAACTATAAAATTATGAAGTTCTTTTATAATTAAATGTTCGATTATCGTTATTATTATCTAGTTGTTTTGCTTTTCCTGCTGAAGAAAAGGAAAGATTGAGGATTCCTTTTTATTTAATGATCATGCTGAAATTCGGCGTCGTTTTTGTACATCAGACCGAAAACTAGAAAACTTTTCAAGCTCAAATCGGTGCCGTTTTAGTAAATCGGAGCTGAAAAAAGGAACGTATGTCCAGCCCTTAAGATGCCAGGGCACGGTTTTTACGGATAAGAGATGACAAATGGTCAAAGAATGTGCTATTTGGCTATTCATTTGTCGCCAGACAAATGAATAGCCCCCAGACAGATGGGATGAAAAAAGGTCTACCACAAATGGGGTGAGAAAACGTAAGAAAAAAAGAATTAAAAGAAATTGGAAGTTCAACGGAGGAGGTAAAGCATGAGGCATTGAATAGATTGGTGTGAAGGAGGAGTATAAGCAACTGTGTTCACCTCAGGTGGCTTGATGCCACAGTGAGCAGTCAGTAGTAGTAGCAGTCACAATTTTCATAAAAGCTCATTTCAAATGCGAAGGTTTCAAAGATATACACTGAAGTTGAAAAGAACCTGTCCTACGGGTAGGCACAGCAAACATTCCAAATATGTGATGTTACGAGAACGTAAAGGCCCATTTATGGGGCCATCTTGTCGTATCGACCATCAAAGAAAGGTTCAACCCCAAAATATTCAAAGATCTAGCGAATAATAAGGTAGAGTATGAAAATATGATGCTTGGAAAATTCTAAGCTTCGTGGGCGTGAAACTGGCAAAAAAAATTATTGCCTGTATTTAATTGGTAAAGGGGTATGTAAATCTGGAAAGTATTGTTGTAGACATCATTTATATTTCTGAAAGCTAGGTCATTAGTCAGATAGCCTACCTCCTTTGGATTATTAGCCAGGGAACCTACCACTCTCGGGCGCATGCACCTTCAGCATGGGCACCCATAAGGGGGGGGGGAGCCCGCCTCCCTCTGGCTGAATGATGCTGCCTTAGTTTTATATTTTTGTTCTGAGATTTCTATTATATAGCATTAAAAGTGCCAATTAGACCAGGTTTGCCCCCCCCTGGAATTCAGTTTATGGGCGCCCATGGCCTTCAGCATTATTAAAAGGAAAGTAAATTAACGTCAAAAGGTAGTCATAAGATATGCTAATGTATATGTATAAATAAGAAAATAGATAAAAAGAGGGAACAAAATAACACAAGCAGGTCATGCTTTAAGAGTTCTGGGATAACTAATATAAGCGAAGCCATACCTTACCAAGGAGGGGCTCTTTCATCATGTATTCTTAACCCCTAGATAGGGGGTCTTCATATGATTTTTGCCCTTTTAACCAATGCGGTGCATGTTTAAGGCAATATTTTAGCGCAAATATTGTTCCTGATTCTAAACACAGATACGGAAATATCCAATATTGCGATCCAAAAAGGCCCGAGGCTTGGAAAAATTTGGAAGCCGTTGCTTCAACCGTATCTCGCTAACTAAAAGTTGTTTAAATTTTTGCGAATGATCGGAAATAAAACAGTAAAAACAGAAAAATAAAGAAATACAATATGGTGTGAATAGGTTAAACAGAAGAAGCCTCAAGTCCAAACGATTTAGCTTAGGTGGTTAGCTTATTGAAAGAGAATCATTGATAATTACAGCATGTACGTAGATTAACGCGTTGACAAAAAGCATTCATTAATTCACATACCCCATATTGTTCTTATTTTTTCTCAAATGGCAGCATAAAATTTTCAAAATGTTCCAAGACAAAGGAACTTCTTGTAAAAAATCTTGTGACTCGAAAACTTTTTGTTGCTTTTACAAGCTAAAAATATCAAAGAGGAGAAGGAGGCTAGTTCTTAACAGCCAGGGCTATTTGCCTCTCCAGAAATGTTAATTTTCTTGCTAATTTAGATGTTTTGGCCAACCTTAGTTAACTCGTTTAAGGAATTACTTTTTCAGATTATGAAAAATGCGTCATAGACTTAAACCAATGATGTTAAGCACCCTTTTTACAACGGAATTATCGGAAAGCAATCTCCCTTGTTCTCTTTGGTTACGTTGTTCTCGTTGGTGGTTTCACCGAAGAAGGTTTCACCTTCATAGTCTATATACTTCTTCTGTAATAGCTTAGATGGTAATTTTTGCCGGGTGTGACACACAAAAAGTCTTTTATTTTATTTTCTATCGATTTTTTTTAATTTTCACGCGTTTCTAAGTTGCTTCTTGATCCACATTCAGTGTTTCCGCTTTTTTTCTCTTATACAAATATAGAGAATACCATGATATGTCCCTAGAAAAATGTTCTTCGAAATAACCTAGAAGAAAAAACAGACACTCAAAATGAATATCCCCAAAAATTTCGAGATTCTTCAATTTTTCCAATTATCTCTTGTATTCTTAATTTAATTTGCCTAAATTTGTAGTATTTTTAAGTTTTGGCCTCTCAAAATATCTGGTCTACATGAAACAAATTCCTGTACATTTACCTTCACAACTGCAACTTTTTTAATGTGTGTTTGTTGTTTGTTATAATTGGCTACGGAAAGCTGTTATGCAAGTTAATATTGACATTTAAAAAAAATTTCCCTACTTATTCTTTCGTTTTATGGGTTTACGTTGTATGGCTCGAGGCTGCTTTATTTTACTGTTGTTTGGCCTAAATCCTTTTTAAGTTGATCATGCCTGGACTGAACATTCTTGCAACTTTTTATTAAGAGAATAATTATTATCAACAGCAAGGACTGATAATTTAGAAAGTTAGATGAATTTTGATTAAATCTTAAAAACAAAAACAAAAAAAAACTACCTCAAAATGAGGAAGAAAGCTCAAACATGGATGCATTAAAAGATTAAAAGAGTTTTATACAGTGGTGGATCCAGAGGGGGGCGTGTGCCCCCCCCCCCTACCGTAGTCTAAAGTAATGTAATTTACTTAATTAACTCAAGTTTGCGTTAATTAAACTTGTCCTAACGCAAGTTTATCGGATCAACCTATTTTGCGCCCCCCCACACATTTTTTTTTCGGATCAACCTATTCCCCCCCCCCCCTAAAAAAATCCTGGATCAGCCCCTGTTTTTTAGTTGCACTGCCTAGTATGTAACTATAATGCAACATGGAAAATAAGTAATTACTTCAGATAATAGGATTATTTAATAGCTCTTAAAGGGAGAGATTTTCGATTACTATGAGTTAGACTTCATTCTTTGATAGGTTGCAGTTTATTGCAACCATGATAGACTAGAAATTTGGCTACCATAAAGAAAGGCGAGGCACGAGTAGTGTAACCAGAATCATGCTGATGAAGCAAGCCCATAAGACCCGATGAATAAGCTGTAACACGGTGAAGCAGTGTCTTGAAACAAGATTATCAACTTTGAAATATCAAGGGTGCAAGATTGGACCCTATATCCATGTAGGTCGAGACTCATGTTGGCCATCTGATGACCCTCTGATCCAAATATTTTATAGAAATAAAGCAGAAATCTACAAATCTCTGAAACATGATTCTGCCTCCTATTTTCTAGATTCTTGATGAGCGATAAAGAAGGTTCTTGTTTTCTTTGAAAAATTGTGAGGAGCATCCTTAAGCGTTAGAACAATGGGAACTACAAGTGGTTTGTTTTACTGTTCAAATCAAACATTGCTCCAGCCAATTATAGCGCTGTTGTAAGTCGACAAGGTGAATCACTCTCAGTTGGCTTGTTGCAGCTGCCTGAACGAAGCTCATACTTGTCAAAATGTATATCCTTTGATGTGATGCTTCACCTTATAGAAAAATAAAAGAGCAATAATATCACATCAAAGGAGGGGGGATGGATGCAGTACCGCTTACATATCCCGTACTGTCAAGAATTTTTCGGCAGAGTCTAAGGTTTGTCCAGACAGATTCTTATGATGAAGTCAAACCTTGTTTTCTGTTGCTATTGTTTTCGCACAAAGAACTTCACTTAGCCGTTTGAGAAGATCTTAATGGCACACCTCAAACCCAGATAATGGATGAACATTCTTACACTTTGACGATTAGACATGATTTTCGCTCAAATGATGCGAAATGTATTTTCTTCAATTTCCAAGGAGAGAAAGTTAAGTTTCTGGGATTTCCTTTTGAGGGCAATAATAATCTTCTCTCTACTTCTCATGCTTGTCTTGGGCAATTTCTTAAGTATGAAATGATCTTTACTACAACCCAGCCCTGTGAAGAGGCCTGTCTGTCTGGAACTAATTCGTAAATAAAAAGACTAAAAACGGCATAAACGGCATAAACGAGCAAAATATTGCAGATCAGCCAATAATGAGATGACAAGCAATATCGTTCCTTATGAATCCTCAAAAGAACAGAAAAATTCAATATCCTCCTAGAGATTCATGCATTAAACAAGCTAATTTCACTCTAGTGGTTTCGGTAAGGTGGCACTGCAGTCAATATTCACTAGACTAATATTCTTGAAAAGTAAAACCATGGGGATGCTATTTTCTACGATAAATGTAAAAAAAGCAGTGGGGTATGTTTTTGCAAAAATTAGCGCATATGCAAACTTCATGCGCAAGATATGTCAATATATACTTACAGGATCCTTAAGTAGAGAAAAAGAGGAAAGAGGAAAAAATTAGAATAACACATATAGAGTGAAAAGTAAAACAGCGCAAGTGAACATAGACGCAGCATAGACTGAACTCAGAACATAGACTCAGACTCAGCAGATAACGACATGATGCTCGTTACAATGTTATCCTAATCAATTCAAACACAAAACACTTAAATACACGAATGGAAATAATACTAGGAGATCACAACGTTAGGCTCAAGCGTGGGCGTATCTGGGGAATTTTTTTGGGGTAGGGGGGCAGAAAGTCATTTAAGAAGGGAAAATTCACTGACTTATATTATAATTTAGCTTTACTTTAAATTCTTATGATTTAATAGTAAAATAAGAAATACTAGGACATCACAACGGTAGGCTAAAGCATGAGCGTAGCTGAGGAATTTTCTTAGGATAGGGGGGCAGCCAGTCATTTTAAAGGAACACATTCACTGACTTGTATTAGAATTTAGCCTGACATTAACGTTCCGCTCAATCATGGGCGTAGCTGGGGAATTTTTGTGAAGGGAGTAGCTAGTCATTTAAGAGGGGCAAATTCACTGACTGCATTAGAATTTAGCCTGTCATTACATTCTGAGGTTTTTCTAGCTGGTGATGATTTTTCTAGGGTGTACCACAGCTTACCTAATGCCTAGAAAACATGATTCTTAGAAAGGATGCTCTTAAGGAGAAATAATTGTTTTGTCAGAAAATTTTATGCAGTATACAGATATAGATGGCACGATTATATCGGATTTAATTCATTGGGGCCTTGTCTGTACATACGTACCACATATCTTAATTAGGCGATGTCTGGTAAATTTTACACAAATATGTATAATTTCAATGCATTTTATATGTCCACTTTTTGTTCATTTGCATTCTATTTTTTCTAATTTTTACAATTCCAAACAAGGACTTCACTTTCGTAATCGTCACGAAAAAGTATTTTCAAATCTAAATTTGGTGATCTCTGGCTCAAATGTAAAGTTTGGTTTTGCCATAAAAGTCTAACTTCCTTATATATCATATTGATAGTTCTACATAAAAAAGTTTAGAGATGTCGTTATTCGAAAACATCATTAAATTTTTATAGTTGTCTTCAGTTTCGTCCCTTGTGGGTGGCAAAAGTGATAAAACTTATTGATTCTAGACGCCTCTAATTCATTGTTTGATCTTCCATCAAACGCATAGCTTACAACAGTGTATATTTATCGAAAAGACGTTCATAATGGTTATTTTGATACATGTAGGATATCCTACAGATGATTATTGTTTATGAAGCATTTATAAATTGAATTTTTGCTATCCTTGATAATCAGGCGAATAGAGTCAAATCGAGTAGCTCTGAAGCACGGTTAGCTCCCAAGCTAATCTCTTAAAATTAAATACTCAGTAAATGCTTGAAAGTAATTTTAAGGGCAACATTTGTCACAGTATAGCAAATTGGTCCATCCCGGTTAGCTGGGTGTTGCACCCCAAGAAAAATTCTTAGCTAGGCTGATGTCTATAGGCTATACTATATTACGTTGCACATCCTGCAGCATCATTTGGTTACAAAAAACAAACTAACTGAAGGCTCCGAACTTAACAATTACAGAGCATTTTTTTTTTCTGAGAAACGAAGAATTCCTAGATAGTTACCAAATTCTATTGTACACATTGCAAATTTTCGTGAACAATTTAACCTTATTTGTATATATCATAGCTGGCTTGCAAAAAGCAGAATGGTTGGGAGAAATGCGAATATTTTTTCCAGGACTCGCATGTGAAACTCCACAAGATTCAATGAAAAATAAGCCTAAAACCGAGTGACAGGAACATTTCATTTGAATTCATGTTTTATAGCCACATTCGATAAACATAGTTTTGTTGCGATCGAGGTATAAATAGAAACATAAAACTCCTTTTATACAATTAACGTATTGTGCACGTGCTGCACGAGTGTAGCATGCACGAAATTTTTGAATGTCAGCATTATATTTTAAGCCTCTTATTTGGTACATTAAATAGAACCTACATCAGATCCTTGCAGTATTAATCTGATCTCATCAGAAAAAAAAGTGTAAATTTCATCTAAAAAGCTGCTTTATAAAAGTAGCGTGGATGAAACATCTAAAACCCTTTACCAAGTCCGATGATTACCGTTAAAATTGAGAAAGAAAAGAACATCGCGGAAATTCGAAATCATATTTTGAAAAATAAATCGCATAGTCAGTGCTGATAAATTAAGTCTTACCTGTCTCGCGGCCATAAATTTATTTCGAGAAAAAACAATTTTTATTTGAAACAATTTTATTAAATACTGCATCGCATATTGAGTTTTCCTACGGCAAAGGGTTAGTCTAAAGACGAGAAAAGGCCCGAGGAGATATACGAGCATTATTTGGAGTCTACAAATAATACTTTTGCAATAAGGACACATGAAAAAAATAGGGATAACACAAAATTCCTTGTGTTTCATGTGTTTAATTCCTGGTGTTTTAACTCCAAAGAATACACAAAATTCCTTGTGTTTTATCAGCAAAGCAACAAAGTACTAAAGCTTTCTGAATGAGTTTAGGCTATTGCATCACTTTTTACGCCTACTGCATCACTTAGTACGTCTGAAAGGCTTCAATACGGTAAGATTATCATGGTCACATCCTTCTAATTAGTAAAAAGCAGCAACCTTAACAAAAGTTGGCTTGCCTTAGGGTATTAAAATATTTGTTGCTTTGTATTACGTTTAATATATCAGATTCTGCTTCTAGAAAATATAAAGAGAACTAAAAAGCACTAGAAACGTTTTTGATCAACCAGAATTTGAGTTTGGACTAAGATCGATTTTGAATATTTTTCAGTAAAAGCTAAACAGAAACCCGAAACTAGAACACTTTTTGTACAAGAAAATGTAAAGAGAACCAAAAAGCACTAGAAACGTTTTTGGTCAACCAGAATTTGTATTTGAACCAAGAGTGATTTTGACTATTTTTCAGTAAAAACTAAATAGACAGCCGAAACCAGAACACTTTTTGTACAAGAAAATGTCAAGAGAACCAAAAAAAAAACTAGAAATGTTTTCGATCAGCCAGAATTTGAGTTTGAACCAAGATCGATTTTGAATATTTTTCAGTAAAAGCTAAACAGAAACCCGAAACTAGAACACTTTTTGTACAAGAAAATGTAAAGAGAACCAAAAAGCACTAGAAACGTTTTTGGTCAACCAGAATTTGTATTTGAACCAAGAGCGACTTCGACTGTTTTTCAGTAAAAACTAAATAGACAGCCGAAACCAGAACCCTTTTTGTACAAGAAAATGTCAAGAAAACCAAAAAAAACTAGAAATGTTTTTGATCAGCAAGAATTTGAGTTTGAACCAAGATCGATTTTGACTATTTTTCAGTAAAAGCTAAACAGACACCCGAAACCAGAAAACGTTTTGTTTTTTTGCATCCTCCAGTTTCAGTTCTCTGAGCAACTTTTTAGTTTCGGTACAGAGTTGCCTTTAATACCTTTTACCAACCAAAATAGAATTTTCGGTAACATTAAAAACACTGCAATAGCATTGTGGCACTTCGAGCCATAATCTAGCAAATTCATTTAGTTTTGCCAACAGGCAAAGTAAATTTGGAGGGTGGTGCCCCTCCCGCCATCTAAACATGATACCTATACTCCGGTGTTAAAAAATAATAAAAAGAACATGCATAGTGGAATTTAATTTTTGACGTAAGCATTGCTATATCCATTTATTTTTCGTCCAGAAAAGGTAATAATTCCAGCTTCAAATATGGACAAGATGGCGTCACACTGCTTAAAATAAGAATTGCTTATAACAACTTTTGTGTTCCAGCAAGAATCTAAAATTTAAAGCACAATATTTTGCAAAAATAATCACTTATTTCTTGGAATTGATTTACTTAATGCTAATGCCGTTGTGGCGATCCGTTAGTACAGGGAGATCCAGGCATCATTTGTGATATATAGTCTGAACGATTAATGGCCATAGATGGTGCTTCTCTTCAGGACAAACGCCACGGTTTTAAATCTGTTCGATGTAGTATTCATTTTAATTAGCATGGAGCCATCCCTTGGGTCTTTTCCAACCCTGAAGAGCTAGATTCAAGGAACAAATATGCGATGGCCGAACCAATAGAGACGATGTGTTTAAATGGCTGACGTGAAGGGTACTATAAAATTTGTACCTCAATCGTACTTAAGTCATCTTTCAATCCTTCTGAATGGGCTGCGTCGATAATGTTCACTTAGTATTAGTATTGGTCCTGAGTTTTAAATCCGCAGCATCATGTTTGCAAATCACTTGTTAAATATTGTAATTTTTGTTGCCCGAGAGATGCAGTGCTGATCCCTCCTATGGAGGTGGTCAAATACACTAAACTCCATGAAAACGCGGTTTGTAATCTCAGAATCGAAAAAACACATCACAATTGATCATAGGTAAGTGAACTTACAACAGCTTTGAAGTCCTGTAGGACAAATTTGACAAAACTTGATGCCTGACTTTCAGTCTTTCTGTCGATAACTCTTTTATTGGTCTCCCGCTACGTTGCTTGAAGACCGACTTTCAAAGCTGCCAGACAAGGATGTATCAACTACTTTTTTAGAATTTTTGGACTTCAACGTTTTTGGACCTCGCTAGAATTTTTGAATATATTATAGTTTAAAATCCTCTTTTATTTAGTAATTTGAGAAATATAGGTATACGATTTGACCACGATAAAATCAAAATATGACTAAGAGAGTCAATTACAATAAACTGTTTCGTGGAAGTTTCATGAAAGCAATCACCACGAATAAGCTTTTTGAAATCGAAAGCAATGAGAAATTTCATTGTAAAACTTACTATCGTGTATCTTTTCAGTTGCGGAATGCCTAAAACTTACTAATTTAAGGCCGCATGAAAAGTATATCTTTATTCTCAGTTTCCCGTTGATTGTAACAATAATCACTATCCATGTTTCCTCAATAGCTGAATCTAAATAACTTCATAACTTAAAGAGAGAAGAAAAACCTGCACAATTTTTGAAAAAGCACACTTGACTGACGTTCTTTTGCTAGGTATTGCTAGGTCAAAAAGTTTCTTTGAACATATGAACATTATATGTTCAAAGGGTCAGAAAGACTAAGAGTTAAATGTGTGTCGGTATTAATAGCATGGGCGTAGGCAGCATCTTGTGTAGAGGGGGACAGCCACTTCTGTGATGGAGGGGGGAGGGATCATACTAATATTTCCCAATGTCCTTTGAATATAGGTCTTTAGAAAATAGTCATTCTATATTTCACTAAAACTCGGCCTTTAACATTTTCCATGTTCTACTTTTCCTGCAACAGTATAACATAAGAGACCCCCTATCCTACTTCCAATTTCCAGAAAACATAAACACCACAAAAGCGATTTGACACAAATCACACTATGGTTAGATAACTGCTTCTTCTAAGAATTCAATTCAAAAGTTTACAGTTGGGCAAAATTAAATATCAAAATTGGTATAGTGGAGACCGGCCCACATTTAGCCAAAGCAAACAGTTTCAATATAAAAACCTATGGGGCTTCTGGTGGATTATAAACGCTCTGAAAGATGGCAGTGTATGTTTTTAAAATGTCTGACCTTAATTAATACTTTTACCAAAAACATCAGATTTGATTAGGTTTTATGGTGATTAACTCCGGAATTTTGTTCTATTTTGTCTGAAAGCCTACGCCTAATTACGAATACTAGAAAACTCGCGTTGTAAACTCACATTGTATTCTCTTATTATTTGCCTGTTTTTGGCAGCTTCCGAGACGTGCCATCTTCACAGTTTGCTGTTAGTATTTTTCATCCTGTGGGATAGTGAACTCCCATGTTCGGCCACAATACCCAGGGTAAATTAGGCATGCCGTGCCAAGGTGTCCAAAAGTGGGCTATGCTTGTAAAAGCTGTGTAAACAGCATATTTAAAGGTTGAAGGCAAGCTTAAAACCCAAAACTGTGTTATTTCTGGCGTTGTTTAATCCTGTCAGAACAGTAGGTGAACTGAAGTTCTTTTTTTTCTGTTAAATTTCATTCAAGATAAAATGATTAAAAGTAAAACAGAAGAGAAAAGAAAGAAAGGTGGCTGTGATCCAGAAGAAAATAAAATAGCAGTTTTTTCTGTCTTATTCTACAAGAAGTCAGTTGGATTCTCTGGAAGTACCACGGGTGTGCCTAGAGGAACGCTGCAAGACTGCAAAAAAAAAAGTTGAGAAGCTGAATATCCCTCTAAAAAGTCTGGACCTGAATTTTTTAACATCCTGTTACAACACATGATAAATATTTACAGAGGAACAAGAAAAAAGACTAAAAACCTACTTGAAAACGATAGCTGATATGCTTTCGACTGTATTCCCCTAGAAGCGTGTAAATTTGCATACACTTATGCCATTATTAAGAGAATAAAAGTACCGGATAACGGAACTACAAAGGCAGTGGAGACAGTGGAGGAATTACAGGTAAAGATTGCTACCGTGGTTTTATGGATTGACTTAAAACTCTATCAGTAAGAACACCAAAAAGTACAAGCCTATGACGGACAACTGCTTTCAACTGTCACAGTGTAGGAGCTTTCTTTAACAACCTGGATTGAGGCCTATATAAACACATGTTCAGACCACAAGACATTTGAAGTTTTGACGAATCAGGTCTGAAAAAATCCACAAGCCTGGTAAAATCATTGCACAGCGAGGCCAGAAGTAAGTAGGGAAGGTCACGTCAGCAGAAAGAGGTCAGTTGACCACGATTTGTGCTGGTGTTAGTGTGTTGGGAACACAGTCCCTCCTCTACTTATTTCCCCACAAAAACAGTGTCCGGAAATTTTAATCAGGGGAGCTTTACCAGGAACCATCACGATCAGCTCAGAAAATACTTCTGGCTGGATAACTGCCTCTCATTCTTTGCTTTACTTGCAGCATTTTATCAATCAAGTCAAACCAAAAAATCAACAGGAAAAAAATATGAAAAAGTCAGAAGTGCTCACTGACACTCCCATGAATGAATGCATTACTGCTAGGATAAAAGCTGTATCTGCCAAAAAGCCCTAGTCCTGGAACGGAAGAAAGTCAGACAAGTGAAAAGACTAAAAAGCAAAAGGCGTGTCTCTCGCAACAAGAGTTACAGTTAGAGTGATGATTCTGACGTCGATGATCCTGTATACAACAGCTCTTTAGACCCCAGCATAGACATTAAAGACGAGCCCCCTACCAGCAACTTCTAATTTGACACTGAGAAAGTCAAGGCTGGTGATTACATTCTGATTGAGCTGAAGAGCAAGAAAGGGAATTCTGTTCATAATATTATCATTATCAAAAGTAGCAACTGAAGATTTTAAGGTCCACTTTGGAAGGAAACTGGAGCAAGAGACTTTGCGCTAACTGACGAGATGGATAGTGTCTTAAAGACAGAAGTTGAAATAAAACTGCCACCACTGAAAGGTAGAACACCAAGATTAGCGGAGCGGCTTACTTTTGGTTTTGATCAGTCAATGTATAATTTGAAATTAATACTCTTTAGTTTTTTTTAAACCTTAATGAAATTCATTTTGTAGTTTTTTATGCTGACCATATTCTTTCTTAATTTTATAGCCGAAAAACAAGCTTTAATGTTCCCCTGGTCACTTTTCTTTATCTTTTGTCCGGTGGCCAGACGTAAGCCAGAGACGACCAAACCAGTGCCGGGGTGGCCCAGGTTTGGCACTCTTGACCACTTGGATAGAGAGGCATCCAGGTGGAAAAATGGTGGAGTATTTCTAATCGTCTTTTTCAAGGATGAGATTGAATGAGTTACTTTGGCTTTGGCATGCTCATCAGCTTCTTATCGCTTGAATCAATTCATGGAGAATTAAACAAGTCAAAATCAGCCGATCGTGGGCCAGTCTCCTATCTATATATTGAACCGAAAATCAATATTGAAGATCGAAACGTAAATATTGATATCGCAAACGATATTTGGAAATTTCTGTTTATTTCCAGCTTTTTTAACCATCTACCAGGTAACATCCAACAAAAAATTCCAACATACGAAAAGTTCTCGCTAATATCTATCGTAAATTTGAAGTTCTAGGGGGGCAGCTGCCCTCCCCTGCCCCCTTCCCTACGCCCATGATTAATAGACTACTTTATTCCCCTAGCAAATAGACTACTCATTCCCCTACTTCCCTTCAAGCAAAATGTAGTTTTTCTACGGTCAAAAGTCAGTTTCCAATTTTCAGATTTGTATTTCTGTTAGAAAGTAAAGATTAGCCCCCGCTTGAAAAGCAGTTTTGAAGCATAGGTTACGTTATGCATAGCATTAAGTTATGTAGAAAGCATACAGTCAACACACTGAGTCAGAAAAAAGGATTTGAGTTGAAAGCATAGATTAGCTCCAAGAATTAGTTTTTAGCAATATGAAAAACATCCAACGTCCATCTGCTTTTTCATCCTTAAGTTAGGATAATATTTATAAGCATGTGATAGCTAATATTAAATTTTACTTTCTCATTGTTATTTTGGTCCAATCTTTACACAATTATTGCGCAATGAAATACAGTTTAACTAAATTTAACATAGGTGTTACAATATTACATGATGAAATATATTCTAAACTTTTTAGGCATATTTAATGAAAAAAAAAAATAGAAAACTTGATATTTGGCTTTTAATATTTTTCATATATTCAGGATCATGTTGGTTGAATGTTTTATGTCTACATAGATACAATTATGCTTTTAAAGTTATTTCAATATATATTCAGATATAATACTTACCTCAGAATAATGCTCTTCATTTTGTTGTAGAAGATCTACACATAATTCAGCCAATCGTATCAAGTCCTCTAGCTTTTTACCAGGAGGAACTCTCGTTTCACCACTAAGGTCATCTATAAAATATGTAAAAAGGACTTCATTATTTGTACCACAAATGCAGGCTATCTATGATGCCCGTCTGGAAAGCCGGGCTGAGTATGAGCAAAGAGCAAGTGATCTATAAAAGGGAATGGGCAGGGCTAGGGAGTAGCAAAGTTCTTTGTTCCTATTATAAGTTCCAATAAACTATGTCCGACTATATAGGATGTTCATAAAAAAGTGTTACAAACAACTACCGTACACAACGAGATTGTTTTATATTGTCCGTCTGTCAAAGGGAAAGACAATAACTAGGGTTTAAGGGACCCACATCACACAAAAGGGAAAAGGTTCTACCATTCTCCAAAACTGTCTAAAAGTTAGAGCTTCACTTGCACTTTACTGAAAATGATTTGTAGTTCAAGCAGAAGGTTTTCTGATTGTTGTAGCGTCAATAACAACACAAAACAAAATAATCTTGCGAGAGTAAACAAGGTCAGGTTGCAATCATAGCCGCTTCTAAGTAAAGAACAAACCCCGAAAAACTTAAAAACACGTTTAAAATAAGAACTTTCCAGTGGGAAAAGCTGAGACTTGTAGGTGATTCAGGAATAGTAACTATTGTTTCGATTAGTTTTGATAGAAAAAAGGTTATTTTGAAAACAAGTTTATAAAATTCCGAAAGATAGCCTGAAACCTCTCAAAATGGCGTCGGATCGAAACGAAAAATATCCCATTAGAATCACCATTGCCAAAAACCCCATTTAGGAACTTGTAGCCTCCCATCTTGAACAACAAGGAAAATCACTTTTTTTGCGTGGGGAGCATTGATGTGGTCTATTTTTCTTATTTATTTGTTTTTTGTTATTATAAGACACGACAACAAGGTTTTAAGGGGAGTCAAAAGGTCTTAAGGGGGTGACAAGATTTTTGTCATCTTCATGGTTCGCCACTGGCTGACAAAATCTTCGTTTTTTCACCCTTTTTGATTTTATTTTTCATTTTGCTACTTTCTCTCCTCTCTGAGTTTCATTTGTCAAATCACACAATCAGGATTAGCTCTACCGACTTCCCCCCAAAACCTTCTAAAGGTCAGAGCGTCATTTACGACTTACCGAAAACGATTTGTGTTTAAAGCAGTGCGTTTTTATTCGTCATAACGTCAATAATAATAAAAAAAAAAAAAAATCGTGTCACAAGAAAAGCCAAGATTTATATATAAGAGTGATGCTATCTCCTCTCTACCTCAAACGCTCTGAACGGCTCGAGTGGTATTTGGGTCTTATTGAAAATGGTATGAATTTTAAACAATGTGGTTTTTATTTGCCAGAGTATCGACAAGAAAAAAAGAGAAATCACCATAATAATCAAGATCGCTGGAAACAACTAATGAAAGTAGACTGATTGTTGAATGTGAAATAATATTAACTCCTGAAAGTCTTGGAAATTTTGGAATTTTTATTGTTATAATTATAAAACAAAAAACTTTTAAAATTTATTTATTATTGAATTTCTTTTTATTGTACGAATTATTCATTCATCTATAGCAGTACCTAATATTTTTATGTTTGATGTAGTGGCTATTCATTGGAATTTCAGTTCGTTTTGGGTTTCAATTACTCATTGATAAGAATTTCTGTATGTTTTAAGTTTAAATGATTATATGATTTTATTTGGAGGCAATAGCAAAAACCTTCACGTGGTACCCCTAGGAGTAATACCAATCACAGGTATGAATCTACTACTGCTAATTACTGCCCAGAAACATGCCACTCTATCCAGTGCATTACCACGAGAAGGTGGATTTTGTGGACATACCACCGAACTTGGATAGACAGATGACAACTGGCCTTTGTTAATGTTGCGGAGAGGATAGCCTATATGATTCTGAGTGGAAGCTAAAGGAAAGGGTAAGGGTATATTGGTTTCAAACTTGGTTTCAGAGGGGTTGGAAAAAAAAGGAGTGGCCCGTTCTTGCGAAACAGGCCCGTCCAAGCCCGTTCTTGCGAAACAGGAGGCTGCCCTGTGATTTGGCCAATAGTCTCACATGCTATTGACTTGCATTGACTGGCAAGCCAGAGGGTCGGCTTAGGTGACGTTGGGGGCTCCACCAAGGAGGCCTGAAAGCAGTCGCACTGATTCTCTAGTGCAGGAATAAATCTCAGAACCTGAGGTCTAGCAGGGTGTTATTTCTACTTTTATTTTACTGATTTGAGTGTTAAAATCACGGACCCTCCATCCTTGGAAGGCATGAGCATGGACTCGGACGTTTTGCTGGATGGTAATTCGTCTGAGACAAAACTTTTGGAAGTTCTCACAAGCCTCTCAGCTTTTGAAGAAGAGGCTAAAGATACCCAAAAATAGCGCAATAATAGCTGCAAGAACTACGCCCACGAGGAACAATCCCTCTAGATGTACTGAACGCTGACCATCGTGCAGACCAAAATCCCTAAAAGGGCAATTTAAAGTGAGAGTAATGTAAACACTCCTTCAAAGGATCGAGTACTTTTTCTCCTAATCCTTTTAAAACAAGTTTTCAAGCACAAGGGCTGTTGATTTGAATAAGAAAATATGGAATAAGAAATAAAATAATATGGAATAAGAATAATATGGAATAAAAAATGTTTTTAAAGCACAATAAAACTTTGACATAATGAGCGGGGGAAGTTGAGGATAGGGCAGTCCTCCTCACATACGAAATAATTTCTGCTCGTTTTAAGCATTAATGTCAATCTTTGGTTTCATTTGGAAAAACTTGTTTTTTATATTTAACATGAAATAGGAATGAAATAATAGTATGAAACTTTTTATTCTTAAAAAAAGTTCTCGTAAACCTGACATTTCAAATTAGGTATTACGAAAATAAATACTGATTAGAAAGACCTTACGATTTTACGGTTCACTTCTGTAAATTTTTGTGCCTTTATTTTCAATTGATGTTTCAGACTTCAATACTTTTCCCAAAGATTATAGGAAAATATAATTATCTTACCTTGGATAGTTGTATCTCCACCTTTGCAGCATAAAGAAGTAAAATTCTGTTCAAGAAAGTGATATAATACACTGATATGGTTTTATGCAAAATTTTTCAACAAGATTGAAAAAATGTACACTTAAAGGTCTCAGTATTATAGCAAAAATTAGCTAAGTCGAAGAAGGTCAAGTTTACATTAACTCAGAAAGTTGTGACGTTAGGTAAATAAAACTTTCAAGGATAGATTTCTAGCATAAATTGGCCCAGGACTATATTTTGAGGCTTCTGCTTCAGTTTATTATTTGCTCTTAAGATTTGAAAAAGCCTATCAAAATAGGTCTCAACTTGAAAAAATAGGTATAGAATGTGGCTAAAAATCTAAAAAGACCAAGGACAACAAAGTCGGAGTCAAATCTATTTCCTTCCCCCAATCAGGTCATCACATCTTCAAACATCAAAAGCAGGAGTGCAGTGGTGGTCATACCTGGAAACATCTTAGTAGCACAATTCCTGAATTAACAAAAGAGCAACAGTCCCCCAAAGCTTGTCACTGATAAAAGAGTAGGAACACTCCGAAAGAAATGTAAGAGAAAGCGAGCAAATATAATTCCATGCTTCCTTGCTTCAATTGAAGTACATATGCGTGCAAAGCAATTTGGTCTCTGACGTACGTAATTTTCCGTAATATGCTAATAAGAACAAAAAAAGTACAGATGTCTCGGTTTCGCATGCGCGTTCAAAAATTAAGCATGGTGCTATTTGCTTGAAGAGAATCATGAAAGTATTTCCAGACCACATTATAGGAGGGATTAAATTTAACCCATGGGCCCTTCAGCACCATCGCTGGCCACTAAATTTCTTTCAATGATTGGTTTGAAACATATGGGCAAGTACCTTGGTTGAACAGAAATGAAAATAAAGATTTCAAGAGGAATTCGTCCCGGGATTTTCAAAGGCATACACAATTTCTTAGTTTCTCCTACCTTCCAAACGAAACCAAGATTTGCTCTAAATGTGATAGGCATATGTCCACTGTTAAGGCAAAATAGGTGAATTCAGAGAAATTTTCCATAAGGCACATAGCTAAAGTAAAGATAACTTTCTCTAAAAAGTTTTATACTGCTAGTTCTTACAGTCCTTGCACTCCCAGGCTTCAAAGCCAAGGAATCCCGAATTATGAAACCAAACCATGAAGCCTGCTAGCACCTAGACCACAAAAACATAACGGGTATATATTTTATTATGAAACGTCTCTTTTTCTGAAAACAACACTTCAAAATATAGCCAAACTTTTGTTTCTACGTATAAATCTTACGCTATTCTTTCAAATAGATAGCTCTATTTTTGTTGGAAAGTTGCCAATCCTTAAATTTTTTTTGAAAAAAATAAACGGCGGGGAAACTGCGTATGTTTTGGTGTAATATACAGGTATGTGCGTTGCATGTTTTATTCTTCACTCTAATTTCTGTTGTTTTTAGGTTTTATTTCTTCATCCATAGTAATTTCTGTTCGTACTAGGTTTGGCCTCTTACAAAAGCCAACTTTTTCTCATTTTAATTTTCAATATTCACTATTTAATATTCATGAAACAACTTTTTAAAATTTAATATTAAGTTCTGAGACACTAAAAAGTACACTGGCTACTCCTTTGAAAACGGCTACTTGGTCTTGAAAAACAGTTTCGGTAACTACCTTTTTTTCTGTAATTTGAAAAATAGTGTTGCTGACGATCTTTTTCTTCCTTGTTTTTAAATTCTTTTTATCCTGAAGAGGACGTGTTGGGTTTCCAATAGAAATTAAATTGATCTGGGCTGTTTTAAGCCATCTTCGGTAGCATAAATGTCTGCTATCTTGCAAAATGCACCCACAACAGTGACATTGTGTTTTCACATGTGTTTCTAGAGGAGCGCAAACCTTAACTGCCCGAAACACTATTGTATCTAGTTTGGAAAAACCAACCATCAATTAGTTGCCTCAGACCTCCACTTCTAACTGAAAACTCAACCAACACAGCATTGTCAATCAAAACTAGAATTCCAGAAACTAAAGAAGGAAATGATGAAATCAATCATGGTCATTTGAAATTCAGATTTGAATTCAGTGTTTTGAGTGTTGCCTACGCTTTGAGATAAATTTTACCAGTTTGCGACCAAATTTGTACCACAAGAGATTAATTTGTACCATCTGAACAACAGGGTTAAAATTTGCCGCTCGCGTCGCTTTGCGACGCCAGCCGGTAGTTATGTTTAACTGATTTTGCTGAAAACGGAGAAAAATTTCTAATGCAAGAGCAGGAAAAATAAATCCCAAGCAGTAGCAACTTCATAGCTTGAAATATGAAGAATGTTAATGTAGACTTTTTTAGCTTAACCAAATTGGAGTCGCCAGCCCCTAAAAGCGTTTTAGAAGAAGGTTTCAGTAAAATTTTCTGAAAGCGTTCTCGAAGCTGATTATTGAGATCAATCCTTTCTTTCTAAATTTTGGGCACTAAGGTGAATAATGGACAGAATAAGAAAGCCAATAACGTAGTGTCAACAACTTATAATCCACCTATAGGATGTTACGAGCGCCAGAAGCTACAAAAAAAAACATATCAGCAATCACGCCATGAAAGTGGCTATCACCACATATTCCCATATGTCCACGGACTAGGCTACCGACCGGTGAGTTACGCGCTGACCACATAATTTACTGGTCATTCTACATACGTTCTTGGTTAATTCTACTAATCAGAACTAAATTAGTTTAACAGAAGTATTTCAACTATATTGCACAAGAAATCAGGTTAAACCGTCCAATAGTAATAATACTGTAACATTAAAAAAAGAGAAACATTTGTGCTAGTTGGTCATTTTTTCTGCTGTTTCTCCTTGTAACCCAGCTTTTTCATATCCCATTCCACAGTTTTTCCACATTGGATGCGGAACCATTTTCTAGGGTGGTTCCTAATTCTTTGAGACGGTCCGTTTTGCACTGAGAAGCCCGTTCAAGGTGATGAAACCGAGACGATTTCTAATACTGGTTTTGCTCAGATTGACAGCTGAGAAAGTTTGCTCAGCAGCAACGGAAGCGTGTGGGAGAACAAGTAGGCTTAAAGTGAAACACCCGAGCAGAAGAAAACGTTTTGACCCATTAACATCTTTTTGCCTGTAAACCTGAGTCCAAAACACGGCTGGACCTGAGTCAATCGAAGTACCAAGCTCAGAGCAAAAGGGTAATCTCTTCCTCTCTTGGACAATATCTTCCAGGCAATTGTCACTCAGTAAATTCAGAAGCTGTGCCAGAAGTGGTGCCAGTTTTGGCTGATTTTACTCTGCTCCCATACTATAGCGTGGATGAAATCTATCGAAGTTTCTTACCGATGAACACCTGGAGTTGAAAAAAAGGTTTCTCATCTCATCACAGAGCACAATCAAAAATTTCCTACATTATTATTTAAACTTAACGGCAGCAGATAGATATACCTTTTCTTTGTAAAGAATCACTTCCACTCGGCCCCCACATTCCACGTCCTTGACATCGACTTAGTAGTTGGTGTCATGTGAATTTATGAGGCGGGAATCACTTTCTTTGGTATAACTAGGCAACAAAAAGTGGGATGCTATTGTCTTGTAACACTTCAGAAAAACGATTATAGGCAAGATGAGTTTAGGTGTCTTCTGCATGAAATTGCTTGTTTAGGTCTTCCATATACTTCAAAATATACATCAGGAAGGCAAAGTAAGCCTTGAAAACCACTAACAACAGATTTTTTTAGTATGGCATTCGCCTTTCCCGGCTTGTTGGTCTCTTTAAGAATTTCCGCACGGAAGAATAAAGCCAAGCAATCCCACTGCTCCAAAACGGCTTGTCTAGACAACCATCGAGTTGCTCTATGTCTCAAAATTCGATGTTCTTTCAATTCCGTTTACTTTCACAATTCTAAAATCTCGCTAGCCCGTTTTGGGCTGCGACAAATATAGCCGTATACATCCTGACAAAAATCGTCAATTTCTTTTGGCAATTGTTTGCGGGCAGCACTAGCACATATGCGAATGGAATGGCATGAACAACCAAGTACAAAAAACTTGAGCAGTCTTCAGACAGCTTCGCCTAACCACCACCCCATCATAACCGACGCATTGTCTGCGGCAAATCCTATTAGGTTTGCCTTTGGATCTCCAATTTCTTGAAAAAGTAGTGCAGTTATGGTCCGGTAAATATCTTCGGCTGTACATCGCTGAACTTCTATAAGTTTCAAGAAGGAGTCTCCTACAGGAAAACTGTCTTCTCGATCAACACCATTCAGATTAAGATGGCGAACAACTATAACCAGGCTCTTTTTGTTACACAAGTCTGTGCTTTCATCAACTATTATCGACAATTTCGGCTTCTTGATGATTTCGCACAGATCTTCGAAACCAACTTCACCAGGACCTCTAAATTGTAGCAAAAACGGTACAATTGTACCGCGTTGGCAACGCTGCTAAGAACCCTTGATTAACCCTTGGTATTCTTTGTCCTGTGGTGGCACAGTGGGTTTGATCTTAGTTAAATAATAATGGACCCAAAGCTCGGACTCAGTTGCGGCAACACAGTGCAGGGCCGAAACAAGGACCTTAGTAGTCAAAAATGGTCGTTAATTGAATACATAAGAATATATTCTTTGTCAGATGTATAAGGAAAATATACTTAAAGTAATCAACATGCCGATAAAAAGTATCATAAAGAGCCGCCTTGCATCATAAGAAACATCTATAAACATAAAATGTTTAGGCATAATAGAAAGCCCAAAGAAGAGAAGCCTCCATAGTTGGTGCAGTTACATCTAAATCTGGTGCAAATATAAAGGATAAAACCACATATCTAGAAAGGCGGAAGAAGTGCTTCAAAAGACTCCCCGATTCTGAAAGACAGATGTTTGTCGATATCAGTAAGCAGCTGTTCCGCATACTCCCGAAAATCCTCCAGAGCCTCATTTCACTTAGGGTAATTATATAAAAAAGAGAAGTAGTGAATGAAAGATAACAAGGCAGGGTTGAAAGGTAAGACGACTTTGGCTCTATATTCAATATTTGCTCGTTTAGACTACGTAGCTAACACCAAAGGATCAGAAATAAGGAAAAACCTTCCTGTGTTCCATTTACAGAGGAACCACCCTTTTGTCAGTTACGGGCAAATTATTGACTTTGACCTTAGTCGACACAAATATGCAATTATTCCATTAATATCACCGTAACCAGCAAGTAAATCTTTGCAAAATAGGTCCACAGCAAAGCAGATTTTTACCCTTTGCCATACCATAGGAAAAGCCCAAGAGCTCTGTAGGTTTTGTAACAAAAACTTAGTATTTTCAATTTCAATGGAGCCAGAATTTCAAATTATACTTCCAGTTATATGCATATGTTGTTTTTCTTGACTTGGCTGACTTATGTCCTCGTGAACAGTTGTCAAAGTTCCCCTTCACCAGAAACAAAGCTCTGCTGCTCCTCCCAAACTTTTCAACACCAAGATCAAACTCAGCATGGTTCAAAGCACATACCATCTCTGCTCTGGGATGCAATTTAGCGTCAATGCTCAAAATGACTGCAACTTCACAGGAGATGTCATCCTAATGTGTTTTAGCTGAGCTTGGAGCTACCCTCATCCATCTGTTAGAAGAAGCATTGAACGAGTGACTGCAAGTCGGTTGGAGAAAAGGCCAGGATTATGGCCACTGAACTTACAAATTCTACGACAAATTCAACTGCTATTAGTATGTTTGGGTAAATAGGCAAAGCTTTCAAATGTTTTACATATTTGCGGTATACGGTGACTGATATTGGATTAGTCGAAGCAAAAGTTCATTTACCCCCGTGCCTGTATTTGAAATATTAAAAATATCAGAAATACTTTTAAACGAAAAGAGTAAAAAAAAAACTACCTTCAAGTTTAGCTTCTGCTGTTAGACGGTTATAATTAGCGAGAGCTGCGTTTTCAAGGCACTTTCGTATAAGTCCGCGGACTTCATCGGCAGGAACTGGTGTCATACAATCTTTCATCATAACCTAAAAGATTATATAAATAAATATATTTTATTCGAGGATGCATGTACTTCCATCCTTTAAAACGGAGTGCGGGGGGGGGGAGTAATATTTTGTACTAATATTTTCAATTTTTTAGGGTGTAATTCCAATATCATAATAGTAAGAAAGAAGGATTTATTGAAAAAAAAAACATATCAACAAAAAATTATTGCTTCCTCCCCTAAAAAGCAAAGCTTGTTAGTGGGGGAGGTGAGAAAACAAAATCCTTAAAACAAAGAAAACTTGGTCACCGACACCACTAATACCATCACACTAAACAATAAATATAAAATAATATCATATATTATACTTCCTCTGGGAACATCATATCAACAAAACTCTCACAATAATTAAATCAATCAATCAGTCAAAACTCATATTCAGCAAAAAGCAGCTCCTTAATGATTTTTCTAAAAATATTGGGGTCACCGATAGTCTTAATATCACTATTCAAATCATTCCATTTCCGCGTACCTCTATAAAAAACAGAAAAACATGAACGGGAAGATATACCTCTAGGTACACAGAAGTCCCGCGCTACCCCTTGTATCATGAGAATGAACAGTAGACCTAATGGACAATAAATCACCAAAACAACGAGGCTGAACATCCTGCTGCAGTCCAAAAATAAACCACAATACATAGAATTCATGAAGGCCTGCAGCCGGCAAAATCTTTTAAGTTGGGTAAATTTCTCGAACAGACATACGTGGAGATATACCGGCTAAAATTCTTACTGCATGATTTTGTAGAACTCTTATTGGTTTTAGGATAGAAGAAAAAGTAGAAGTATCATATTACTAAGTAATTTGCTACCTACAGAGACCAGACTAATCCCTCAATAATTACAACACTCACTTTTATCACATTTCTTATAAAGTGGCTTAATTAAGGTTTTCCTAAAATCGTTAGGTACTTCCCCTTTTTCAAAAATCATATTCATAATCTTCAGTAACTTATTTCCAACCTCAGGGCCACCATATTTAAGAAACTCATTTACTACCCTATCAGCACCTGGAGCCTTATTATTTTTTAATCCACTCACAAAGCAAATCTTCTAACCGTGGTTTCTATATTTTCTTTTTATAAATAAAAGGAAAGGAAGTGTGGTCTAAATAGGACTTACAAGGTCATTTTTTTTACTTATCAAGTCACTCTTCAGGCACCAAAAACACACCCAGCTTAGCGAAAAAGCCGTGGTTAGTGCCACCCATCGTTTAGTTCGGAGGAGTTCTCATAAATCCTTTTCACCATCAGTTATTCCCACATTCTAAAACAAAATGATGGATAGACGCCGTATAAAGACAGAAAATTTCATTTCTAGTTAAAAAGAGAAGTTGATCCCTAAGAAGGATCCGCATCTATTTCATAAGGATAGATTATAAAATAGGCATTAACCTTACCTGTTCCAGTAATGATAAAGTAGCTTTTAAGGCTCCTTCAGGACGTCCGAAAGGAAAGCATAGTCTAAAATATACAGAATGTATAAACTTCACACTCATACCTACATAATTTTATGTACATGATTTAGATACATAATTTTCACATTAAGAAATTATTAATATTGGGTTCTATAGGTGGTAAGAAGGTTGACACTTGTCACCTTTGTAAGGTAAAAAGCCATAAACATTATTTTGCTATGCATAAAATAATACAGAATATACGGAATAATATAATATAGAAAAAGCGGTACAGAACAATACAGAAAAATTACATAATATAATACAAAGTAATATAAAAAAATACAGAAAAAGTAGCAAAGAATAATGAACTTTTGCTTCTTCTTTTTTTTTGCAACTGGAAGAAGGAGAAGATTTTGCCATCTTCATTAAAAATTCAACTTATATTAAGGCAATATTAAGGAGAAAAGTTTACAACTCGAGACTTGGAATGAGCCCTGTTGTTGAACCCTCTCAGCCAATGAACCGGAAACTATTTGTGACTCGGAAGTAATTATATTTTATCTTCAGTATAAAGATCTTTTGTTTTAATTGTAACACTAGTTTTTCTACTGATGATGGCCACTGTATATGTGATCGAAATATCCAGAATTTTTGTATATACTTCACTGTCTAATAAAAGGACTTATCCCTATTTAAACTATTATTTGTTCTTCAAGAAAATAATCATAATGCACCTCTACACATTGGAGGGGACAAGGTGGAAAATCTCCCAAAATTCTGGTCTCAAAGGTACCCCCCCCCCATAATACCGATACAAATTAATTTAAACTGACAAAAAAATTTGTTTTTACCTTCTTTTTCCAGGAAAAAGAATCCTCCAAGCCCTCCCCCCCATTAGGGATGGACCTGGGTACAGCAATACTATTATGTCACTTAAAAAAAGAGTCCAAATAATAATTATTATGCTTAAAGTTAGATTAACTTCACCCTTTATAACCTGCTCTAATCTAGTTTTCTTACCAAAAAAAAAAAAATAAACCTTAAAATTTTTTATCGTATGCCTGATGCAAAGTTTTGCAACAGGATGGGATGTTTTGTTTTGTTTTCATCATCGGTGGTGCAGCTGCGATAAGCCATGCAACGTTGTAACGTTTTGGCTGCTTTCATGTGTATTTCTAATTTAGTTAATCCTTTGTGCTTAAAGCATTCCTTGCTTGTATTAGTTATATTAGTCAAGAGACAATTAAAAAACTGATAAAGCTTGAAACATGGCCCGGTCTAAAATAATAAAAAAAATTACAAAAAGTGAAAAAAATCAAAAGCGCTATCTAGCGACGCTCAATTTAGCGACGTTATCAAGTTAACTCATTTGTTCGGCTTTATGAATACAACTCAACTTGAGCATGAGTGCCTGCACAAAATTTTCAAAGGCGGTAATCCGAAAAAATGGTTCGGAACAATAAATTTTTTATAAAGCATCACATTTCCCCTAAATGTTCTAAAATTTTGCACTTATTGTCTGTTTTTGGTCTTTAGAAGGGGCATATTCTAGATTCGACTTTTTTTCTTGCAGGCGCTCTTGATCAAGGCTGAGTTGGTCGAGGCACTGATATTCAAGGCAAAATAATAAAGATCGTCAAGAGATACTGATGGCACGCAGGGCACTGAATCGGCATTTTACCTGCTAGATCTATTTCTAAAGCGTAGGTAGCAAGCCTTTCAACCAACCCTGTGGCAGCTTAAATATTCCAGAACACAGCTAAAACTGTATTAAACTGTTGATGATGTATAAAGAATGAATGAAGCGATATCACTCGCTATGCCAGATGGATCAACATAGGCAGGGCGTTAAATATTATGATAATCAGGGCAAAGGAAAAAATTCCTGCAACACCACGCATCAACATGCAACAACATGCAACACCTGAGCATAAATTCCTGCAACACCACGAGTTGTAGTTTAAACCACATAGTGATGAAAGCAAAGGATTTTTCAGATTCAGTCGATGATATTACTTCTTGTTTAAAAGCACCATTTTAAAGTTCAGTGTTGCCTACTGTAGTTAGTGAGAATTGTGTTAATCTCAATTCTGACGCAGCATTTATTCCTGACAATTGGTCCAACCAATTACAGTAGCTGCAAAACTTTTAGGAGGTACACATACCCCCACAGGCACTGGAAGCATCACCAGAATTCCAAAAGCAACCCTCTAAAGAGTTTACACATTTAGAATAAACAGGGAAATAACACACTGGTTGTTTTTTGTCAAAAGCCCCGTATCAAAATTTCTAAGCGTTCAAACCGTATGCAAATCACATAGGAATTCAATAAAACAAATTTTGCATCATGTTTGTCATTAACATAATGATGGAAAATCCTCAATTCTTAGAATTTTTTTTTCAGGCCTTCATGAAATCCAAAACATTGTTCTTTTAAATTTTATTCTATAAAAAACCTTGTAAAATCCTTCAATATAATAATAGTTTCCCTCCCTCAATCTAGTCCGGGCACTGAGAGGCAACTTATAAATTGTAATTGACAGTGCCTTTAATTCTTTGAGTGTTGGAAATCTACACGTTGAAACAAGAGAATTTAGTTTCGAAACCTACTTAAACTTTGCTTCAAGAATGTAATTACTTTTATTTTAAATCCTTAAATGCTTATAAATTTTTATACAAGTTGTTTTTTTTTCAAGGCTAGAAGCATTTTCTTATTTCTGAAATTGTCCCAAAGTACCTTTCAAAGGGTGAAGTGATAATCTTCCTGAGTGTTAAAAATAATACAGAGCTTTTAATTTCACACAACTTTGTGGCCATTACTAGTTTTTATTTAAGAAAAATTGACCCCTGTTTTGCTTGTTGAATTCTTTTTTAAATGTACCTCAAGTATCTCCCTCCAAAGGAATATTATGCTCTTAAGAAGTAAAGGAAAGCTCCTATCCCAGAACGTAATTTAGTCTCAGTCTCTCTCCATTATCAGACTTCTGGATATGCCAGTAGGATGAGCAGGTAGATTCATGGAGATGGTTATTACAAAAAACAGGGCTTAATACTACTACTACTACAAAAACTACTACTACAATTAACAACTCACCGCAGTACCAAGCCACCTGAGGCCAACACAGCTAACGCACGCTCCTCTTCCATCCCAATCTATTCGAACTCCCCCTCTTTACACCCTCCCAGGAAGTTCCCATTTCCTTTAAATATTTCTTTATGACGTCGTCCCACCCCAGACGAGGAGGATCCGCTTTCCGTTTAGCCCTAGGCGGATGGCCGAAAAGAACAATCTTCGGCAATCTGTCATCCTTCATCCGCACAACGTGCCCTAGCCACCTCAACCTTTCTTTCATTATAGCCCTAGAGAGCGGTATTGAACCACATTCTTCGTACAGCCTAATGTTTGAAACACAGTCAGTCAGTCGGGTACCCAGAACAATCCGTTAGCAATTTCTCTGGAAAACATCTAGCAAATCTTCATCCGCTTTTCGGAACGCCCATGCTTCAGAGCCATGTTTGACCACTGTCATCACTATAGCTTCTAATATTCTAATCTTAGGTTTGCAGACTTATCTTCCTATCCTTCCAAGAAACACATATTTCGCTCATTACGGTAGTACTTCGCCTATTTAAAAATCATTAATACAGAAGAAAAATAAAGCAAAAATATAGTTCCATAAAACTAGAAACAAACTAAAACAAATGCAATCAATTTCGAAATTTTACCTGAAATTTGTTACTTGATTTTCCAGGATGATCCTCAGTCTGTCCTTGACCTCCTGAAATTTCTCTTTTTCCTCATAAACTACTGTACCAACCCCATCCGGCCTAAAAAAGAGAACAAATTTATTTATATATTCAATTTTATAAGAAAAAAAGACGAAAGTTAACATCACTGCCTAATCAATACTTATCGGCCTCGAAATTAGATTTTAATTCGACCATAAATTCGGCCTGAAATAAAATTAAATTTTAATTTCAAGCTAAAAGAAATATTTAGCAGTGAAAAAGTTAAAGATTTAATTATTGATTTCTCAGAACTTAGAATTGTATTATATTTATAAGACTTTGAATGGCCGTTCAAGCTAATATCTTCTCGACTGTAGTTTATTCTAGCCTATTGGCCTATTAGATTATTTATACTAGCCAAAATAGAGTGTTACTGAAAAAAAGGGAACCAGTGAGCTTTTTTTTCTGCTTTTAAAAAGAAAGAAAAATAAGTTTTTTTTTCTAAAAAAGGGCATTAGGTAAGATTTCTGATCAAACGAGCTCTCTCACAGCTTACTACATCCATCTATTCTATGTAACAGGGCGGGAAAAATTAAAACCATAAATTACCTGCTTTAGTAGAAATGAAACAACATTTGCGTGGAACTTGCTTTCTATCTTTTGATTTTGGACTTTCATATTGCAATATTAGCCTAAGATAAAAATTAAAGAGCGCAGAAATTGTCCAATATAAATTTTGGTAGAAACTGAAAGTCCTTGGTGAAACTTATTAATATACGCTGCATGTTACGTCTTATTCTAAGAAACTCACATTGCAATTTCAGCCTCGTATTTCTGATTAATGACTAAAAAATCATTAAATAACAAATTTGTTAAAAAAAATACTAATTATGAAATTAGACTAGTAAAACTAAATTACTTGTTATCAATACAAATATACTGAATACAAAAAAACGATTGGGAAAGTTTTGAAGAAGTCTATTGAATTGTTGATTTTTACGAAATTTTATTTCATTTTTTTTAATTACTTTTGGTTTCAAGTAAAGTGCAAATATCACTCTACCCTTGAGGTAGGTTTGAAGAGGGTCGGCAACACCGGATAGAAATAAGCTTGTGAAAATCAGAACTAACGAAAGTGCTGTTGATAGTTCAGAAGTGAGAGATTTGCCTGGTAAGGATGAGTTAGAAACGGTTTAAAAAGGTTTGAAAATTAACAAGTGTTCATATACTGAACATATAAATGAACATATACTGAACATATAAATGAGTTTTTGAAGTATGGTAGTTACGAAGTTAGCGATAAGGTACTGAAAATTTAAATATGTTTTTTGATAAAGGAGAAGTACTTAATGATTTATGGAAAACTTTAATTAAATCCCTTCAAAAGAAATGTAATTATGTAGTAATTATAGAGCTTTTTTAGAAGCAAATTCCTAAACGCCTGTTTTTGTTTTTCCGTTAATGCCTGTTTTTTTTAGAAAGCAAATTCCTTAGAACGATGGTAGATATTAGACTAAGAGATGCTGCACATAAAGCTTTAAGAGAAAGTCGTAGGAAAGAGAGAGGATGTGTCGTGTCTACCTAATTTTAATTCTTAAATAATAATCGAGTCTGAATCGTCTGAAGAGTCTGAACCGTCAGAGCCCTTTAATCTGGAGCTTTATATATTATGAACAAGCATTTGCTTCAGCTGATAGAAATTTTTTATTGAAAGTCTTATCCTTTTACGTTAAAGCAATTAAAAATAAACTTCCGACACTTATCACTAAGCGCACAATATAAAATAAAATTGCAAGCTGGGTTTATAGACATCAAAAATTGAAAATGTCGTCAAATTCCCTTAGCATTTATGACACATGTGAATTGGGTCCGTAATAAGCTAAATTCATAGTTCTCTTTGTCATCAAAAGTAAAGGGACCATTTGAAAGTTATTGTTAAGACCAAGGATTTTTTTTCTCCTTTATAATACCAAACTGTACCATAGTACATTTCAATTCTTTTCAAATACAATCTGAATCGTTCTGGAGGTGTGACAGTCAATATTTGTGGCTGACAATCGTATTCTTACTTAACAATCAGAATCAGTGTCTGACAACAGTAATGCTTTTGTCAGTCAGGATTAACAATCAAACATTCGATTCCTTGTAATCCAAGTTAATTTATATAGAATGATATAAGCAAATTCGACAAGAGTAACTCTAATAAGAAAAAAAAAGAAAAGATTAAAATCAAAGATTAATCTATCTCGTCCAAAAGAAAAAAAGAACAATGGTTCTGCATATGTCTTATCTTTTGGTTTTTCTATATGCAAATGTTAATGGGAATAAGTACTGTTATAGCGCCACCATTCGCCATTATTAACACTACTGCTAAAACAACTGTGTAACAGCTATTTATTTGTCTCTTGTTGTGCCCAAAACGGTGGGTCGTATCTCTCACTTTTAAAATTTTACTAATTTAATGATCCCGATGGAGAGCGGGTCTCCATCGGGATGAGTAAAGGGGCATGGGCTATATAATAATTTTCTCTCCAAATTATTGGGGAGCAAATGCCCCCCCCCCGAAACAACGCCACTGGTAAAGGAGCTCTAACTTATGCAATTTGCCCAGTAATGTCAGCAGTTTGTTTGGAGTGGAATAACGAGTTAAAAAGGACTGTGTCTTAAATATATATGGATGTACTTTTTTTTATATTTCATCCTAAGAAACACAACAGAGGCCAGGGAAGAAAATGGTTACAAACGTGATGGTAAAAATTCCGTCAACTAAGATTCCGCTAAACTTAGATTGTCCTAGATAATACTGTTAGCAAAATGAATGAACGTTTGAATATTTTAAGCTTTCAGGGTAAGTGAATAGGTTTAAAAATTAATGTTAGGCCACTTATATTAGAATAAATGAGAATTCTTACAAGTTTCCCCATGATTTTCATTATTTTATTGAAGGGGACAGGAAATTAGGGCGAAAAATGGGAAACAAAATACTAAACAACAGCAAAACGTCAAAAATAAAGCTGAAATACAACAAAACGGAAACGCTGACTTTATAATTTGCTTATAGACTCAGTTTGCTATTAATTTAAAAAACTTCTTCCACAAAATAAGTTTTTCAAAGAAAAGTAAAAAACTCCATTAAACCAAACATGAGCAAAAATAAAATCAAATAATCTACTAAGCGTGAAACTACCACAAATCAGCATCGATAAATAAATGAAACCCAAAATTACCAGAAATTACAATAGATGACCAAGTCAAACTCAAAACGAGCAGAAATTAACACGAGTAGGGCTCAAAACCCCTATGCCTTCCCAAGGCCAAAACATAATTTGCACTTTACTGAAAAAATATTAATGTTTTTACTTTTATAACTTTAATAAATCTAATAATATTAACATTTTGATTATCTTTCGTTTTTACCAAAAAATGTAGTTTTTTTATATAATTTGCTGATAGACTTAGTTCACTGTACTTTATACCTTTATTTTCATCAAAAATTCTTGTATTTTTTTGTCATATTAAATGACTCATCTTTTATTATTGTAGACTGAAAAACAGACAATATTCTTAGGCCTTAGACGGTAGACTCAGATCATTTCAAGCCACTCTTTTCAAAATCATGCTTCGAAACTCAAACTTTTAATAATCCTCTTACAGAACCTTTATCAAAACTTTAAGTATCTGTCCCGTATTGACGCCCTTAGGCCATAGTAGACTTTAATTACCATCATAAAATGGCATCTCTCATTAACCCTAGTCCCTAGTCAAAGCATGTTCTACAAAAGTTCCGTCTGATCTGATGATTGAAAGTGAAGGGCCGATGAGAAGTCTGAAAATTAAAGTTTAGGATCGTTCAAGATGACGCTGACATTCAGCAGATTTTCTAATAAGCCGGTTGAAATCCTGCATTTATAAACTACGACATTTGAGTTTTCAAATGCTTAAAGAACTAAAAGGAAAAAAAATAAAAAAAAAGGAAATAAAGTGGTTAATTGATTCACAAAAGAGAATAAATGAGCAATAATAGCTTACCGAGCAGGAACTAATGTATCACCACCAGTGTGCCTGGAAATAAAAACAAAGTAAAAATTTAGATTTGGGCAGTTTCATGGATGGCGCCCATATGGGGGGCAGAGGGGGATCCAGTCCCCCTTGGCTGAATGATGCTGCCTTATATTTTTTATTTTTGTTTTGATATTTCTATTATACAGCATTGGAAGTGCCGATTAGACCAGGTAAGCCCCCCCCCCCCTCCTAAAATTCAGCTTATGGGCACCAATGGGCAGTTTATCTCTATATTGGGATAGATCAATCAGGAAAGGATAAAAAGCAGAAACAAAGCCTATCCCTTTTATAAAATTTTATATTTGGAGAAAGAGACTTTAATTCTCCAAAAATCAAAAACGAAACCTCAACATACACTGAAGAGTGATTTTAATCAACTTCAAATGAACAGAGGTTATCTCACATGACACGAGAGTCAAAACCCCCCAGTCCCCCAGTATATATTAAACTGTGGAATATATCTTTCATCGGAAATACAAAGTGCTTAGACTGTATGGCATTTGTTCCAGCAAATGCTTATTTAGAATTTATAAGTGCCATTTCTTTGAAATATAGGATTCAAGCTTAACATTTCACTGTTTAATATTTAATCATTTAAGCAATCGACAAATGACACCATGTAAGTACTCATAAGGGGAAGGGTTCCAGTCCCGTATTCTGGCAACTTATAAGTACTTTAAATTGAAAAATCGTTTTTAATGTTCAGAAATTTCCATTTAATGCATGTAATATGAAGTAACCCAATACATACCCCGAGGTTAATGATAGATGCGTCGAGTATATGCATACCAGAGGTACTTTTAAAGTAACTTAAACAAAGTTTATGAACAAAATAAAACGACTCGGTAAGAAATTCCTTAAATCTGAGTGCTATGGCAACACTGAAACTTTACGTTCATGCACAGAAAAATCGTTAATATCTAATAAAGGTAAACCATAGACACATTCTGACAGTGATAGCAGATAGCATTACTTTTCGAGTCATCCTAGGATCTGTCCCCAGTCCGTTACTATCATTAATGCTTACTAACTTTGCTAATAAAACCCATCCTTTGTAGCCAAATAAAGGAGGAAATAAGTCTAGTAAATTTTTTATTAGCGTTTGAGGACAAATCCATTAACTATTTCTTACTGGAGTTTGACAGTCCAAAGGTCAAATAACCATGCCTTCGGGCGTGACGACCCCCCATGCCAGCCCCCAGGACAAGGACTGCAACCTATGCAAGGTGCCCAGTGTTAAGATATAAGGTTTTTACGGGAAGAGTTGTCGTAAAACTTTGGAGGGGGCTTATTCAATTGGCAATCAAAAGTTCCAGCGACCTTTTTAAGATTCAAAAGTGATTGGAGGGCAACTACCCCCTCCTACACCCCTTTTCACTGTTGTTAGGGAGGAGGCATATGCGTCACAGGGTACATTTGGATGCCCAAAACATCCGAACTCCCATTGAGCCTTCAGGTAAATGCTGAATTGGTTATAAGGAAGGGCGGAGGGGTGGAGGTTGATATTGATAGTTGATCCTTCTTGATTTCTAGGTTTATTTCTGGTCTACGCTGTTATTCTATAAGTGAAGAGCAAGATTAAATCCCAATTTCAGCAGAATTTATTCCGTATAGGAGGGAGGCTACCCCTTCCTCATTCCCCGTTGTGGTCGTAAAAACTTCGGAGGATACTCATTCGATCGGAAATTAAAGTTCTAGCCCTATTTAAAATTTGAAAGTGATTGGAGACCAACCAACCCCTGTCTTAATGCTGTTTTCGATATCTATTCCTTTTGTTACCTCTTAGGACATCTGCAGAAACAAAAACAACGCAAAGAAGAAAAAAACAATGACAAATAGCAGCCAGAGGAAAACAGAAAAAAAAAATCATGCAAATATTTCGGTTGAGACCTCCGCTCAATCGTCCTCAGTGCAGAATAATATTAAAAAATGCAAATAAAAGTCCAAAAGACAATATAAAAACCAAACCTCAAAATAAACATTGCAAATAAAACAAGGACTCTTTCGAAGCACCCATGAAAAAGTAACTGAATAAAAAATACAATACTGATTGTCATTTCACAATTTCATTTTATGTAAAGCATTCTTAAAGGTTAATCGTCCGTTCTTACGGTTAAAGGTTAATCGTAAAGGTAAAGCGTTCTTAAAGGTTATTGTCCTCGTTTCTCTCTTATTTAAGATTTTTTGTTTTGTTATGATTAGCCAGTGTGGTCCCAGAAATTATGTATTATATATATATATATATATATATATATTATATATATATATATATATATAAATAATATAAAATTATATATAATATATATATATATATATATATATATAATATAATATATATATATATATAATATATATATATATATATACATATATATATATAATAACTATATATATATAAATATATATATAATATAGATATATATATATAATATATATATATATATATATAATATATATATATATATATATAATATATATAGTATATATATATATATATATATAGAACATATTCACATAAGACACATTCAAATATTATAAAATGTTATATAGCTCTATCCAGGGCCGTATCCAGGATTTTTGTTCAGGGGGGGGGTTTACTAATTTTTGACTTTTTTTTGGGGGGGGGGGGTTTACTAATTTTTGACTCAGTTTTCGACTAATTTTAATGATTTTTACCTAGGTTTTACTAATTTTCGACTTATTTTCGAGTCGGTCAAAAATTTCGGGGGGGGGGGGAGGGGAGGGGTTCAAACCGGGTAACCCCCCCCCCCCCCCCCCTGGATACGGCCTTGGCTCTATCCCTAGTTTAAAAAATTACTATTTATGAATATTATTAGTGTTGCATTAAAATTTTGTACTTTTCCTGTGGCTGCTCAATTTTGGGTGTGTGGGAATTTGCCATGGGAGGAGGTGGAATTATCCGGGGGGAATTTTCACGGGGGATTTTACGGGGGTGGAGACTTTCCAGGGGGGGGGGAAAACCGTGTCCCTTAAGGATTAAGCACTTTTACAAAGTTATGTTCATGAATTTATGACAAACGTTGAGGGGTAGTGATGACAACCTTTTCGTGGTGCCCTTAACAGTAGTAGGCACAAGTAATGGCGTACTACTGCAGATTTCGGTCACCTTTCAGTCACTGGCCGTCCTGCCCACTGCCTGACCATGAGGCAGGGGCTATTTTATGGATATGATGCCGAGATTGGATGAACTGAAACCCAGCAATGGCTGCCAGAGTCATGCCCAGGCGCCAACACCTCTGGAAATATGAAGCGTCAATCATGGCTTAAGAAAATCTCCCTTGAGAAGCAATCCAAGGAAGAAAGAATTTCTCCAGCTAGTCCTGGTTGTGAGGATCAAGTACCGCCTACCTCGCCCAGCCTGAAGCTGGCAAGTGGGGTTCTAGGGATGGGAGAAAGGTCTCCAACATAGTGGAAAAGAAGATGGGTCTGTCCTATCTAAGAATTCCACACCCAAGGGAATACCAACAGTTTTTCATTGGAATGTGAAAGCGATGTGCCTTTATGGTTGAGGCCTTGCCTCAGTTTTGTTGGTCCGACCATAATAATAAATAAATAATAATAATAATAATAATGAAACAATTTGAAGTGGACAAATCTACCATAAAAATAAAGTTTTCGGGAAATGATTGATGACAGACCGAATTTCATTTTAGTGCAATAAGGTTAGAGATTATTACTAATTAATGTTAGATGCGCTATGAAGTTTTGAATTTTATTTAAATTAGTTATCAACTGAAGACGTGGAACGTGCCTTTTGACTTTTTACGATCAAATATGCTAACGTTTCATAGCTGAGCTCCCTATTCATGAATCTGAAATTAGTGTTTGGAAGAAAATTAGCTTCAATTGCTTATTGATTTTTTGCTCATATTACGAGTAAACACATGTCTTATCTTTTTGGCTAAATGAAGCAATAGCTTCAGAAAGAGAGCATGCTCACAAATTCAAATTATATGGGAGAGCATGAAAACGTTTTCTAATGATTGGTAAAACACTAAAATTCAATAAACTGTACCGTAAATATCGGGCGTCTAAGACTGTTCAGCTTATGATCAAAGAGTGTTTTATTCATTATAATCAGGCCCAAAATATCTTCATCTTCTTTTACATATGCTATAGGCTCACTCCATTACTGTGATAAAAGTTTTTTGTAACAGATAAAATAAACATAAATATGGTGTGGGACTTGCTTTACGAACGAAATATATGTTTACATGATCCTTTTAGCCTAATAGGGAAAACTTGTTTTTTTACGTTATTTATCTTTTCTTGAATTTTGTACGTGAATTTGGCCCCTTTTGCGATAAAAAGAAAAATTAAGAGCAGAAAAACAAACCATAAATGTACAACAAAACAAGTTTTTAGTTTTACATACATTATAGATTTTGCCTTTTTAACAAAATAGGCAATCAAATCGTCTTTACATGTTTTTTTTTTTCATTTAGTCCTGAATGTGTCTCTTTTTTGTGATAACTTTATTTTTGAATTAATTTTTTAAAATTTAAATTTAAATGATAAATTTAACTGAAGTAGTAGCCTATAATCTATTTACAAAAAAAAACACAAACAAAATCAATGGGTAGCACACCAGAAGCGTTGCTTGTGAGGGTGTGCCACTAGCAAGAAAATAATAACAACAACAAATTTGAGCAAAGGACACTCAATACAACTAAAAAATGGCATCATGCCGAAGCAACAATAAACCTATAAAAAATATTAGTAACAAAAACCAACAACTCAATGAATAATACAAAAAAACAAGAACAAATATCATTACAAACTTTATAGCCATTCAATTACGATCCGTTTCGAAGGTGGGCTTACCTAGCAGCCCCATACGTAGCTCGGATTTAAAATTGATTAATGTGTAATTCTTTAACACTAGGACTAAGCTTATTCCAAAGCTTAGCCCAGTGGTTCCTGGGCCATGCTCCACCTAAGCATTTCTAAAATCCTGATGTTCCCCTCGTAAAATTCAAATTTTGTTATTCAAATGTTTCGTGGATTCACCTGAAGGAAGCTTAAAAAGCAATTAACTTGGTGTTTTTTGGGTCGTCCCCTAGCCATATTCTATTCGAATTTAAAATACTGTCTGAATAAAACACATTTTATGCAATGTATAACGTCATTGCAATACTATCATGTCTCTTTTTTGCTATTTAAATGCATTTGAATGTGACGACATTCCCATGAAAATGTTTTTTTTTTTTTTTTTTTTTTTTTTTTTTTTTTTTTTTTTTTTATCAAAATTAAGGCTCTAAAAGATAATCAGCCTAAGGGTGCATGTTCTGCCTAAAACCCCCTAAAATGTTGCCATGCCCCACTGATGGGGCCTGGGGCGCACGTTGGGAATCATGGACTTAGCTCCTCTATAAATAACTAAACAAGTAGTTCTACTTGATACTAGACGAGGAAACTCAATATCTCCTCTTAACCAAGTACTACGAACGTTAGTGGATGTTAGATCTATAACAAAATACTCCTGTAAAACAGTCTGGAAGGAGCCCATTACAATACTTATAAATAAAACAATGGCATGAAAATAACGCAATACACCTTCATACATTATATTAGAATTACTACATACTGACCTCACCAAAGCCCGATTCCCCATTATGATCGAATAGCATTTCCGTAGGACACGTACTGGGGAAGTATTGAAAGGAAAGAAGCAGGCGATACAGACGAGTAGTAACAAAAAATTCGAGTGTATCAGAGAATAGACAGTAGCCGTAAGATTCATGAAAGAAAAATATGCTTTAATTTACGAAGAACTCCTAAACTACGTGATAATATTTTACTAATATCTTTTACATGGTCCTTAAGTGATACATTTTCATCAATGTTAATTCTAAAGCACTTAACAGACCTCAGCTACCACGTAATTTCATTCTGAGATGCTGTTTCTGTGATCTTAGAATAATAATTCAAATACTGCGAAAAGGTAACATAATTTGACTTGCAAAAACAAACAGTTGTTAAGTGGGAGCAACACGCATCAATATCATATAATCAGCAAATAAGGGTGAAGTGTGCTACTAGTCCCAGAAGATACATGATCAATTAAACAATTAATTCTAAAAGCACTTGTAACAGAATTAGGTAGATAGTTGATATTACAAAAATAGGACTAAAATTGTGGTGTCCCTGAGGGACACCACAATTAAGGAAATTTTCACTTGAAGAGAATCCATTCAGTTAATCATACTACTCTCTGTTCTGGAGGTAATCACAAAGCAAATCCAAGGTAGCCGTTCTTAAATTTACAAAATAACTTCTATAATATAAAATTACTTAATAATTTAAAGATAAAGCTATCTTTAGATTCATTTTAGTAAAGCTAATCACCAGCTAACTTTGCCATTTATCACATATGATGCACGTTGCAAGTGTAACAATATAATAATTATTTCTAAAATATGATTTTTTTTAGTCCGTTTTTTTTTTACATGTTCTACAGTAAGTGGTGGAAAGCACTTTTTTTTTTTTTTTTTTTTATCAAATCCAATTTTTTTACGCTTTTTATTTACTATCGACTTCCATTTTTCAGGTTTATATAAATTAATTAATATATAGAATATAAACCAATACAAGTTACAATCGATAAAACATAGAGTATGATCACATCATAGTTGAGCTACATACTTGTTTCCATGGACATGAGAAGCACAATAAGCAAAGCTAATGTGCAACAGCGTTGGGTCGACCATCATGCCTCTTTCAATGCGGTCTAGTAAGTCACAAAGATAGCAAAGGTGACGATGACAACCTCTGACACCGTATCGCTCACAATATTCATCAAGAACAAACATTTGACCTGGACTAAACCAACCCTAAAATAGAGATAATTTGATATGAAAAGATTATTTCTAGAAATTGTATATTGCCCATGGTGACAAAGGAAGAACAAGAATACAGTTGAAAAAAAAATTATTGCCAATGCCAAAACGTCCACTGAACATTATTTTAGGCTCTTTCACTAGATCATTATTCTATTTGACTATTCTTTAATTCACATATAATTCTAAAGGAAATGAGATGCTAAGAGATATACTGTGTATTTTTTTCATTCGTCAAAGAATCTTTTGATAGCTTCTTATTCTTTTAGTCTTTAAAATATGGTGTTTTAGTTTTTTGGTTTGGTTAATTCTAAGTTAACAGGTGGTTAGGAGATGCAGCTACACAAATGACATGTGCTTTTTATGTGGTTGTTTGTGTTTTTTTTGTGTTTTTTTTTGTGTATATGTTTTTTTTTGTGTGTTTTTTTTGTGAAATAAAATGAAAAAAAAAATAATATAAATGAACTACACCACCTTAAAAGGAAAAGAGGATAAAAAGCAATTGAAAACATACATACTTTATATGTGTGTATACTTGCAGTATTTAGAAAAACAAAACAGAGAACATTCCATTGGGAAAAAGTAGAAACTGAAAATTTCCAAAAAAACAAGATTTTCAGAAGAAAATAAAAGATCTGAAAAATGAGCTTCTGGAGGAGGCATAGCTCGTGAAGTCCCAGGAGTGAAGGTCCAATATTAGGCAAACAGCCCATAGAATAAAGAAGTTTCTTAGAATTATTTTTAATAAAAGCCAATGTTTAGATGAAAGTCATATAAACTATCTTAAATCTGTGGGACTTGAGGGCCCATTGAAATTGATTTTTTTGGATCGTGCCCACTCAAACTTTTCTCAACCTCAAGTTTCAAAATATAGACATGTTTTGCCTTTTCTGACTCATGGTCATTCGAGGATTATTTAGGGAATGGTAAAAAAAAAACAGTACAATTTTTATCATTAAAATGCTTCAGGTGAAATTGCAACAATCAATATTCAAATATGTTTAGCATACATTTCATGTTTGTGGTACAAATTTCTCAATATACCAAATTTGAGACAATTAATTGATTCAGGCGTTTTAAAAAGATCCTTATTTTCACCACTTTTAATTCAGAACCCATATTTTTATTTTTAAACCTATTGATTTCAAATTAAAAAAAAGTCATTTGACTAAACAAGAATTTCAATATAAACAATTTATTTGGTTTTTAAGATGTACTGAAAAATTGGATAAGTTGTCCAAAAATTGGATAGGTGTCCAATTTTTAGTTAAAAACTAAAAATTGGATAAAAAATTCCAGATGATAATCTGGACTTTGAAGCCTTTTGAGTTGGCGGCAAAACCACATTTATTTGTGGTAATCTCAGTTCTTTTTAAGTTTTACTTTATTCACTGTAATTTCTATTTAATTTAATTTCTTCAATCATAACAATTTATTGCCGTTTAAATTCGATATTTTATATAAGCATAAATCTCTTAAGTTTATTTTTCACATTTTTCATTATTTTTCTTTATCTTTCATTATTTTTTTATTTTCCACTCTTTATTTTTCATGGATCATTTCTTTTCAAATCAATTAAATAACAAAAATATTTATGTCCGACTTTGATTCCAGAAAATTGTTTTTATTTGATTAAAATTAGACACCTGTTTTATAAGTGCTAATAAACAAAAATCAACTGCGTCAAAAAATATGTAAGTCTGCATTTAACTTTTACGCTATAATCTTAAATCAAAGAATTTCGCTTAATACTGCAGCAATATGCAAGCAATGTCACATTACTAAGTAAAATAAGCCGAGATGAAAGGTATATTTTGCATCTGAAAAGAAACTATTTTAATGATACCAAAAAATTTTATTTTTGTTTCTATTAAAGCTAAGAAATTAGAAACTAATAATGTTCTTATAAAATCTAAGATATTGAAAATCTTTGAGTAGTATTTTTACCCGTGTTCTTTGAATAGAATTCCTAGCAAAGTTTACAAACTTAAATAAACTTCAAAAGTTTACTAAAAAAACTGAAAAAAATAATTATAATAAAAAAGAAGTTCAAGCTGTTATGAGTTTTCCTCTCAATTAGCGTTGTAAAGACGAACTATTCCGCGACAGGTTCTTTTTTAAATCTTTTCATAAATAATCTTAAAGAGAAAAAAAAATCTAAGCGGTAGGAAGCCATTAAAAACTATGCTCAAAGAAACAAATAAGATATAATATTCAAAGCCGGTATAGAACTTTATATTATAGTCATTTGCTGCCTTTTTCGTCGTTAATTTTATTGCATAAAATCTTTTTATGTCTTTATACTATTTTCTTATTCGTATTAACTGTCTAATCTTCTTTTTTTATTTTCATCATTGACAAACCCTTCCGATAGTGAAATCAAAATGTTCGACATTTAGTAGTGTATATACTTAAGACCATATCAAGAGGGGTTCGGGAGCTTAATACCCATCCCCCCCCTAAATTTTTGTCAGACTGGTTAAAACATAACAAAAATATATACAAATTATGATGCGTTTTTTAAAGTTTTTTGTAACCCCCCTCCCGAAAAAAATACTGGATACGGCCTTGTATGTATTACTCCGATATTTATTCGCAATCTTAATTAAAAATTTTACCCGTTATTATAAATTTTATTTTCATTTTAGTTAGGAGCACCGCAATGGAGACTCATTGGGTCGAAAACTGCTTGTTAGTTCTATTAGTACCGAGAAATCTGTAAGCACTTTCTATGAAATGGTTGCTGTTATCAATCAATAAGTGATCCATCTTAAATAACTGAAAAAATATTAAAAAACTTCCTTCGAAAAGGTTAAAAATAATCTCTAAAACAAGTCTTTTAGCTTACTTATGTTTCAATTAAGACAGAACAAATGCGGGGAAATGCGGGGAAAATTAATGGAAAAGGAATTAAAGTTATTAGGAAAGCGGCAGTTCTTATATAACTGGCATATCTATGAACTGAATCAATACATGTTTCCATAACGAAAGATAGCTTTTAGAAAAAGGGGATCATATTACATGAATGTTCGACAGGGAATCTTACTCCGAACAATTGAAAAATTAAGTGTTGGAAGAAATTATATTAGAAATCATAAGTGAATAAAGAAAAAAGTTAGAATGATTTAAAAGAATTGAATTGACAAATGTTAATATAAGGAAGCCAATGCAAATTACTGGAGTAGCCATAATTTACAACTTCTGAAGGCAGAAGCCTTCCAATTCATTCTGTGTCAAGAGAACATGCTGCAGATACACAGAAAGGGAACAGAAAAGAAGAAAACTGGTATCGGATCTAAATTGGGAGTCATAAGAAATTTAGAAAAAGTATTAGAATTGTTTGTGAGAACGTAATTAAAAATTAATTGAAAATCAGACAGCAACAAGAGCAATCTTAAATTTTAATTTTTAACAAACAGCCTTTCAAATATGACAAATCCTGAAGACATTCAACATAAACTAAGTTAAAAGACGATAACAGCTGTATTAGCTTGGCAATCCTTTAAACAAAGTGAGGTGAAAAATACAAGGCAGCTATGGTACCTAACTAGAGAAAGCATGATTCATAGTTTCCTTAGAAAGCAGCCCTTTTATTAACAAAATCTCTCCAAAATATCTAAATGAATCACATATGCGACGTAAGATAGAAAATGATAGCAGCTATTCTTCTGTTAAGAAAAATAGGGAAAAATTGAGGATTATTTACGAGAATTTAACTGAAAAATTTTAGAAAGTCATGATAGTTAATTAGCTACACCTGGCTTAAGCCATACTTTTTTCTAAGTGATGAATCTTCCTGGTGAAACCCCTAGAAGATCTTTCTAATAAAGACAGAAAAATAAATAAATGACTAGGTCTAAAGTTATTATGTGAAAATTCATTTAAAAATTATCAGAAAGTAAGGATACTATTGAGAATTATACAGTAAATTTTCAAAAATTAAACGAAAAAAGAACGAAATGACTAGGTTTATAGCAATTCGATAAATATTCAATTAAGAATTGTAAGAAAGCAAGGATACCATTGAGGATTATGCACAGAAAATGTAGCTGAAAAATATATGCAAGTCTTGATAATTGTAGCAGGCATAATTTACAATTTGTTAGGGGGTTGCAAATAAAATGGTCTCTGGAAGATTGTCTACATAAAGAAGACAAAAAGGCACTAAGAGTAAAAACCACATTACAAATCACAAAAATATAAGGAAAAAGGTTGTAAAAATTCTATGATACTGCAGCTGAAAACAAAAGAATACATGGATAGCTAAGAGAGTCATAAATTCCAGATTCTTATTTGAAAAATCTTCCAAATATAAGGACCTAGAAACTTTCTAAACACAAGAAATAAATAACCATAAACAGCTATATTCAAAGTTAATAGAGAATAAAGAAAACACATCATAACCATTTATAAAAAAATAATTTATTATTATGACTTGTGAGTAATTATTTATAACTAGGCCTACAGATATAATATAAATACACATTAAGAGATTGTAAATATCAAGGAACCTGTTGAAAATTATGCACAATTTGTTTTTTCAAAAATATAGGAAAGCCACGATAATTGTAACAGGCATAACCTATTGTTGTTAAGGTAAATTTTATTCCTACATTGAAAATGAAAAGGAAAAAGGGGAAATATATTTAGGATTATTTACAAGAATATAAATGAATTTTATTTATAAAAATGATAATTAGAAGGCCATTATAAGTGATCAGTCTTCCTGATGAAAGCTCTAGAAGCAGTGGCGTAATTTTTCAAAATCCTGGGTTGGCAAACTTGGATCTAATTTTCCCGATTCAAGTGAAAATGACAGTGGAAACTGAAAAATGAGCCATATAGTATATAGCCATATAGCCATATAGAAAAATGAGCCATATAGCCATATAGTATATAACCATATAGCCATATATACCATAAAGCTAAATACTAAAGAAAACTGACCCGTTTTATGTGGATGCTTGAATTATGCAGGCTTATCTCAGTTTTGACAAGATTTTTGAAGGAACTAAATTTTGGCTGGGGGGGGGCAAACTACGGTCTGGGGGGGGGCAAACTAAGGTCTGGGGGGGGGGTCAAACCAAGGTCTTAGATGGGCAGTTGCTCCCTGCCCCATAGTAAATTGCGTCCCTGTCTAGAAGTTCTCACAAATAAAGTAAAAAAGAAAGAAATGACTAGGCCCACATCAGTTATATCGTACGAATATCCATTTAAAAATTAAGACAGCACGGACGGTGCTGAGAATTATATACAAACATTTAGTTGAAAAACATATGCGAGCCATGATAATTGTGGCACCCATAAATTAAAGGTTTTATGTCTCAGACATCTCAAAAAAACAAAAACGACGATAACAATTAAACCAATATTACAAATTATAAGAAAAAAGAGAAAAGGTTACGAAGCATTTGTGACAGTATAACTGAAAATAATAAAATATAATGGCATCTAACAGCGCTATTTATTGCAAACTCTTATATGCAAAATCTTCACAATTAAATGGTTCTAGGAAACTTTCCAAATAGAAGAAATAGTTGACCATAGCAGCTATATTCAAAGTCAACAGAAAGCAAGGAATAAGTTGATAATTCTTCTTAAAAAATAAGCTGAAAAGTATAAGAAAGTCATGGTAAGTAACTGCAACGGGTTTAAACCGTAACTTATTAAGTGAGCAGTTACGATTCTGATGAAATATTTGCTACTATGGGGGGGGGGGGGGTCAGTAGCTGCTAGACGCAATGAGGCTATAATGAACAAGAATAGAAGTTTTTGTTCTTAGAGGGCCCCAATGCCAAAACCAAGTTTCGGATCGTTCAAATGAGAAAGTAAGAAAACCAGGAGAGCCAACCAAACCTTAAATTACGTTTTTTGCATCCATAACTTGTATAATAATTTACACAAGAAAAGATACAACTAAGCAATTTATTAACATCTGACTTACTAGGTGATTTTGGGGGACTTCAAACCCTCTTGACCTTTCTGCTCGTTTCTTTACTTCATGTCGCTTATGAAATTTCGAACTAAATATCAATTTGGTTCATCCATTTAATTGTCAATTTAAGCAACTCTTAAATACTTTTCTTTTTTTTATAGAGAATACAAATTATATTTGTGTTCAAAATCTAAGGAAAAACAAAACAAAAAAAGAAGCAGAAAAACTGACTTATTTATATATAGACAAAGTGATATTTTTAGCTTTAATTTACTATCCATGAACTATCACAAGACCTAAATAAATGTCAATTTCATAATATGAAAGTGGAATATAGAATATGAATTTCGAGAGTTTTAGAACAGCTGTTTTTACATCGTAGTTTTTAATATTTTTAGTACAGTGTTGCAAGACCGTATCCAGGGGGGGGGGGGTTACCCGGTTTGAACCCCCCCCCCCCGAAATTTTTGACCGAGTCAAAAATAAGTCGAAAATTAGTAAAATCTAGGTAAAAATCAGTGTAATTAGTCGAAAACTGAGTCAAAAATTAGTAACCCCCCCCCCCAGAAAAAGTAAAAAATTAGTAAACCCCCCCCCGAAAAAAAATCCTGGATCCACCCTTGCAGTGTTGTCCACTTAAATTTTAAAGATTCAAAATAAAGGAAGACTGCACTTTCCTACAGCCATAGATTTCAAAACTGGGCCACTTCAAAGTACTAGAGAGACAGCATACCCACCAATGTTATAATTTTGAAATAGCCATCTAAATACCTATCCATCCAGTATTTTTGTCAGCTTTGGCTTTTGTAAAAATATACTAATCTAATACTGGTATTTGGAAAAAAAAAAAATAAAACATTGATTTCTATCGATTGTAAATTTGATCTTTTCGGTCCATTGGTCAAAATATTAAAAAAGAGTACAGTTTTAAGTCGCTGTGATTCCATTTTTGGTGTAAGTCTAGGAGCAGTCCAGTACACAAGGAAACATGTTAAGAAAACAATTCTTACGAATAATTATAGTTAACATATTTTGTAGAGGGAGAAACTTTATATTCACTTCTTTCACTGTTGTACAATTAGTTTTAACAAAATTCGGAAAATTAAACATGAATTCAACTACAGTTCCCGTTTTCAAACAATCAAAATTTGTGGTTAGACACCATCACTGCTTGTAACCAAAAAACAAATAGACAAATAGTGATAATTTATGTTAAGTAAGGTTAGGTCAGGTTAAGTTAGGTTAAGTACTTAAAAACGTAATAGAAAAACTGGAAATACAGTGAAAAAAGTGAAGGTAAAAGTTCTCCCCCTGCGAAAAATGTTAACTAGGATTGCATATTATCAAGTAAGAAGTGTTTTTTAACATGTTTCTTTATGTACTTGACTGCTCCTACACTAACACACTATTTTTACTTGCAGCGGAGGGTTCTGTCTATTCCTTCTTTGTTTTAAGCTATCAATATATGATATGTTCGGTTTGACTAAAATGAATAAATAATTATCAAAACACTTGGTGCTCTTTTTCCTAGTTCTTTAGAAGTTTATTATCTCTCTAGTATTTATTCACCAGACCCCCCCCTCCCCCAGGAAAGATGTTATGACAGAAATTATGTCCAAGAAATACTCCAGGCCCTCATCTTTTTTAAATATAGTTTATCAAAAATGACTGACAGCTTTTTTCAACACAAAAATCCCACATAATTAAACGAGAGATTGGATTTGGAGTTCTATAGAGGTAACCTTCCTGAAGCTGGAGTTTTATGATAGGAAATGTGTGGCTGAAATTAAGGTTTAAGCTTTAAGTAAAGGAAATGAGTTTTTATCAATGAACTTAGGTTTAACATTTGACAAAGGATGAGTATAAGTTTAAAAAAGTGCGTTTGGAGGCTCTGTTTTTCAAGGGGGGGGGGGGGGGTATATTATATATTTATTATGGGAAAATCTTTATTCGGTTTTCGACAGCGGTTGAAACGAAAATGTGACTTAGAACTAAGATTTGCTATTGCGCAATTTAGATTTTTCAGAAATTACAGTGGAATAAGGAACGTGTTGTCTTAGCGTCTGTAATGATAAACAGGAAAGAGGAATTGAATTCACATCAGAATTTCTTAGTTCAAATGTAATTACTGGCATACCACCCAATGACTTGAAAATAACACCTTAAAAAATACAAATAACACGTTCTTGATTTGCTCTATTTTTATGCTAAACTGGGAGAAATTTTTATGCAGGACAACATAGAATAAACTTTATGCGCGAACATTTTAAAATAACTATTAAAGAGCTAAAAATCATATGCTCAATTTCGGGCGCTAATTGGCGGCAACAATAGCATGCTGGATTTAAAAAATGTTTTTGAACAATGCCGTTCAAGAATTTGAAACAAACAGTTCCTCTAGATTTTGGAAAACACAGTTTTGTCTTGTATCTCCACTAGAAAAAATAGAAACTATCCGAAATAGAAACAAATTCTCCAGAAAAAAACTTGCACAAGCTCTAATAGAGCAAAATATTTTTCTAAAGAGACTAATTTTCAATTGGGTCCCCAGTAGATCTCAGAATCCCCCCCCCCAAACGTGGACTTGAGCCTGTTGGATTTCAAGGAAAACTTTTCCATGGAGCGAGGGGATTTCCAGCATAATTTGAAAAACGATAGGAAATCAAAGCTTTTTCAGAGGAAAATGTGCAAAGGAGGATTCTTCAGGTGAAGTCGGCCGCAAGAAATTTTGCAGAAGGAATGTTCAGCAAGAATGGAATTGTCCAGGGAAATTGTTCAACTGGCGGTATTCTACGAGGGAGGAACTTTTCATGGAAGAATTTCCTGGGGAGAACGAATTTTTCATGGAGGGGAGCCAAATTTCAGGCTATTATTTGAAAACAATAAAAAAATAAATAAAAACAAGTTTTTTCAACTGAAAGTAAGGTGCAATATTAAGACTTAAAACGAACAGAAACTATTCCGTATATATCCATCAGTATCTCACTCTTTACACAGCAGTTTATATATTTTTATCCTATTTATTTAACAAAGACTTTTGAAACAAAAAGGCTGTTTAATTAGACTATGAAACCTTTTTTTTTATAAATGCTAAAAACTTCATTGTAAATAGCGAGATATTGAAGAGGGGACAACCCCTCACATATATGGAATAATTTCTGTTCGTTTCAAGTTTTAATGTTGCATCTACTTTCCTTTGAATTTTTTTTTTTTTTTTTTTTAATCTAGTATTTAATCTAAGACCCCCGGAGTCCGGCAGCAGAATCACTCAAATGTGTTATCACCATGTATATCAAGATGCGTTTTTTTTTTACAAAAATTATGTTTTGAAAAATTCCCATAAATAGTGAAGAAAAAAAAATAAGATAAAAGAGAATGCGTCAAAAAAGCTACCGAACGAAATAATCGGCTTTAACTGTATTCAGGAGAGTTTGCCCTTAGAGTATGTAAATACTTGTTGTTATTTTCTGTCAATAAAGCAAAGAAATATGAGAGCATACTATTGAACAATATGGGTCGTTCAGTCTGAAATCCAAGGTGAGAGTCTGTAGAATTTTGAACAGGACTGAATGGTCGAATTTACAGGGATCCGCTGATATAAATTCTTCCATTCCGTGTTTTCTAGCTCGGTCAGTATCTGAAAAAAAAAAAACATATTTGAGAACTAGACACGATAAAGACAGATAAAGAGTGACACTTTCTTAATATAGTAATTTAAGAAAGTGTAAATAATAAGAAAGTGTATAGTAATTTAAGAAAGTGTAAATAACTGAGTAATTTAGGCGTTTACGATGTATTCCAATATCAGAGATATGACAAGTCAACTCTCAGCTATGGCTTATATGCGTTTATAACATCACCAATTGTTTGTGATGACGTTCATAACATCACTATTGTTTGTGATGATTGTGCATTATTTCTCTATCGTTTGTCTTTTCTTGCTGTTACTTCCTAATCAGTGGCGTAATTTCGTGGGCCCCCCAATAATTTGGTGAAAAATTATTATATAGCCCTCAGAACAATTTAGAAAAAATCGTCTAAAAAATCTTTTTTCTTATGTTTTGAGAAATGAAAAATATCCTGAACCCTCCACCCGTAGCGGTCCTGAAGCCATACTTGAAAGTCATTCTATTAGGCATGCCAATGTGCTGCAAAAAAAAAAATCTGCAAAAAGAAAATTACTTGAAATGGAGATTGGGAACGATCAGTCAATTTTCATTTTAGGTTTCACATTCTACACCATTTTGTTGCTCCAAAAGCCAAAATGGCACCCTAAGAAGGAGTGAGATTTTCCTTTTTTTTCTCCTATTTTCCTTTTTTTGCTATGCATTATCATTCTTAAATATTTTTTTTCCTGTAGTGCTACTCATGCATATTGAGGTACTCTCCCATAGAGTTGGATGTTTCCTGTATATCTCGTTTATAAAAAAATGACGCATTGATTTTTTTTTTTGCCAAAAATAATGTCACTCTAAAATAGCAAGCCTCGGAGTAAACAAAAATCATAAAAAAGGATTCTGTCTTAGTTTTCGTATTAGGTTTGCATTATTTAACTGTTATCTTATTAAACAGTTGGTGGTAACGAACTGTAAGTTATGAGCGACTCGGCTCAATAGTAACCGAAACTCTAAAAAACGGAATTTTAACATCAACAGACACATAAAAAGGATTCAACATATTATGCTGACTCCAAATGTATAAGATTCATCTAGTTTAGTGTTACCCATCAAAAATTACGAGCCTGAGAAAATTTGCTTGATTTTCGAAATAGGGGGGAAACCCCCCTAAAATTAAAGGTATCTTAATGAAAGTCATACCATATAATTCAACGTACCAGAGAACCATACTATAGAAGTTTAAACCTCCTATCTGCACAAAAGTGTAATTTTGCTATTTTTGCCAGAAGACAGATCCCGGATGCGTGTTTATTTCTTTATTTTTTTCCCCACGGGCGATTTTATCAAAATAATGGTTCTAGAAGATCGGGAGAGGATGAATTCAAACGGAAATTAAAAGGTCTAGTACCCTTTATAAGTGAACAAAAAGATTGGAGGGCAACTGGGACCCTCCCCCTCCCACGCCTATTTTTCCCCAAAATTACATCTTATCAAAATTTTGACATATCCATTTTATTCAGTATAGTTGAGAGACAAAACAATGATGTCTTTAGTTGTAAAATGACCACCCACAGTCTGTGGGGAGAGGTTTGTAAGTTATGAGATTCGCCCGTTGTTTACCTACAGAATTTGTTATTGGGTAGTATACAGACTTTTTTGGGGGAGGGGGAGGAGGGGGTGTGCTTGGGGTGGATTTCTAAAGAGGTGGATTATATAGATATTTATGGGGGGGGGAATATTCCAGGTGAAATGTTACACTGGTTGATTTGACAGAATTATTACATGAAATTGTTTTTAATTGTTTTACATTCTCTTTGCCAAATTTTTCATCTTAAGACGATCCGGGGGAATTATCCATGATTTTTTCCCGCGGGTTTTAATTTCCAGGAAACAATTTCCACGGAAGGGGGTATTTCTGGAGTGATTGAGAAACCGATTAGAGATTAAAGTCTTATTCAAATGCTAAGACGAATTTCAGGCTGAATCGTCCGCAAGCAATTTTACAGGGAGGGGGGATTCTCAGCGAAGATGGAACTATCTGGAGAGAATTTGATGGGGGGGGGTTGCACTTTACGTTGGATGGAATTTTCCCAGAAGAGTTTTCCGTGAGGGGGAAAGGTATTTTTCATAGAGGGTGAGCCAGATTTACCGCCATTATTTGAAAAACGAACAGAAATTATTTCATATATGAAGGCTTGTCCCCTCCTCAATATCTTGCTCTTTACGCTAAATTTTGACTGTTTGTCCCAATTCCTTAAGAGCGTTTACTGAAACCGTTTAATTAGAATAGGAGGCTTTTTAAAAGTGCTAACAGCTTTAGCATACAGAGTAAGCTATTGAGGAGGGGGCAACTCTTCATATACGGAATAAATTTGCCAAAATTAGTATGCAAATTTCGTTTTAATTTTTCATGTGCGGTGAGCCAAATTCGAACCCACATTAGTTGAAAAACGTCCAGAAATTAAATAAAAAAACGAGTTTTTTTTAGCCGAAAGTAAGGAGAGACACTAAAACTTGAAACGAACAGAAATTATTCCGTATATGAAAGGGGCAAATAGTCAAATTTTAGCGTAAAGAGTGAGGCGTTCAGGAGGGGAAAAGGCTAATCAATTCCATATGCCTGCTACTCAAACTGAGAATGTGAAAATTGCCCCCATCCTGGTAAAATTTTCAAACTTGGATATTGCTCGAAAAGTGTTTGCAGCAAAAAGTAAGTTGGCCAAGTCAGGTATATTTGTGTCTGAAAACCTAACTAAAACAGCGTCGCAATCTATTAAATGCGGCTCGCAGTACCTTTGGCCCCAGAAGTGTTTGGTCTGATCATGGACAAATTCTAGCCAAAATTCCGGGTGAAACTCGTATACGTAAAATAAAATATTTGCATCAATGCATTAGCATGTGACTTGTTAGTAGTGTTTTTCTTGATATGTAAATGCCTTCCTGAGATCATTACTTTTCATTTTTTTTTCACAATTTCTTTTTCATTTCGTTTCATTTTCTTACTTTATTTATTTATTTTTTTTCATTTTTGTTTCTATTTCCGAGCTAATGGTTCATTCCAACAATACCTGCTGTGCAATTAGTTATTTATGTGTTTGTAATCCTTTGACAGGTTTTTCTTTTGCAATTGATTTAAGTAAAGATTTACTTTTGTTTCATCTGGTGACTTAAATGGACTCCAAGTAAAACCTACTTTTGTGAATATTTTAAGCTATGAGAGTCACCTTTGCGAGCTTGAAAGTAATCCTTTTGTTGTAATTGGTATCGTAAATAATTCTGTGGGTCAGGCCAATCAAAATCCGACTAACATAAACCCTATTTGTAATAGTAAATATGTTTCGGATTTCGGGGGTGAGGAGGTTACCAAAGAAAATTATTCTCTGACAGCACTTCAACTTAACATTCGGGTCTCTCCTCGTCAATAGATAATTTAAGACAAATTGTTTCGGATGAACAGCCTGATGTTGTAGGTTTATGTGAGACGTTTTTGGATTCTGGCAATGAAATACTATTGGATATCCAAGGTTACAAAATGGAACGCATAAACCGCTGCAAAATGGCTAAAGGAGGTCTTGCCATGTATATATCTTGCAATTTGTATTATTGCTTGCATGATGACTTATCAAGGAATTTTGAAGGTATTTTCGAGTCACAATTTATAGAAATTAGATCTAATGGTATTGAGCTAATCATAGGCAATATTCATCGTTCTCCTAATGGTGCTGTTCCATTGTTTCTTCGAAATCTTGAGGAAATACTTGACATAATGCTAAAACGTCTGTGTCAGTTAATCATAATGGGTGACTTTAATATAAATTTGATGGATTCAAATTCTTCAGTTGATTTTCTTTCAACCATGCTTGCCGCAGGCACTCTACCATCTACATCCATTCCCACACGAGTAATTAATGTTACAGCTTCTTTGATTGACAATATTTTCTCTACGCTTAGTTTGAAGGAAAACTCAATTTTAGTTAGTGATATCTCCGATCATTTTCCAATATATTGTCGGTCCAGCTTTAAACAGGGGAAGAGTAACCGGGCTCAAGTGTTTGATTCCTATTCTATTAGGTTTGGCGAGAAAGAGTTATCTCTTCTTGGGTCTAAATTAGCGGAAAATTCGTGGGGCTTGTTCGATAATGATAAGGATGTTTCTTGTTTATTTGAGTCATTTTATGGAACCATAAAAGAGGCTATTCTTAGCATTTGTAAAGTACCACCTTCTAATCATAGGCATAAAAAGATTGTTCTTCTAAACCCATGGATGACATCCGGACTTCTCAAAAGTTGGAGAAGGAAAAATATTCTCTGGAGAGCTTATAAATGTGCTACACTTTCAGCAAGTGCTATTCGTCTGAGTCAATTCAAGATCTACCGAAATATATATAATTCCTTGTGTAGGAAAGCCAAATCTTTCTATTACCTAAATAATTTAGCTGCGTGTGGCAATGCTATTCGTAAAACTTGGAAGGTAATAAATTCTGTACTTAAACCCGGTTCTCAATCTAGCTCTTTACCTGGGAGTCTGGTCATTGGTGATAAAGCTGTGGATGGTGGGCATAATGCCCAAGAGGCATTCACTTCATTCTTCGCTTGTGTTGGTAAGAATATTGCTTCTACTATTACTTTGTCTCGGCCTAAGCCGGTTTTTAGATCTTACAACGGGCCTTCTTGTGTTAAGTCCATGTTTTTAGAGCCAGTAACAGTCAGTAAAATTATTAAAATTGTTAATGGCTTGAAAAACTCGTCTTCATCTGGGCCAGACTCTATCCCTACTAAGGTAGTTAAATCTATTCTTCCTTCAATAGTTTTGCCTCTAGCAAAACTTGTTTATCTTTCATTTGAATGTGGAGTTTTTCCGGATGCTCTCCAGCATGCTCTGATTATTGCTTTTTATGAGGGTGGACCAAGGAATGATCCGGCAAATTATCGACCAATTTCAATTTATCAGTATCTAGTAATATCTTTGAAAAGGCTATGCTTTCTCGTCTCCTTACTTTCCTAAAATCTAAAAATTTTCTTCATCATTTTCAATTTGGTTTCCGAATGAAGCACTCGACTGAACATGCCTGTATGACCCTTTTGAATTTTATTCATTCTGCGTTAGATTCGGGATTGATTCCGGCTGCTATATTCCTGGGTATTCGTAAGGCTTTCGATTCCTTAAACCATGAAATTCTTCTATCGAAGATGTCTCATTTTGGCATAACGGAAATGTATTTTCTTGGTTTCAGTCTTATTTGAAGGATAGGTTAATTTCTGTTGATCCACTTTTCCGGTCACCCTCACAAGTGAATTTTGGCGTCCCCCAGGGATCAGTTTTAGGGCCTGTGCTATTTTTGATTTATGTAAATGATCTTTATTATGTTGTAAAAAAGTAGAAACTTATTAATTGCTGTAGACTTTGTCATCCTGAGCCTTCCCTTGCCCATAGTGGCAAATATAGTTCGCCTTCTTCTGATGTCCTTGTTTGTTTTGCTGATGACAGCACTTTTTGATTTTTTCGCGTGTTTCTCAGGTTCCTCCCCACTTATCAGAAATTCATCAGCCAAATGGGATAATTCATAGATATAAAGACCGATATGTTCGTTTTTTGGGCATTCTTGTTGATGAAAACCTATCTTTCAAACGTTACATTGATTTTATTAAAATGAAGATATGCAGGAGTCTCGGTATTTTAAGGAAACTTAGACATACTTTTCCTGGATCAATTTTGAAAATCCTTTTTCACTGCTTGATCCAATCTTACGTTTCTTACTGTCCAATAGTGTGGATGTCAACCTTTCCTTCACTGTTAAAACCACTTTCTAAGGTTTACAATAAAGCTAGAAACCTCATTCAGGAAACTAATCGTTCATTAGTTATCCTATTACATGCTCTTGAGTCAGTATACATTCTTTCATGTACATGTTTTACTTTTTCTCAGCTTCATGGTGACCTCCCCCGTCCCCTAAGTGTTCCGCTATCTTTTACCTCAGATCAAAATAATTATAATCTTCGCAATATGACAAATCCTGTTCAAGTTGCATTTACTCCTTGCATAAGGTCAGATTTTAATCCTCTAATGGCGTGTCATATTGTTTGGAATAAGTTGCCTGAATCAGCTCGAGGGTGCCACACATTCGGTTGGTTAAAAAATTGTTAAAAATTATTTGGCTTCGTAGAAGTTATTTTTATCTATGTTCTTATTTTTTTATTATTAATTTTTTTTAGTCTATTTAATCTACTTAATTAATTTAGATTATTTATTCTATTTTTCTATAGTTTTCATTTTATCTATATTTTCTTTTCTTCTCCTTTTGCTCTTCTGTCTGTAAGTAAGTGATCATTTTAAATTTTCTTTTGTTTTTCATCTCTGAGTAAGTAACTCATTTGTCTTCCCTCTTCTTTACAGGCCAATGAGCCTTTGGGGGAATAATAACATGTATCATTGTGTGTGTATTTAATGAAGAATAAATCTTATCTTATCAGTCCTTTTCATATACGGAATAATTTCTGCTCGTTTTAAGTTTTAATGTCGCTCCTTACTTTCAGTTAAAAAAAACTTGTTTTTTTATTTAATCTAATCCTGAAAGCTGAGATATCTGGTGATTAAAACCACAACTTGTACCATTTTCCACACATCCGTATTTATCAAAATAGACAGGATGGGGATATGGACCTACCCCAACCCCTAGAATTTTGTATGTTAATAACATACTTTAATTTGAGATAGAATTTTCCACGAGAGCAATCGGGCATGAGTAAGATCAAATATGGCCTCGTCCCTTTCTGAACCATCCCTTGGTACAATAGTTCTCTTTGTCTTAAAAACGAGACAAAAGGTATGCCTCGTCAAAGTCCTCAATTAAAGAAAACTTTTTCTGTTGATTTGAATAAGCTTTTCCTAAAAAAAAAAAAAAAAAAATCAAGCATAATAGGATTGTTACACATCAATCCTTTAGTTTCTAAAAATAACTCGGAATCCTGCTATCATTGGTTGACTTTCTAAGAAAACATGCTATCAAACAAAATATTAGACAGCAACTAACCTAAAGAAAGAAAATTCTTTACCTCCCTGAATTTTTGCAATCGTAGAGTTTCCTGTTAGATGGTGCCAAAGGAGGACTTGGTTTGTGGGACTGGCCTGTAGCCCTGTAAATTGCCATAACCCACATGTGGCAATCCGCTTCGTCGTCAACGGAGAACAGAACACTATCACCTTCTTTAACAGCATTGAAGAAATATTTTCCACCATCCAAATCTGTAGAAAAAGCCTCATTAGAAGGCCAATTACAGAAATCAGATCTTTCTTGTCAAGGGTATTCGTAGGTGTCTAGCTAATTTTCGAGTGGGGGTAAAACGAGACATTTAGTGCCAAAGCTCCATTGGATTTTACAGATACGCAGTCTGGGGGTCATAGTGGTGGAGTAATACAATCAATAAGCGAAACAATTATACGTTTTTTTCACGTTCGTACCTTGCATTGCAATTAGACAACTCTAGCAATACTTTCTTGTGCACAAAAACAACGATAAAACCGATATACAGGAAAATTGTTTGGTTAATATCTACGAAATCATATTATTGAGTTAGGAATAAAGTGAATACACCATTCGATGCCTTTTTTTTATGCTGATTACGAATGTAATAAGCATTTCTATCGGAAATGAATTTCAGCCCCCCCCCCTATATAGGCTATACCTAACCTAACCTAACCTAACCCTGAATTGGCCTATATAGGGGGGGGGCTGAAACTCATTTCCGATAGAAATGCTTATTATATTCGTAATCAGCATAAAAAAAGGCATCGAATGGTGTATTCACTTTATGGAATAAAGTTAGGAATAAAGTGAATACACCATTCGATGCCTTTTTTATGCTGATTACGAATATAATAAGCATTTCTATCGGAAATGAATTTCAGCCCCCCCCCCCCCCTATATAGGCTATACCTAACCTAACCTAACCTAACCTAACCTAACCCTGAATTGGCCTATATAGGGGGGGGGGCTGAAACTCATTTCCGATAGAAATGCTTATTATATTCGTAATCAGCATAAAAAAAGGCATCGAATGGTGTATTCACTTTATTCCTAACTCAATAATATGATTTCGTAGATATTGACCAATTGTTTTTTGAAAATCTCTGTAAACCATGACGTTTCTGTTTTGAATGGTTATGACATAATCGTTTAAAATTTCCACGATTACAGGCCTTATATAAAACAGTCAGTTTGTGACTATGACGGCCAGTTGAGTCAATTGAGGGGCAAGGGGAGGGGGTTACTTGCTTCTTCTCAAATTTTCAAAAAAAAATATAAAAAATGGTATTTGCACTAAAGAAATTGGGAAACAACAACAAAATGGTCTTCCCCTAAATTTAGTAAAATGGTTGTTGTCCTGCCCCTATATTTCCATATTCCATATTATATATTTCCTATATTTTCCTATATTTCTTTATTTCCAACTCCCCACTGACAACGGAGTAGTGCATTCCAATCCTAAGCCTATATTGAAAATTTCCCTAGTATCATGATATTCCGAAATAGCTTTATCTTAAGGTACTATGAAAACTGCATATTTTATGCTATAATTCATCAATGAACATGAAACAGTAACTCTAGGCCAAAAAATTTTAGTCATTAGAACAAAAAAAAATTATTGGAAGTAGGAACCTCATAGCAAAGACTAATGACTAGTCTTAAACAGAGTAGGATTGAAAAGGCGTTCAAGGGTTTTTGCGTTCGTTTTTACAACCAGTGGTTAGTTGTAACAATTGAAGAATATAAACTAGAACACGAATTGCCAGGGATTAATAAAACAGCTATGGCCTCTTTTGATGTCACCAATCGATGGAAGAGAAAAATAATGTTGCTTCACAGTCTGTTGTCAAGTGAAGGAAATATTTGTCAAGTAAAAAAATGGTTTCCAGCTGAAAAACGTAAGCTGGAACTTACCTTCTGACTACAATTCTTAGTTTTTTATTTCTTTCTTATTACCCCCAATTAAAGAGATACACCTTCGGGAGAACTTCTCAATCATCTTTCCCCCTTAGGGGCAACCTAGTAAAGGGTGAACTTAGCCCTTAGTAACCAAAAGTTTAAAAACGCGTTAAAAAACCGTCTGTCAAATGAGGAAGAACCGCTATTTGAAGCTGATTCAGGAAGGGTAACCATCATTTCGATGAATCTTAATGAAAAAAGTTCGTTACAAAACGAAATTTGTGGGCATTTCGAAAAATAGCCTGAAACCACAGAGAATGGGGTTGGATTGAAATAAAAATTGCATTATTAGAATCACTTTAGTGAAAAAAAAACTTCCTTTAGGAGAGTTAGAGTTGCCCATCTTGAGCAACAATTAAAATCACTTTTCACAGGGACGATGCCTCCTTTTTTTCTCACATATTTTTCTGTTGCCACTAGTGGGGCTCTAAAACATCATAAGGAGATGTTTAAGCGCTATTTGAAAAGTACTCCTATATATAGTGCGTTACGTGTATTTAAAAATAATAGATAGGCTACATATTAGTTCCCTCCATAAAAAAAAAACTGCAAATTTTTCTTGTTTTTCATGGTGGGGAGTTACAATTACAAGTTACTATTAAGGCAAAGCCAAACGAACATATTATTTCCATGTTAGTGTCAGTTGAGAAATATGTGCCGCTACAGTTCCTTTAAAACAGCGTTTTACATTTTCGATAACTATAGACCGTTGTTTCCTCCTTAGGTTTCCGAAATATCATTTCCTTATTTCTTTGATGCTATATTTTAAATGAAACCTAACTGATGAATGTAAGAAAGATAAGAATCTTAAGTGAGGAATCAATAATGTCTACTGTTTGGATTTTTGGACTCGAAAGTTTCAAAAAAAAATTTTCATTATTTAATTAATTATATATATATATATATTTATCCGGTGAGAAGATTTTAAAACAGGAGTTATACTTTAAAGAGTTTCAAAAACTTTATATTTAACATACTGTCTTCAAATGTGTGCTGTCATATTTAACATACTGTTACGGTTAGCCTACACTAATTGTGTGTATTTATAGCATTTACTATTTTAGAAACCCCTCTATTGTCTTCACTGTTCTTAGCTTTCTATAATTAGCAAATGAAAATCCGATCAATAACTTGGAAACAGGGAGATACTGAACCTATGGTACCGTAATTAGCAAACTGTTTTTTTTTCGACTTTTGATGCTAAAGAGCACCGGACCCTACACCAAATCCCGATTTTCAAACAGTTCGTGGTAACTGCTCAGTAACCGTGGTCGGCTCAATAGTAACCGAAACTCTAAAAAATGGAATTTTGATACTAGTATATACATCAAAAGAATCAGATTTTTATGCTAATTTCAAATATATAAGTTTCATCAAGTTAAGTCTTACCCATCGAAAGTTACGCGCCTGAGAAAAATTGCCTTATTTTCAAAATAAGGGAAAAGGCCCCATAAAAGTCATTAAACCTTAATAAAAACCACATCATCAGATTCAGCGCATCAGAGAATCCTACTTTAAAGGTTTCAAGCTCCTATATGCAAAAATGTGGAATTTTGTATTTTTTTTGCCAGAAGAAAGATCACGTATGCGTATTTATTTGTTTTTTTTTGTTTGTTTTTTTCGAGGATCGTATCGACCCAGTGGTCCGAGAATATCGCGGGAGGACTCATTCAAATGGAGATTAAAGTTATAGTGCCGTTTTAAGTGACAAAATTGGAGGGCAACTAGGCCCCCTCCCATGCTCATTTTTTCCCAAAGTCACCCGATCAAAATTTTGAGATAGCCATTTCGTTCAGCATGGTCGAAAAATATAATAGCTATGTCTTTGAGGATGACTTAATCCCCCGCAGTGTCTAGGGGAAGGGCTGCAAGTTATGCACTTTGCCTAACGTTTATATATAGTATTGGTTATTGGGAAGTATAGAGACGTTTTCAGGGGGATTTTTTTCTGGTAGTGGGAAGGGGGGAGGAGTCGGGGGTTACGTGAAAGGATCTTTCCATGGAGGAAGTTTTCATGGGAGAAGGGACATTGCTATGAAGGGGACGCCGGATTTCCCAGCGTTATTTAAAAAACAATCAGAAATTAAATAAAAAAAACAACAAGTTTTCAACTGAAAGATATTCGACATCAAAAATAAAACGAACAGAAACTATTACGTATATGGCTGGGTTCACCCCCTAGTCAATACCTCGCTCTTTACGCTAAAGTTTTTTTTTAGTACTTTCATGAGAGCTATTTAATCTAATTAACGGCCTTTGTAATTAAAGAATCATTCTCAAAGAATTAGAAAATAATTCGAACTTTAGCGTAAAGAGCGAGGTATTGACTAGGGGCAAACCCCCCAATGTACGTAATAAAAATATACGAATATAGAAGTTAGTTACGTAAGTTAATTCGTAAGTTACATATATTTATTATTAATAGAAACGTTCGTAAATAAAATAAAACAACTTTCGAGAAAGCCATTTAGCCCAAACAAATTAAAATTAATATGCAAATTTCGTTTTAATTATTCATGTAAGGTGAGCCAAAATCAAAACCTGTATTAATCCAAAAATGTTCACAAACTAAATAAAAAAACAAGTTTTTTGTAACTGAAAGTAAGGAGCCACATTAAAACTCACAACGAACAGGAAGTATTCCTTATATGAAAGGAGCTGTCCCTCCTGAACGCCTCGCGCTTTACGCTAAAGTTTGACTCTTTCTCACAACTTTTTTTTAAACAATAAAAAGCTTTAGCGTAAAGAGCGAGGCTTTGAGGAGGAGACAGCCCCTTTCATATACGGAATAATTTCTGTTCGTTTTAAGTTTTAATGTCGCTCCTTACTTTCAGTTAAAAAAAACTTAATAGTGAAAAGCCCAATGTCCAATACAAGACGTAGTGTGCGAGGGATGTTAAAGAAACTTTTGTGATTTAGCCAAAAGTTGACAATTTGGTAAATATTTGTTATTCTGCACTTTTTTGACAAAAATGGCTGAAAAATATGATTTCCCCAAATGTTCAGTCTTCCCAACTAAAAAATGAATGAATCAAATTGCCTGAAATGGAGTTCTTGCTACGATTATTCTATTCGACACTTTATTATTTTTCCTTCCCATCACAGGTACTGTCATAAAGCCATTTCATAGTAAAGTGGAAAAGTTTTCAAAAAGGCACATAAATTCAATATAAAGCATTATATTTTTAGAAATTGTCTTTCTTTATTTATGGTTAAATATGTTTTTTGGTGGAGACATTCCCTTCTTCACCAGACGATTTCTTCCTGTATATTACCAACCGCTATTTATTAAGTCTACTTTCCAAATGCTTTGATCCAAGACCGCTTTGGTTACCTATAGATAGGTCATTGACGTCATCGAAACCTTTCGACACTGATTCCTGAATAGATTTTCTCCCTCATATTTCCAAGAATTTTTGAAAATGAACAGAAATTACTGTCAAGGACTGTAGTAAATTAAAAGTGTTTTAGAACGTTTCAAGCTTATTAACAGAAGCCCTGTTGTGAATTACAAACATATTTTTTGTCTTCAAAAATAATCTGGATTCCTACAACTAAAAATCGCAACGAATAAAAGGGGCTATGGTAGAATTTCAGATAATAAACAGTGGGATTAAAACACGATAAGTATGCTGATTAAAACACGATAAGTGGGATTAAAACACGAGACATCATTAATGTCTCACACGGCATCAAATCCACGGATCAGTTGCTCAGTCATTTTTACAGGTACAGTTAACAGGCCTGTCACTCAACCTTAAGGCAGCGGGAATCCAACCCCCACCTCTGCATTGTCAGGCAGAGAATCAATTCAAAGTGCTACTACAGGCTAGACAGTGTAATTGTAGATATATTTTTTTAAGCATTTGCCGGATACCGCCTGAAGATTTTTCCAAAATAGACAATTAAGGCGTTACTCGACAGTTCCTAAAAAGTTCAAGAACTTTTCAGTCCAAAAGAGAACAAAATTTAACTCAAATGTAGTGTAACTAGAAAAAGAGCCTGCCGAAAAGCAGCCATAAAAAGCCTAGGTATGGTATGAACAGGAGATAAATAATTTCCAGTTTCCCCAAACCCAATAATAACGGTAATTGCAATCCCTCGAAAAAAACTGTTCCTGAAAATTTCCAATTCGATTCATCAACCTTGAAAAAAAAACTGGATACACTCTTTTGTGACGATTAGAAACCAACTGGACTCTAAACTGAATTCTAAACAAAAAAATACTCCGGAGAAACATTGACTTCAGCTACCCGTCGTGCAACCGCACGTGATTGGCTAGATATTACAAAATTTATCAATTATATAAAAGAAAAAATTAATTGATTACGCATCGATCAATATCTTTTTTATTTCTCTTACAGATTTTTTTTTGTGGATGAGAAACTTTTCAAGCTTCACTGTAACAATATTCAAATGTCTTTAGACCATTTTTTTTCAGCGTTTTTAAGTCACAGGATCAAGAAGACGAATCGGTATAACTAATGAATATTAAATAAATCAATAATTTTTGTTTTCAAGCTTAATATTAGCATACTGGACATCCCAAAACCAGTTTTCAAGACTATTGGTTTACCTGTCTAGTTAATTTTAGTTTAAAGATACATTATATATTTGAAAAGATAATAAAAAGGGTAATATTAGTATAATAAAAAGGATAATAATAAAAATGATAGGATAGAAATGACATTTGGAAGTACAATATTAGTAGTTTCGCAGTTTAAAGAACTTTAAAAACAAGGCATTAAAATTTTACACAATAGTTCATGCCTTGGCACGGTTTCAGGTTTCGAAGTTTCTCCTGTAAAGGGATCCTTACTCAGACGTCACAAATGCATACAAAGAAAAATGTAATAAAAAACAATGACATTTTTAGACAGAAAACGTGATAGGGAAAGTGCAAATACTTCAGCAGAACCCACTAAGCCGTCGTCAGTACAAGAAGGATGTTACAGAATCAAATCAACAAACAGTCGCAAGAAACAGAAGAAAGTGAAGCAGCGCAGAAAAATCAAATATAAACATAAAACCAACAAGCTTAAGACGTAATCAAACCGACACTGAAAAAACAGAAAAAAAAAAAATGTTACTCTTTGACATGAAAAGCAAAAAAAGCAGCTGTATAAGACCAAGAGAAAATACATTCAATCATGCAATTTCAGACCACTTCTCTCCACTGCTTTTGACACGGCTAATTCCCTATTAGGTTTTTGTTTGCTTGATGTGGCTTTGTTTTTATTTTTGGGTCTATTTTGGGCTATTAAAATATAAGTAGACTAAGCTTCATCCAGTTTGTCACAAAGAGGGCACAGGAAATAACATCCTTACCTCAACAGCATTTTGTGGATGTTTTTCTCTATTTCTACATCCTCCCAAAATGATTGCAATAAACCTTCTACGCTGTAAATTAGATTTGTGTCGTCAACAAGAACAAAAAGACTTATGTTATATAAAACTTGGAGGCTTAACACAGAGTCAAACATTTCTGATATATTTCATACATAGAAGGATTTTGTTATTGACAATTCATCTTCGTGCAAACTTTCAAACTTTTGGATCGTGTTTGGAGAAAGGTAGTTGGAAAATGTTGCCGTAGGGGTTGACGAGGGGTTTTGTAAACGCTGCAACCAAAAATAGATAGTGCTTCATCCCTGCTAGAACTGAGCTTAATTTTTTTGTTTATTATTTAATTATTATTTTATTTTTAAAAGTAACAGTAAGACAGTACTTCAATAAAGCTGTCGGAATATATGCTAAGTGTTGGAATGGATACCTAGGCAGTGAATTGTTCAGTCATCTTAACATGGGACATGGGACTTAAGTACACTTGTGTCTGGTCTCTTTCCAATAAAGGCTCCATAATTTTCTCCACAATCTCAATGGGATAATGATTGTCGAAGAGGAATTCTTTTAGATAGTCCAACTTGGAGAGAGTGATCTTTTCAATAAGTAATCATAAGCCGATCAATCAAGTATATAAAAGCACTTCTTTATGCATAGGCAAGTTGATTCAAAGGATTATGTATCTTTTCATATTTTTCTTTTTGGCTTCTTTTCTTACTCTTAGTTTCCGTTGCTAATGTTCCTGATGGTAATGCAGACTGTAATGTCGTCTCAAAGAGTATGAAAACATCTGAATCAGCACAAAATAGTTCTAGTGTCCCCTTGTCTTCAATCATACATGTTGAAATCGCTGCACGCTACCGATCAAGGAGGCACACTTGTGCCTCTATAAAGAGGCGACCCACCACAATGTTAAGCGATTTCAGGTCCTAGAGGTCGCAGAGAGACGGTGGTAATCGCATTTTGTAGCCCAAGCTAAAACTAAGAAACTTGCAAAATTTCATCCTCCTCCGACTTTATCTTCATGGGGTAAACTGGGCCGGAAGTTTGGACCCTCCCACCACAGCCCCCCTTTAACGTTGTCCGATTGGGCTGAAATTTAGAGGTTAAGCTTTCCTAGGGCCCGGGAGCTTATCCTCGAAATTTCAGCTCAATCCGATCACTCCTTCCCTGTTTTCAAAAAACCAAATATAGCCACTTAAAATTCATTTCTTTTTTTTTTCTTAGCCACGCCTACAGGCCACAGTTGGCAACGGATCCTGTTGAATGAGGACTCATTCGAAGCAGAATTCGACCTGTTAGGGCCTTTTGATATTTTCAGACCGAAAAAATTATCCCCCGAATTTACATTTACGAAAAACCTTGTTTTCCTATATTAGCCCATGTTAATTTTTCCGACCACAACCCCCCTTTAACGTTGTCTGATCGGGCTGAAATTTGGAGGATAATCTTTCCTAGGGCCTGGAAGCTTATCCTCGAAATTTCAGCTCAATCTGACCACTCCTTCCCTGTTTTCCAAAAACCAAATATCAAGTTTTTTGGGAATTTGCTTGCGTCGAAAATAGCTTCCATATAGCTTCCATATACTAAAAAACAATTACTGTTGTGTCTGTATAGTCTAGCGGTTACACTCCAGACTTTCAGGCGGAAAACGCGGGTTCGATTCACCATCAGAGCAATTTTTTTAATACTGAATTCAAACTTTAAAAAGAAACCCAGTTTCTTTTTTAAATTATTTGAAAAAAACTACGTTTTCTAAAGAGTTAAAGAGGCTGAGTTACAAGGAGCAATAATAAGTAATAAACTGTACAAAAACGTGCAGAAATTATTTGAAAAAAACTACGTTTTCTAAAGAGTTAAAGAGGCTGAGTTACAAGGTCGAACCTTAAAACGCACAGGGATTAGGAGGCACAGTTGGGGGGCTGCCGCCCCCCAAACCCCCCGCTTTCGCAGCCTTTAAATAAAAAAAAAGTTTTTTAAACTGAAAGTAAGGAGCGACATTAAATCTTAAAACGAACAGAAATTATTCCGTATATGAAAGAGGCTGTGCCCTCCTCAACGCCTCGCTCTTTACGCTAAAGTTTGACTTTCTCACAACTCTTTTTTTAAACAATAAAAACTTTAGCGTAAAGAGCGAGGCGTTGAGGAGGGCACAGCCTCTTTCATATACGGAATAATTTCTGTTCGTTTTAAGATTTAATGTCGCTCCTTACTTTCAGTTTAAAAAACTTTTTTTTTTATTTAAAGGCTGCGAAAGCGGGGGGTTTGGGGGGTGGCAGCCCCCCAACTGTGCCTCCTAATCCCTGTACGTTTTAAGGTTCGATCTTGTAACTCAGCCTCTTTAACTCTTTAGAAAACGTAGTTTTTTCAAATAATTTAAAAAAAGAGTTGTGAGAAAGTCAAACTTTAGCGTAAAGAGCGAGGCGTTGAGGAGGGCACAGCCTCTTTCATATACGGAATAATTTCTGTTCGTTTTAAGATTTAATGTCGCTCCTTACTTTCAGTTTAAAAAACTTTTTTTTTTATTTAAAGGCTGCAAAAGCGGGGGGTTTGGGGGGTGGCAGCCCCCCAACTGTGCCTCCTAATCCCTGTACGTTTTAAGGTTCGACCTTGTAACTCAGCCTCTTTAACTCTTTAGAAAACGTAGTTTTTTTCAAATAATTTAAACAAGAAGCTACCTTAAATATTTATGCTTTTCAATGGTACTAGGGCTATTACCTTAAATCACTGCTACTAGCAATACTACGAATCCTGTGTCCACCATGGACGTTTGAAACATATAAAAATGACTAAATTCACTTGATAGACGACACCTGACGAAGCTTGATAGCGAGTTATTATCATGGTTGCAGCAGTAGCTGCAACCTAGTGAAAATTGTATCTAAAGCATATATTCTGATTAAAAGCTGCGGCCAATTAATAATATAGAAAAATGAATGCAGGAAATATTAGTAATAAGTTACAGAAGACAAGGGCTATATACCGTTCTACGTTATCTTCCTTTCAGTTTTTAGTCTTTTGTCTCTTGGTCTCTCTGTGTCCCTATTTTTCTCTCCCTGTATTTTTTCCCAGTCAGTGTGTGCCCCTCCTTTCACAATCCCTCTCACCCTACCTCCTTTTTTTATCTGTCAATTTGCTCTCTCTCTATGTTTCCAAGTCCTCCTATATTGGGGCCTGCACAGATTTTTCAAAAGGTATAAGTTTTCAGAAATTTCCCAATAGGGGGTTCTTAAGTTTTAATTTGTTTGTACTTTATGCTTCTATCTGATCTTGCCCAAATTTACAATTTTTCTGCATGACGTTTGAAAACTGTTTGAATCCATTATTTTCTTTTCCTATTACTACGTTTCTTTCTTAAATATCTAAATAATTTTTAAACTTGAAAACGTGAGTAAAATATCGCGCTTTGAATTGTTCTGAATGCTTCAGAAAATTGTAAAAATTACTGATATTTGAATTTTTCCAGATCTGTGCATTCGTTCTTCTCGGTGAGGAATTATTCGTTGTTTGCTTTTGTAGTAGCCCAGAGTTCAGAGTTCATTTATCCAACAACACATTGTTACAAAATATTTCAAAAAACATGCCCCTCCTCCGTGGAACGGCCCCATGGCTAGGGAAACAGGGAAGAATAGAGAAAAAATAAATTAAAGATAAATAGTAAAATAGTCAGTGTATTTCACTATATTTCACTAATAATTTAGGACCACGCGGCGCGAGAAGCCAAACCGTAAAACTCACATCTTCAAAACAGTATGAACCTGACTAGCACAGGCTAATCCCCAGCCAAAAACTCCATATTTACAATACCAAAACATAATTAAATAATTGAAATAATTAAAATGGCAAACAATACTAATACTTAACTACAGGTTTTCTTTTTTTTCTAGGAAGAAGAGTTATGATATGTTGACTATTCAACGAAAATCCTTTTTTATTCTAAAGCAGTGGAAATTTCTATTATTTTTTAAGGTTAAGGCGGTTTACAAAAAAAAAAAAAAAAAAAAAAAAAAAAAAAAAAAAAAAAAAAAAAAAAAAAAAAAAAAAAAAAAAAAAACGAGATAACCAACAATCTTAAAGTAAGACTACAATGGTCACTGTAAAACTTACCCATTCCAACCATCAGATTCGCTTGTGAAAAAAAAAACATGATTAAATGATAAATATGTAATGTTAATAATTAGAAACAAAGGGCTCGGAAGGAAATTAAAATAATTTTAATGAGACAAAAAAATTTAAAACCAATTCTACATTTTTATTACTCGGTACTACTCTTTTCCATATATAAGAAAAGTGAAGAACAACGTTAATGATTAAACTTCCATTCTGCTCATTTTGCTCACTGCCTTCTGCAGCTTGGCCACGGCTCTCAAACGCATCATATCATGACGTTACACTTCAGTTTTTTTTTGTTTTTTTAGCTACATTTTTTGGATTTGGGTAGCCTATTTGTATCCTTAGAATTCCAAAATTATTCTGTATAAAGTTTCGTGTTTCTAGCTTAATCAGTTTAGCTTATTTTTGTGTGCAAACGAAGAAATGGACGTGTACACACTTGACTTTCTGTATTCAAAATATAAGCATCAAAAGTAAATTACTTACGAGAATACAAATAGCTTGACATATTGTAGTATAAGAAAACATCCCCAGTAAAGATTGCTATTGTAAAGAAGACTACACCATAAAATTCAACACATCTGTGAATTCTAGAGTAGAAATTTCAATCTTCTATCTAAAAATAAAACCTGTATTTTCACGGAATAAACAAGCTTTTTTTTCTTTTTTTTTCTTTCTTTGTTTTGTTTTCGCTAAAGATGGTGTGAGGCCAGTAGCAGTCAAATATTAGAAGAACCAAAAGAAACATTCAAAGTTATAACACCCTTTCAAGTAATTAATTTAAAAAAAAAAACTCCGAAAAAGAAGTTTTTCAAAGAAAAGTAAAGTTCATTTTAAAATTAAGATCAGAAGAAATCGAAACCTACAATAAGTCAAACTCAAAACGACCAGAAATTACTATTAAAGAATAAATGAAACCGAAAACGAACAGAAATTAAATAAAACAATCATAGCAAAAAATACAACAAAAAACAATATAAATGAATAAATAGATCTTAAAGCGAGTAATGCTTACATTGAATATGCAAATCAAGCTTAAAACAAACAAAAAAATATTTTGCTATTGAAGTATAAATGAAACTCAAAACGGACAGAAATTAAATAAACAATCAATGCAAACAAACATACAATAGACATTAATGTAAATGAATAAATAAATCTTAAAACGAGTGAATCTTAAACTGAATATGCAAATCAAGCTTGAAATGAACAAAAATCCCTACAAAAAGAGTTTGGATATGGCCTCCTTTTCTAACAGTAAAAGTCTAAAATCTACTGCGTCATTGGCGCTTTACTGAAAACGAATTTTATTAAAATTTGTACTCAATATTGAAAATAAACTAAAACTTACAGTAAAATTTTGAACTGATGAGCTTTCAGCAATTAATATCATTGTACATCAAATATTCAGTTTGATTATTACTTCTTTCTAAAATTGTTAAAGACGAATACAGTTTCACTACAAACAGGAGTTTGGATACTGCCCCCTTCCTTAACTGTAAGAACCAAAAACGTACAGCGTCATTGGCGCTTCAATGAACACGAATTATATTACAAATATTTTCTTCTCCAGTTCTTACAGCATTGAATATGAAAATAAAATTACAGTGATATAAAATCTTGAACTGAGTGATATTTCAACAATTAATATCATTATATATCAAATATTCAATTTGATTTCGTTCATACTTTCTAACACTGTTCAAGACACAAATAGTTTTCATCGGATGAATTTGGGGGAAAAGGGGCGTGGGGGGATATTCACCCTCTGATCTCTTTTAATTCTTAAAAACGTAACTAGAACTTTCAATTTCCAATCAAATGAGCCCTCTCTGAAGTTTACACGAACATCCCTTCCATAACAGCTATATATGCCCCCCCAATAAATTACAACGCTTACCCCAGGCCTACATTCCACTTTCAATGACATGAGCCCTCTCAGAAATTTATACGAGTATCCCTTCTATAAGAACCATATATCCCCCCAGGGCATAACTTATAACGCCTGTCCCCGGACCCTGAGAAATTGGGTCAACCCCGGAGTTATAATATCTGATGTTTGAACTATTTTAATAAAATATTCACCTGAAATGGGCTTGAGGAAAACAGTGCGTGGAGGGGTGCGGGATAGTTACCCTCTGATATCTTTTGACTCTTTAAAAGTGGACTAGAACTTTCAATTTTAATCGAATGAGCCCTCTCTGACGGTTATACGAGCATCCCTTCCATATCAGCTATATATGTCCCCCAGGCATAACTTACAACGCCTATCCCGGGGCTACTTTCCACTTTAAATCAAATGAGCCATCTCTGAAGTTTATACGAGCATCCCTTCTATAAGAACCATACATGCCCCCAGGGCATAACTATATATACCCCCAGGTATAACTTAAAACGCCTACCCCGGGCCCTGGAGGGTTGTATAGACATCAAAGTTTTCTTATCCGACCTTTGAACTATTTTTAACAAAATGGCTATCTCACAATTTTCATCGGATGGGTTTGAAAAACGGCGTAGGGCGGAGGGGGGGGGAGAAAGGTTAGTTGCCCTTGGATCTCTTTTGACTCTTAAAAAGTGAACTCGAACTTTCAATTTCCAATTAAATGAGCTCTCTCTCGAGTTTATACGAGCATCCCTTCAGTAAGAACCATATATGTCCCGAAGGCATAACTTACAAAGCCTGCCCTCGTGCCCTGGGGGGTTGTTGTAACAGCTGAGTTTTTGTTATCTGACTTTTGAATTATTTTTAACAAAATGGTTATCTTAAAATTTTTATCGGATGCATTTGGAGAAAAAGGGGCGTAGAGGGGGGGGGCTAGTTGCCCTCCAATCTCTTTTGAATCTCAAAAAATGTACTAGAACTTTCAATTTCCAATCAAATGAGCCCTTTCTGAAGTTTGTACGAGTATCCCTTCCATAAGAACCATATAAAACTTACAATGCCTGCCTCCGGGCCCCGGGGGGTTGTGTCGACCCCGGAATTTTTGTTATATGACCTTTGAACTGTCTTTTTTTTAAAGTGGCTATCTCAAAGTTTTTATCGGATGGGTTTGAGGAAAAAAGGGCGTGGCGGAGGGGGAGGGGCTCGTTACCCTCCAATCTCTTTTAACTCTTAAAAAGTGAACTAGAACTTCCAATTTCCAATCAAATGAGCCCTCTTTGAAGTTTATACGAGCATCCCTTCCATAAGAACCCTATATGTCCCTAGGGTATAACTTACAACGCCTGCCCCTGGGCCCTGGGTGGTTGTGTCGACACTGGAGTTTTGTTATATGATGTTTGAACTCTTTTTAACAGAATGGTTATCTCAAAATTTTATAAGATGCATTTGGGGAAAAAAGAACGAGGAGGGGGGGGGGGGCTCGTTACCCTCCAATCTCTTTTGACTCTTAAAAGCGAACTAGAACTTTCTATTCCAAATTAATTGAGCCCTCTCTGAAGTTTATACGAACTTTTCATCCATAACAACCATATATACCCCCAGGGCATAACTTACAACGCCTTCCCCGGGCTCTGGGGGCTTGTGTCGACACCGGTGCTTTTACTATATGATCATAGAAGTATTTTAACAAAACGGCTATCTCAAAACTTTTATCGGATGAATTTAGGGGGAAAGGGCCGTGGGGGGATAGTTGCCCTCTGATCTCTGTTGACTCTTAAAAACTGAACTAGAACTTTCAATTTCCAATCAAATGAGCCCTCTCTGAATTTTATACGAGGATCCCTTCCATAACAGCTATATATGCCCCCCCCCCACCTGCATAAATTTACAACGCCTACCCCAGGCCTACATTCCACTTTCAATAAAATAATCCCTCTCTGAAGTTTATACGAGGATCCCTTCTATAAGAACGATATATGCCCCAGCGCATAACTTACAACGCCTATCCCCGGCCCTGAGAAATTGGGTCAACCCCGGAGTTTTAATATCTGATGTTTGAACTATTTTTAACAAAATAGTGGGGGCTAGTTATCCTCCGATATCTTTTTACTTTTTAAAAGTGAGCTAGAACTTTCAATTTCCAATCAAATGAGTCCTCTCTGAAGGTTATACAAGCATCCCTTCCATAACAGCTATATATACCCCCAAGGCATTACTTACAACGCCTACCCTGGGGCTACTTTCCACTTTCAATCAAGTGAGCCCTCTATGACGTTTATACGAGAATTCCTTCTATAAGAACAATATATGCCCCCAGGGCATAACTATATATGCCCCAGGCATAATTTACAACGCCTACCCCTGGGCCCTGGGGGGGGGGGGGTTGTATAGACACCTAAGTTTTTCTTATCCGACCTTTGGACTATTTTTAACAAAATGGTTATCTCAAAATTTGTATATGCATTTGGGAAAAAGGGACGTGGGGGGGGGAGGGGCTCGCTACCCTCCGATCTCTTTTGACTCTTAAAAAGTGAAGAAGAACTTTGAATTCCGAATCAATTAAGCCCTCTCTGAAGTTTTTACGAGCATTTCTTCCATAGCAACCATATATGCCCCCAGGGCATAACTTACAACGCCTGTCCCCGGGCCCTGGGGACTTGTGTCGACACCAGTGCTTTTTTTATATGAATTTTGTTGTATTTTTAACAAAATGGCTATCTCAAAATTTTAATCGGATGCATTAGGGAAAAGAAGGGTGTGGGGAGGGGGGAATTTGCCATCCAATCATTTTTGACTCTAAAAGGGGCACTAGAACTTTCGATTTTCTATCGAATGAGCCCCTTTGAGGTTTATGCAAGGACCCCTTCCATATGAAGTGCCTCTGGGAAAAAAAAATAAATAATAATACCAAAACATTGGAGCCGTATGGCCTTTACTATTGGCAACGCAATAGCGTTGTCTCAAATTTACAATTTGCCGTCTTTTGGTGGCGCATCGGATTTGATCTCAGCTTGGTAATACAGGACCCAGAGATTGATCCCGGCTGTAGCAACACACTGCAGGGCCCACACACGGACATTAGTAGTCAAAGAGCGGCGTTAACCCGATACAAAAGATTTGCAAAGCTCCCCCAACTGGGGGACTTGACAAAGGAAATTAGGCCACACAAAAGAGTGAATTTTATTATTTTGCACAGTAAAGCAATGAGTTTGGCCTGGATATGGCCGAAATACTATTAAACGAAAACTCTGAGATAGCCAAAAGGCTGGGAGCTATCAAAAAGCTAATTGTGTAATATCCGAGTTTCATAAGCTATGCTGCCGCGCGATGGCTCTTGTGTCCCATAAATATATATATAATAATTTACTGCGAACTGCTTCGATTTGAGAATTATACTGTCGAGATTGCTATTTTGTTCAGCATAGTTGAAAGGTCTAATAAATATGCCTCAGAGATGACATTCCCCACAACCATTGGGGCAAAAAGGGTATCTCAGGAACAACTTAAGGTATTAAGTTGGAATTTTTATGGAATTATGAGGGGAATGATCAATTGACCAAAAGGCAACACGCGTACGCTACTACAACTACTATTATAAAACTACTACAACACTAACTACTACTTCTACTGCGGCTACTACTACGGCTAAGGCTAGAGGCACATCAGCAATATCTTAGGAGCGGCTTAGAGTATTCAGTTGAAACTTTCAGAGCGTCGTGAGGGGATGCTCAACTAACCAGACTGCAACATGTGCATACTACCACCACTACTGCTGTTACTGCTGCTACAGCTGCTAATAGTACTACTGCTACTACTACTACTGCTATTACTATTGCTACTACTAATACTTTTACTACTACTATTACTACTACTATTAGTACTACTACTAATACTACCACTACCACTACTACTACTACAACAACAGCTAATATCTCTGCCACGACTACAACTAAGGTTAAAAATAATAAGGTTAACATTTCAAAGAATATTGGGGAAGTTGAACTAAATCAAAACACACTATGTGCATGAAGGTTGTTAATAGAGAATATCAGAAATATCTTAAAGAATTAATAAGGAATAGCTTAGAGAATTTAAGTTGAAACTTACAAGGCATGTTGTTAAGGATGTTGAACTAGCCAAAAGGTACGAAATCAAAAGACTGCTACTACTACAACTGCTAAAGCTAAGAAAATAAGGTGAAAATCTTAGAGAATGTTGAGAGGATGTTGAACTAAGTCAAGACACACTGCAGGTTAAGGGCTTATCAGCAATATCTTAGGAACGGCTTAAAGTATTAAATTTAAATTTTCAGGGCTATTTTATAAGTAGCCCTTTCTGCTTTAAGTCAACTTTCTACTATACACTATGATACAAAAAAAAATCTTTTTTGAGTTACTGCTGAGTTAAGGACTGTTACTTTAATTAATCAGAAGAAGTTTTATAACAGCGTCCTTTTATATCTCCAAAACTTCCCAGCTTAATATGGGTTTTTAATTAGAAGCAAAATATAAATACATATACAAGCATTGAAGATTTTTCACTTTAGTAATAAGAGGAACTGATCTAAGGATCCGTTCTAATTGTTTCCAAGGTTTTACTATGTCGTACTTCCTTTACGCGGTTCATTGAATTCGTTGACCGGTTGACGCACTCTTCCTAAATTACACTTAACTTATCTTGGCCTACTTTCATGATATTGGTCAAAGATTGCCCTTGCGCTCAAAAACAAAAGGTCGCATCTGATAGTCGGATATCAAAATCATGTTTTGAAGCATTTCGTGAAAACATTAATTTTTTGAGGATTTGGATTAGGGAAACATGAAAATTAATAAGAAATTACACCTAATATAGACTTCATTTTATGACATAATAATTACCATAAAATTGTGTGACCTAGGATAAAGTGAGCAGCTCAGAGGCCAACTTGACTAACTCCATAAAACAAGCAATTGAAGACATTGAAAGTAGAGTTTACAAGCAGTCAGGGGTGGAACTAGAGCAAAATCTTGGAGTAGGCCCAATGTGACAAGGGCGCTAATGAGAAAAATCTTGGGCGAGGGGGGGGGAATGTGACAAATGTGCAAATAATTGACCAAATTGACAAATTTATTCTAAAAAAAGAGTAAAAGTGAAAAAAACAAGGAAAGAGCACGCCAGAAATTTGGGGAAGGTCCCAGGGTCCTCCAGCTCCTCCCCCTGGATCTGCCAGTGCAAGCAGTGGAGGAGATTAAAAGCAGAAAGTTTACTGCAAGGGTTCAGTTCAAAGCTACGACCGTTGGGTGAGTAAGCGCTCAGAATTTGGTGTTTGCTAACAAACTGAGTATGAAAAATTCTATTATATTTAGAATGAACTTTTTAGAAATATATTCTACAAAATGTTGGCGTTTTAAGGCAAAATTTTCTGTCGTATCTTCATATCGATTTTTGTTTTGTTTCAACGTTGGTACATACACAATTGAGAGTCAAGCACTTTGATAATTAAACCTTAAAAAGACCTGGAAGGCCAAAACAAAGGTACTCTTATGATTCTACTTAAGTAAAATTAAAAATAAAAAGAGACATACCACTAGCTTGTTCAATATAATCTACAGTGTAGCCATCAAGCTGCAACATTTCTTGCGGCTCTGTCCTCTTTTCTTTGTAACTACACATTGCAAATGTATACTGGGACACTTGAACAAGTACAAAATACCGCTTCTTCCATTTCTTCCACACACCTTTTCCTATTGCATAGACATAACCACAATGCTTCATATTTAAAGGCTTATCAACCCGGCAGGCTACTTTTATTCTTAAGTCCTTATCAATACTATTCTTGGCCACTTCTAACTTATGCCATTCTGGTAACTAAAAATAAATTGAAAGAAAATGAATGAAGATAACACAATTCATAAAGGATTACAAATGAAATAGTCAAGAAGCCTTCGGACAACAGGCAAAAACCATGACGTATACTGTTTTGTGAGAACCGGAGAAGATTAGTTTCCCCTACTTCCCCAAATCTTAAGTCCCCTTATCCCCCCTTTAAAAAAGAAGAAACTTTTCCTAAAAGTTCTAACGCGATCCTTGAATCATGACATAAAACCGGGTATACTTCAAAAACGTTTTGAATAGGTTAAAAAAGAATTGTATTTATGTCCAAAATGTATTTAACCCCAATGAACACAGAGCTGTCCTCTATTCTCACGAAGACAGATACCAGTTACACTAGCATCTGCAATGATAATAAAGAAGACACAAGGACATCCTTTAGATTTGGTTATTAATTAATTTATCATAGTCACTTGTTAGCCTTCAACAGTTCTCTGTGAGTGTCTTAATCACGTCGTACTTGAAACGCCAAAATACAAAATTCATAACTGAATAGATTAAAGATATTTGATAAAAGGATCTTATGCTGCTTTCACACACAAAAAAAAAGGGAGGTACTTACTTTGCATTGTATAGTTAATTATTGAATGATTTGTTTCAAATTTTAATATTGTGTATTTTTTTCTCTTTCTGTTGCCTGTCAAAAGTTGATCAAAGCTGGATGTAGGCACATCTTTATATACGTAAGTGCATATTTCTATAATGAACTCCCGTAGGCCTACTACTGGACCAAATATCAGGAATTATTGGACGTGAATGAATGATACTTTATTAAAACTCGAACTTTCATAACATCAAACTGCCCAAATTGTCGTTTTCTGTCAGGTAAATTATATATATATATATATATATATATATATATATATATATATATTATATATATATATATATATATATATATATATATATATATATATATATAATATATATATATATATATATATATATATATATATATATATATATATATATATATATGAAAAGCCATCTAACATTGTCGGTACTCTATAAACGTTATCAGTACATAATGTAAACGTCTACTGTAGTTAACACCTGATTAGAAACATGGATTGATCAGTTCTTTTTTTTTGGAAACAAAATAGAAGGGAAACATTGGGTAACTTTCCATGACATCGGTCGTTAAACATGATCGTTAAACTAAGCTACTGAACCAAACATTGGCTAAACCCTTTGAAACATAGACTGAACAGTTTATATGTAAACCAGTTATTAGGGAAAAAAGATATAAAATTGCCATCAAAATGACGTAATCCACTTACGACACAGGACTTGACTCGTTCGCAAAAGCTAGAAAGCCAAAGGCTAAATTTCCCGCTAAGCTACAACTGAAAATGCGAAGGCTATTTGCGAGGGCAAATCACCCGAACGTCTCACTATCTTGACAGGGCGAAGTGACGACAATCAAAACCCGCGCTTTGCAGTTCTTTACTGAACAAAGAGCTTGAGAAGGGGTTCCCGAATATACATATAAATATATATCACATACAAATACTTCGGATAAGTCAGAACTTTGATTGAGGTCTTGATAGTGATCTTCGTAGTGAGGAACTCTTGGAGGGAAGTAAGCTATTTTCCGAGGACTTTCCCCGTTTCAGTAGTCAGGAAAAATATATTTCAGAAAAGATCTGCCGAGGAGTACTTACACATCTGGCTTGAATCACCTTCTCCCGTTCAACAGAAAGCAATCATGCCATGTCTACAAGAGAGTCATGTGGTTTTTATAGCATAGCCCGGCATCAGACAAATTGCAAGCTTCTCAATCTCAGTAAATTAACTAATAAATTCATTGCTGAAAGAGTGTCAAGGCCTCATTCTTGCGACATCCTGAGAATTGGCCCAACACATTTGTAAGATTATTAAAATTTAAGTTAAAATATAAAAATTGAATGGCATGCTTTCATAGGAGCTTGAAGCATAACCCAATAAGAAGTCAGGAGTACTAGGCCTAGTTGCTGATGGAACTCCTGGTCGAATGATTGAGCAATCAGGGTAAAGCGAAGAACTACCAATATGGAAGACTCATTTGGATTCTAGTAATATAAAGCTACTTGTAATTGATGGAAGCAGATAAAAGGCTTTTGAACGACTCAGTTTTCAACTGACATTGGAGGATATAATTATATAGACGATTAGCTTCAAGCGAGAATAAGGAACTTTACTGATAACTATTCTATTGAATGGTATTGTAAAATCAGAAAAAAGGATATTTCAGGAAGGATGTAAGTAAAAAGGTATAAATTAAATATTTGAGACATGCATAAACTCCCCTGCCACTTACAGTAGATACAAGTTTTACCCAATATCATAAATACGGGACTACTGCTCGGATTTTAGTTCCTACATCAGGCGTAGGGTACAGAATGTTTTTATAAAGTGTGAGGACGACAACCGAGCTTAGAGAGCAAGAGAAAGCAACACGGCTCGAAAAATTTAAATCCATTACAGCTATCAACCACTAAAACAAATGTGTTTTCTCCAGCTGAAATTCCAATCTGAACCGGCGGATTCTCCCATATCCTAGTATGAAGCGGCTATAGAAAAAATCGATACACCTGACAAGTATGTGTCCAATAAGAGAGTCATGCATACTCCTGCCATTTACCCGTGCCCCAGCCATTTAAACATTTGCCTCTCAATTACTTTGGACTATCTGGTCTTGCCTTTTCTCTGTCCTACAGTTACCCAGCCCAGTCTTGACGCAACCTATACAACCTATTGTAAAATACTTGATAACTTCAATTCAAAATCAACGGACTCGGTATCTTATTGGACACATACCTTGGCAACCATTGGGATATAGAAATGATCTGCAAAGCCGCCAAACTCCCTTTTAGCCAAAATAGGAGTGCAGCAGTATATCAGGTACACAATTGGCAGCTTCTTATTGAATCCCTAGGTCCCTCTGGAGGCACAGGAAGAACTAAGGTAAAGTCCAGATTTTATTCCCCCAACTTTCTCATGCTTTTGAATTTTACATGTCTGAAGTTTTTTGTATTAATTTGTGGTTTTCCTATATATTATTTAAATTCCAGTGATTAAATTGCACTAGGATATAAAATGAAAAAAAAAAATGGCTTACCTTGGACGAAAGGGGCGTTGGTCGGATGAAAACTTTTCCCAATTCCTTATCTTCTAGCGCAAACATTCCTTCTGCCTCAGCAAAAAGTTTAATTTTAACTACAGGTAGGCAGTGAGTCGTGCTGAAATCTCCTTGTGTGTCCCACCTAAAATATTAATAATATTCAATATTCTTTTTTCTGATCGTAGTAATTTATTTCTACGATATCTCTAGATCAGAAGTTGTTATGCTTGCTTTTATTCAATATTCTGTTTTTAATGCTAATCAAGGTAGAAGAAAACCTCTACAAAATAAAAAAATGCTTGTGCTTTTAGAATGCCTTGAGAAATGAGATCAACCCAGTAAACATCTATAAACTCAAAATTTGGTTTGCAAGACACGGAACGTTTTGCCACTTTCATTGGAAATTTGTTTTACATTTGGGCAAGATTAAAGAAGAAAATTTACATCAAGAACTTTGAATAAACTTTGTCAATGACGTCTATAGAAAATAGTCTCTCTGAAAACAATCTAGTGAATAATCTGGAAGTTCATTATCTTGTGAATGATCCGAAAATTTATTTATTTTGCTGTATATAAATACGCTAGTTTCAATTTTATCATTTTAGTATTTCTACTGAAGACGGTCGCTTTTGATGTGATCGAAATATCTGGACTTTTGTACCTGTTTTTCACTGTCTAAATAAATGGATTTAATCCCGTTTGAAAGTTTATTTGTTCGTCTTAGAACGGCAGCGTGGTCTAAGAAAACAACACCTAATTTAAAGGTGTTATGTCGAAAATAAGTGTGCCTTATGCCGAAAAAGACTTGTCCCTTGCGCATTTGGTAAAAACAGAAATTGGTTAAATATTTTTGAGAAATGAGTCAGAAAATCAATATAAAAAAGATTAAAGTTCCTCAAAAATAGAACTTTCTTTGAACAACACAAATCCTGGAATCCCAAACATGGAAGAGAATTGAAATGTATTCATTCTGTTTTAATTCAAACGCTTGGAATCAAAGATGTATCCATGGAGGTTACGCCCCCCCCCCCGCAAACCTTTCGCCCGACCCATAAAAACGTAACAAAATAAATTTCAACAAATTTTGCGCTTTTGGGTTTTTAAAGTGTTTTTTAACCCCCCTCCTCTTCCCGAAAAAACCTAAATACGGCCTAGCTTGGAATTCTATTTTCACCCAACTTTCAGGATTTCGTCGAAAATCACTGAATATAGAAGAAAATGAATAGCCGACTGCCCTAAAACTTTGCCTGAAGATTCTTTGTTATTAATACGTGTACAGATCAGAAACCTGATGAAAACCTAGATATAAAATCATGATCATGGTTGGAGCGGCAGCTGCAACCTAGTAGAGCGAACCCCAGCCCATGGTAATCAAAAGTTGAAAAATGTGTTTTCAAAAAAAATTGTGTAGTGAGAAAAAATTTCCGTCCGACACTGAATAAGGAATGGTAACTATTGTTTCGGTTAATCTTAAAAGCAAAAGTTTATTGAGAAAAAAAATTAATGGTGATTTCGAAAAACAGCCTGAAACCCTTGAAAATGGCGTCAAATCAAATTAAAAGGTGCACCATTGGAATCAGCATGTTCCAAAACCTCTTGAGGGTCAATTACAGTCCCCCACCTTGAACACCAAGGAAAATGACTTTTTTGCATTGGTAGCACTGATCTGTCTCCCTTTTTTTTCTTTTTTTTTCTAGCAGGCTAGGGGGTGGCCAGAGCATCATAGAGAGGTGTGTTATAGATCATTCGAAAGAGAATTAAATTTGTAAGTGCCCTTTCTAAGTGACCAAAATGATTAGAGGGCAAATAGCCCCACCCCGTCCCTACAGGTCCCCTCCCCCCCAAACTAGTCCTATGAAAATTTTGAGATAGTCATTTTGTTTAACATGGTTCAAAGCTCCAATATATATGGTTTTGATGATGATAAGGCCCTCCATAGTCCCTGAGGAAGGGCTGTATGTGGTATCGGGCGTATCGATATTGCGCGTTTCGGTATCGGGCGTATTGGTATCGCATGTATCGTATCGGGAATTTCGGTATCGGTATCCACTGTTGCTTTTTCAGTCATTTTCTAGGCTCATTTTTTAAATCATGTCCTGGCAAAGTATCATGGTTGCAGCGGCAGCTGTAACCTAGTAAAGAGCAAACCACAGCCCATAGTAACCAAAAGTTAAAAAACGTGTTCTGAAAAAAAAACTGCCTTGTGAAAAAAAATTCTCATCTGACACTGATTCAGGAACGTTAACTATTTTTCGGATCGTCTTAAAAGTAAAAGTTTATTGTGAAAAGAAATTCATGGGGATTTCGAAAAAAAGCCTCAAACCCCTCAAAAATGGCGCCAGATCAAAATGAAAAGTGTACCATTGGAGTCAACATGGTCAAAAACTTGTACAGGGAAGTTACAGTTCCCCTCCCTGAACAACAAGGAAAATCACATTTTTACATCTGTAGCACTGATCTGTCTATCGTTTTTTTTTGTTCTTTTTTCTTTTTCTTTTTTTCAACAGGTCTAGCGGGCTACCAGAACATCATAGAGAGATTCTTAATGACTCATTCGAAAGCTATTTCTCATATCTACGTTCTTTTTATAAATTCTGCCATCTGTAAGTGCCATATGGCACTAAAATGGCACTTTTTGTGCCATTTCTCAAAGGGTGGCACTAGCAGGCTACCAGAACATCGTTGACAGATCTTTTACCTTTCATATAAATTCCACCATCATCCAGTTCAAATGGCATTAAAAACGGCACTTTTAGTGTCGTGTCTCAAGTGGAAAAGCTGCACTGTAAAAAAAAAAAAAAAATTGATTTCCAACAAAATGTTTTGCTCGAATTCAAACAAGACGGAAAAAACCCAATTTTTCTGTTGGAATTGTGACTTGCTCAATGAATTCCAACAAATTATTGAAATTATTAAGATTTATGTGCTTTTCAGTAGAAAAAATGTAATTTTCACCGTAAATAGGTTACATCAACCAACACGGTTTGAACTTCAACAGTAGTTTGAAGTTTCTTGAATATCATTTTAAATTTGACTATAGGACCATTGAAAGTAATATGTTCAGTATAAGTTCAATTCAAATATTTGAATTATAGCAGAAAAAGGGGAATACTAATTAAATTTTGAGTATATATTTTTTCTTTGAAATAAGTTGAGCTTTCTTGTCTGCAAAATGAACACGCAGAAATTTACTTAGTTTTTGTTCCTGCCTAGGCATTGAAATCACCTTTTTTTGGTCATTCCATTGGAAAAGGCACTTGTTTCATTTAAAAAAGTTGGGGAAACAACCAAAAGGGCACTTTGTGGGAATGTGCTATTAAGTCAAATTTATAAAAACAAACTTTCCTGAAAAACGTGTATTGTTTTGTGAAATATGTACAATGAACTTTATGTTATAGACTGAAAGTTTTTCTTAGCTGTTAAGGTTGTTTGCAGTATTTTTTAGAGCAGTCTTATCTCCCCTAGATCGGTGATAATTAGAAATTGTATTAAAAATAAGTTTTCAACTGAAACTAAGAAGTGACATTAAAACTTAAAACGAACATACATTATTCCGTATAAATAAAAAAGATCATGGCAGCGTTGTTTCTACATTAAAATTTAATAAAAAACGAACAAAGATTAGTATAATAAAAACAAAGTTTTCCGAGAGAAGTAAAGAGTGAACTTGAGTAATTAATATTTTAATTAATATCTCATAAAAACGAAAGAAACACTTCCAACTACAATGAGTGACCGTAAAAGATAAGTAGGTTGGTAAATTACTTTACAGAAGATAAGGATGTGATATTCATAGGACAATAAGTCCTGAGGATATTTGCAAATGGATTACTTTTTTTTATAATTAATTTCTTTATAAGATCTTATTTGAATGATCACCTGCGGTGGATAATGAGGAGAGAGAGAGAGAGAGAGAGAGAGAGAGGAGAGAGAGAGAGAGGAGAGAGAGAGGAGAGAGAGAGAGAGAGAGAGAGAGAGGAGAGAGAGAGAGAGAGAGAGAGAGAGAGAGAGAGAGAGAGAGAGAGAGAGAGAGAGAGAGAGAGAGAGAGAGAGAGGAGAGAGAGAGAGAGAGAGAGAGAGAGGAGAGAGAGAGAGAGAGAGAGAGAGAGAGAGGAGAGAGAGAGAGAGAGAGAGAGAGAGAGAGAGAGAGAGAGAGAGAGAGAGAGAGAGAGAGAGAGAGAAGAGAGAGAGAGAGAGAGAGAGGAGAGAGAGAGAGAGAGAGAGAGAGAGAGAGGAGAGAGAGAGAGAGAGAGAGAGAGAGAGAGAGAGAGGAGAGAGAGAGAGAGAGAGAGAGCGAGAGAGAGCGAGAGAGAGAGAGAGAGAGGGAGAGAGTGAGAGAGAAAGAGAGAGAGAGAGGTTACGAGGGAGAGTAAAAGGGGTGGTAAGAAAGGTTGATAGCGGAAGAGTGAGAGAAAAGAAGAAAAACGTTTAACTTGGTGAATTAGAATACATCTATAAAATCAAAAATGCTTAAGAGTTAGCAGTAATATTGAAGAATATCTTTAGGACTTACATAGGTTTGGAAGCCTCTGTTTGGTCCGTTTGAAGTTTCTCTCCTCCTTCAACCTCCATTGTGCAATAGATGATCTTATTCGGAGCCAGGCATTTGAGTCCTTTGACCTCCATTACAACTACCTAAAGAAGCAAATATATTCAATGTCGTTCTTTTGCCGATAAATAGAAATGCTCAGAAGTCGGATTAAAAGGTTCATTCACATCTGTGTTTTTATTGCAAAAACACCGAAAGATAAAATTACATGTCCTCAACACGCCTATTTTCCTTTTTTTATGATATATAAGGTTTTTTTCTCGAACCATTTCCAATTTTTGTTATTTTAAATTTTGGCTTACTTTTGGATGAACAAGCATTCACTAGCGAAGGTGTCACTGTCGTCACAACTGCAGTAATTGAAAGCTTCAGAAATTGATAAAGCAGGACTTATCTTCAGTTCCCAAGCAAAGTCAATTTAGCCGAATTAATCCTACAAGGATACAGCGTAGCAATTTATAGCTCCTTAGATATCCCTCTGTTAATCTTCCCCAGGAAAAAATTGAGCAGAACACGGTTTCAAAAAGTTATTTCTTCTGGTCCTTTGATTACAACTTCACAATGTTCTTTCAGGTGTAAAGAGCTGAGCTTATTTTTACAGTTTATATTGTTTTCCAATTTTCCCAATGGTTGGGTGTCAAGAGAAAATGTAAATCCTGATAGTTAGTTTGCATATGCACAAAGACAATGGGATACCCATTCATTTAAGAATGGGTAGGAGGATAGAAAAAAATTAATTAGGGCTACTTTTACCATTTTGCACTTAGTCCTAAGCCGATTTATCGAGCAAAATAAAAATCGCCAAGAAACTCCCGCCTCTTATCCTTAGCATTCCCTTTGTATATGTCTATAAGGAAAAGAAGGTCAGAGCAAGGTACTAGCTTATCCAGTTCTGTTCCCCAAAAATTGTATAAGCAACGAAAACAGCCCCATCCGAGCTATCTCTAAGGAATCCGTGCTTTTTTGAACAAAACATTGAGAATTTTCAACCCTCAGAAAGCAGGTTGCCTTACTAGTTCTGCTCCAAAGCGTGATACTTAATTCTAATATCGTCTAACGAAAGCTAATCCATTCTTCTCGGCTCTTTAGTATTCTTACTCTTAAGACACAGCAAAGATATAAACACCTGACCCCACGACGGGTTAAATTAGAGGGGTCGTCGTTCTAATTTTTTTTCTTACCAGTCAAAGAACGATAGAATTTTACAGTTTTACATATTGTAAACATAGTCACATATTATACATTATACAGTGTTGAGTATTGTAAAGTTTAACACCTTGAGCAAAGGTAATTTTAGGAGAAAGCAAGTATGTCAAAATCTAGGCACTATAAAAAATTCAGACATTCACGAACTGGAGATTACTTTTGAAACCGACGATGGCACCAGTGGCGTTTCTGGCCTCTCTCAGGACTGGTACAAAATCTTGACTAGCTTCGTTTTGCCTTAAGATGCATGGATGGATAACAGACTATCTATCAACAAGTGAAAATGACATCATTTTTATAGATCACTGAAAAACGCCTATACCAGCTGTGCCTCTCACTCTGACTATCTGTCTTGGCTTTTTCTACAACTAGCCATGGATTAATGGCAACTTTATTTAATTCTCCTGTCTTTCGAAATTTTCAGGCCAAATTTTAACAAACTTTTTTGTTTGTTTAAATCTGAGTTTTCTTACTTTAGCCTTCGCAAGATTTTTATTATCTCGTCCCAATTGATTGCTTCTAGTTTTTCTGTTCTATGCTCGTTAAAGCTAAATCATTAAACCACTCCTGCCACATAGTCAATCTGACTATGGCCCATATACGATCTGACCTTTCTAACTAATTGACGTAAGTGCTGCCGCCTCTCCTCTAACCCTATCACCGAAGAAACGATAACAACTGTGAAAAAGTTCAAAAAATGGACTTGCATCTTGAGTCAATGGGATTACGGCAAAGATGCTGAAGACCTTCGAGCTGGACTAGAGGCATTTTGGGCAAACTCTTCAGGAAGGGCGTTGTACTAATCTGTGACAACTGGAGGGGCATCGTAGCGTAAAATAACGTAAAATACTAGTCACAGTCATGTTACAACGCCTAAGGAAATCCCTAGACTCACACCTCAGGGAAGAGCAACACTTCGACCAGGTAGGTCTTGGTCTGATCTCATTTTCATTCTTAGACTAATGGTTGAAAGGTTCAGGGGCTGGTACAAAAAAATATACTTGCTCTTTTGACAAAGCATTTGATTCTGTTGATCGAAAGATTTAATGGAAGATTTTGAATTTTTACAGAATACCAAATAAACTATTCAAAATGATAACCGAACTCAATGAAGATAGTGAATTTTATGTGTGCAAATAAAATGGGGATACGTGTTTCTTCAAGATAACGTCTGGTGCCAAATAGGGATGTGTCTTATCCCCATTCCTGCTTGTTAGTGGTTTCAACTACATTCTGAGGCAGTCTTCAGGCTCTGGAGTGAAGATTAGCAGCCGACAGTTCTCTTACCTGGATTTCGCTGACGACGTTGTTCTTCTCGAAGAAGCGAAACAAGAACTGTAGCTGCTACTTGACACCATACACCAAAAGGCCGAGAAAGTGGGGCTTACAATGAATGTCAGTAAGACAAAGAGCATGGCTACATCTAACTTTCCACTGACACTAAAATGCAAAGATAAAAAAATTGAACAGGTCAATGAATTTAAGTATCTCGGGAGATGGATGGATTGTAATGGTGAAAAAACCAACAACATTAAGAGGAGGATTGGACAAGCTATATCGGCTTTTAATAAGTTGAAACAAATCTGGCACAGCAGGAAATACTCTATGCGCTTGAAGCTACACCCCATAAATACCCAGCGATTTTCATTCTCCTCTGTACAAGTGAATACTGGAAACTAAATGTCCAACTAGAGAAACACGTCCTAGATTTTGAAAACATGTGCTACAGAAGAATACTGAACATATTGTGGCAGGAAAAGGTCAGAACATAGAAGTTCACCGGCAAAACCGGTCACCATTAGTTACTGACATTCTGAAACATAGGAGATAAACCTACCTTGACAACGTCCTTCGTATGCCAGAGGATAGACTCCCATGTACATTTTATGAGTGTTGCCCCAAAGAAAAGGGCAAAGAAGTCAGCCAAGACCAACCTTGCAACAGCAGTATGAACAGGATCTAAGTAGAGGGGGAATATCTCTTCAACCACAGTGGAAGGAAGTCAGGGCTGCAGCTCAGCTCCGTGATGTCAGGAGAGGTTTTGTAGAAGCCCCATGCTCCATTCCTGGCTCTGGAGGATCTAAAGTCTAAGGTAAACGAATGCTCATTACTGGCAATCGCCGATGCAATCGCTAATAATATTTAATAGGCAACTCTCACGTTGGCAAAGACCCCTTCATCTCCGTTTTGCAAAATTAATTCTAACAGCTATAGCTTTCTTTAAGGAATTGTGGTTTTGAATTATTTTTTTCATATCTTGGAGGTCACGGATTAACAGAACGGTATCTAAATAATCACAATATTTTCTTTTACTGCTACTTACCTTTATTTTCAAGAAATGGTGATGAAGATATGGGAAAAATGAAAATTTAAATTCATTTGGATTATAGGCTACTCACTGCCAATTGCGCCCTGTACTTTATTTAGGTAAAAATTGAATTTCAAAAATTACGAATTGATTATAACCGTTAGAATATTTATTTAAAATATTGCGTCCCTAAAATTTCTAGGACCTAGGGAAGTTCCCGCACCCCCCCCCCTAAACTGCCTCTGGGTGGCACTCAAGAAGAAGCTGAAACACCGTAATGTAGTTAAGTTGCTTCTTGTTATAAAAGCTGGAAAATTAATGTAAAGAGAAAGTTTACATTTAACAAAACTTCCAAAAAGGATCCTATGAGTCTCACCGGAATGTTTGATTCTGTTTTTAAAATCCGCCTCTTTTTCCTAGCGTGATAATAAAACTCAACGATGTCTTGAATACAGGTTAATATTCTTACCTCTAACGAGAAAGTGAGAACTATGTCCGACTTTGATAGGGATGTGTCATTGTCCCCATCTTGATCTGTTTTGGATAAGGATCCCTGAGAACGGCTACAAAAAAAAAGTAAAAAACATTCATGAAAATAATATAAAGCCTACATAACTTCTGCATTTTCACTGAAAGCACTTATTTTTATTGTAAGGGCAAAATAAGTTTTGTATAGTTTATGTGAGTTTTATTGTATCTTTATAAGCAAAAATTAAACCGCCTAGAGCTTTGTTTTTATAATCTTGAAGCCAATATGCTATCAATGGACTGTCTTTTGATTTAAAATGTAGTGATACTGGAGCATCAAAATCTATTTTGCCTTATTTTGCTGATGAGACGCATCTAACTGTTGCTGCGAAAACCGGGGAAATGCTTATACAGAATCTTCAGACTGGCATGTTAAACATTGAAAAATGGATGAGGGTTAACAGACTTCAGCTAAACCATGCAAAATCCCATTTAGAATGTATGGGAGAAGTAGCAATTACTACCCTTGGATTGACAAAATACAGTTCGGTGAAACTATTCTGCCTCGGGAAGTTTCGACAAAGTATCTAGGGGTGATTGTTGATGAGTGCCTTAACTTCAAAGAGCACATTTCATGTGTTAGTGGCAAGGTTGCAAGAAATGTTGGGATGATGAGGAAACTGAAGCACTTTTTTCCGAAAGACATTACGAGATTGCTTTATTTTTCTTTTGTTCATCCATACCTTCTATATGGTTGTCTTGTGTAGTCAAGTACGTTTTTAATTCACCTTCGTCCCCTTAGAAGTTAACAAAATAATGCCCTACGTGTTTTAACTGGAGATAATCATAATATGTCTGTTAGACATAGATATAATCAAGTAAATATATTACCGATGGCTGGATTATTCCGTTTTTATAATGCTCTTTTTATGTTTAAATATACACACGCGTTATTACCTGAGTGTTTTAGGGAAATGTTTACAAGTGGTGTTAATTTCATAAATACTCGACTAGAACATCAACACTAGTTCGGCGACCTCAGGTTATTATAAAGTGATCCGTTTTTTCCATAAGACATATTGGCCCTCGAATGTGGGAACCATTAACGCAGGCAATTTCAACAATTGATGAGCTAAATGAATTTCGCAGTAAATTAAAAGGACAGTGTTTGTCTACATATGAGTTTTAATCCTTGCTGGGTGAATTTTCTCTCAAGTGATTGTGACACTTTTTTGGGGGAGGGCAACGAGGAGGTAGAATAAAAGAATGATTTTTAGTTTTGTGTCTTCGGTATCCAATTAGGTCGTGAAATTTTTAGAACTTAATTTATTTCGTTTATTTTTATTTAATTATTTTCTTATTATATTTTTTTGCCCTTTTTTTGGGGGGGGGGCTAAGGATGGCTGGTAGTAATTGTGTATGTAGGGTTTTGTAAAGGGTGATGTCTGCCCATACAAGTTTAATAAACTTCGGTTTTTTTTGTTAATGTGTTTTATTTTTTTTAATAAAACCCTTTCTCTCTCTCAATAGACTAAATAAGATGCATGTATCGTATCACTAGAACCCTCACCAAAAAAATAAAATCTAAAATTCCCCCTTTGGTTTGACTGGTCTAATTCTAACTAATTTTATTATAATTTTAATTTTAACCTTTTCACAATCTATGCTCTCTTTTACCATCTGGGCATGACTATAGACGACTAGATTCAAATCACTGGAAAAAATGACATCAGGAGGTAGTTTGCTACGGACCTAATTTGCGAGGATGGTATGCCCAAGGAGGTGAGTGAATTGAAGCACCCTGTCTCTTACAACCCAAATAGATTTTTTGGTGTCACAGCGCTCATAGCCAACGTAGAGCCAACGAATTTGTAAAGAGAGAGGTTTTCAAAGGAGATTACTATTATTTGTTTGGTTTTCTCCCCCATAGGTCTACATACAGAACGGATGGTCATGAAAATTTCAGGAAGAAATAGTTCAAGTACTCTTCACAAGGACCAAAATGGGCCCCGAGAAACTTGAAATCTACTCAATAGGCCATCTACTTCCTAACCCCTAAGCCCAAATGGTGTTGGATGGATATTTCATGACGTCCCCTTTAATTAAAACCGTCAAATGCCCCTAAACTTTGCCTACAGGAGCAGCATGATCAGCCTAATCCCAAGGTTAGGGCATCAAGCTATGCATATCGAAAACTTGAAGCGCGCAAAACGCCTTCTTGAAATCAGATTCATCCGAAGATTTACAATATGAATGATTAAGCGCCCAAAAGTACCCTTAATCATGAGACGTGTCACAAAGGGACATTAGGCCTATGCCCCTTCGAAAGGGAGAATTTGTACACCTCGTTGAACTCAGATTCGGACAAGGATTTTCAATCTGCATGATCTGGGGTCCAAAGCAATGCACTTGGACCCTTACATCTTCCACCCAGTTCCATTAATTGTGGAGGGGGGGGGATAGATGTTCCGACCCTTGCCGGATTGGTTTTTATATATAATTTGTATTTAAATTCGATCAGTATTTCTGTCTTTTTAGCGATAAAGTTCCAAAGATTAAAATAGCTGAGATATATTATGATATCAACTTAGTTTTTAAGCAAATATGATAACCTCTCAGTAACCTATGTTTATACGAGACTTAAGATGGATGATATTCAGCCGTATAAACTACCGTAAAATTACCGAAGAATTGAAAAGTTTTGGTATTTAAGATATTTACCAAGGTTTACCAAACAAACTAATAAAGAAAAGAAGATGAAAAAAAAAATACAAAAAGTAAAATTAGCTCTTTTTCACTCCAGTGAGGTATGCAACCAAGCACTAAAGCGAAGAAGCCATAGATACGAATTCATCAAGCTGTAGGATCAACTGTGAATGGAAATGAAATGAATTTATAAAGATAAACATATTTTTTAAAAGAAGAAAAATGTATGTTTAAGACAAGGTTAGAAAAAAAATACAGAAAATATGATACATACAAATAACATTAACTTATCAAATGACGAAGGTTTATAAGAATTTACGTGTCAATGGTAGAGCGGTGCAAGAAGGTGCAGAGGAAAGAAACACCACATGATGGAAGATGCATATTCATGGATAGTTTTCAGAATTTTTGGGAGGGTATGTATAGAGCCGAGCCTTGTAGCAGGCTTGTCCATTTTACGATACCCTTGAGGCCATTAAGAGAAAGGGGTAGTGAAAAACATAAAACACGCAAGCAAAGCTTCTTTCTATTTTCTACTCAAAATCAAGACCAGCATATATTTAGAAATTCATGCACTAAGGTAATGGTTGGCACGTGCTCATTTCAGAAGAAACCCATGATTTCCTGAGAACATGAGCAATCCTAAAGAAAACTATATATACATATGCATATATATACATACATACATACACACACACACACACACACATATATATATAATATATATATATATAATATATATATATATATATATATATATATATATATATATATATATATATATACATATATATATATATATATATATATATATATATATATATATATATATATATATATATATATATATACACATATATATATATATATATATATATATATATATATATATTATATATATATATATATATATATATATATATATATATATATATATATACACACAATATATATATTATATATATATAATATATATATATATATATATATATATATATATATATATATATATATAATATATATATATATATATATATATATATATATATATATATATATATATATATATATATATATATATATATATATATATATATATATATATATATATATATAATAACTACAACTAAAAAAGCAACACTAGATTCTCAAGGCACTTATCTGAACTTGCCTTAAGACACTTCTCCTCCGACTGTATGCAAGAGAGACAAAAAAGACTTATATTATGTAAGACAGTTAATAAAGCTTCTAAGATAAGCAGGCAAACAAAATGGCCGTTTAGCAATAAAGCGGAACAATTTTTAAATGTAACCATGTTAGATCAGAACTTTTTGACTTATAATTTTTTTTAACAACTCTCATGTTATCAATTATTTATAATTTCTGGTATTTTAATTTGATTTGGGTACCGAACAGATTTTATAAGTTGGCAATAATTTGTATTGACTGTTAAGGAAATTCCAGTACATTTGGCTGCGCTAACTCAGAGGCGGGAAGGCATGGTGCAAGTCGTAACTTTACGGAAGTTGGTGTTTTCATTATTTTTGTTTGTTTCACTTTAACATTTTAGAAAAACTGATCATTAGAAATGGATCGGCACTTAAAACAGAATACGCATTTGAAAAAAAACAAAAGCAAATACATATTTTTCAAGGGTCAAACTTGTGTTACCACGGCCACGAGGCAAAGGTATTATCATTAGACTGTTAAGCCTTGTCTATAAAAGGTAGTGGTAAAGAATTCGGAATTGCACTTTACATTCCCTACCGGTGGTGCTGATCTCCGTGACTTGGCCCTTCAGCCAGGAAGTGAAACGGGGGCGGGGAGGACGGGGCCAAACCATCCTGTGCTTTCGCAAACCTTCCTGTTTACCTTCCCCAGATTTCTCCAGGTACCCATTTAGAGCTGGGTTGACTCTAACTCAGCTTACAGAGTCACGCCACTGACACTCGTCCTAAACCAAACAATTGGATACACTAAGATTCGGACCCTCGTCCTCTCGGACAAAGAATCCTAAATCCAGCGCACCAATCCACTTCTCTATAAGTCTGGTTTATACTATTTGTTGTTTCAAATCCGCCACTTACCAAGACTATAGAAATTTAAGACAATACGATAACCCAGACCTTAAAGTTTTATTACCGCTCGACGTGGCTTTTTATTGCTCTTTTCAACTATCAAATAAAAATATCGTTTCATCTATCAAATAAAACCAATTTTATGACAAATATTCTTTTTTGTACTTAATACTGAAAATAAACATTAAAATTATAGTAACATTTTGAACTGATGCGCTTTCAGCAATTAATATCATTATACATAAAATATTCAGTTTAATTTATTGGCTCTTTTTAAAGTTGTTAAAGACGAATATAGTTCCCCTACAAACAAGTGTTTGGATACTGCCTCCTTTCCTATCTATAAATAAAAACCAAAAGCCTACTGCGTCATTGGCGCTTAACTGAAAACGGATTATATTACAAATATTTTCTTTTCCAGTTCTTACAGTATTGAAAATAAAAATACAATTACAGTGAAATAAATTCTTGAACTGATGAATCTTTCAACAATTAATATCATTATACATCAAATGTCAATTTGATGTGTTTACACTTTCCAAGACTGTTCAAGACACATATAGTTTTCAGTAAAGCGCCAATGACGCAGTAGGTTTTAGACTTTTACAGTGAGAGAAGGAGGTCATACACAAACTCTTGTTTGTGGTGATTTTGGTTCGTTTCAAGCTTGATTTGCATATTCAATTAAGTTTCACACGTTTTAAAATTTATTTATTAATTTACATTAATATCTATTGTATGTTTGCTCGCATTGATTGTTTATTTAATTTCTGTTCGTTGTAAGTTTCATTTATACTTCAATAAGAAAATATTTTTTTCGTTTTAAGCTTGATATTCATATTCAATCTAAGCATTACTCGCTTTGAGATCAATTTATTCATTTATATTATTACTTGTTGTATGTTTTTGCTATGATTGATTATTTAATTTTTCTTCGTTTTGGTTTCATTTATTCTTTAATAGTAATTTCTGGTCGTTTTGAGTTTGAATTTTAAAAGGTATTTGTATCTGCTGAGCTTAAGTTTAAAATGACCGTTACTTTTCTTTGCAAAACTCATTTTTCGGAAAGTCTTTTTTAATTAATTTTTGTTCATTTTTGATTGCAAAAAATTTCAAGTTTTCAAAAATTCCGTATTTTAAAATCAAACTGAATTAAAGTAACAATATCAATGTGAAAAAATGGGTGTGTGACAACCTCGGAGTTTTTATTATCTGATGTTTGAACTATTTTTAACAAAATTGCTATCTCAAAATTTTTATCGGATGGGTTTGGGGAAAAAGGGCGTGGGAGGGGGACTAGATTAAGCTTCGGTCTCTTTTGACTCTTTAAAAGTGAACTAGAACTTTCTATTTTCAATCAAATGAGCCTTCTATGAAGTTTATACGAGTATCCCTTCTATAAGAACCATATATATCCCCAGAGTATAACTTACACCACCTATCCCTGGGCCCTGGGGGGTTGTGTCGACCCTGGAGTTTTAATATCTGATGGTTAAACTATTTTTAACAAAATGGTCACTTGAAATTTTTATCGGATGGGTTATCCATCCGATACACCCAAAGGCGTGGAGGGCGAGAGGGGCTAGTTGGCCTCTGATCTTTTTTCACTCTGAAAAAATGAACTACAACTTTTAATTTCCATTCAAATGAACCATCTCTGAAGTTTATACTAGCATACCTTCCATAAGAACCATATGTCCCCAGAGCAATACTTACAACGCCTGTCCCAGCCCTGGGCGGGGATGTCGACACAGGAGTTTTTCTTATCTAATCTTTGAACTATTTTTAACAAAATGAGCATACGTAAAGAAGTTTTTGTTATATGATCTTTGAACTATTTTGAACAAAATGGCTACCTCAAAGTTTTATCAGATGTATTTGGAGAAAAAGGGCTTGGGGGGCCAGTTGCCCTCTGATCACTTTTGACTCTCAAAAAGGGCACTAGAACTCTCGATTTCCAATCGAATGAGTTCCCTTTGAAGTTTATACGACGACCCCTTCTATATGAAGTGCCCCTGGAAACAAAATAAATGAAGTGTGGTGGGAGGCTAGCTGCCCTCCAATCACTTTTGACTCTTAAAAAGTGAATTACAACTTTCAATTTCCAATCAAATGAGCCCTCTAGGAATTTTATACGAGCATCCCTTCCATAACAACCATATATGTCCCCAGAGCATAACTTACAACGCCTACCCCCGGGCCCTGGGGGGCTTTGTCAACACCGGCGTTTTTTGTTATCAGAACTTTGAACTATTTCTAACAAAATGTCTATCTAAAAATTTTTATCTAATACATTTAGGGCATGGAGGAGGGGGGGGGTTAGTTGCCCTCCGATCACTTTTGAATCTTAAAAAGGGCACTAGAACTCTCGATTTCCAATCGAATGAGTCCCCTTTAAAGTTTATACGACGACCCTTTCTATATGAAGTGCCCCTGGAAACAAAATAAATGAAGTGTGGTGGGAGGCTAGCTGCCCTCCAATCACTTTTGACTCTTAAAAAGTGAATTACAACTTTCAATTTCCAATCAAATGAGCCCTCTAGGAATTTTATACGAGCATCCCTTCCATAACAACCATATATGTCCCCAGGGCATAACTTAGAACGCCTACCCCCGGGCCCTGGGAGGCTGTGTCGACACCGGAGTTTTTTGTTATCAGAACTTTGAACTATTTCTAACAAAATGTCTATCTAAAAAATTTTATCTAATGCATTTAGGGCTTGGAGGAGGGGGGGTCAAGTTGCCCTCCGATCTCTTTTGACTCTTAAAAAGTGAACAAGAACTTTCAATTTCCAATCAAATGAGCCCTCTCCAAACTATATACCAGCATCCCTTCCATAAGAAATAAATGGAGTGGGGGGGGGAGGCTAGCTGCCCTCCGATCACTTTGACTCTTAAAAAGTGAATTACAACTTTCAACTTACAATCAAATGAGCCCTCTAGGAATTTTATACGAGCATCCCTTCCATAAAAACCATATATGTCCCCAGGGCATAACTTACAACGCCTACCCCCGGGCCCTGGGGGGCTTTGTCAACACCGGAGTTTTTTGTTATCAGAACTTTGAACTATTTCTAACAAAATGTCTCTCTAAAAATTTTTATCTAATACATTTAGGGCATGGAGGAGGGGGGGGGGTTAGTTGCCCTCCGATCACTTTTGACTCTTAAAAAGGGCACTAGAACTCTCGATTTCCAATCGAATGAGTCCCCTTTAAAGTTTATACGACGACCCTTTCTATATGAAGTGCCCCTGGAAACAAAATAAATGGAGTGGGGTGGGAGGCTAGCTGCCCTCCAATCACTTTTGACTCTTAAAAAGTGAATTACAACTTTCAATTTCCAATCAAATGAGCCCTCTAGGAATTTTATACGAGCATCCCTTCCATAACAACCAATTATGTCCCCAGGGCATAACTTAGAACGCCTACCCCCGGGCCCTGGGAGGCTGTGTCGACACCGGAGTTTTTTGTTATCAGAACTTTGAACTATTTCTAACAAAATGTCTATCTAAAAATTTTTATCTAATGCATTTAGGGCTTGGAGGAGGGGGGGTCAAGTTGCCCTCCGATCTCTTTTGACTCTTAAAAAGTGAACAAGAACTTTCAATTTCCAATCAAATGAGCCCTCTCCAAACTATATACCAGCATCCCTTCCATAAGAAATAAATGGAGTGTGGGGGGAGGCTAGCTGCCCTCCGATCACTTTTGACTCTTAAAAAGTGAATTACAACTTTCAATTTACAATCAAATGAGCCCTCTAGGAATTTAATACGAGCATCCCTTCCATAAAAACCATATATGTCCCCAGGGCATAACTTACAACGCCTACCCCCGGGCCCTGGGGGGCTTTGTCAACACCGGAGTTTTTTGTTATCAGAACTTTGAACTATTTCTAACAAAATGTCTATCTAAAAATTTTTATCTAATGCATTTAGGGCTTGGAGGAGGGGGGGTCAAGTTGCCCTCCGATCTCTTTTGACTCTTAAAAAGTGAACAAGAACTTTCAATTTCCAATCAAATGAGCCCTCTCCAAACTATATACCAGCATCCCTTCCATAAGAAATAAATGGAGTGTGGGGGGAGGCTAGCTGCCCTCCGATCACTTTTGACTCTTAAAAAGTGAATTACAACTTTCAATTTACAATCAAATGAGGCATAACTTACAACGCCTACCCCGGGCCCTGGGGGGCTTTGTCAACACCGGAGTTTTTTGTTATCAGAACTTTGAACTATTTCTAACAAAATGTCTATCTAAAAATTTTTATCTAATACATTTAGGGCATGGAGGAGGGGGGGGGTTAGTTGCCCTCCGATCACTTTTGACTCTTAAAAAGGGCACTAGAACTCTCGATTTCCAATCGAATGAGTCCCCTTTAAAGTTTATACGACGACCCTTTCTATATGAAGTGCCCTGGAAACAAAATAAATGGAGTGTGGTGGGAGGCTAGCTGCCCTCCAATCACTTTTGACTCTTAAAAAGTGAATTACAACTTTCAATTTCCAATCAAATGAGCCCTCTAGGAATTTTATACGAGCATCCCTTCCATAACAACCATATATGTCCCCAGTGCATAACTTAGAACGCCTACCCCCGGGCCCTGGGAAGCTGTGTCGACACCGGAGTTTTTTGTTATCAGAACTTTGAAACTATTTCTAACAAAATGTCTATCTAAAAATTTTTATCTAATGCATTTAGGGCTTGGAGGAGGGGGGGTCAAGTTGCCCTCCGATCTCTTTTGACTCTTAAAAGTGAACAAGAACTTTCAATTTCCAATCAAATGAGCCCTCTCCAAACTATATACCAGCATCCCTTCCATAAGAAATAAATGGAGTGTGGGGGGAGGCTAGCTGCCCTCCGATCACTTTTGACTCTTAAAAATTGAATTACAACTTTCAATTTACAATCAAATGAGCCCTCTAGGAATTTTATACGAGCATCCCTTCCATAAAAACCATATATGTCCCCAGGGCATAACTTACAACGCCTACCCCGGGCCCTGGGGGCTTTGTCAACACCGGAGTTTTTTGTTATCAGAACTTTGAACTATTCTAACAAAATGTCTATCTAAAAATTTTTATCTAATACATTTAGGGCGTGGAGGAGGGGGGGGGGGGTTAGTTGCCCTCCGATCTCTTTTGACTCTTAAAAAGTGAACAAGAACTTTCATTTCAAATCAAATGAGCCCTCTCCGAAGTATATACCAGCATTCCTTCGTTAAGAACATTAGATGCCCCTAAAGCATTACTCACAACGCCTGCCTCCGGGCCCTGGCGGGTTCCGTCGACAAAGGAATTTTCTTATCTGACCTTTGAACTATTTTTAATGAAATGGCTATTATAAAAATTTTATCGGAAGGGCTTAGGGAAAAAAAGGGTGTTTGGGGGGGGCTAGTTGCCCTCGGATATCTTTTACTCTAAAAATCGAACTAGAACTTTCAATTTCCAGTCAAAAGAGCCCCATCTGAAGTTTATACGAGCATCCCTTGCATAAGAGCCATATACGCCCCCAGGACAAACACTTACAACGCCTATCCCCCGGGCTCTGGGGGGGGGGGCTAGCTGCCCTTGAATCTCTTTTGACTATTAAAAGTGAGCTAGAACTCTCAATATCCAATCAAATGAGCCCTATCTGAAGTTTATAAAAGCATCCCTTTCATACGAACAATATATGCCCCAGGGCATAACTTACAACGCCTGCCCCGGGCCCTGGGGGGTTTTGACGATACCTGAGTTTTTGTTATCTGACTTTTGAGAAATTTTTAACTTAATGGTTATCTCAAAAATTTTTATTGGATGCATTTGGGGAAAAAGGGGAGGGGAGGGGGGAGGGGCTAGTTGCCCTCCAATCTCTTTTAACTCTACAAAACTTTACTAGAACTTTCAATTTCCAATCAAATGAGCCATCTCTGAATTTTTTACGAGCATCCCTTCAATAAGAACCATATATTCCCCCAGGGCATAACTTACAACACCTGCCCTCAGGCCCTGGGTGGCTGTGTTGACCCCTGAGTTTTCGTTATATGGTCATTGAACTATTTAAAAAAAACTATCTCAAAGTCCTTATCGGATGGGTTTGAGGAAAAAAGGACGTGGAGTGGGGGGGGGGGCTAGGTGCCCTCCGATCTCTTTTGACTCTTAAAAAGTGAACTAGAACTTTCAATTTCCAATAAAATGATCCCTCTTTGAAGTTAATACGAACATCCCTTCCATAAGACCCCTATATGCCCCCAGAGAATAACTTACAACGCCTACCCCCGGGCCTTGGTGGGTTCTGTCGACACCAGGATTTTTGTTATATGATCTTTGAACTATTCTTCAAATTTTTATTGGATGCATTTGGGGAAAAGGTGGGCATGAGAGGGGGGTGAGTTGTCCTCAAATCTTTTTCGACTATTAAAAAGAGCACTAGCCCTTTGAATTTCCAATCGAATGAGCCTTTTTTGAAGTTTCAACAACAACACCATCTATAGAAACCTTATATGCCCCCAGGGCATAACTTAAAACCCTTGCCCTGAGGGTTGTGGGGGAGTGACCCCCTCAAAAACATATTTTCTATCTGGAAATCAAATACACTGAACAAAATGGCTATCTCAAAATTTTGATTGGATGTGTTTGGGGAATGATGGGCGTGGGGGGGTTGGGTTCTAGTTGCCCTCCAATAATTTTCGACTATTAAAAAGGGCAGTAGCCCTTTGAATTTCCAATCGAATGAGCCTTTTTTGAAGTTTCTACGACAACGCTTTCTGTAAAAACCTTCTATGCCCCCAGGCCATACTTTATGGATGCATTAGGGAAAAAAGGGTTTGGGGGGAAGCTGTTTACCCTCCAATATCTTTTGAAGCTTAAAAAGTGAACTAGAATTTCAATTTCAGATCAAATGAGCCCTCACTGAAGTTTATACGAGCATCCCTCCATAAGCACCATATATATCCCCAGGGCATAGCTTATAACCCTTAACCTGAAGAATGTGAGGGGAGTGTCCTGCTCAAACATATAATTTCCAGAACTTTCAACTACGTTGAAAAAAATTGCTATATCAAAATTTTAATTGGATGTGTTTGGGGAAATGGTGGTCGTAGAAGGGGTGTCAGTTGCTTAAGAATCACTGTCGACTATTAAAAAGGGAACTAGCCATTTAAATTTCCAATCAAATGAGCCCTTTCTGAAGTTCTAGGACAACGCTGTCTATTCAAAACCGTATATGTCCCCAGGGCATGATTTACAACCTTGCCCTAAGGGCTGTGGGGGAGTTGTCATCCTCAAAAGACTTAGTTTCCAGAACTTAAAACTACGTTTAATAAAATTGCTGTCTCAAAATTTTGATTGGATGCGTTTGGGGAAAAGGTGGGCGTGAGAGGGGGGTTAGTTGCCCTCAAATCACTTTCGAATATTAAAAAGGGCACTAGCCCTTTGAATTTCCAATGAAATGAGCCTGTTTTGAAGTTTCTATGACAACACCTTCTATAAAAACCTCATATGCCCCCAGGGTACAGCTTAAAACCCCTGCCTTTAGGGTTGTGGCGGAGTTTCCTCCTCAAAAACATATTTTCTATCTGGAAATCAACTATGCTGAACAAAATGGCTATCTCAAAATTTTGATTAGATGTGTTTGGGGGAATGATGGGCGTGGGGGGGGGGCTAGTTGCCCTCCAATCCCTTTTGATTATTAAAAAGGGCACTAGCCCTTTGAATTTACAATCGAATGAGCCTGTTTTGAAGTTTCTACGACAACGCCTTCTATAAAACCTTATATGCCCCCAGGGCATAACTTAAAACCCTTGCCCTGAGGGTTGTGGCGGAGTTTCCTCCTCAAAAATGTATTTTCTATCTGGAAATCAACTACACAGAACAAAATGGCTATCTCAAAATTTTGATTGGATGTGTTTGGGGCAATGATGGGCGTGGGGGGGGGCAGCTGCTCTCCAATCACTTTTGCCCCTTAAGAAGGGCACTACAACTCTCGATTTCTATTCGAATGAGCCCCCTTTGAAGTTTCTACGACGACCCTTTCCATATGAAGTGCCTCTGGAAACAAAATAAATGGAGTGTGGTGGGAGGCTAGCTGCCCTCCAATCACTTTTGACTCTTAAAAAGTGAATTTCAACTTTCAATTTCCAATCAAATGAGCCCTCTAGGAATTTTATACGAGCATCCCTTCCATAACAACCATATATGTCCCCAGGGCATAACTTACAACGCCTACCCCCGGGCCCTGGGGGGCTTTGTCGACACCGGAGTTTTTTGTTATCAGAACTTTGAACTATTTCTAACAAAATGTCTATCTAAAATTTTTTATCTAATGCATTTAGGGCTTGGAGGAGGGGGGGTCAAGTTGCCCTCCGATCTCTTTTGACTCTTAAAAAGTGAACAAGAACTTTCAATTTCCAATCAAATGAGCCCTCTCCAAACTATATACCAGCATCCCTTCCATAAGAAATAAATGGAGTGTGGGGGAGGCTAGCTGCCCTCCGATCACTTTTGACTCTTAAAAAGTGAATTACAACTTTCAATTTACAATCAAATGAGCCCTCTAGGAATTTAATACGAGCATCCCTTCCATAAAAACCATATATGTCCCCAGGGCATAACTTACAACGCCTACCCCCGGGCCCTGGGGGGCTTTGTCAACACCGGAGTTTTTTGTTATCAGAACTTTGAACTATTTCTAACAAAATTTCTATCTAAAATTTTTTATCTAATACATTTAGGGCGTGGAGGAGGGGGGGGGTTTAGTTGCCCTTCGATTTCTTTTGACTCTTAAAAAGTGAACAAGAACTTTCAATTTCAAATCAAATGAGCCCTCTCCGAAGTATATACCAGCATTCCTTCCTTAAGAACATTAGATGCCCCTAAAGCATTACTCACAACGCCTGCCTCCGGGCCCTGGCGGGTTCCGTCGACAAAGGAATTTTTCTTATGTGACCTTTGAACTATTTTTAATGAAATGGCTATTATAAAAATTTTATCGGAAGGGCTTAGGGAAAAAAGGGTGTTTGGGGGGGGGGGCTAGTTGCCCTTGGATATCTTTTACTCTTAAAAATTGAACTAGAACTTTCAATTTCCAGTCAAAAGAGCCCCATCTGAAGTTTATACGAGCATCTCTTGCATAAGAACCATATACGCCCCCAGGACAACACTTACAACGCCTATCCCCCGGGCTCTGGGGGGGGGGGCGTTTTTTATCTAATTTTTGACCAATTTCCAAAACACTGGCTATTTCAAAATTTGTAGCGGACGGTTTAGGGGAAAAAAGAGCATGGGGGAGGGAGGGGGGCTAGTTTAATTCTCTTGACTCGACTAGATTCGACTCGACTAGGGGGGACTAGATTAAGCTTCGGTCTCTTTTGACTCTTTAAAAGTGAACTAGAACTTTCAATTTCCAATCAAATGAGCCCTCTATGAAGTTTATACAAGCATCCCTTTCATAAGAACCATATATGCTCTTAGGGCATAACTTTTAGAACGCCTTTTCCTGTACCTTGGGGGGTTCTATTGATACCGGATTTTTTCTTATCCGACCTTTGAACTATTTTGAACAAGATGTCTATCTCAAAATTTTCATCAGACGAGCTTTGAAAAAGAAGGCATGGGGAAGGGGGGGAGGGCTAGCTGCCCTCGGATCTCTTTTGACTATTAAAAGTGAGCTAGAACTCTCAATATCCAATCAAATGAGCCCTATCTGAAGATTATAAAAGCATCCCTTTCATACGAACAATATATGCCCCAGGGCATAACTTACAAACGCCTGCCCCGGGGTTGTGACGAAAAAAGGGCACTAGCTCTTTGAATTTCCAATGGAATGAGCCTGTTTTGAAGTTTCTATGACAACGCCTTCTATAAAAACCTCATATGCCCCAGGGTACAGCTTAAAACCCCTGCCTTTAGGGTTGTGGCGGAGTTTCCTCCTCAAAAACATATTTCCTATCTGGAAATTAACTATGCTGAACAAAATGGCTATCTCAAAATTTTGATTAGATGTGTTTGGGGGAATGATGGGCGTGGGGGGGGGGGGCTAGTTGCCTCCAATCCCTTTCGACTATTAAAAAGGGCACTAGCCCTTTGAATTTCCAATCGAATGAGACTGTTTTGAAGTTTCTACGACAACGCCTTCTATAAAACCTTATATGCCCCCAGGGCATAACTTAAAACCCTTGCCCTGAGGGTTGTGGCGGAGTTTCCTCCTCAAAAATGTATTTTCTACCTGGAAATCAACTACGCAGAACAAAATGGCTATCTCAAAATTTTGATTAGATGTGTTTGGGGCAATGATGGGCGTGGGGGGGGCAGTTGCCCTCCAATCACTTTTGACCCTTAATAAGGGCACTACAACTCTCGATTTCCATTCGAATGAGCCCCCTTTGAAGTTTCTACGACGACCCTTTCCATATGAAGTGCCTCTGGAAAAAAAATAAATAATAATAATAGTAATAATATTAATAATAATAAAACATTGGAGTTCTATGGCCTTTACTATAGGCAACGCTATAGCGTTGCATCTGATTATTTTTTTTTCTCAGAGCCACTTCATATGGAAGGGTCGTCGTAGAAACTATAGAAACGTAGAAGGTCGTAGAAAGGTAGAAACGTAGCGCCAATGATGCAGTAGGTTTTAGACTTTTACAGTGAGAGAAGGAGGTCATACTCAAACTCTTGTTTGTGGTGATTTTTGTTCGTTTCAAGCTTGATTTGCATATTCAATTTAAGATTTATTTTAAGATTTAAGATTTTAAGATTTATTTATTAATTTACATTAATCTCTATTGGCATTGAGGAAGGGACAGCCCTTTCATATATAGAATAATTTCTCTTCGTTTTAAGTTTTAATGTAGCTCCTTACTCCTTACAGTTAAAAAAACTTAATTTTTATTTACTCATTTTACAAACTGAAAATCCGAGGCATTATCACATACAGGCAGATGCGTCTGATGTCGTGTTTTATTTCAGCCCCGAATAAACAAATAGATACAAAAGTAAATTTTTCTAAATTCAAGAAAATTGTTTTATTTCAACCACTTCCTGTATAGCCAAAATAAAGTTTAAAAGTCAAAACATCGCTTTTTGTACTTAGCTTGAACCAGGTGATACGTGACTCCTGTGGCTAATTAAATAAAAAAACACAACTTTTTTTAACTGAAATTAAGGAGCGACATTAAAACTTAAAACGAACAGAAATTATTACGTATATGAAAGGGGCTGTCCCCTCCTCAGCGCCTCGCTCTTTACGCTAAAGTTTTTTATTGTTTAAAAAAATGGAGTTGTGAGACAAAGTCAAACCTTAGCGCAAAGAGCGAGGCGTTGAGGAGAGGACAGGCCCTTTCATATACGGAATAATTTATGTTTGTTTTAAGTTTTAATGTCGCTCCTTACTTACAGTTAAGAAAAACTTGATTTTTTTTTATTTAATTTCTGAACGTTTTTGAATTAATGTAGCTTTAATTTTGGCTCGCCGTACATGAAAAATTAAAACAAAATTTGCATACTAATTTTACTTTTTTATGACTTATCGTATGATACGACAGATATGATACGATCGAATTTTGTTCGAATTACAAACCCTGAATCACAAAGGCCGCTTTAATTAGAATAGATAGCTCTTTTGAAAGTACTAAAAAAACTTTAGCGTAAAGAACGAGGTATTGACTAGGGGGCGAACCCTTTCATATACGTAATAATTTCTGTTCGTTTTAAGTTTTAATGTTGCTCTTACTTTCAGTTGAAAAACTTTTTTTTATTTAATTTCTCATCGTTTTTTAAATAATTTTGGAAAATCTGGCGTCCCCTTCGTAGAAATGTCCCTTCCCCATGAAAATATCTTCCATTGAAAGAATCTTCCTGGTAACCCCCTCCTCCGAACCCCCCCCCCCATCCTCCACCAGAACAAAATCACCCTGAAAACGTCTGTATACTTCCCAATAACCAATGCTACATGTAAACAATGGGCAAAGTTCATAAGTTGCAGCCCTTCCCCTGGGAACTGTGGGGGATGAAGTCATTCTAAAAAGACAAATTTATAAAACTTTCGACTATGCTGAACAAAATGGTTATCTCAAAATTTTGATCAGATGACTCCGGGAAAAAAATGAGCGTGGGAGGGCGCCTAGTTGCCTTCCATTTTTTTCGTCACTTAAAAGGGGCACTAGAACTCTTAATTTCCGTTCGAATGAGTCCTCTCATGATATTCTAGGAGCACTGGATCGATACGGTCACCCCTGGAAAAAAAAACTTTCTTCTGGCAAAAATACAAAATTCCACATTTTTGCAGATAGGAGCTTCAAACCTCTACAGTAGGGTTTTTGATACACTTAATCTGATGAAGGGATTTTCTTTAAGATTCTACCACTTTTAGGGGGTATTTCCTCTTTTTTTCGAAAATAAGGCAAATGTTTTCATTGTAACTTTTGTAACTTATGATGGGTAAGACTAAACTTGATAAAACTTATATATTTAAAATCAGCATAAAAAATCCAATTCTTTTGATGTATCTATTGGTATCAAAATTCCGTTTTTTAGAGTTTCGGTTACCATTGAGCCGGGTCGCTCCTTACTTACAGTTCATTACCACGAACTGTTTGAAATAGCTTTCCTTCTATCTTTATTCTCAAAGCGGTCAAATAATTCTTTGAATTTCTAGACTGAAAAAAAACTTAAGGAATAATAAAAGTATAACTCCTAAACTACTTTCATGGTGATGATAATGACTATAGCAAAAATGACACTATTTCATTAATATTAATGATAGCATGTTACGCTTTAATAAATGTAATATTTATTTTTGCATTAGTAAATGTAAATCATGTCTATTATAAGTGCAAATTTAGCATTTAAATATAAATATTTATTCATATATATTCATATAGTATGTTATATTTAACAAAGAATGGATTGAATCATAGCTTATGAGGATTCAGAAGCAGAATTATATCTATAAGGAAATAAACACAGTTACAAACAAACCATTAGTTAGAGTATTTTGTATTAAAATGGAATAAGCCCGTTTGAAAGGAAAATAAAACAGAAAACAAAAAGAAAAAAAAAAAATAAATTATAGATTAAAAACAATTCTTTTAGTACATAATAGGAGACAAAATATAAAACCATTTCGAACCACTATTGGAACTTAATTTTTTCACTGCGTCATTGACCTAGATTCTAATTCATTCACTTACAAAGCATTCAGTCTTTGCTAAAGTATTATAAAACATTTTAATCTCAGTCACTGAAGCAGTCTGAAAGTAATCTTACTGATATATCTTACTTTAAACTTGTTCTGGAAATCAACTGTCAAAGGCAATGGGTTTCAGAGTGAATTACTATACATCAAGAGCCTTTTATCTTGGAACGTACTTTTTAGGAGTAGTTATAATTTAAAACTAAGCCCCTTAGGTTTCGGACTAAAGAGAACAAATCAAGAGTTGTAACCAATTAGAACGAGGAATGCTGGCGTTCAGTAACCGTTAGAATAAATTGCAGAAAGTTTTATTATTTTTACTCCGTATAGAAAACATTTCCCTCATAAGATTTCAATTGCATTGAGTTCGGTATTGAATGAAAAGGACTCTTATACATCCTTGAGTAAATACTAATAATATTTTTAATAATAAAGTTAATGCCTGTTGCCCTAACATGAAATATTGTTTAGCAGAAATACATTCTCCTAAGAAACCAAGGATAAGTGGATCACAGTTGGGGTGGATTAATTAAAAAATGTCTTTGAAAAAGGAGAATGCAATTTCCCCCAGAAAAAATATATTGCATTTTGCAACTATTAAATTGGCTGGTTTAAATTTTAAGAAAATGTGAAAAAGAATAGTATGATAAATGCTTCAGACACATTTAATTATCTATGGAAGACTTAATGAATGCTTAAAGACAAATTAAGAATAATGACAGAAAATGCCCCATTCTAAATTATTATGTATTTATAATCATGAAGCGCTAAAAGGTCAAGAGACCGTGACAAATCAGTTGAGCCAGTATTTAAAAAAGCGTTGCAATATAGCTACTATGAGGAGGCAGTTAAAAAATACAGCGCTCATGCATTACTAACCCCTATGAAATGTATGGCTAAAACATTGACTACGTTCGAGGAGGGTTAAGGAGGGTAACAATAAGCCCTCCTTAGCAAGGGTTAGGTGTTTCGTTGTATCATTTTTTTCTTTTTTTAATAAACCCCGTATTGAGATTTATTTTTGTGAATTTAAGAAGATAATTGCAAGTTTAAAAATAGTGTTCCCTTAGCATATGATGGGCTATCTTCTCAGATATTCAAAGGTAGTGCTGGTACTGTTTTCTCACCATTCCTGTGTGTGATGAATCAATGTATTTTAAAATGTTAATTTCATGAGTCATAGTAAAATGTTTGAGTCATTCCGCTCCACAAGAGGGGATGTAATGGAAAGGAACTATAATGGAAAGGAAATCATACGATGGGCTATCTTCTCAGATATTCAGAAGTAGTACTGGTACTTTTTTCTCACCATTCCTGTGTGTGATGAACCAATGTATTTTAAAATGTTAATTTCATGAGTCATAGTAAAATGTCTGAGTCATTCCCCTCCACAAGAGGGGATGTAATGGAAAGGAACTATAATCGAAAGGAAATCATATGACAGGCTATCTTCTCAGATATTCAGAAGTAGTACTGGTACTGTTTTCTCACCATTACTGTGTGTGATGAATCAATGTATTTTAAAATGTTAATTTCATGAGTCATAGTAAAAATGTTTGAGTCACTCCGCTCCACAAGAGGGGGTGTAATGGAAAGGAACTATAACGGAAAGGAAATCATATGACAGGCTATCTTCTCAGATATTCAGAAGTAGTACTGGTACGGTTTTCTTACCATTCCTGTGTGTGACGAATCAATGTATTTTTAAATATTAATTTCATGAGTCATAGTAAAATGTTTGAGTCATTCCGCTCCACAAGAGGGGATGTAATGGAAAGGAACTATAATGGAAAGGAAATCATATGACAGGCTATCTTCTCAGATATTCAGAAGTAGTACTGGTACTGTTTTCTCACCATTCCTGTGTGTGACGAATCAATGTATTTTAAAATATTAATTTCATGACTCATAGTAAAATGTTTGAGTCATTCCGCTCCACAAAAGGGGATGTAATGGAAAGGAACTATAATGGAAAGGAAATCATATGACAGGCTATCTTCTCAGATATTCAGAAGTAGTACTGGTACTGTTTTCTCACCATTCCTGTGTGTGATGAATCAATGTATTTTAAAATGTTTATTTCATTAGTCATAGAAAATGTTTGAGTCATTCTGCTCCACAAGAGAGACTGTAATGGAAAGAAACTATAATGTAAAGGAAATCATACGATGGGCTATCTTCTCAGATATTCAGAAGTAGTACTGGTACTGTTTTCTCACCATTCCTGATTGTGATGAATCAATGTATTTTAAAATGTTAATTTCATGAGTCATAGTAAAATGTTTGAGTCATTCCGCTCCACAAGAGGGGATGTAATGGAAAAGAACTATAATGGAAAGGAAATCATATGACAGGCTATCTTCTCAGATATTCAGAAGTAGTACTGGTACTGCTTTCTCACCATTCCTGTGTGTGATGAATCAATGTGTTTTAAAATGTTTATTTCATGAGTCATAGAAAATGTTTGAGTCATTCCGCTCCACAAGAGGCGATGTAATGGAAAGGAACTATAATGGAAAGGAAATCATATGACGGGCTATCTTTTCAGACATTCAGAAGTAGTACTGGTACTGTTTTCTCACCATTCCTGTGTGTGATGAATCAATGTATTTTAAAATGTTAATTTCATGAGTCATAGTAAAATGTTTGAGTCATTCCGCTCCACAAGAGGGGATGTAATGGAAAGGAAATCATATGACAGGCTATCTTCTCAGATATTCAGAAGTAGTACTGGTACTGCTTTCTCACCATTCCTGTGTGTGATGAATCAATGTATTTTCAAATGTTTATTTCATGAGTCATAGAAAATGTTTGAGTCATTCCGCTCCACAAGAGGGGATGTAATGGAAAGGACCTATAATGGAAAGGAAATCATATGACGGGCTATCTTTTCACACATTCAGAAGTAGTACTGGTACTGTTTTCTCACCATTCCTGTGTGTGATGAATCAATGTATTTTCAAATGTTTATTTCATGAGTCATAGAAAATGTTTGAGTCATTCCGCTCCACAAGAGGCGATGTAATGGAAAGGAACTATAATGGAAAGGAAATCATATGACGGGCTATCTTTTCAGACATTCAGAAGTAGTACTGGTACTGTTTTCTCACCATTCCTGTGTGTGATGAATCAATGTATTTTAAAATGTTAATTTCATGAGTCATAGTAAAATGTTTGAGTCATTCCGCTCCAAAAAAGGGGATGTAATGGAAAGGAACTATAATGGAAAGGGAATCATATGACAAGCTATCTTCTCAGATATTCAGAAGTAGTGCTGGTACTGTTTTCTCACCATTCCTGTGTGTGATGAATCAATGTATTTTAAAATGTTTATTTCATGAGTCATAGAAAATGTTTGAGTCATTCCGCTCCACAAGAGGGGATTTAATGGAAAGGAACTATAATGGAAAGGAAATCATATGACGAGCTATCTTTTCAGACATTCAGAAGTAGTACTGGTACTGTTTTCTCGCCATTGCTGTGTGTGATGAATCAATGTATTTAAAAATGTTTATTTCATGAGTCATAGAAAAATGTTTGAGTCATTCTGCTCCACAAGAGAGGATGTAATGGAAAGGAAGTATAATGGAAAGGAAATAATATGATGGGCTATCTTATCAGATATTCAGAAGTAATACTGGTACTGTTTTCTCACCATTCCTCTGTGTCATAATCAATGTATTTAAAAATGTCAATTTCATGAGTCATAGAAAAATGTTTGAGTCATTCTGCTCCACAAGAGAGGATGTAATGGATAGGAACTATAATGGAAAGGAAATCATATGATGGGCTATCTTCTCAAATATTCAGAAGCAGTACTGTTACTGTTTTCTTGCATTCCTGTGTGTGGTGAATCAATGTATTTAAGAATGTTTATTTCATGAGTCATAGAAAAATGTTTGAACCATTCAGTTCCACAAGAGGGGATATAATGGAAAGGAACTATTATCGTAAAATTTTCAAAAGCTTAAAGGAGTCTTTAATAAATCATCTCATCTTCTTTTTAAGTACAATAAATTACTTTTTAAATATTTAACTGAATCTAGACAAACAACAGAAAAGTTTAAGTCAGATTTGATGTTAGAAATTACTGATTTTCGGGATATCAACAACAATGTTGTGTAGTATTTTTATGAGATAAGAGAAAGCCTTCGATACGCCATCACCAAAGCCTTTTTAATACGCCAGAAAATTGTTGAGTATACCTGAGACAAAAGTGCAATCAAATAATTTTTCAACACTATTTATAGATGATACGGCACGAACGATTAGAGTGGAGCATTATTATCAAGCGTAAAGGTCAAATGTCAATACTATTAATAAATGGGCAATTAAAATTAAAATATCAGGAAAGCACTGTTCTTAATTATAAAACCAAAAAAATTAACACATGTGGTTATTTAGAAATTATTATTGATAGAAATTTATATTTCTTAGCTTCAGATTCACCAATTACGATCTAAAGTAGTAAAGAAATTTAGGCTTTTGCAAGTGTAGTATATTTTAAGCAAATTATAGTTTTTAATGGAAGCTATTTACCATTCAGTACCTAAACCTTATTTTAATAATTATCCAATAATTTATTTTAATGCTGTTTGGTTGCATATATAATATATTTGAATTTTAGAAAATAAAGCTGCAAGCAAATTATTTCCATATTTCAGGCAATCGTCCAGATACCAATGAAATCAAATGTGCTAAAATAAAAAACTCTTAAGTTTCATGATGAATCATTGGTTGTGCTCTATTGGGTGTGTTCATAAAAATAAATTGTTTGTAATTATTTCCCTTCCACGACGAAACAACAAACAACACAAAAACAACAATACTACACAAAACAACAAGCGATTCGCATTTCTATATGCATTAAACGGACTGCATTACTATATGTATTGAACGGGTTGTAGCCCCTTCTGTATTATAAGCATTGTATTTTAATTATTTTAGGGACTAAATTAATTTATATCTACCATTTTAGGCTGAAGATAGTAACAAATAATTAATGAGCATTAATTATAATTGTGCCCTGGAACCAATACATTACTTTTAATCCCAACTAGCGGGTTCACTAGTTGTGAATATATTAAATTTAATAGTTAATCAGCAGTATTTAAGCTGAGGCCTAAGAATATGCATTTATTAAGAAGATTTAGCGATACTGGCTTCCGGAAAAACCCAATTATTTAATTTGGTCATATTTATTTAAATGTTATAAATGGGGACTACGAAAGTGATAGAAGAAATTGTTTTCTGAAGAAAAGAAACTCTCTGTCACTGGAAAGGCTACAAAGGTGATAGTTGAAAGAGTTGAAAAATAAATATGAATAGGATTCCAACTTTTTGTTTGAATTTTAGCTATAAGGCCAGGCAAAAGCAATTCTGACATCATGGGATGCATTTTTTAAATATTTCTATGAGAAAGAAAGGAAATAGTGCATTTTGGAAGAACAAATAGCTAGTATATACAAAATCAATTTAGATTGAAAATAAAACCGATTTTAATTGAAATAAACAGGGATGGGGTGGTGACAGAAGCAAAAATTTTGTCGTAGCCAGACTCTCTGTCTTAAAAGTGAACGTTGATAGAGCGAGAAATTTCTGAAGATAAGTTTTACAAAAATTAATTTTTTGGAATTTCAAATTTTTGCCCTTCACTATTTATTTATCGTAGTAAGACTGTGACAACTACAAAAAACAAATTTACCTGCTAGGATTATATCTTCTAATTTTAGAAAGCCCATATTTGGAATCAGCTGATCCTTTTGAAACTGGAAGAGACTCCAAATTCGCCATTAAAAGATTTATAGCTGATTTTTGTTCCTCAATATACAGTGATTCCATCTCTTTTAGCACGAACTTGGGCATCATTTTTCGGTTCTAAAAAAAGAAAGCTAAGATAAATGCCTTAGTTGGTATGCTACGACACGCCGGCGTACCACAGTAAAGGGCTAAAATATGCCGGTGTCGATGCCGTTTTTTCCTTCTTCTCCAACCCCCATAAACCCCCATTGATTTAAGAAAAATACACTGTCATCTATCTTATCAAATAACAAATCTTTTACACAACTTATTCGCGTCTTGTGACAGATTTTCAGCAAGGAATTATGGCAGAAGAGAACGATTGTGATAATAATAATGATATAAATTGTTATTAATTACTCTAATAATTCAGTATACAATTGAATGGGCATTGTTATTATAACACACATATATAACAACACAGCAGAAAAACTGAGCAGCTTTTTCTGTCATAAACAAGTAGTTATTTATACGGAGAAACTATTATCGGCATAAAATACACGGCGCAAAATTTGTAACACCACAGGTCGTATCTTTCAACCACTTTTAAGGGTGAAGAAAGGATGTGACGTATTTCGGAAACAAAATCTAGGAAGCATATTGAAAACTAAATTGGATATGAGAAAACCGTGGCGATTCTAAGCTTGGGCAAAGAATTGGGAAGCTGCTCCCCCAAGTTTTTCAGACATCCGACACAAAAGGTGGCCGGCGTTTACCCCCCCCCGGAAAATACTCCCCGCGGAAAATACCCCCCCCCCCGGAAAATACTTCCCGCGGAAAATACCCCCCCCCCGCAGAAAATACCTCCCCGGAAAAATACCCCCCCACCCTCGCGGAAAATACCCTACTCGGAAAACTCCCCCACGGTAAAATACACCCCCCCCCCAGAAAATACCCCCCGTGGAAAATAAGGCTTTCCAAATTTGAGAATTTTATTTGATTTTTTTTTTCTGTAGGGGGAAGGAATTTTTGTACTTGTGTATTTTATTTGATTTTTTTTTCTGTAGGGGGAAGGAATTTTGGTACTTATGTATTATGCGCCACTCACTCAAGTTTACGCTGTTTAAAACTCGAGAACAAACCGGTTTCTTCGTTAGTTTCTTCATCTTAGCATGAGACAAGACATCGACAAGTGACAAAATAGATAGGAAATATGTAATTTGGGCTATATATTTGCACAAAGGGGGGGGGGAGGGGGTAAAGTATTTGGACAGTTTGAAGTCAGAAAACAATTCCTTCTAGGTATCGCCTCTAAAAGTTACAGAAGAATAGCGAGGTATCTGGAAATTTTGTTAACTAAAAAAAAAAACAAAAAAACGCTGACATAAAATTCCTTTATTTTATATTTTTACACTCGTATTAAGGTACCTTGTCCGCCCCTGACTATGAGGCGTAAGACCGCTACTGTGAGAAAACAGACAGGGCCACTCGCTAGAGTGAGTTTAAGAAAGTAGGTTACGCATCTTGATTTGAAAAAACTAATAAGAAGCGCCGTTAAATTTCCGCAGCCAATTTGGGACATACTATGCAAACAAACTATACAAACAATTTGTATAGTTCGAGAATCGACTGAAACACCATCTATTTATAGCTGAGGAAAAAGTGATTTTATTGAATTATTAGTTTTACATATTGCACAATTTGAAAAAATTAACGTTATGAATTTAAGAAATAAAGAATTAGACATTGTGTTTCCGATCGTCCCATACCACATTGCTAAGGAATATAAATATTTTATCATCTACTAGATACGATATCACTAAGGAATCCCTTCCTACGCGCCTACTATAACACCTTACGTGTTACCTTTATTTGCGCTTCTCGGCATTTCCCCTTCAAAACAGATACGTTTTCTTTTGCTATTGAAGAAAGGCAAAAACTTTGCCATTTCCTTGCAGCCACGCCAAAAGAATTGCTCCACACTTCACACGTGATCATGTGGCAGCTATGGTTCAACAGCTATTCGGGCTTTGACAGTCATTAAATAAAAAAAACAATTTTTTAAACTGAAAGTAAGGAGCGACATTAAAACTTAAAACGAACAGAAATTATTCCGTACATGAAAGGGGCTGTCCCCTCCTCAACGCTTCGCTCTTTACGCTAAAGTTTTTTATTGTTTTAAAAAATAAAGTTATGAGACAAAGTCAAACTTTAGCGTAAAGAGCGAGGCGTTGAGGAGGGGACAGAACCTTTCATATACGGAATAATTTCTGTTCGTTTTAAGTTTTAATGTCGCTCCTTACTTTCAGTTTAAAAAACTTGTTTTTTTATTTAATTTCTGATCGTTTTTTAGTTAATGCAACTTTTATTTTGGCTCACTGTCATTGAATAAGTAAACAAAATTTGCATAAAAATTTTACTTTTCTTTTGCTAAATGGATGTCTCTAAATTTGGTTATGACGTAATTTACAAATTAACTTACGTAACTAACTTCTATATTCGTATATTTTTCTTCTAGCAAAAAATACAAAGTTGCAGATTTTTGCAGATATGAACTTGAAACCTATAATAGGGTTTTCTGATACGCTGAATCTGACGGTGTGATTTTCATTAAAATTCTTTCACTTGTAGGGGATATTTCCCCCTCTTTAAAAAATCAGGTAAATTTTCTCAGGCTCGTAGCCTTTGATGAGTAATACTAAACCTAATAAAATTTATATATTTAGAATCAGCATTATAAACCCATTCTTTTGATACATTTATTGACATTAAAATTCCGTTTTTAAAAGTTTCGATCACTATTTAGCCGTATCGCTTGTTTTTTTATTGTTTTTTTTTATTACGTATATGTTATTACGTATAAGAGGGGGTTCTCCCTTAGTCAATACCTCGCTCTTTACGTTAAAAGTTAAAAACAAATTTAATTCACAAACCCCTGAATCACAAAGGCCGTTTAGTTAGAATAGATAGCTCTTTTGAAAGCACTAAAAAAAACTGTAGCGTAAAGAACGAGGTATTGACTTGGGGGAGAACCCCCTCATATACGTTATAATTTCTGTTCGTTTTGAGTTCTAATGTTGCTTCTTATTTTCAGTTGAAAAAAAAACTTGTTTTTTTTTAATTTAATTTCTGATCGTTTTTTAAATAATGCTTGGAAATCCGGCGCCCCCCTTCATAGAAATGTCCCCTACGCCAAAGAAACTACCTCCACGGAAAGATTCTCCCGAGTAAACCCCTCCTCCAGCCCCATCCACCAGAAAAAAATACTTCCTGAAAATGTCTGTATACTTCCCAATAACCAATAAATAATGATGGCAAGTCCGGCGCCCCCTTCATGGCAATTTCCCTTCCCCCATGAAAACTTCCTTCATGGACAGATCCTCCAACATAACCCCCGACCCACCCCCACCCCCCTCACTACCAAAAAAAAACCCTCCTGAAAACGTCTGTATACTTTCCAATAACCAGTACTATATGTTAACATTGGGTAAAGTTCATAACTTTTAGCCCTCCCCCCGGGGACTTCGGGGATTAAATCATCCTAAAAGACATAGTTATCATATTTTCGACCATGCTGAACAAAATGGCTATCTCAAAATTTTGATCGGATGACTTTGGGAAAAAAATGAGCATGGAAGGGGGCCTAGTTGCCCTCCATTTTTTTTGGTCACTTAAAAAGGGCACTAGAACTTTTAATTCCATTCCAATGAGCCCTCACACGATATTCTAGGACCACTTGGTCGATACGATCACCCCTGGGAAAAAAAAACAAACAAAACAACAAATAAACACGCATCCGTGATCTTTCTTCTGGCAAAAAATGCAAAATTCCACATTTTTGTAGATAGGAGCTTGAAACCTCTATAGCAGGGTTCTCTGATACGCTGAATATGATGGTGCGATTTTCATTAAGGTTCTATAACTTTTAGGGGTCTTTCCCCCTATTTTGAAAATCAGCCAAATTTTCTCAGGCGCGTAACTTTTGATGGGTAGCACTAAATTTGATTAAAGTTATATATTTGAAATCAGCATTCAAATTTGATTCTTTTGATGTATCTATTGGTATCAAAAAACCCGTTTTCTAGAGTTTCGGTTACCATTGAGCCGGGTCGCTCCTTACTTACAGTTCGTTACCACGAACTGTTTGATAATCAAACTATAACAATTTTAAACCATGTTCTTATAAAAAGTTGGATTCAACAAGAAGCATCAGCAGCCTTACAAAGTCTATTTTAAGAAGTCAGGTGCAATATGGAAGACGTCTCATTTAAAGCGATGCTGCCTATTTTCACAATCTTTTTCCCGACACTCTCTTAAATGTCTCAGTGGATAATGGCATTAAAAGCTTCCCATTCAATCACTTCCTACTGCTGAATTAGAGTTTCAGGAAACAGTTTTACCTTTCGGTTCGTCTTTATTTGCCTGTCTTATAGTACTCTTGTGCATGCTCACATTTGTGCATGCTCACATTTAGTATGAGACTTTGACACAGTTGAGTCTTAATTTATAATTAGTTTTGTGGTTTAAATGAACAGTGAACAATTCATAACTGGTTTAATGAAAATTAAATGAGCATTGGGGAAAAATAGAATACATGTTTAATGACAAAAGTTGGACATTCCTCCCTCCCTTCTCTGCGCATGTGCATATACTCAAAATTGATTCAAAAAAAGAAGGAAAGTTTGGCCCTAAAAAAAAACTCTCGTAATTCTTATACATCCCAATCTACCTGTTCTTAAGATCAACTTTGTAGCTTCTTCGTTAAAACATGGTGTATAATCATGCATTATTATCTGTTCTTCCTTTTTCTACAAGGACGAAAATTCTTTTATTGTAATAATTTTTTTTCCGTGACCTTTTATTTAATAAATTTTGCGAATTCAGAATCTGCATAAAAAACGATATCATTTAAAATACTTTTTAAATTCTGATTTTTAGAGCTTCGATTACTGTTGTCAAGGTTTCTTTTTTTTATTTTCTACCGTTTATTAACAAAAATGATTTCATTTTCCTTTAACTATCAAAATAGCCTGCCTTGTTTATATTACTTCCATTTATATTTTATTTGCTATCTAATTAACACGTTAACATGATCATGTCTAAGAGTATCAAACTTACCCTTTCCATTTCTGATACTTTTTGGAATCGTCCGTCGAGCTCTCTTCTAATCGCTGCTGCCTGCTCGTCCAACGAATCTAACTGCAGCGCATTAAATAATAGCTGATGCTCAAATTTCTTCACTCCTAAGATCTGCTGAAACATATCATAAAGATGCTCTTTACTCATAGGCATTTCACTATTAAGGGATTGCTGCATTTGTCTGTTTGGCCTCTTCGAATCATCTTCGCCTGTCAACCAGAAATTAATTTAAGATATTAGAAAATTAAAGATCTAGGTAAGTGTTCACTATCTAAAATGATAGAGGAGAATTTATGTGCTTAATGTGGACACGATGTTTAACGCACAAATATGTATCGTAAAACATTCCCGAATGTTTACCTGCCCACTAATTCTTCAGAATACTTAGCAGATTGCCATATCTCGCATTAACTACCGAAAAGATAAATAAAAAACAAAAAGGAAAATTTCTTCAAAGATTTGAAAATTAGTGTTGAATACACATTTAATGCCAAGGTTCTATGAGGTACGGCAGCACCTGTGACAAATGTGCGGACCAATACAACTATTAATATTATCGTATCGAAATCGAACTCACTGAAGGGGCCACAGAAGTCCTATATGCTCATTTCTACCATGTTTAATCAGGGCCCAATAAATGGATTATTCTTATGATTGCAGATGACAAGGGTTTAGCAGTGTTGTCAAATGGGATGTGTTTGCGCAATTTGGGGGTTTTTGAGTTCTTCAAGTTAGCGCATTTTACACAGTGAGTGTTTTTGGGAAATTGCACCTTTGACACGTTTTTGCTAGAAAAATGGTGCTTGTGTTGCCCTTTTGCTGGGAAAAATTGTGCTTGTGACATATTTCTATTTTTAAGGCTCTGCTACCTTATGCCAAACATCTAGTAACACTGGAGTACATCCCTTACCTCAGAAAGGTCCAGTTCGTTACACATGCTCGAAACAACAAAATAGCTGTTGTTCAAGAGGCTGGCAGAATGAATCTCGCCATGATTCCAGTAAACTAAGCTGAGGAGAAGAGATTTTGATGCCTCATTTCTCCCTCCCTCTACAGAGACTGAACTGTATGTAGACCACAGAAGGGCAAAACTATAAGCCTAACACTTACTCTCCACCAAGTTTGGCTTAGATCTGATACTCCCTTCTGAGAAAATATTTCATGACAAGAATGTAATTAGAATCAAAATCAGACTAGAGAAAAAGAAAAACGAGCAATCACTAACTTTGTCAAAATTTAGCAATCCATTCTAAAACTTATCCAAATGAAAATATTAGAGATCTCCTCTATACAGGGCAGTCATGCTCACTCTTACTAACAAAGAAGTTTGTTTTAGATCTAACAATCTCTTCGTACATATACCATGGTGAAGAAGCTCTATGGGTCACCTATCCCCATAGAGATCAGAATGGGCATGGGCCCTAAAATGGCATAACTTCTTAATCTGGCTTCCAACGAAGTTTCGCTGGCCTCTGATTGCGCAATCTGATAGAAATATTGATGAAAAGAAACTAGAGACACATCCCCCATATACCCGCTGCGGGTTGGATTCCCTAAAAAGGCAGAATTAGGATACTACATTTTACTTCCCAAAAATCTCGATTGAGGCTCAATAGTATTTTTTAGTATATGCCCTGAAAACACAAATTTAGGTACCTTTCCCTAAGCAGAGTATGAATTATGGCCTGATAAATAAACATACCGAATTCCAAATTATTACTCTTTTGTCTTATAGAGTTTGATTGGTCTTTGACAATCCGTTTTGATAGATGTTCCGAAGGAAAATCCTTAGGGGTGCTTCCCACAGAGGTTTGGTCAGTCCCTCCACCCCAAAAAATATGACACTTACTTTGAATTTCAACCAAACTTGATTCTACTAGATGTCTTTATAATAAGGATATGGTGATTCCTCCCCAAAAAAGCATACCTATTATGCTAGATCTCACTTCCCACCAATTTCTAAATTTCTTATGTGGAACTCAATTCGATAGATCTCTAAATGCTTTACTCGAGTCAGATCTTGAAAGATCCCTAAGATATTTACTTCTGGAGTTTGGAGAGTTTCGTAGTGTTTCTTGTCCATACTATTTAGTAAGGTTGAAGCATGAATTATTTCAATTTTCGCTCACTTGTCAACTTCTGAGCAGCTTTATTTTAGCGTTTCACGATTACCATACCGAGAAAAAGCGTCGAATTTTCCTCTATTATCGTGATCAATCTACACACCACTGACACCATATAAACATTAAATAAAATGTGACTAAAACAATAATGTTACTCCAAAGCACAATTTAGAGACTTTATAAAGTCTCCTTTGTTTGATTTTCTGTCAATGTTTCTTCCATGTGAGGTTTTTATTATTATTTATTTTTTGTACGAGCACTACAAATGAAATGGTGTAAACTTGGCTAGGAACAAGAATGCTCCGAATCTTAAAAATACTACGGAAATTAAGGTCTTTAAATTCTAATTTGTTTAGAATTTCACCATTGATTTTAGCTGACTTGGGTTGTAATGTGGTCATCACATGGTAAATTTTGAAATTCCTTTAAATGATTATATTGAATCGACTTTAAAAGAGTTTGCACGGAAAATGGATCTAGAAATACAAGGTTTGGCAATTCCATTCAAGAATAATCTTATTCAGCCCTTAATTTCCAAACTGACTGTTATTTTCATCTAAATTAAACGCATCAAATTTATTTACAATGAGATACAACGAACAAAAACAACACCCCATTGGCTCAAATACACTTGTGTGAGGAAACACAATAGGAAAAACCATTTAAAGCTATAAACCAAAAAGAACCCCTCCTAAAAACATACGAAAACATGGATAAAGAAAAGTTCTGAAAAAATAACAGCAAATCCCCTCCCTCCTTACTCCTGTCGTCACCACCTGAAGTCTCAAATCTTCAAGTCACACCCAGGCTATTCAGTGATCTCAAACGCTTTTTTGTGTGGCAAGTTTTACCCCCTTTCAATCTTTGTGAGCAACAGCGGACAGGGAAAGTGGTTCCAAGCATCATTTTAAACTCACCTCTAAACTCAAATGAAAGTATAAAACACTGGACCAGAAAATTCTAAAATGTAAAAAGCACTAGTTTTGACTTACAAGAGATTTCAATCAATTTCTAGCAATCTTAAGTAGGGCTGTAGCTGGAGAAGGGGTGAGGTTAAAAAAAAAGACGGCACCAGATTTCCAGTGTTTCCAGACGGCACCAGATGTATCCACCAGTGACTTCAAGACATTGGAGAAGAATCTTGACCCTAACATACGCACACAATTCGTGCCTCAGTCAAAGCGCTAAAACTGTACAAAACAAATCTCAAATAATTACTAGGCCAAAACTGAAGGCGATGATATTATTATAATTACATTTTCGGATTGGAAAATTCATTAAATCCACAAAATCCACTTTATTTAGAATTTAGAGGAGTCACCAAATGTTCTGCCATCAATATTTATTCTAAAACTAACCTAGTCCTCGGGTATACGGTCCACTGCTCCCTGAAAATTACCAGTCGGCGCTTCCTACGGGTATCTCATTTATCGAGCGACAAAAAATCAATTTCTTTAATCGCTCCTATTGTCTAGGAAAAAGAGACCTGGGATATATTAATTCCCTGGTGGCTGCTGAACAAAGCGTAAGGAACAAAAGAAGTGATATCGCAAGAAAATGCTCGTCGGAGGAGACTCCAGGGATGATATTGGAATGAGAAGACTCTAGCTGTAGATAAAGGCTACAGAACACCATAACAACATTGGAAGCACTTGTAAATCGAGAAAATAAAGAGTAATGGTTAATTGGAAAATTATCAAAGTAAACTTAGTGATAACTGAATAAATATTTAAGTTTCGAACACATAAATTTTAAGTCCAGCATAAATAATGGAAGTACAGCATTAACACCATGTTAAAAAAACATAAACGCACACAGAAAAACAAACTCAAAAAAGAATTTGATAAAATAAGACAAATTAACGCAAACGTAATTTGGACTGTATGTCTCTATGCATTAAGGCTCTAATTTTTTCGCATAAGCGAAATGAATGGCCAGTCTTTCACAAGACCATACTCAATGTCTGGGTAATTCCCCCGTTTCAAATGTTGAATTTAGGATACAATTCACTTTTTCTCCCATTAAGAAAAGGCTGCATATTTGTTTTGAAAGTGTCAAAAAGCAAAAAAGAACTTTATCAGGACAGAAAAAAATTGGATGAGGTGGAAATTTTTCAGAAATACGAAATTTACTAGATTATGGTAAGCTTTAATTATTTTACCTTTATCCACCTAAGTTTTTTTTTTACGCAGATTAATAATAGTTTTTGTTAATCGATCTTGAAATGTAGCCGCTAATGCCTTTTTTCCAGAAGTGATACCAATGCTTAATACATTGCAATTTTTTTAATACCAGATGCGAAAATTACTGGTTAAAACCATGACCGCAAGGAAGGGGAGCAGGGGGGGGGCAGCTGCCCTCCAGTAGAACTTCAAATTTACGCTAAATATTAACGATTTCGTATGTTGGAATTTTTCTGTTGGATGCTCACTGGTAGATGGTTGAAAAAGCTGGAAATAAACTGAAATTTCTAAATATCGTTTCCGATATCGATATTTACGTTTCGATATTCAATATTGATTTCTCGTCTGATATATAGATATATCAATTTTGATATTTAATATCGCTAACTTTAAACTTTTGAACTGAATTCTTAGAACAAGAAGCTGTTATCTAACCATAATGTGATTTGTGTCAAATTATTTTTATAGTGTTTATGTTTTCTGGAAATTGGAAGTAGGATAGTTGGTTTATTGTGTTATACTATTGCCGGAAAAGTAAAACATGAAAAATGCTAATGGCCGACTTTTAGCGAAATATAGAATGATGAGCTTCTAAAGACCTAGATTCAATGGACCATGGGAAGCATTTATAAGCCCCCCCCTCCATCACAGAATCGGCTCCCCCTCTCTTAGAGAAGATGCTACCTACGCCCATGGTTAAAACTATGTTCTTTTTGTGGCGTATTGAGTTATATTTTCTAATGTGGCATTCGTGTTTCAAAATAAAGCTTATTTTTGATATTCTTTCTTCTATGTGACGGATCGAAAATCCGTTTTTGATGCTAAGCACACATTGCGTTGAAATAACGGAAATTCGTTTTAAATCAGCCCGAACGTTTGGGCTGAATGAAAATTCAGCACAAACGTTTGAGAAGGGGTGGAAGCAGGGAATCAATAAATCCTACTGACTTACTTGGTAATTTTTACCAGTTTTTATTTTTCTATTTTCAAAAATAACGGAGGATTTTTCCGTATAAACACATTGAAATATCAACGTGTTACGGTAATGATGAGATTATTGATTAAATACATGACATTTAAGTATTTCGTATGCTATGAAATTGGAAGGGTAAGGACCTGTCGTATACATAAAGACGGCTGTAAATCCCAGTCTCCAAACTAAATATTTTCCGAATCGAATTCACTGTTCATGTCAAACATTTCCCTTTCTAGAAATTATTAGTTACAAATTAAGAGTTCAGCAAAAACTCGTTTGTATTTTTCCAGGTCTGAAATAAGAGGGTTTGGTAAATTCTTAAGTTTGGTAAATTTAGTAGATAAGTGTTTGGTAAATTCTCTCCTATCCCTCATTTGCTCTCTGATACATTTATCAATGAAGGAGAAAAAACGGCTACTGGCGGGAAAGTTTCGTTTTAGTACTTAGAATTCTTCTCTAATGCACAGTTGAGGTTAGGCTTATCTCTTGCGAACCAAAATTTGCTTTTTACATAAAAATATAAGCTGGCTTTCTTAAAAGCTTAGAAATAAAAATGAACTAAAGTAACCCGCTGTTATTGATCGTCATGAAATTCAAAAGAAATTGCTAGATGTATTCTAGAGAAATTGACGACAGATTATTTGGGGTACCCGGCTGACTGACCGTATCTCAAAGAGTAAGTTGCACGAACAATTTGGTTCAATCCCGATTTCTAGGGCTATAATGAGGGAAAGATTGAGATGGTTAGGACACGTTCTGTGGATGAAGGAGTACAGATTACCAAAGACTGGCCTTGTCGGCCAACTTTCTAGGGCCAAATGAAAAGCAGGTGGTCCCCGAATGGGTTGGACGTATGTTGTAACAAAACATTTAAGGAAGATGGGAACTTCTTGGGAGGGTATAAATAAGAAGACTTTGAATTTATTAGGATGGAGGAGGAGCGTACGTATCTGTGTTGGTCTTGGGCGGCTTGGTGCTGCATTGAGTTATTAGTATTAGTAGTAGTTGTATGTGAACTGGTTTAAAATGCTTTGATGACAGAACAGGATCCTTTTCTAAGGATTTGGTTGTCTGTTTTGGAGCAACCGAAAAAAAAAGTTTTCCAGAATAGCGTGTTGAAAAGACATGATCTAATCAATAATTTCAATTTCAATGAAAAATGGAGACTAGCTGATTTCACTTTTTCAAATTTTTTGGGTGATTGACGCACCTCCTACGTTTACCTATTACCTTAGGCATAACTTACACACCTCTTACACTTACACCTCTTACATTCTATGATTTTATGAACAAGAAGTACGGAAGCAAGTATTGACTTTGAAGTGATGAGTGTTCTGAAGTAAAAATCAGGGTAAATAGTGTAGTGTTAAACTAAAAATAAACTAAACTAGCCTATTATCATTTATAAGGTTAAAAACAGAGAAAAACATAAATACAGATTTGAGATCAAAACGGGCCGTAGTTCATGTGACGAATATGCTCCATACCAGTTCCAACCTGGAGGCGTGCCTCCCTACGAAAAAATGATCTAGTCTAAAGGGAGGTGCGAATATTAGCCAGAATTGACAAAAAAAAAGTTAAATTAAAACTACGCAGTCACGCAACAATATCCTAAAACACTTAAAAGTTGATTATAAAACTCGAAAACTAATTTTTTTTTTATTACCAAGCAAATAATGCAAATTTTATTTTAATTAACGTAATATTAACGTCAGTAATAGCTCTTGCATAAGAAAATATGAGTGAGAAACTTAAATACATTTTTACAAAAATGACAAAAGTTATAAACTACACAAAAACAGTTCATTAAAAGTAAGCATTTTTGCAAAGTTGTGTGAAGATATGGGAGCTGCTTACACCTTACTTTTATACTATTGTGAAGAACGTTGGCTATCTCGTGCAAAAGAGATTCAGAGGGTATTTGAAGTAAAAGAAGAAATTGCAAGTTTTCTCGAAGAAAGTCAAAAAGAAGACGCAAATGTTTGGGGAGGATACTTTTATTATTAAACTTACTTGTTTAGTGGACATTTTTGGAAAATCAAGTATTTTGAATAAATTGCCACAAGGGCCACCAATACATCTATTGTAAAAAAAAATACAGTGATAAGAAATTAAAGCTATGAAAGACAAATTTAGAAAAATCAAGTTTGACATTTTTCCACTTTTAGATTTTATGCACCAAAGATAACTTAGAAGCAAACAAAACATATTTGTTGAACATATTGATGTTTTGCTTATTCATTTTTGAATTATTTTGATAATCCTGATTAAAAAAAATATGCCTGGGTACAGAATTCGTTTATCGACGAAACTGATGGCGAACTTGAATTAACTTTGGAATTTCTCTTAACGAGAAAGAATACTTGATTGAATTATCTTGTGATTATTCCTTAAACAAGAATCTCAGAATGTATCTCAAATTTAATTTTGGCTACATGTTAAGAGTGAATACAATATTTTGTCAAATAAAGCATTAAAAGTATTGCTACCGTTTGCAACATCTCGTGTATGCGAAACGAGACTTCCAGCATTAGCTGAAATGAAATCAAAATATCGCGCTTGTTTCGTTGTAGAAATGAGCTTTATGTAGCTATCTCATCATTGACACTTTGCACACTTCGGCCCTTTGAATCAGAATTAATAAACTTTGCACAAACAGGCTAGCATAGCCATCTCATTAAGCTACCATAATATAAAATATTATTCGTTTTTTTTGTTTATAATTTATAGTACTAAAAAATGTTGTGCTTATTTTATCTTATAAAATGGAAGGGAGGCACTATATGAACAAAGGGAGGCGCTATATGAACAAAGGGAGGCGCTATATGAACGGCTCTCAAGGGAGCCGAGGCAAAGTAAAAGTTGTAAACAACTGCTCTAAACTGAACGGGATTCATTTCTAAGAATTTGGTTGACTTGACTTAAGTCCCATCCGTCCTTGAAGGTCGTCTTGGGGCCTCTTTCTTCGTAACGGCGTGGATGTGCCTTCTGTATGCTTCACGGTCTTTTGCTAGGCGAAGAAGGTCCGAGAGGCGGTGAGGTGCAAAGTTTTCCTTCCACCTTTTTGGGGGACGACCACGAGGACGAGAACCGTGAATTTGGCCTTCGAAGGTGATTTTTGGGAGACGGGACCGACTCATCCGTTGTACGTGACCGAGCCATCGAAGTTGCTGGAGCTGGATCTTCATGAGAATTGTTTGTTGTACTTTAAGGCGCTCGAGAAGTTCGAAATTTGAGATTCTATCAAGGTAAGTGATCCCGCCGATGCGGCGGAGGCATTTAGTTTCAAATGCTGCAAGTCGACGGTTGTCATTTACCTTCAGTGTCCATGTTTCACATGAGTAGATTGCGATGGGGATGATCAGGGTATCAAAAAGTCGTGTCTTAAGCCGCAGAGACAAATCCTTGCTTCGCCATATGGGCATAAGGGCCTTGAAACTGGAACTCGCGAGGGCGAGACGTCTTTTGATGAACTGTTGTCGCTGGTGATCAGACTACCGAGGTAAGGGAACTCGTCAACCCACTGGATACTCTCTCCATTAATTTTCAGGTCTGGCTTAACTGTATCCTGTGGCTTTCGTGAGCAGCACATAGCCTTTGTTTTTGATACATTTATGATCATTCCAAAAGAACTAGTGGCTTCGAAGACGTCGTTAAGAACGGCTTGTAGATCCTCGGGTGTTTCAGCCATTTCGTTGATATCGTCGGCGTAGGCTAGCTTATCTATCTGAACATCCCCTATATGTGCGCCACAAGTTGTCTCCGCCAGGGATAAGACTGCTGTGAGGAAAAGGTTGAACAGCTCTGGAGACAAAAGGCATCCTTGAAGGACACCTGCGGAAGTCTGGAAACTGTCAGTGAGACCTTCACTAGTCATCACACGACTCCCAAATTTTGAGTACAAAATTTCTAACGAGATAGCTGAAATTTTTTTCAGAAATTACGTTTATAAAAGCGTAATCCAAACCAAAATTTTAATTATGATGATGGTTTGAGAGCTGATAGTTTGAAGTTTCGAATCCACTAGAAGACAAATGCGCGTAGTTTCACCTCTTTTGTTTAATACAATTTAACTGAATTTTGCTCTAAAGTTTCAAGTTTTCTAAAATTTATCTTTCTTCCCTTTCGAATATAGTTGCATAAGAAGCATTGAGTCAAAGAATATTTACCTTGATTCTTATTTGGTATTATTTGAAAAAAACTACGTTTTCTAAAGAGTTAAAGAGGCTGAGTCACAAGTTCGAACCTTAAAACGTACAGGGATTAGAAGGTACAGTTGGGGGGCTGCCGCCCCCCAAACCCCCCGCTTTCGCAGCCTTTAAATAAAAAAAAAGTTTTTAAACTGAAAGTAAGGAGCGACATTAAAACTTAAAACGAACAGAAATTATTCCGTATATGAAAGGGGCTGTGCCCTCCTCAACGCCTCGCTCTTTACGCTAAAGTTTTTATTGTTTAAAAAAAGAGTTGTGAGAAAGTCAAACTTTAGCGTAAAGAGCGAGGGGTTGAGGAGGGCACAGCCCCTTTCATATATGGAATAATTTCTGTTCGTTTTAAGTTTTAATGTCGCTCCTTACTTTCAGTTTAAAAAAAATTGTTTTTATTTAAAGGCTGCGAAAGCGGGGGGTTTGGGGGGCGGTAGCCCCCCAACCCTACCTTCTAATCCCTGTACGTTTTAAGGTTCAAACTTGTGACTCAGCCTCTTTAACTCTTTAGAAAACGTAGTTTTTTTCAAATAATTTCTGCACGTTTTTGTACAGTTTATTACTTATTATTGCTTGACTAACTGCTAGATGATTGTGTATTATTCTTTTCTTTCTCGACAGGGTGTTTTAAGGGTCGACCTTGTAACTCAGCCTCTTTAACTCTTTAGAAAACGTAATTTTTTTCAAATAATTTAAAAAGAAACTGAGTTTCTTTTTTAAACTTTAAATTCAGTACATAAAAAATTTTCTATGACGGGGAATCGAACCCGGGTCTTCCGCCTGACAGTCAGGAGTATCGACCGCTTTACTAAAGAGACACAATTGTAATTGTTTTTTAGTTAGTGGAATCTATTTTTGACGCAAGCAAATCCCCACAAAACTTGATATTTGGTTTTTGGAAAACAGGGAAGGAGTGATCAGATTGAGCTGAAATTTCGAGGATAAGCTCCCAGGCCCCAGGAAAGCTTATCCTCTAAATTTCAGCCCGATCAGACATCGTTAAAGGGGGGCTGTGGTGGGAAAAATTAACATGGGCTCTTATAGGAAAACGAGGTTTTTCGTAAATGTAAATTCGGGGGATAATTTTTTCGGTCTGAAAATATCAAAAGGCCCTAACAGGTCGAATTCTGCTTCGAATGAGTCCTCATTCACCCGGATCAGTTGCCAACTGTGGCCTGTAGGCGTGGCTAACAAGAAAAAAGAATTTTTGAACTTTAAGTGGCTATATTTGGTTTTTGGAAAACAGGGAAGGAGTGATCGGATTGAGCTGAAATTTCGAGGATAAGCTCCCGAGCGCTAGGAAAGCTTAACCTCTAAATTTCAACCCAATAGGACAACGTTAAAGGGGGCTGTGGTCGGAGGGTCGAAACTTCCGGCCCACTTTTACCCATGAAGATAAAGTCGGAGGGGGATGAAATTTTGCACGTTTCTTAGTTTGAGCTTGGGCTACAAAATGCGATTACCGCTGTCTCTCTGCGACCGCTAGGACCGGAAATCGCTTAACATTGTGGTGGGTCACCTCTTTATAGAGGCACAAGTGTGTCTCCTTGATTCTTTGCATGCATCAAGTAAAAAACAAGCTGTTTCAAAGCAAATGAAAGAGTGATCTTAAAGCTTAAAACGAACAAAAATAATCCTAAATATAAGGAACGGGGGTAACAGTGCCTCAGCTTATCGGTTTTTACAGAAGTTTGACTAGATATTTTTTATAAGCCTAATATTTTAAGGTTTTTATTTCTTTAAGGCCTTGTTTTTGCGTTTATTTTTATCTTTTAAGGCTTTTATTTTTTTACACTCATATTTTTTTATGAGTGCAAGAAATATAGCCGGTTGGTAACTGCAAATTTATATTTACTGAATACTCTTCAAAACAATTGTATTAAAAATGTTAATCGTTAAACTAAATGTAAATTCGTAAATCGCTTCACTCTAAGCATTGTAATAACAAATTCTAACGTTTATTACATTAACCTTGTGTTAGAGTATTCATTCTTAAGGCATTGAGACTTTAGCGTAATGAGGAAGGTTGCTGGGGGGCTATATCTTTATTAATTTACTTTACTGCCATTTAGATACTCCATTACTTTATGGACGACTCAATCAGTATTTATGAACTATTCAAAGGCTAAATCCCTTTAACCTTCACATTAAGTTCTGAACGCCTTAGATCCACATAATTCAAAAGTATACTTAATTAAATTGGAATATGAAATGTCTGTTTATCACCTGATGAATTAAAAGTAAAAATTGTTTCATTATAGCCCTAGCGCTTAATGACAATTACGTTAATATAACTAAAATCTCTTCAACTGCAATAGTATGTCCTGGGCGCAAGCCCGAGTTTTACTAATTATGCACAAAAGAACAGTATTGCCAACACCGAACCCGTATGAAAAGTTTTAACAATATAGTATAATAAATTATCTGTTATCACTTTTCCTTATTTTCTTTTTTAAAAATTTTCGTCCAAAACCATGGCTGACTTGTAGAGGTGGTAAAGTCATTGTATATTTTACACTAAATTATTAAAAATTCATCATACGAGCTGCAGCCATATTTTCCGGACCAGAGGAAGCTATTTTCTCTCCTCCCTATTACGCTCATAAAAATTCTGATTCATGAAGACATTGCTTACCTTTGAAGATTGTATCAAATTTGACAATCCAAGAAGTCAAAACTGTCTCTTTACTCAGTCCATCTATCTCGGGAAGGGACCTAAAATTAGAATATAAATACAAGCTAAAAACCAGTATCAATGTTCATTCATCCTTTTACGCGGCTAGACAAAAATCAGCTATCACATCTGGACCTAAGAGAAACCAATTTTGCTTATGAACCTTCATGAAGTCAGCTCTCTTTCACTCAACTCAATCAGAGTGCAACGCTGTAGCGTTGCCTACAGTAAAGGCCATACGGCTCCAATGTTTTAGTATTTATTATTTTTTTACCAGAGGCACTTCATATGGAAGGGGTCGTCTTAGAAACTTCAAAGGGGGCCCATTCGATTGGAAATCGAGATTCTAGTGCCCTTTTTAATAGTCGAAAGTGATTGGAGGGCAAGTAGCCCCCCACGCCCACCATTCCCCCAAACACATCCAATCAAAATTTTGAGATTGCCATTTTGTTCAGCGTAGTTGATTTCCGGATAGAAAATATACTTTTAAGGAGAACATCCCCCACAACCCTGAGGGCAAGGGTTTTAAGTTATGGCCTGGGGGCATATAAGGTTTTCATAGAAGGCGTTGTCGTAGCAACTTCAAAACAGGCTCATTCGATTGGAAATTCAAAGGGCTAATGCCCCTTTTAATAGTCGAAAGTGATTGGAGGGCAACTAGCCCCCCCCCCCCAAGCCCATCATTTCCAAACACATCCAATCAAAATTTTGAGATAACCATTTTGTTCAGCGTAGTTGATTTCCAGACAGAAAATTTGAGGAGGACACTCCCCCACAACCCTCAAGGCAAGGGTTTTAAGTTATGCCCTGGGGGCATATACGGTTTTTATAGAAGGCGTTGTCGTAGAAACTTCGAAAAAGACTCATTCGATTGGAAATTCAAAGGGCTAATGCCCCTTTTAATAGTCGAAAGTGATCGGAGGGCAACAACAAACACATCCAATCAAAATTTTGAGATAGCAATTTGGTTCTGCGTAGTTGATTTCCAGATAGAAAATATGTTTTTGAGGAGGACACTCCCCCACAATCTTCAGGAAAAGGGTTTTAAGTTATGCCCTGGGGGCATATAAGGTTTTTATAGTAGGCGTTGTCGTAGAAACTTCAAAAAAGGCTCATTCGAATGGAAATACAAAGGGCTAGTGCCCTTTTTAACAGTCGAAAATGATTGGAGGGCAACTAACCCCCCACGCCCATCATTCCCCCAAACACATCCAATCAAAATTTTGAGATAGCCATTTTGTCAGCGTAGTTGATTTCTAGAAAGAAAATATGTTTTCGAGGAGGACACTCCCTCACAACCCTCAAGGCAAGGGTTTTAAGTTATACCCTAGGGGCATATAAGGTTTTTATAGAAGGCGTTCTCGTAGAAACTTCAAAAAAGGCTCATTCAATTGGAAATTCAAAGGGCTAGTGCCCTTTTTAATAGTCTAAACTAATTTGAGGGCAACTAACCCCCCTCTCACGCCCACCTTTTGCCCAAACACATCCAATCAAAATTTTGAGACAGTCCTTTTATTAAACGTAGTTTTAAGTTCTGGAAATTAGGTCTTTGAGGATGACAACTCCCCCACAGCCCTCAGGGCAAGGGTTGTAAGTTATGCCCTGGGGGCATATAAGGTTTTGTATAGACAACGTTGTCGTAGAAACTTCAGCAAGGGCTCATTCAATTAGAAATTTAAATGACTAGTTCCCTTTTTAATAGTCGAAAGTGATTCTAAGGCAACTGACATCTCTTCCACGCCCACCATTTCCCCAAACACATCCAATCAAAATTTTGATATAGCCATTTTGTTCAACGTAGTTGAAAGTTCTATAAATTATATGTCTGAGCAGGACACTCCCCCCACAGTCTTTAGGGGCAAGGGTTATAAGTTATGCCCTGGGGCATGTATGGTTCTTATGGAAGGAATGCTCGCATAAACTTCAGAGAGGGCTCATTTGATTGGAAATTGAAAGTTCTAGTTCACTTTTAAGCGTCAAAAGATATTGGAGGGTAAACAGCTCCCCCCAAAACCCTCTTTTCCCAAATGCATCCAATAAAAATTCTAAGGTAGCTATTTTGTTAAAAATAGTTCAAAGATTATATAACAAAAATTCCGGTGTTGACACAACCCACCAGGGCCCGGGGGCAGGCGTTGCCAGTTATGCCCTGGGGCCATATATGGGTCTTAACTTCAAAGATTATTATTAACTTCATTAACTCGTATTAACTTCTAAGTGAGATCATTTGATTGGAAATTGAAAGTTCTAGTTCACTTTTTAAGAGTCAAAACAGATTGGAGGGCACCTAGCCCCCCCCCCCTCCACGCCCTTTTTCCTCAAACCCATCCGATAAGAACTTTGAGACATATTTTTTTTAAATAGTTCTAAGACCTCTCCCTCCCCCTCTCTTACTGCCTACGCTAAAGTTTTCTTCTTTATGCCAACTACGCTGCCCCCACCCCAAAGACTTTAATAATGTAAATTTTTGTATGAGAAGAAAGTTAAAAGTTTCAAGAAATTTCGAAGGGACGTTAAGACACATCAAAATACACTAATAAGAACTAGATAAAGAATTTTCTATCCAATTACTCCCAGAAATTCTCTCAAACTGAAATGCTAAAATATTTAAAATTACAGCCATACTTAAAATAAGGTTAAAATACATACTTTGCGATAAATTCTAAATTATTGTAGCATAAAAAATCCGAAAAATGGTCTAATCAAAACGATCCTGTTCTTTCTGCATCAATAAATGAAATAACCTAACTACTGTCTTTTGAAGCTATTTCTTTGATCCATTCATTGTTGCGTGAAAAAATCATGTTTGATTTATCAGAGGCATGTAATTAAGTTGTCTATAGCAAAGGCCATAAGGCTTCAATGTTTTATTATTATTAATTAAAAAAAAAACCTTACATAAAAATAAGTTTTCTAACAAAAGTAAATAGCCTTATTGAACTCAGGACCAACAGAAATTAATTCCTATTATAGTTAAAACTCAAAAAGACCAGAAATTACTGTTAAAGAAGAAACGAAACCCTGAAGAAACATAGATTAAAATTAACTATCTTACAAACATAAAGATAACCGGTGCAAACATAAATGAATGAATAAATCTTATATAGCTTCAATATTTTTTTTTTATTATTTTCCCCCCAGAGGTGCTTTATATGCAAGGGTTAAAATACCATTTTGTTAAAAATAGCTGAAAGGTTAAATAACAAAACTCTGGTGTCGACAAAACACCCCAGGGCCTGGGGGGAGGAAGGGATTCTCGTATAAACTTCAGAGAGGGCTCATTTGAGTGGAAATTCGAAGTTCTAGTCCAGCTTTTAAGAGACAAAATTGATCAAAGGGCAAATAACCCCCCTCACACCCTTTTCCCACAAAATACATCAGACAAAAATTTTGAGGCAGCCATTTTGTTAAAAAAAAAGTTCAAAGGTCAGATAACGAAAAGGTCAGTTAACCGGGGTCGACACATGTTGTATAAACATAATATTTGTAATATAATTCGTTTTATAACTAATTAATCATTAGTTATAATAATTATATATACTAAGTAATCATAAGTTATACCCGGGGGCATATATAGCTGTTTTGGAAGGAATTCTCGTATAAACTTCAGTAAGGGCTCATTTTATTGGAAAATTAAAGTTCTAGTTCAGTTTTTAAGAGTCAAAAGTGATCGCAGGGCAACTAGCCCCTCCCTCACGCCCTCCCCCCCCCCCAAAAAAAAAAAACAATGTCAGATAAAAATTTTGAGGTAGCCATTTTGTAAAAAAAAAAATCAAGGGTCAGATAACAAAACTCCGGGGTCGACACATGTTGTACAAACATAATATGTGTAATATAATTAGTTTCATAACTAATTAATCATTTGAAAAAATAAGTTATTTAAAATCAACGAATCAATACAAATGTAGAGCATTGACCTATGACAATCTGTTCAGAAAATATCGAAAAAGTAGTCAATGAAAAACATTCACGCCAAACCTTATTTCGTTTTAGACAGATCGATAAACCCATCAGATAAAAATTTGAGGTGACCATTTTGTCAAAAATAGTTCAACCATCAGATATTAAAACTCTAGGGTCGACAAAACACCCAGGGCCCAGAGACAGGCGCTGTAAGTTATACTCTGGGGATATATATATGGTTCTTTTTTCAAGTTCAAGTTCAATCATTTTATTATTAACATATACATGTATATAATTGACATAGGCCCATGGGGATACAAGCTCGAAAAACTAGGCCTAGACGAAGATACAATAAAACATTTACGCTACAATACAAAGATAATTACGACGGCAAAGATACAATAATACAACAATAATATGAAAGTAGCAGCTAGTCCAGGATCCAAATATAAATATAAATATATAAAAAAAAAGAAGAGAGATCAATATTATTAAATATAAATTCATACTAATAGATAGCCGAGAGGCCCACATTCACTTAGAACAACAATCCAAACAAATAACTTAATCATATTAAAAAGACACTTAATTAAAAATAATCCTGAACTAAATGAAATTTAAGATTCCTTTTTAGTAAATGGATAGAAGAAAATTTATCAATAAAATCCTTGTGAGCATCCCAGCACCGGGCTATTGACACAAACGGGGCGAATTTAGATCTCTCAGTACTATACTTGTCAATGTAGATACTCTTTTTTTGTCGCGTGTTATAACGATGTAAATCTTGTGATCGGGAGAACAAACTTTGATTGAGGTAATATGGCGGTAATTTTCTTAATGTCGTAATTAAATTTGAAAATAATTGCTCCAAAAGTAAATTGTTGAGAAACTGGAAGTATATCTAAATAAGTATATAAAGATGCTGTAGAAGACTTATTTGGAAGTGAAATAGGCGATGAAATAAAAAGTTTGAGGATTCTTACTGCTTTATTTTGTAAAATCTGTATTGGTTTAATATGGCTTTTAAATGTAGATAAATATACTAGAGAAAAATAATTAATATTAGACTGAATCAGAGCAAAATAAATGCTTCGTAAAGCAGAGTAGGGCAAATAATGCTTCAACCTCCGCATTAAACCAACATACTTTGAAATCTTTAAGCGTATATTTTGAATGTGTGTTTTAAAAGATAATCTTTCATCAATCATAAGTCCAAGGTACTTTATTACATTCACCCGAGATATTGATAATAGATACTTTGAAGAAGTAACTCGGGTAATACGAGGGCATATATTTGACTTCCTGCCGTAAATTATGAAATTAGTTTTTGATAAATTCAAAGCAATAAAATTTGCAGAACACCATTCAAGAACATTAGAAAATACAGTATCAAGTTTTGCCTCCAACTGCTCGTCATTCCTCTCAGAAATTGAAACTGCCGTATCATCAGCAAAATGTGTGCTGAGACATGGGATTGCCAAAGCGCGGTGAAAATCATTTATATAAACTAGAAAAAGCAGAGGACCTAGGACAGAGCCCTGAGGCACCCCAACCATGGAGGACTGAGGAACAGGCGAAGAGAGAAAATTACCTCCATCTATTCGTTGCTTTCTCTTATCAAGATAAGATTTAACTAGATCCAACGCCGGTCCGCGCACACCACAATTATCCAATTTACGAAAAAGAATACAATGGGATGTTGTATCGAATGCTTTTTTTAAAATCCAAGTATATTGTTGCTGGAATTTCACCTCTATCTAAGCATTCATGAATATATTGGATGAGAGCAATGATAGCGTGCTCAGTATTGTGTCCAGACCTAAAACCAAACTGGGAATTTGTGAAAAAATTAAACGATTTAAGAAAGTCATAGATCCTCTTATAAATTGCCTTCTCAAATATTTTAGAAAATGCTGACAAAATAGAAATAGGGCGGTAATTTGATGGGTTTTCAGGAGAGTCACCTTTGTGAAGCGGAATTATCCTCGCTTCTTTAAAAACAGACGGGAAAACTCCATTTTTAAATGAAAGATTAATTATATGCTGTAATGGCAAAATTACTGCAGACAATATTTCATTAACAATTATAGAACTAGACCCGTCAATTCCCGCTGAATTACCTGGATTTAGATCACACACTATTTTTGTTATTTCAGACCGAGAAATAGGCGTAAGAAAAATTGAATTACTTTGAGGAGATGGAAGGTATGAAGAAAAATGTTTATTACTGCGTGAATCAAACTGGTTCATTACTGATGAAACAATTTTCTCTCCTATACTAGCGAAATAAGTATTCAAAACATCAGCCACTTTCTCCAATTTGTTAGTAGTCGATCCATCTTCTAAACTAATAACTTCAGGCAACTTAGAATTCCTTGTTTTTTAATAATAGAATTAATTAAAGACCACGTTTTGCGAGGAGAATTTTGAGCTTCTTCGAAAGACTCTTTATAATACCTATGTTTCGACAATCGTATCAGTGCGGTTAATTTATTTTTGAAGATTTTAAAATTTTTAATATTATAATCAGTTGGATTCTTTAACTGCTTTTTAAATAACTGGGTTTTTTTATTAACTGATATCAAAATTCCAGACGTTATCCACGGCCTTATAGGAAATTTTTCTCTGCACATTTTCTTCGTAACAAATGGGCAACTAGAATCAAGGCAGCAATTGAAATTTCTTAGGAAAGTATCAGTTGCCACATCTGTATCCTCCGTGGATATTACATCCTGCCAATCCAATAGACCAAGGCTTTCATTCAGGTGCTTTAATGTTATTTTATTTATTAACCGTACTTGACGTTCCCTACTTACCTGCGGTATTTTATAAGTAAAAGCTAAATCTGAAACCAGCAGGAAATGATCCGATATATCACTTAAAACAGCAAAATTTGCTTTAATCGGTAAAGATGTAAAAATATTATCAATGAGAGAAGCAGAACTAGGCGAAATTCTTGTAGGTATCAGGCAAGTAGGAAGCAGATATGCAGAAAAGCAAGAAGACAATAAATCAACAGAAGCTTCATTTGAAGCTTCTAGAAGGTCAATGTTGAAATCTCCGGAGAGGATAACATCTTTATTTTGAAAATGAGGTTGATGCAAAAAATCATGGAGTTTAGAGAGGAAAGACTTGACTGGAGAAGAAGGAGGTCGGTATACTACGCAAAAAACTATATCTTTTTTTCCAAGACTAATTTCAGTTACCATTACTTCAAAAAGCATTTCCTCATGAGAACCTTCTAGATTTACAAGGCGTCGAAAAGAGATACCATCTTTAACTAATACTGCCAAACCACCTTGGCGCCTTGTCAGTCGGTTTTTGAAAGTAAATTGATATCCAGGAAAAGCAATATGAGGAGCCGTGTCTATGAGAAAAGTCTCACAGAATCCAACGACATGACAAGATAGCTTATGAACTACATCGACAAGATCATCCTGTGAACTAAAAAAACCTCTACAATTTAAAAATCCTGTTCTCACAACCCCGGTACTGGGAAGATCAGAAACCTCGGAAGGTAATTTATATCTACATTTTGGAAAATTAATTAGCCCACCATCATTTATCTCATTTCCAAAAAATTTATCATGGCTCTGGAAAATGGAAAAGTCAAAAGGGTTAGACTCTAGGTCTCTCAGTCTATCCCCAATACAATTATCATCCAATGTAAATAATCAGAATTATGATCAGGACTAGCAGAAACTTACGCAAAATGCACACCGTCCACACCGTCTGAGTCTTAACGTAGCAAAAACAACTGAACCAGCGAGAACTCGAAAATAATGATGAAAGAAAAAGAAACTGCTTGAAAATAAATAGAAACAAGAGAAAGAAACTGAATTTATCCATTGTAACATGAAATGCGGATATAGAAAAAATTATTGTACTCGATTACTTCATATAAATAGAAACACACAAAAAAGACAGAAAATAAACTTATAATAAGCTACAGAGGGACAAAAAACCTCACAAGAAATAAAAATAATAGAAACGCACAAAAAAGACAGAAAATAAACTTATAATAAGTCTACAGAGGGGCAAAAAACCTCACAAGAAATAAAAATAATAGATGCTATGAACAGAGAAACATTACATAAAGTAATAAAAATAATCTCACCAAACGAATGTCGTTATTAATCACCGTAACTAGTCAACCTTAGCCCACTGTGAAGACGGAGACTTTTTACACTCGAGCCATAATTTACTCCCTTTTTGTTTAATACGCGTAAGATGAACCGAACCCGAATCACGCATGTCCTTTCCCTTGGACAATAGATCATTCCGTAGGAAATTTAGCTTTGGTGGGAGATCAGTGCAAATGCGAATTCCACTACCCTTCAACTTATTCACCTCACTGAGAATCGCCTGAATGCTATGATCTGTGTCTAGCGATATAAAAACAGGGGCCGGTCGAACACTAGTTTTCCTACTAGTGATGTTTGAACTGCTATTTCTCGCAAGGCGATAACACTTGGTAAGAGAAATGTCCTCGGTAACTTGCAATTTGTCAGAAAGAAGAGACTTTACGTTGCTAGTCACTGATTGATTATGCTTTTCAGTAGGCAGACCATGAACAATCAAATTCAACTTTCTTTCTCTCACTTCAATGTCCAGAAGCTTACTCTCCAAATCGTTATTCCGCAATTTTTCTTGCTCTAGATCATTTCGAAGCTTTTTAGATTCCTCTCGTAGATTCGCATTTTCAGCTGATATTTGCCTAACTTCATCTTGAAGGGAAATTATTGAGACAGAAAAACTTTTCTGCTCTGCTAATATTTTATCCAGCAACGCCTGAATCCGTTTCATTCCTTCATCAAATTTTGCTTGAGTGACAGCCATAATGAATGCTATAATCCGCACGTAGAAGTCTACACTTGCATCAAATTACGCACTGGCAAAGTCCAAAACAATATCAAATTTAATCCTTTTAACTTGAAAAAGTAATCCGATTATAGGAGTTCACTCTTCAAAAGCTAGATACTGACTGATCCCTTCTTATAGAATCCCTTCTTAAAGCTATGATCCCTTCTTAAAGCTAGATCCCTTCTTATAGAAGGGATGCTCGTATAAACTTTAGAGAGGGCTCGTTTGATTGAAAATAGAAAGTTCTAGTTCACTTTTGAAGAGTCAAAAAGAACCGAAGCTTAATTAGTCCCCACACGCCCTTTTCCCCCAAACCCATACGATAAAAATTTTGAGATAGCAATTTTATTAAAAATAGTTCAAATATCAGATAATAAAAACTCTGAGGTTGACACAAACCCATTTTTTCACTTTGATATTGTTACTTTGATACCAGTTTTGATACTTTGATGAATATTTAATTTTTTTTTAAAGTTTGATTTTGAAATAAGGAATTTTTAAAAACTTGAAATTTTTTGCAACCAAAAACGAACAAAAATTAATTAAAAAACTTTCCGAAAAATAAGTTTTTCAAAGAAAAGCAAAGACCATTTTAAACGTAAGCTCAACAGATACAAATACCTTTTAAAATTCAAACTTAAAACGACCAGAAATTACTATTAAAGAATAAATGAAACCCAAAACGAACAGAAATTAAATAAACAATCATAGCAAAAACATATAACAAGTAACAATATAAATGAATAAATAGATCTTAAAGCGAGTAATGCTTAGATTGAATATGAAAATCAAGCTTAAAACGAAAAACAATATTTTCCTATTGAAGTATGAATGAAACTTAAAACAAACAGAAATTAAATAAAGAACCAATGCAAACAAACATACAATAGATATTAATGTAAATTAATAAATAAATCTTAAAACGAGTGAAACTTAAATTGAATATCCAAATCAAGCTTGAAACGAACAAAAATCACTACAAACAAGAGTTTGGGTATGGCCTCCTTCTCTCACTGTAAAAGTCTAGAACCTTCTGCGTCATTGGCGCTTTACTGAAAACTATATGGGTCTTTAACAGTCTTGGGAAGTATAAACAACATCAAACTGAATATTTGATGTATAATGATATTAATTGTTGAAAGATCCATCAGTTCAAGAATTTATCTCATTGTAAATGTATTTTTTTTCAATGCTGTAAGAACTGGATAAGAAAATATTTGTAATATAATTCGTTTTCAGTTAAGCGCCAATGACGCAGTAGGCTTTTGGTTTTTATTTACAGTTAGGAGAGGAGGCAGTATCCAAACACTTGTTTGTAGTGAAACTATATTCGTCTTTAACAACTTGAAAAAGAGCTAATAAATTAAAATGAATATTTTATGCATAATGATATTAATTGCTGAAAGCTCATCAGTTCAAAATGTTACTATAATTTTAATGTTTATTTTCAATATTAAGTACAAAAGAAAATATTTGTCACAAAATTGGTTTTCAGCAAGAAAATTGGTTTCCCCTCCTCAACGCCTCGCTCTTTACGCTAAAGTTTTTATTGTTTTAAAACATAGACTTGTGAGAAAGAGTCTAACTTTAGCGTAAAGAGCGAGGTGTTGAGGAGGGGACAGCCCCTTTCATATACGGAATAATTTCTGTTCGTTTTAAGTTTTAATTTCGCTCCTTACTTTCAGTTAAAAAAAAACTTGTTTTTTTTTATTTAATACAGACCCAGTTCGAGATATTTGTAGATTATGTGTCAGTATTTTCATGGTCTTTATTTAACCGAAAAATTTTTTTGGCGGAGTTTTTTTTTTACCGAGTGCCCAAAAACATTGGGAGGGGGTACCCACCATACGTGACGGCCCTGCTCCCCACACCATTTTATCTTGCTTTATTATTAAACTTGTTTACACCGCTTTCTCCAATTGTTATGCAATCTGTTCCGTATCTGGAGGTTCTTCATTATGTATTTTAGCGGTGTTCTGCTGAGGTTCATTTTACTAGAATTAGAAACCATCCCAAAGAATAAATTATTTTGAAGCAAGCATGATCTTATATGCTAATGTGTTGTAATTCATGTCAAGACAAGGAATAACATTTATAAGAGGAAATACTATAGAGCTAAAATAAAAACACCCCCCCCCCTCGCAAAGTTATAAATCAGTAAGAAAAGGTTTAAATAAGAAATGGAAATAAGATGAAGATAGGTATTTTACTTCATGGAAAGGAACTATATCATTCCCTAATTCAAATAACCAAATCATTCTTTTTATTGATAATTAGTAAAGCAAGATGGTATTAGAAGAGCGATTGGTTACATATCGACGGTCTTGCATCAAAATGGCCAAAATTACAAGTTTACAATCTCAAATAAGCTTCTATTTCTGTTTTCAGTTATATTTTTCAAAATTTTATCAAACAGAACGTGGTAACGAACTGTAAGTAAGGAGCGACACGGCTCAATAGTAACCAAAACTCTGAAAAACGGAATTTTGATACCAATAGATACATAAAAAGAATCATATTTTTATGCTGGCTTCAAATATATAAGTTTCATCAAGGTTAGTCTTACCCATCAAAAGTTAAGTGCCTGAGAAAATTTGCCTTATTTCGATAAAAGGGGGAAACAACCTCTAAAAGTCATAGAACTCTAATGAAAATCACTCCATCAGATTCAGCGTATCAGAGAACCCTATTATAGAAGTTTCAAGCTCCTATCTGCAAAAATGTTGAATTTCGCATTTTTTGCCAGAAGAAAGATCACGGATGCGTGTTTATTTTTTATTTATTTTTTTTTCCCCAGGGGTGATCGTGTCGATCTAGTAGTCCTAGAAAATCGTGAAAGGGCTCATTAGAACGGAATTTAAAAGTTCTAGAGCCCTTTTTAAGTGACCAAAAAAATTGGAGGGCAACTTGGCCCCCTTCCACGCTCATTTTTTTTCCCGAAGTCGCCCAATCAAAATTTGAGATAGCCATTTTGTTCAGCATAATCGAAAACCTAATTAATATGTCTTTGAGGATGACTTAATCTCCCACAGTTCCCGGGGGAAGGGCTGCAAGTTATAAACTTTGCCCATTGTTTACATATAGTATTGGTTATTGGGAAGTAAAGCGGTGTTTTCAGGAAGAATTTTTTTCTAGTGGGGGGTCGGGGTCGGAGTAGGGGTTACGGGGGAGGATCTTTCCATGGAGGATATTTCCTTGGGGGAAGGAACATTTCCATGAAGGGGGCGCCAGATTTCCCAGCATTATTTAAAAAACGATCAGAAATTAAATAGAAAAACAAGTTTTTTTTCAACTGAAAATAAGGAGCAACATTAAAACTTAAAACGAACAGAAATTATTACGTATATGAGAAGGTTTGCCCCCTAGTCAATACCTCACTCTTTACGCTAAAGTTTTTTAGTGCTTTCAAAAGAGCTATCTATTCTAATTAAACGGCCTTTGTGATTCAGGGGCTTGTGATTCGAACAAAATTTGAACTTTATCGTAAAGAGCGAGGTATTGGCTAGGGAGCAAACTCCCTAATATACGTAATAAAAACATACGAATGTACAATATCGTTACGCAAGTTAATTCGTAAGTTACGTCAGAACAAAATTTCGAGAAAGCCAATCAGCCAAAAAAAGGAAAATTAATATGCGAGTTTCGTTTTAAATATTCATGTACGGTGAGCCAAAATCAAAGCTGCATTAATTCAAAAACGTTCAGAAATTAATTAAAAAAAACAAGTTTTTTGAACTGAAAGTAAGGAGCGACATTAAAACTTAAAACGAACAGAAATTATTCCGTATATAAAAGGGGCTGTCCCCTCCTCAACGCCTCGCTCTTTACGCTAAAGTTTGACTCTGTATCACAACTTTATTTTTTGAAACAATAAAAAACTTTAGCGTAAAGAGCGGTGCGTTGAGGAAGGGACAGCCCCTTTCATATACGGAATAATTTCTGTTCGTTTTAAGTTTTAATGTTGCTCCTAACTTTCAGTTAAAAAAACTTGTTTTTTTTTAGTTAATCTATTAAAGAGCCTTAATAGCTTAGTGCGTTCCACGAAGTTGTTAACTGAAACTAAAAAAAAAAAATTAGATGCAAAATCTAGATGCACTCTCGCCAGTGAATAATAGTTTACCGTCAGAGAATGTAAAGAGCTTGTACTTTTTGCATACTACGCAAGAAAGCCAGAACAGCCACATCTTATTTAAACTGATGGCCTTACTCATTAGGTATCCAGTCTCACACATTGTCCAGTAGCTAAAATGATCATTTCTATTATCCTTATTGAAAACAGCGACTTACCTCACTCTCTTTTCAACATTTGCCCTAAAGACTTCTCTAAAGTCTAGCTGTGAACACCCCCCGGCTTGAACTAGTCTTGCCACTCGATCTGATTTCAAGAATGTGTCATGGTAATGCTGAATCGCATTATGGAAAGCTTCATCAGCCATTATGTTTGTCTCGCCCTTCAGGAAACTCTAGAAAAGAAAGCATCGTCAATCTCATATGTGCATTATAAAGGGGGACAAATGCAATTTGAAGTTCTGTGACACAAAGAAAGAGAAAAGTTTTTTTTAGAACAACAGAGAAATCAAAGGGTTTTGAGTTTGCTTTCACGTTGACAGTTGGTTATGATTTAAAGGCTATTGCTAAACTCCCTTTGAACAAAACTTTTCTAGGAGATCAAAGTCAGAAAGTAGAAACGTAACAGTTTTTTTTTAAAGTCTACTCTTAGCTATGCTGAAAAAAAAATACTTGCCCAGAATTTTATTTTCAAATTTGGTTCACATTGAATTTGGTAAGACGGATTTACCTTATCTTGAATGTTATAAAAATGCACGTAAATGCATGAACATCTGCGCTTTTGCATCTACATCTACGTTAGCATCTGTTGGCATCATGAACATCTACATCTGCACTATTGCAATAGGCTCACTTACGTTCTAATGTGGTGTGTGCTTTGTATTCTTATTCTTGCTTTCCAAGAATACCTGTATTCTTGCTTTCCCTTCTTATGTCAAATTTTAAAGGACATTAGTACAGACGTTGAAAACATTTTCAGCACAAAAACTGAACAAGAGTACTTGCAATTGGCATCCGAAGCATTTAAGCAAGCAATGAAATTACATGCTACAGAAACATATTGTGCAACGGCATTTATGACGAGTCAGGGTGAGATTCACGGTGAGTAGCCATTTTGATTCTCTGTCAGTTCTAATTTAACAGAGGTCGGTATATTTTTGAACCCATGGGGCCAGAAGCTCGAACTTCCACCATTTCCATTACGTGAAACACTTAGATTTTGAAAGCATCTATTATTTTTTCAGAGGACTCAAGCCGTTGTATGAATGATACCAAATTACAGCTCAGACTGCAAGATTTGATAGAGAAAGGAGAATTGTATTAAGAAAGGAGTGGCTTATTCACTTGTGGAACCGATGCTAAAAAAGGAAGAGCGTTATTTGTCCTCGTATTCCCAAATGGATCGGCTCTATTACTGGAAGAGTCGTATTCTTTTTTAGTATTTTTTTTTTTACAAAACTGCACAACAACATTTGACTGACGACATGATGGAACTAAATTCTATGTGAAAACCTCACAAACTAACGAGCCAGCTTATGAAGCAAGTGTCAAATCACGGTGGGCCTTTTACTCACTGGATTTAATCTCTGATAGAGTGGATGCCATGCAAAGGGTTCCATGTTCCTAGGTGAAAGCTAATTAATTTGACGAATTTTTATTACAAGCCTGTTTCCTAGCTTTACGTAGTAGTTCGTGCTTACGAGTCACCGGTTTATTTGATTTACAGACATGGTGTAGCCACATTTCCTTAAATGGGATGGAGCCAATGGTAAGCATTCTCTAGACGAAGGGAGAGGGAGCAAGAAGCAAAATGAAATTCAAAGCAATTTTCTAAGAACTACTTGGTTATTACATATGATAAATAAGAAAGGTAGCGAACGTACCTTGTTAATTTATGACTATACTTAAGAAAGTCATTCATAAGTTTACTCTTTCGCAAGTGAGGAGCTGCCTTTCTTGCTAGAGATTAACCTTCTCCCTTTTTAAATAAGATTTAAAGAAACCATCTCTTTAGTCAAGACGCTTAAATGAAAGAAATCTGTGACAAACCAAGGAAGATTAATGTGTTTGTGGTAATTGCGGTTATTTTTATGTAAGGAACGGCCTAGAAAAGGAAAGAAGACTTGATTTGCTTAAAATTTCATTTTAAAGAACACACTGATCGTCAATGACAGCTTTTCTTGGCAGCATATTTTCTTTATTGCCCTTTCCCAAAAGTGTTTGTATAGAAAGTTGCTTTTCTAGTTCCTTTTAAAAGCTACAGTTTCCACTAAAATTCTTTTATGGAATTACCATGCCAAAATGCTTCTTGAAAGAATTTAGAGCACATTAATGCGGATACAAAACTGTGGATTTAAATTTAAAGTTGGAAAATTAAGGGGGGAGGTGTATTCTTTATCAACTTTCAATTGCTTAACTGTCACATATGCCTTCCCAAGGCCAGAACATAATTTGCACTTTACTGAAAAAATACAAATGAATGTGCATTGTCACTTTACATATTACACATACTGATATTTAATAATCAAAATGTTAATATTATTTGATTTATTAAAGTTGTAAAAGTAAAAACATTTATATTTTTTTCAATAAAGTTCAAATTATGTTCTGGCGTTGGGAAGGCATAGGGGTTTTGAGCCCAACTTGTGTTAATTTCTGTTCGTTTTAAGTTTGACTCGGTTATTTATTGTAATTTCTGTTCGTTTTGGGTTTCATTTATTTATCGATACTGATTTGTGGTAGTTTCACGCTTGGTAGAATATTTAATTTTATTTTTGCTCATTTTTGTTTAATGGAGTTCTTTACTTTTCTTTGAAAAACTTATTTTGTGGAAAAAGTTTTTTTTAGTTAATAATTTGAAAATAATAAGGTCTCTGCCCCCGACCCAGTATATCGTGTGTGTTTTCAAGTATGATTTATTCTTGAAATATGCTTTGCATCAAAATATTAGCTTTGCTTTAATGCGAGCTATAAAATTTCTCATCCACGCAAAAACACTGCAAGTTTAAGCTATGTTACTTTAAATTCACTAAATATACAAAACTTAACTTATTTCTGACTCTCAGTCATATCTAGAAATTTCTAAAAAAGCAATACAGCTGTTATATGAGACAGAATATTATTCAAAGAAAGCAAAAATAATGTATATAGATGCAAATTTTGATACAAATTTTTGCTATATCGATGCATGAGCCGTCCTGGTGTCGCAGATGATTTTGTTTGGGAGAGATTTAGTGGTGTGAAGCTGTAAGCTGAACCACATTCGACCCAGCTCTAAATGGGTATCTGGAGATATCTGGAGGAAAACATGGGAAGCGTCGGATAAGTTTCCCCCAACAATGCAAACTTTCAACCAAAGACAAAAAATCAGGAGATCAGTAGATAAGCTTTAAACTTACAGGGCATGTAGACAGAGCCGGGTAGACCACAATGAAGACAACGTGTTTTTAAGGTTGGTTGTATCGATTGGTAACACCGGAAACTAGGTCAACACATTTTTTGTATCTGATTATCTTAAGCTCATAGGGCATGTAGACAGATACAGGGACAGGGATACCTAAACGAATACAACTTAATTTTCTAAACATTTGAAAGGAATGCCCTCAAAAGGAAGAAAGTATGCTAAAAATTTACTGCATAACAAATTAGTGAAAGTACGAGATAGTTTAAACCATAATGATATTAATTCCAGGAAGCCTCAGCAGTTTCTACTCTTTTCAATGTTATATAAAAAAAAAAAAAAAAAAAAAAAAAAAAAAAAAAAAAAAAAAAAAAAAAAAAAAAAAATGGACAAGCAATATATTGAAAAGAATTTTGGTAGAAATTTGAATAGAGACACGTACCTAATACTTGAAAATAACTTTTTGTATTTGGTATAGTACTAGCATAAGGGAATAGTTTCTTGTTTCCAAATGTTCCATATTTTATTCAAAAAATAATTTTTCGGGATATGTTTACCGTCTGCTGCTGAAGTCGAAAAAATAAAGTCGCTGTTAGCAGCGACTTTCCAAAAACTATACCTGCTTAAACGTTAAGTCTTATTAAATTTACATGGTCGAATTGTTCGAGCTAACAATGTGTAAATTTAATTCTATACTAATACAGGCAATGGAATTATATTTCATTTGGATTAGGGCCAGAAAAACAGGTCAGAGGTCAGAACCTCCAAATTGGAATTTGAATGACATTATACTAACCGTAAAATATGGACAAGAATCTTCGGAAATGTCTTGAGAGCTAGCCAAAGCAGAAGATTTGACTACAGTGAGGCGGGAAGAAATGTACCAATATGTTGGTCACAACAGTTCAGCTGCCGTAACTTAAATGGTGGTATATTGCACGAGATAAATTTTACAGAAGAAGAAGAAGATAAAAGTCAAAGAGGCAATCCTACGTTCTTCTAGTGCCAATTATCGATCTGTTCTTCACCCAAGGAACACTTTTTTGCATCCAAGAAACGGCAAAGGCAATTCCAATGTTAAAAACTTCAATCTACAACTGCTTATGCGACTGAGAAAACGCATTTTTGGGGAAAAAAAAACTTTTAAAAATCTTGGAACCAAACAAGACCCTATCCAGGATTTGTTTCGTTTTTTTACAAAATGATTTTTTTCGGGGAGAGGGGTACAAAAACTCTAAAAAACATCAAAAATGTGTTTATATTCATTTTTGTTACGCTTTTACGAGTTGGAGAACGTTTTTTCGAAGGGATCGGGGTTCAGACCCCCTAAAACCCTCTGGCCTGGATTCGGCCTTGGTACCAAATAAGATACGGGGCAGCGGCTTGGATCAATCAGTCAAGCATTGTAATTTCAAAGAATATACTATAAATTTTAGCTCGGAAAGAACTCACATAATTCTTTTTGAATTACCGAAGCGAATCTTAACACAGCGCAAGGTATTTTGTAATACACTAGTTAGTACAAACTGGAACGTAAAGATCCCTCTCCTTTGAAGCGAGCGCGGCCTCTTTTTGTCAAAATGAAGTAACAAAACACATTGAAAGAAAACGTTTAATTGACTTTTCAAAATAACTATGTATTCCTTACGAACTAACCTTTAGTTTATACCTCAAATACTATCGACAATTAATCACTAACACGTTTTCCCCCGCGGAAAATTCACCATGGAAAATTCTCCCCAAATGTAAAATTAAGCAGCCAAAGGGAAATGAAGACAAATAAAACACGAAGAAAATCCTAGAATTGTACATCAGCTATTATGAAAAAGGGACGGTGGCTTATTGTGTGGATGGGGGAGGATGCCATATCCCGAAGACAGCCCATTTCAATGCCCAAATTGTCTAAGTCACTATGAACCTTCAGACAAACATAAGAAGGGGTATAGGGGGGGGGAGTCATCTCTCGAATTATTTCGAAAATTTGCCGTTGAAATAAAAATGCATGTCAAAGGAATGCATGTAAAGGGAGCCTTCACAAAATATATCCGGGAGCTGGGAAATGGAAATCTTCTAAAAACATGACTTCAATAAAATCAAATTATCTGAGGATATAATTTCCAGTGATAATTTAACTGAAAAATTGTCACAAATGCCTCGTAAATCAAATTACAAAGGAATGAAGGAATACGTTATTTTAGTCGCACTGGACAACGAAGTAAGTAAAATAAATGGTATGATTATCTATTGCCTCCCAGGAGAACACGGATTCTATATAAGTCACTATTTTGTGAAGGATAAACGGGAAGGATGAATTGAATTCACACCAGAACTTCTTAATTCAATTAGATACGGTGTATCTGATTCAATTCAATTATATGCAACTGACAATGCATATTTTTTTCAGTAAATTCATTTGAATTTTTTCAGTTCTTTACTGAAAACGTTTGACACTAAGAGTTCAAAATCCTATTCTATGGCCAAAAAATGTATTCATAATTAATTATATTTCTAAAAATAACCTTGAAAGCAGTGGCGTTGTTTCAGGCGGGCAATGATTTGGAGAAAAATGATTCTATAGCCCATGCTCTTGACTTTTCGGATGGTAGGGGCGGATCCAGGATTTTTTAGGAGGGGGAGGGGGTGCAAAATAGGTTGATCCTATAAAAACAATTTAGGGGGGCGCAAAATAGGTTTATCCGATAAACTTGCGTTAAAAGCAAGTTTAATTAACGCAAACTTGGGTTATTTAAGTAAGTTACACTACTTTAGACTACGCTAGGGGGCGTGTGCCCCCCTCGCCCCCCTCTGGATCCACCACTGTCAGATGGAGATCCATCTTGTCCCCCCAAAAAAAGTGTTGTAGCTACATCCCTGCTTGAGAGCTCCGATTCAACTTTGTAATTCCCAGTAATTTTAACATGACTGCTAATAAGGTAATTTTTAATATGAGAATTATTGTTATTGTAAGTTAGTCATCATTCGAGCTTAAATTATTACTAGACGCCCACCTATGTATGTATTTATATTTAGTCAAGAAAATGTTTCAAAAACGGTATTAATTTTTTTCTTTTTCATTTTAATTTTTCAATTGTGTTTTTATTCCGCATTCACAGAAATTTCATTCAAAATTTTCAAGGAAAATGCTACATTTTCGTCTAAATTACTACGGTGCAAAAAATAAGCAAAGCTAGTTCATTAGATTCGGCGCGTTTTTCGTCTATAAAAGCTTAGACATTAATAATCTGATGAGTCCAAAGACAATCTATCCTTCACAAATACTTTAATTGCTTAGGCTATTATCTATTAGGCTATTTCTATATTTTACTGAAAAAAAAATCAAATTAATTTAGTGAAAAAAATGTGTATGGTCAGTTTAATGAACGAAATAGAATCAAATAATCTACCAAACATACAAATACCACAAATCAGTAACAATAAAAAAATGAAACTCAAAACAAACAGAAATTAAAATATGTCAAACTCAAAACGAGCAGAAATTAATCTGAATAGGGTTCTAAACCCTATGCATTCTAAAAGCTAGAATATGATTTTGTACTTTATTCAAAATTTTTTTTTAATGTTTTCACTTTTATAACCTCAAGAAATCAAAATTGATTAAGATTTTATGGAATAAATATAAGAAATTGAATTAGATACTTAATTGAATTAGATATAAACATTAAATTTTTTTTTTAATAAAGTACAAAATTATATTCTAGCTTTTAGAAAGCATAGGGTTTAGAACCCTACTCATATTAATTTCTGCTTGTTTTGAGTTTGACTTATTTTAATTTCTGTTTGTTTTGGGTTTCATTTTTTTATTGATACTGATTTGTGGTAGTTGTATCCTTGGTAGGTTATTTGATTCTATTTTGTTCATTAAACTGACCATACACATTTTTCCACTAAATTCATTTGAATTTTTTTCAGTAAAATACAAATTATATTCTAGCTTTTAGAACGCATGGGGTTTAGAACCCTACTCATATTAATTTCTGCTTGTTTTGAGTTTGACTTATTTTAATTTCTGTTTGTTTCGGGTTATATTTATTTATTGATACTGATTTTTGGTAGGTGTATGTTTGGTACATAATTTGATTCTATTTTTGCTCACTTTTGGTTTAATGGAGTTCTTTACTTTTTTTTGAAAAACTTATTTTGTGGAAAAAGTTTTTTTAATTAATCATAGAAAGTAAACAGATTTTTTTGCGAATGGTATCAAGTTTTCTATTTCAGGTCAACTAGAGGAGGTATGAAACTAAATTAAACACTACTATTTTTGTCCAGATTTTTAAAAGGGCTTATGTTGTTAGAAGTTGCTGAAAATTTTTCTCCAGCATACAAATAGCAAGCCAAACTATAAAGTCTTAAAGGACGAAAAGATTTAAAGTATTACTTTCTTTTTCCCCGAAAAGACTATGTCAATATAAAACAAACAGAAATTAGTTAAAAAAAAACTTTTTCCACAAAATAAGTTTTTCAAAGAAAATTAAAGAACTCTATTAAACCAAAAATGAGCAAAAATAAAAATAAAATAATCTATCAAGCGTGAAACTGCCACAAATCACCATCGATAAATAAATGAAACCCAAAACGAACAGAAATAACAATAAATAACCGAGTCAAACTCAAAACGAGCAGAAATCAACACGAGTAGGGCTCAAAACCCCTATGCCTTCCCAAGGCCAGAACATAATTTGCACTTTACTGAAAAAAATACAAATGAATGTGCATTGTCAGTTAAATATACATATACTGATATTTAGTAATCAAAATGTTAATATTATTTGATTTATTAAAGTTATAAAAGTAAAAACATTTATATTTTTTTCAGTTAAATGCAAATTATGTTCCGGCCTTGGGAAGGCATAGGGATTTTGAGCCCAACTACGATTGATCACATTTTCACATTAAAGTGTTTAGTTGATAAGTTTATAAATAAGAAGGGAGGTAAATTGCACGTAGCTTTTTTGTATTTAAAAGGGGCATTTGATAATGTAAAGAGGGAACTGTTAATGAAGGATTGTATAAATATTGGCCTGCCATACCCACTTGTACGGATTTTAATAAGTATGTATGAAGCTACAAAGTTTTTTATTAGGGTGGCAGGAAAATTTTCAGATGAATTTGTTCTAGAAAGGGGGTTAAATAAGGTTGCCCTCTGTCTCCACGATTATTTTGTTATTTATTAATGACTTACCAGATTTTCTTAGCAAGCAAGGAGCCCCAATGGTGTCGTTAGATGTCTGTGAACTATGCATGCTGATGTTCGCAGATGACCTGGCACTAGCAGCGAAGTCTAGAGAGGATTTACAGTTCTTGTTGGATAGAACTAAGGAATATATAGGAAACAACTAAGCCTGAATGTAAAGAAGTCGGTAGTTATGGTTTTTAGAAAAGGGGGTAAGATTACCCCCTTTTAGAAAAGGGGGTAAGGGTAGAGTAAAATGGGAGGGAATAGATTTAGAAAGTAGGGATGAGTTTACGTATTTAGGATGTAAATATTCGTAAAATGGTAAGTTTGGAAAGCAACTGAAGCTAAGTCTTGCTAAAGGAAAGTCCTGTGCCTATGCTGTGACTGCTAGCCCACTGGTGAACATACAGAACCTGAAGATGCATAAGCAGATATTTCAGGTAAAGATTGCATCGGCTATGCATTATGGATCTGAAGTTTGGGGATACATAGCTGGTGAGAGGATGGAGCAGATTCAGCTTCAGTATTTTAAAAGGGTTTTAGGTCTACATTTTTCAACGAATAGTTTAGTATTGAGAGGAGATCTAGGTTTATTTTCTTTAAAAAGTGCTAGGCTAGGAGGGATGATACGACTATGGGAGAAAATCCTGAGTATACCCAGAGGAAGGATAAAAAAATCAACATATTTAGAAGCTCTGGGGATCCCAAAGTGTAATACGTGGCCATCTCAAATAAAGAAGATATTTGATGATTGTGGATTTTCAGAGCTATGGAATGGTGGGCTAGGGATTGGATTAAATGAAGGAGAAGTTGCAAGTAGACTCAGGGAGAGGTTAAGGGACCATGAGATTCAGGTGTGACTTGCGCGAGTGAATGAGACCCGATCACTGGAGTTATATGCAAAGACTAAGGAGCAGCAGGGAGAAGAATTGTATTTTAAGGCAGGGCTTCAAAAGAGGCAGCTAAAGTTTATTATTTGTGTTAGGTCAGATGGGTTACCACTAGGTGAGAGAAGGAAGTACCTGGGAGGGGCTAGGCAAGCTTCTGGTTCTTATTTCTGTCCCATGTACGGGAAAAAGGAAAATTTGGTTCATTTTCTGGGGAAGTGTTGTTAATTAATAGATTTAAGAAAACAATTGTTTGGGGTTGAGGTCTGGGAGAGAGATGAGATAATAAATTTATTACCAAGGAAGGATATGGGAGGTATAAAGTGACTCAAGGTTCCTGACAATGGGTATAGAACACAGATAAAGGTTTTTTGAAGATTAGGGATGAGGGTGATAGTTCACTGGCCTAGATTATACTTTTGTGCCAATTTAAGTTTGTATGAAAGTGTCTTTGTTTTGGCTTTTGTGTCAATAAATTCTATTATATTCTATACTAATCCTAGCCATATATTTAGGGTAGATTTGACTAGAGATAGAACTATTGAAAATACTAATGATTTGACTCAGAGCTAATGATTCAGAGCTCAGATACTAATGATTTGACTCTGACAAAACCGTAGCTTAACTAATTGATATGATCGAGAAATGCTTACTCTAGTCCTGAATATTGTCTAAAACAAATAGACTCAAATTTACGGTGCCTGGCTAACGTGAAGTGTTGAAGCAAAATATGGTTGGATTCACCGACAAGTTAGAATTGAAAGTGGCCTTGGAGGGTAAAAGGCAGTATTTTTACCCCTAACAATCCAGGCCCATTTCATACAGGTTGCAACATGTTTGATTTTCTGTGAAAAACCTAGCAGTGAGAGCATCAGAGGTATTGGAGAGGCCCTGGGCCCGCTTTGTTCCTTCACTAATGTAGATTAAACCTGCCTGATTCCGCCTCCAACAAAGTGTAACATGCAGGGCCTTATCCAGGATGGCTTACTAAAGGATTTTTTTTTGGGGGGGGGGACGAAAAACTTTAAAAAACGCATCAAAAATTTGTTTATATTCACTTTTGTTACGTTTTTACGAGTCGGACAAACATTTCGGGGGGAGGGGAGGAAGTTCAAACCCCCTATCCCAATGGGTACGGTCTTGGTAGCATGCCTACTTTTCAGCCTAAAAACTTTCACGGAGAGAGGGGGCCGGATGTTACATATGGCGCCACTGTTTGCTTCCAACCTTACCGAATTTATAATTTTGTATGATTCAAGGTCCAAGATTAGGTCCTAAAACTTAGTTAAAGTACAAATACTTTAACTAAGAAGTCTGTATACACTATGAAACCAAGAAATCTAGCAAACATGCTAATGTAAGAGACCATTTATTTCACATATCGAGAGCTTCAGTCTTTGCGAAGAAATTATGGACCTGTTACTTCCAGGGTATTATGAAACCTACAAAAACCCACGCAATGAAACAATTGAGATCACTTTCTGACGAAGTGTTAACCCTGAGGAGAAAAAATATGCACTGATTGAAATTTATAATTAGTGCTCAAGTGCAATATGTTTATTTGACTTATTACACTGCACTATCATACCTTTATTACACTGCTAGTCCTCAGTAGATCTCCTTTTAAAAAACTAAATCTTTAAATATTCGCAAGACTATCTTATGAGGAACAAGCCTCCAAAAATTGCATAAAAAAAAAAAAAAAAAAATTATTTCAATATAAAAGATCTTCTGTAGGAATGCAAAGAAGTGCTTATTCTATCATAAGAGTAATAAAAACAAGAATTTTATTTTAAATAAATATACAAACTATTAGCCCCCGTACATCGAACCCGTTAAGGCTACGCACAAGAGTGAGTAGCCTTAACAAGTTTTTTTCTTTATAAAAAAAAACAACAACAAAAACAACGAAAAAAAATAACGAGAAAAAATTATGTAAAGACAATAAAAATACCATCAAAGAAAATAAGAGTGGCACAGCCTTGTACAAAACAATAATTAACAACCAATGAATCAGTCTTTTAAATTTACAACTGTTCTCTCATAGTCTTAACCTATGTAAAGTCTTAATCTAGCATCAAAATTAAAACTCACTTGGAAGCGATTCTGAAGTGTGTCTAACTGTTGCTTGGTAACCTTCGTCTGTCTCCTTGTCATATCAGTTGCTTGCTTCGCATTGAATGGATATGCAACGCATCGAGAGACAAACACGTACAACTGGATTCGCCTTTTCCTCTCCTCTTCTTCTCGTTCTTGCCTCTCCTATATAATAACATTATCATTATATAATATATAATATTATTAAATAATAATATAATATAATTTGTGTTGGAAAACCCAAGGCCCATATACAAAAGTCGTGATTAAATACATCTAACTACAAACACACTGAAATCGAAACTAAATACTATGTATTTCTAATTGGGACGTTTGCGCCACACCTCCACTGCCTTCAACACAAAATTTCCCACCATAACAATCGTTTGATGTAAGAATGCCAAGAAGTAGCTCATCAAAATTTTCTCCCAGCCAATTGGCCCTAATTTGAGGTAATTCGCGGTACCTCGAGAGAAAATTACCCATTCCAACTCCCTTTGCATCGCAAGACGGGTAATGTTTCTTTTTTTCAGTAATTCCTCTAAATTTCAAAGTTGCTTACCTCACTAGCAGACAGTTTGCTTTCAAGAGATCCAAATCGTTATAAGTTTAACCTAAATATTAAACTTAAAATAAAATTTCATTCCTTATCTAGAATTGACTTGCCTCTACATAACTAAACTCTTACATAGATCTAGTTCACACCACCATTTCTGGATTTCTTGCTCTTCTAGTCTTAATCTAATCGTTTTCAACAGACCTGTTATATAAAAAGATTTAGGTCTAGTTGAAACACACAAAAAGCCAAGACGTTTTTTTTTCTCTTGATTTAAGAAGTTGTCTATTTTTCGGATACACAGATAAAGACAATATCAAACATCTTTGATCTCACCAGTTCATATAGTGAAAGACATCAAAGAAAACGTCATTGCTAGAAGGTTAACTGACCTGTGCCCAATGGTTTCAACTAATTTAAACTAGCAATACAAAAAAAAAAAATAAAAAAAATAAATCGACCCATTAGATTCATCAGCAACCTGCTTCCATCCTGTGTCATGATTAAAAAGTAACTTTTTATGTTCTGATTTATATGATAAAATGTCCCAAAACCACTAATACCGTCCGGAAGGCTATTCCACGTGGCGAACAATAAAACAGGTAAAGAAGAGGTTGAAAATGCTGGATATTGAGTTATAGAAACTGGTGCGTCAATTGGGGGAGTCGGGGGGCTTTGTCCTCCCCCTAGATTTAACCCTCATCCCCTTAGATTTGAAAAAATAGCTTTTTGGTATTATCATTGAAACAACTATGTTACTCCCCCTAGATTAAAAAGAAAATATATATTTTGCACCCCCCCCCTACATTTTTTTAATTTGCACCCATGTATAGAAGGAGTAAGGAAGTTGATATTAGATTTTGACCCCCCCCCCAATCTTTGTGAACTGACACCCTTTTATGGAAGAATGAAGGAAGTTAATATAATCAATATATATATTGGTGAGCAATAATTGTGTATATATGTATATATTGTATGTTCTCGAAAACCGCTCCTTACTTTTTCGGAAAACTTAGTATCTTGGGATATTCTTGCACAAAAAACGATCTAGATAGGTCAGAAGTCTAAGAAAATTCGTTAAGAGCCTTAATTTTGGTTTCTGCAAATGACGTCATGCACTATGTTAGTACATCATACAAGCATTTCTTATGATATCATACATGGCATCACATAGGCAATTTCTTATATGATGCCATGCATAGCATAAATAAGACTGTTGAGTGTCCAACGCAACAGTTATCTATATAATATAATGCTTGTTGGAAGGCCCAAAAAACTAAAATATGCAGTTGCAGTTACTATAAATGATGATTCTTTGGAACCAACACCGGAACTATCAAACGTGATGAGATGTGAAATTCGACAACCTGGACCATCAATTGTGACATCACCTATACGGATAGCTAAAGCAAAGGCCATTGGTAAATTGTCCGAAGTGTTCAAATCCAAAAACGTGTCAAAAATGAAAATGAAGAGCAAAGACACGGGGGTTTAAAAGATATGCGAAAACGACAATTAGAGCGTGTTAAAAATAAAAACGAAGATCAAAGACACACGCAGTTAGAAGAAATACGACATCAAGCAAGTGAGCGAGTCAAAAATGAAAACGAAGAGCAAAGACATACGCGGTTAGAAGACATACGACATCGAGCAAGTGAGCAATGCAAAAGTGAAAACGAAGAGCAGACAAACACGGTTAGAAGAAAAGCGGTGGTTCGTCAAAAATGAAAATGAAGAGCAAAGACACGCGTTTAGAAGACATGCGACACCGAGCATGTGAGCAAGTCAAAAATGAAAATGAAGAGCAAAGATAAACGCGGTATAGAAGACATGCGACATCGAGCAAGTGAGCAATGCAAAAATGAAAACGAAGAGCAAAGACACACGCGGTTAGAAGACATACGACATCGAGCAAGTGAGCAATGCAAAAGTGAAAACGAAGAGCAGACAAACACGGTTAGAAGAAAAGCGGTGGTTCGTCAAAATGAAAATGAAGAGCAAAGACACGCGTTTAGAAGACATGCGACACCGAGCATGTGAGCAAGTCAAAAATGAAAATGAAGAGCAAAGATAAACGCGGTATAGAAGACATGCGACACCGAACATGTGAGCGAATCAATGAAAATCAACCTGGACAGCGAGAATCAAAACATGTCAAAATTGAAAATGATAGCAATGATGATTGGGTTTGGGATTTTGTACCTCAAAAGAAAGGTGCTCCCAGTTTCTTACTATCTTCAGTTCTGATTTGCAGCTACGAGTTTTAACATGTAATGATCCCACCCGTAATCTTCATAGAGGAAATCCCTTCACGGCATCTATGTTTTTTGTTGTTTTTCTAGCGTACCAAAATTAGCAGGCACTATTCCCGATTTTAGATACCTTTGAGTTTCGCAATCCTGAAGTTTATAAGCTACTTCCCCAATGTTACATACTGTAGAATACCCGCCTAATATCGAAATGTCAATTCTAGCCTGTGGAAAAGCCGGCATTAACGGCTGAAAATTTTACTGTTTTCTTTTTCAATTTTTTGTTGTTGATTATTTTGATAAAATGCAGAAGTAACCTGGTTTTAGAGAAAACTTGTTCTGATATTTTGCACCTGAGCTACCTCCTTCACTCACAGGCTAAATTTTTTAGTAAATCCATGGATGTACAAATACCCACAAGTCAACAAATTAATTGACACATATTAATTGACACATCATTTTTCCAAAAATTAGTTTTCATAATAACATTCACATAATAACAAATCTAATTTCTTTCAGATTTCTGGAATGAACAAACTCTGTAAATAAATTCCAAAGTGATTATACAAACACTAGAAAAACAACGTTTTTGCTAGCTAATATCGCGCAAAACAAATTTGAATGGGTCTTTTATATTTTATCTCTTAGTAAACAGTTAACCCCTACTGTAAAAAACTCATTACATTGTAATTACGCCTTTATCCTGAAAGGCTTTTCCATAGTTTTATACTTTCTTTATTTCCGGATATATTAAATGACAGTACCCTATTAAGCAAATAAAGCGAATAAAAGCCGTAAAGTGAATTTTCTACTAATAGAAACTCAACTTTCTATCTTATTATGCAACTTGAAAGGAAAACTTAATTTAAATCAATTTCCTTATTGATTATTCTCCGAAACAGCTTTCCTTTATTGCAGCCCTATATATTCATTGATTAGCGAAATAAGTCACGTTTCTAAGGCTCTCTATTTGTATACTCGTCTCATTCACTGTAAATGCATTGTAAAGCTCATGTTGAATAAGCACCAAGGATTTCTTAAACCACATTGCCTTTCCTTTAGAGACAAACCAAAAGATAAAAAAACCGGTAAGACAAGTTACAGTAAAAACAGTGTAACTACAATACAAACGACGATTATAGGCGTTTATCCCCCTGGAAAATACCCCTCCCGAAAACCTCCCTAGTAGAAAATTCTTCCCCGCTTAAAGAAAATTATTCTCAAAAACGTTATCCCCACTGATAATTCTCCCAGGCCACCCCCCTCCTTCCTGAAGAAACTCCCCCGCTAAAAATGTTCGTATGTTTTTCCCAATAACAAATACTATCTGTAAAAATGGACAAATTACAAAACTTAAAAAGTCATTTAAACTTCTACGGTGGGTTACTCTGATTGTTTTATAGTTAGGGAGGGGGGAGAGACCCCAAAAGGTGCATTTTAATGCCAAACATCCCAGCTTTCACTGATCCATCAGATAAATACAGAATTGGTTCTAAGGAAGAGACGAAGGGAGGGTGTAGGTAGAAATGCATGTATAGTCTCCAGGGCCACAACCAGTATTTTTGTTGTTGCGGGGGGGGGGGATATTTTTTCCGTGAGGGGGGGGGGGTGATACAAACGAAACTCTTAAAAACGTATCAAAAATGTGAAATTGATATATATTCATTATGATTTCTGGGAATATTTCTGGTATGTTTTCCAGGGGCGGGGGTATTTGTCGCGGTTTTTTCCGGGAGATATTTTCCAGGGATATGTTCCGCGGGGGCATTTTCCGCGAGGGGTTTCAGCGGGGATATTTTCTGGGGGGGGGGGGTATTTTTCCACGGGAGGGGGTCCAAGGGGGTATTTACCGGAGTGTTTGAGGGGGGGGGGGTAAACACCTACCACCAGAAAAGACATAGCGAACAATTAAAAAAAGACCACAAGTTTTAAAAAATTGACCACACTGCCTTTCCGTTTAGAGACAAACAAAAGATGAAAAACGGTCAAATAAGTTTAAAATATAGTGTAACTACAATACAAAAGACACACCGAAAAGTTAAATACAGACCACACACTGAGAATATTTTTTCCGACCAAACTCCGACCAAAAAAAAAAAAGAAAAAAAAAAAAAAAAAAAAAAAAAAAAAAAAAAAAAAAAAAAAAAAGAGCGGAAATATAGCATTCAATAAAAAGAGTGAAGCTACAATGCAAAATAGAAATTGAATATTTGAATTCAGGCTTAAAAAATTTTTCACAGTAAAAAAGTAAAAACGAAGAAAAGTTACATTTTATGCTTCAAACACTATCGAACAAGGGATTTACAACTAAAATCCCAATATCAGTATTTTGGTGGTCTTGTGAAAAGACTCGGAGAAATAATAGAACTAAAGTACTATTTATAAGGATTTGAAGATAAAAAAGGGACGCGAGAGATTGCAAAATAAGCCCTTTTTCCAAAACTAACATTAAAAAATAAATAGAATCAAACAGTTCGTGGTAACGAAATGTAAGTATGGAGCGGCCCGGCTTAATGGTAACCGAAACTCTAAAAAACGGAATTTTGATACCAATAGATACATCAAAAGAATCAGATTTTAATTCTGATTTCAAAATATAAGTTTCATCAAGTTTAATTTTACCCATCAAAATTTACGCGCCTGAGAAAATTTGGCTGATTTTCGAAAAAAGGGGGAAAGTTATAGAACCTTAATGAAAATCACACCATCATATTCAGCGTATCAGAGAACCCTACTGTAGAGGTTTCAAGCTCCTATCTACAAAAATGTGGAATTTTCCATTTTTTGCCAGAAAAAAGATCACGGATGCGTGTTTATTTTTTTTTTCTTATTCCCAGGGGTAATCGTATTGACCCAGTGGTCCTAGAATATCTTAGAAGGGCTCATTGGAACGGAAATTAAAAGTTCTAGTGCCCTTTTTAAGTGACCAAAAAAATGGAGGGCAACTAGGCCCCCTCCCACGCTAATTTTTTTCTCAAAGTCACCCAATCAAAATTCTGAGATAGCCATTTTCTTCAGCATAGTCGAAAATCTAATAAATATGTCTTTTAAGATAACTTAATCCCCCACAGTTCCCAGGGGAAGGGCTGCAAGTTATGAACTTTGCCCATTGCTTACATATTGTATTGGTTATTGGGAAGTATACAGACATTTACAGGAAGGATTTTTTTCTGGTGGGGGGGGGGGCTGGAGGAGTTGGTTACTCGGGAAAATCTTTCCGTGGAGGATGTTTCTTTGGGGTAAGGGATGTTTCTATGAAGGGGGCGCCGGATTTCCAAGCATTATTTAAAAAATGATCAGAAATTAAATTTAAAAAAAAAACAAGTTTTTTCAACTGAAAATAAGAAGCAACATTAGAACTTAAAACGAACAGAAATTATTACGTATATGAGGGGGGCCTCCCCCAAGTCAATACCTCGCTCTTTACGCTACAGTTTTTTTTTAGTGGTTTCAAAAGAGCTATCTATTCTATTTAAACGGCCTTTGTGATTCAGGGGTTTGTGAATTAAAATTTTTTTTTAACTTTTAACGTAAAGAGCGTGGTATTGACGAAAATCATCCAAATTTTCTCAGGCGTGTAACTTTTGATAAGTAAAATTAAACTTGATGAAACTTATATATTTGAAATCAGAATTAAAATCTGATTCTTTTGATGTATCTATTGGTATCAAAATTCCGTTTTTTAGAGTTTCGGTTACCATTGAGCCGGGTCGCTCCTCAATTACAGTTCGTTATTACGAACTGCTTGAAAATGTATCAAAAGAATGGGCTTATAATGCTGATTCTAAATATATAAATTTTATTAAGTTTAGTATTACTCATCAAAGGCTACGAGTCTGAGAAAAATTACCTGATTTTTTAAAGAGGGGGGAAACATCCCCTACAAGTGAAAGAATTTTAATGAGAATCACACCGTCAGATTCAGCGTATCAAAAAACCCTATTACATAGGTTTCAAGCTCATATCTGCAAAAATCTGCAACTTTGTATTTTTTGCCAGAAGAAAAATATACGAATATAGAAGTTCGTTACGTAAGTTAATTTGTAAATTACGTCAGAACCAAATTTAGAGACAGCCATTTAGCAAAAGAAAAGTAAAATTTTTATGCAAATTTTGTTTACTTATTCAATGACAGTGGGCCAAAATCAAAGCTGCATTAACTAAAAAACGATCAGAAATTAAATAAAAAAAACAAGTTTTTTAAACTGAAAGTAAGGAGCGACGTTAAAACTTAAAACGAACAGAAATTATTCCGTATATGAAAGGGGCTGTCCCCTCCTCAACGCCTCGCTCTTTACGCTAAAGTTTGACTCTGTGTCACAACTTTATTTTTTAAAACAATAAGTTTGATTCTGTCTCACAACTTTATTTTTTAAAACAATAAAAAACTTTAGCGTAAAGAGCGAGGCGTTGAGGAGGGGACAGCCCCTATCATATACGGAATAATTTCTGTTCGTTTTAAGTTTTAATGTCACTCCTTACTTTCAGTTTAAAAAACTTTTTTTTTATTTAATTTCTTACAATGACTGGCCAAATTAAATCTGTAATAAAAAATGTCAATTAAAGAGAACAACAAGTTGGCTCATGCGAAAATTCATTCAATAAAAAAAAAAAAAAAAAAAAAAAAAAAACGGATTCACTTAGTGTTCTTTAACCTGAACTATTATTTATTTTATCGTAATATTCTATGTTCCTAGGTCAATGTGAAACTTTTGTATAAATATTTAAATAAAATAAATTCATAATAAAAAGCCATTCTTTTGTATCATATTTGATTTGAAGCATCCCAAACCATGTAAATATGATAATAAGAATTTATTTATTTATATTTCAGTATGTAAACAGGAGAAGTGAAGTAACACAAATAAAAAACAACAACAGAAAATAATATTTTTTTTTTAAATTCCATACGACAAAACTAGAAACGCAAATGCATTATATAACTGGATATATATATATATATATATATATATATATATATATATATATATATATATATATTATATATATATATATATATATTATATATAATATATATATATATTATATATATATATATATATATATATATATACATTATATATACAACACATATATATACATACCTATGTACAAGTAATATCTTTCAAAAAAAAAAAAAAAAATCATCCTCGTTTTGGTCAAGAAATCATTTTCCTTTTAGTTTAGATAAGACGTTTTAAAGATGTATTTTGTATAATTTTAGCAGAGTTAAAAAGTTTTATTTTTCCATGACAATCCCGTGGATGACTCAGCAGCAGGGCTGTATCTAGATTTTTTTCGGAGAGGGGGAGAGGGGTTACAAAAGATTTTTCCCGGGGGAGGTGTATAAAAAACTTTTAAAAACGCACCAAAAATTTGTTTATTTTCATTTTGTTACGTTTTTTACGAGTCGGACAAACATTTCGGAGGAGTTCAAACCTGTACACGGTCTTGCTCAACAGTAATTCCTTATTTAAGTGCTTAAGAAATGCTACTGTCGTGCAAAATCGAAAAATAACAGACACCGCTAGGAAGTAGCGCTACTCATAGGCATTAGCACTGCCTATATAAAGTGCAAAGTACCTTCGATGTATTTTTTATTTATTTGTTTGCTGTTTTTTCTCCGGCCACTTTGTAGGAAGGAGGGGTCATAACAGTAAAAAGTTATTCGAGGGCAATCAGCATCCAACTGCCCTTTCTTTTTAGGCCCCCCCCCCCCCCCGGCAAACCTCCAAACACCAAAACAAAACTTTATGGTAAGTATTTTGTTCAAAATAATCGAAAAGTTCAACAAGGTACGCCTTTGATGATGACATGACATCACAGCCGCTGGAGCAAGTCCAGTAAATTATGCAAGTTGGCCAAACACTGATGCGTTTTTCTTTCCTTTTCTTTTTGTTCTGTTTTTTTTTTTTTCTTCTCTGCTGCTAGCAGAGCACTGAGGAATCATAGAGAATTTAAAACCATGTTTAAAGCTAATTTTTATATCTAATCAGTTTTTAACTGATTTTTGAACTTTCCATTTTTTACTAGGGCAAATTAGAATTTGCCCCAGAAGTGATTATTCAATTTGGAAAAAGCACAGAAGAGGCATAAAGTGACGCATTCACTTTCATCTTAGCTAGACTATATGAATATGCATAAATTTACCGATGGACTGGGGGGGGGAGAAAAATCAGACGTTGTGTGCATCCAGGATATCTAAATGCGATACATATGATATCCCGGAAACAGATCAGAGAATGGAGTTGAAACTCTCAAAAATGCGAAAGAAAAGAATCTTACGCCATTACAGATATATTGTTATGAAAATGTTACGCTCTCGGTCTACCTGGACGTTTTTGCAGTATAAGGCCCTTTGAGAATTCTATTCAGTCACATCTTAGTAGCGAGATAGAAGACAATATACGTCTGGCACGAGGCTATTGTATCTAAAATGTATCTGTAATGGCTTGGAGTATCAACTTAAAACTTCAGAGCGGGAGGTAAAGGGGCAAAATTGTTTTTTTTCTTTGATCCACCTAAGCGTTTGCCCATCATAAGCTTCTATAGGACCAAAAATCTATTCACGGTTAAGAAGCAAGGTAAATCAAAAGACACTATGTATTCCCAGGTAGTGAAAGAAACGTATCTGCAACATCCTGGGGGCAGCAAGCGTCAACCGCCTGCAAAATTGCCCCCACGGAAACACCCCCCTGGAAAATACCCCGGAAAGACCTTCACCCGTGGGAAACAAACCACATGAAATAACCCCCGCGGCTGGTTGGTCTTAAATCAATTTCGACTTAGAACTCTAAATTTCTGATGGAATGATTCTGATGGATGTTTCTGCAACCATGAGGTGGAGGTGGGGGATGAGGAAGGGGCAGTCTCCCTCCTATACAAAATTCTGTTCATTTTGGGGTATAATGTTACTGTTACTTTGGGGTTTAATGTTACTACATTTCTGGTTTAATGGAACCAGAAATGTTTCCAGAAATCAAGAGGGATTAAATATCAGTTTAACATTTTTGATGCGTTTTTTAGTTTTTTTGTTTCTCCCCCAAAATAGTTCTAGATACGACCCTTGGGTTTATACATAAACATCTATCTTCCCTTCCCTTCGTCTCTCCCTTAGAACTAACGTTATTTTTCGGGGTGGGGGGGGGAATACAAAAATTTAGAAAAACACATCAAAATGTGAAATTGATATTTCATCCCTCTAGATTCCTGGTAATATTATTATCAAAGCAAAGAGTAACATTAAACCCCAAAAGGAGCAGAATTTATTTCATATAGGAGGGGGACTGTCCCCTCATCCGACCAGAAATATTCTCAGAAATCAAGAGGATTAGAAATCGAAGTTATTGTTGCGGTTACCGCCGCGGACAAGAAATTCGCACCTTGTTAAACATTTTAAAATTGCGGACCCAACGGCAGCTATAATTGAACAAATTAAACGGTACAACGAGAAAGTCTCTTCCCACCCTTGGTACCGCTTGCTAAGGCAGTAAATCGCTGTCCATTTAATTTTATTTGCACATCTCTTGTCATATTTAGTCTTTTTACCGTCTCTTGTCATATTTAGACTATTTGATTGAGTCCGTTGATTTTGAATTGAAGTTATTAAGTATTTTGCTGTAGGTTAGGTTAGTTTGAATTGAAGTTATCAATTGCTTATGCTTTTTCAGTACTTGGGAGTTTAAAAAGTAAAATTTCTTACGTACCTGCAGTGCAGTGGCAGAGTTTTTGTTTCTCGTCTTTGTAATTTGTTCGATTATGTGTAATGTGTTGTAATTTGTTTTTTTTTTGTGTTTTTTTTTTCTTTTTTAGTGATACTCCGTCTTTTGTACCTTTTTTTGACGGGTAATAAATAAATAAAAGTCCTGGATATGGCTCTGGGGATTATATATCAATTTCTACTTCCACCCTCCCCTTGCCTCTCATTTAGAACTAGGTTTTTTGCAGGGGGGGGGGGGGTGGTCACTTTTAACACATCAAATGTGAAATTGATATTTAATCCCTCGTGATTTCTGGGAATGTTAATGCTCTACGCTGTTATTATCAAAGTAAAAAGTAACATTAGACCCCAAAACGAGTAGAATTTATTCCGTAGAGGAAAGGGACTGCCCCTTCCTCATCCACACCTCCGCCTCAAGGTCGTAGAAACTTTGGAGGGTGCTCACTTAAACAGACATTAAGAGTTCTAGTCCTTTTTTAATAAGATGAAAGGGATTGAAGGCAAACAAGCAGCAAATCGAGGTATTTTGCGGGGGGGGGGGTGTATTTTTCATCGGGGGGGGATTCTCCACGGAGGGGTATTTTCTGAAGGGGCGTTTTCTGAGGGGGTATTTTCCGCGGGGAGATATTTTTGGGGGGTAAATACCTAGAATCATCCTGGGAACGGCTTTAGGCATCAAATTGAAACTTCTGAAATGGCTGCGTAACCAGGTTATCAAAATAGCATATCTGCATAATCTCAGGAACAGCTTGGTGGATCAAGTTGAGATTTTCAGGGGATGTTAGGAGTCGTGTGAACCTCTAATTTTAACCAAGACAGAATTAAATCTGAAGTAGCCAAGTATCAAGGCTTTCAAATGGCATATCTTCAACATATCAGGAACAACTAAAAAATCTGCAACATCTTGGGTCTACATGGTCAGGTGGACCCGTATGCAGACCGTAAATTTAGAACTAATTCTGGCTGCATTGGATTGTGATGCCCGAAAATGGGATCAATTTTTTCCCGTCTCTAATAAATTTGTAATTCATACGACATATATACAGAGCCAGATAGATCTTAATAAAAATCAGAATATTCTGAAATATGGTTGTATATATACGTGTCACCTGAACCTAGGTGAACAAATTTGTTTCTCAGTTTGGGCTAAGTTCACTGGAGACAAGAAGACCTCAATGAAGACAAAAACCATGGAAAAGAACTATTGCATTGTTGTTTTTTTTACCCCAAAAATAGGCCAAAATTTGTTTTGTCTTAGGATGAGTGGCAACTTACAGGGGATGTATGCTGGCTCAAAAGAATGAGGAATTGGAAATTGAAAGGGCTAGTGCCCTTTTTAACAGTTGAAATTGATTGGAGGGCAACCAAACCCCCTCTCTTGCCCACCATTTCCCCAAACACATGCAATCATAATTTTGAGATATCCAGTTTGTTCAACCTAGTTGAAAGTTCTGGAAATTAGGTCTTCAAGGATGAAAACCCCCTCACAGCCCTCAGGGCAAGGGTTGTAAGTTATGCCCTGGGGGCATATAAGGTTTTTATAGAAGGAGAAAAATATTTAAAAACAAGTTGGCTAGTATTGATTTCTGAAAGTTCAAAATCAATGAAGCATTATTTTTCTCCATTCAGCGTGAAATTTTCGGGGTAGGCAGAAGACACTAATAAAATTTCAAAGCCAATAGAACTTCCTATTTTTAATTTTCTTTTTAACTTTTCTTTTTCATTTTAAACTGCGGGCCATGATGATACCTTAGTTAAAATTTCTGAGTCAAGAAAACCTCAATTGGGAAACAAATATGGTTGTACGAATTCTTGACATCCTACTTTTAGTTTCTTTTTTAACCAAAACAACAGTACTCTTTTAAATAAATCCCTTCAAAATGCACTTATTTCAACAAACAAGCAGATAAAACAAAATATAATGCAATAAGATTTGTACAACAAATTGTAAGTATTATAACATGAATAGAATAATCTGAATTTTGTTTAAAATACAAATAGCAAGCAAAAATCTTAATTCTTAAGCAAAGAGACTGGAGAAAAAATCTTTAAAAATGTTCCTATTATTAACTAGCTAAGAGAAAAATTATGTAAATTAAAAACCAGCTTAAACTAATTAAAACTCTAAAGACGAAGTTTTTCAAAGAAAAGTAACAATATATTTTAAACAAAACCCGAGCATAAATAACGTCATACATTAATTCAAAACTTAAAACGAGAAGAACTTAATATCAGTGAATAAATGAGACCCAAAAGAAAAGGAATTAAAATATGCCTATACAATCAAATCAAATTAATTTATTTAACATAAAAAATTCAAACAAATTTACAGCAACCATCTACAAAAACCCGAAGGATTGTTTACGATGGCTGCAAATCCATTATTATAAAGCTCTACAACTACTACATAAAAAAAAAAAAAAAAAAAAAAAAAAAAAAAATCCACATAACAACTATCTCTTTGCAGGGGAAAATCACAGCATTTGAATTAAATCATCATAAAGAGGATTTCTTACTCTAAAAGGATTTTTCTCTAGAAATCGCAAGTGAGAAATATCACCCATCATCCTTACAAGATCCACTCAAAAAAAAAAAAAAAAAAAAAAAAAAAAAAAAAAAAAAAAAAAAGCAAACAACAGAGGTAAGAAAAAAAAAATAAGATAATTCTAACTAAATCAACTATGACAAATTCAATAAGTATCAGCTGGGCTACAGAGCCGACGCGGTGCACTTTGGCTGGGTATCCAACTTTCTAATCATTCAAATCATTACCCAAAAGGTAACGCTTCAATCTACTCTTGAGCTGGCTTACATTATCAGCTTGTCTAATACCATCCGGGAGGGAATTCCACACCCCCGGTTTCCGCAAAACGAGGCAGAAACGCAGCACGTTGAGCATTCCGGAGCTCAGATGCAAGGTCATCCGCATTTCTAGTCTCATAACAGTGATAAGATGAATTAGCTTTTAAAATTTCCCAAAATACCTCCGGTGAACACCTATTCAAACATTGATAAATAAAAACTGCTAACTGGTAATCCCGTAACAGATAAATGTTTAAAATTTTCAAAATTGTAAAGCAATTCAACGTGCTATTTTCAAACTGAATATAATTACCTAAAATAAAAACTATTTTATTCTACAAAATTTGGACCTTTCTAAAACTTGAAATAAAACTACTAGTCCATAGCATGCAACCATACGATAAATAATGGCTAACAATAGAATGATATAGTAAAAGTAAAACATTTGACGGTAGTTGATTTTTCAATCTTCGTATCACACCCAACCCTCTTGAAATCTCAACAACCACAAGATCACAATGTGATTTCCAACTTAATTTAAAATCAAGACTAAAGCCCACGTATTTAACACCATTTACATGCTTTAAAAATTCACCATTAAAAATTTTTTTATTATCTAAGACACGAAACTCCATTTCTACAAAATGACATGAAATTTGTTTTTGAAATATTCAATGCCAAATAACTAGAACTTGTAAAACTTATCAATTCAGCGAGGGCCTTATTTGTCTTCTCAATTAACTGGCTCAGACAATTAGCTGTAATCGTAAACATCGTGTCATCAGCAAAAGACGTTATCAGGGCATCTGATATATAAAAACGCATGGTATCAACATAAATTAGATAAAGAAGTGGGCCAAGCACGGAACCCTGAGGCACACCAGAATTAACGATAAAAGTTTTTGAAATAGAATTTTGAATACAGACTCGAATAATACGATGGTTAAGATATGATTCAAACCATTTCAGAATAACACCTTGGATCCCTAAACAGCTTAGCCCAAGGCCGTATCTAGGGGGGGGGGGGGTTACCCGGTTTGAACCCCCCCCCCCCCTGAAATTTTGACCGAGTCGAAAATTAGTCTAAAAAATGCCTGGAAAGACAAAACCTTACCAGAAAAAAATATGCTCCCCCACAAATCGGGTAACCCCCCCCCCCCCCCCCCCCCCCCGAACGAAAATCCTGGATATGGCCCTGGATTAACCTACGCACTAAAATTTTATGAACCACCGTGTCAAAAGCCTTTTTAAAGTCTATAAATACTGAAGTATTTTCGAGAGCACACTTTTTTCGAGAGCACTACTAATGAAATCTGTTAGGTGCTGGACTGCATGTATTGCAGAGTGGTTTTTCCTGAATCCAAACTGGGTATCACTAAGAAAACCGTAAGTAGTAAGATAGTTATAAAGTCGTCGATGCATCATTTTTTCATACAGCTTAGCAAATAGGGGCAATATTGAAATCGGCCTCCAATTAGATGGATTTGTCTTTGAACCCCCTTTGTGAAGCGGAATAACCTTAGCCTCTTACAGCCGAGTAGGAAATTCACCTTTCTTCATAGAAAGGTTAATCAAATAAACAATACAAGGCAACAAACATACCATAGCATGCTTGAATGTTTTCAGATGAATTCCATCATTCCCTGAAGAGCTTGATTTTACCAATCCTATTAATCAAGCCAAACTCAAGACGAACACAGATTAACAAAAACAAGCGTAGGGCTACTAACTGCACAAATGATGGTCTGGTCTTCAAAAAGTTCAGCTGGCGGTAGCCCTACTCCTGTCTATGCTAATTTTATTTTTTTTTAGATTAACTCGATTGTTCTTTTTAATTTTTAATGGTTTAGGATCTTATATTTTCTTTGATAGTGATTTCTCTTAGTTTTAAGTCTGAATTATTATAGCACTTTATTTCTCCTCGTTTTTAGTTTTAATGTAGTTTCCCTTGAAAATCATCTGTTTTTTAGGCGATCATTTTTCTAAATCGATTTTCTTTTAATACGCACCTCCCCTCCCCCCAAAAAAGAATCAGGAACATGTGTTAGTCTACAAGTTGGTGCAATAGATTACTTTAACGGAGCTTTGTCTCACAAGCTGTTTCATCGAAGATATAACAGGACTGAGGAAAGACACTTGATACGAATCTTGAATTTTGAATTTATTATACAAGTTACGCATAAATTTATGTTCTAAACTTACTTGTCACGTTCTTATAGGCATAAGGGGGCATAAATTGCACAAGATTAATTTTATTAAGATTAAAACTAGTACATTAGAAGTTTGTTATAATTTGATTTATCATTCATAATAAATCATTCATAAATAAATAATAACTAAATAAATAAAGAATAAATTAATAAATAATAATTAATAATTAATAAATAATAAATTAATAATAAATCAAATAATAATATAATTTATTAGAAGTTTGGTAATTTAACTGAGGCTGAAACCAGCAGACAGTACTCCTCAATTCCAGCCTCTTTTATGAAGTTTGAATTCTAAACTTTTTGAAAAAGTAATACATTAATTTGTCTTTTATTCTTAATAATTAAGTTCTTCTGATTGCTAGAGAGCAGAAAATGCGTGAAATAGATATTGTTAAAATTAGTATTATTATTTCGACAAGGGTTTCATAGCCGTAATTGTCTGATGCTGACAGGTGAAGAGTACTCCTTAATCGAAGCATGTGTAAATATTCTGTATTGATCACCTCCCATCATCTCCCCCAAAATTTTAGGTCGATTTTTATATAACCTAACCCACAATAGAAAGAATTTTATTATTTTTACACCTTGAGGGATATTTAGTAGAACTATTCTAAGGGATACGCTCTTTTTATATTCCAAGAAACTAAATTCTATGTTTCATTGGTGCTTACAGAGGAAATAGATTTTGGTGGATCAGAGACGACACATTTTCAGCCCCCCCCCCTCTGTTGCTTCCCTTAATTTATTTTTCTTTAATTCAGAACAGCTTTTAAATGGGACTTTCTTAGCTATTCGGTTGTTAGTGTCCCTTTAGGGCATTTTCAAATTTTTTTTTTTTCGTTCCTTAACTATTTTATTTTGCATTAGAATCGTCAAGAATAGCATTTGAGGATTGGAGAAAAGGCTTTGCCCCTTCTATATATATATATATATATATATATATATATATATAGATATATATATATATATATATATAATATATATATATATATATATATATATATATATATATATATATATATATATATAATATATATATATATATATATATATATATATAATATATATATATATATATACATATATATATATATATATATATATTATTTTAATTCAGGGAAACTTACAAAGGGGACTTGGTCACTGATTGGTCGTTAGTGTCCCTTTTTGCAGAACTTGGGCATATCATCTACCATAAAGGTTCTGTTTCTAGTGCAGCCATTTTTAAGAGTTATCACCTTTGCTGAAAAAAATATAAACTTATTTTGATTAAATCTATTCCCATAGATTTTCAAGATAGTCTTTTCTTGGACTCTAAATCTCTGAAAATTCTTGTTATATGTATCGATTTGTGACTCACTTGTATTCCACAGGCCTTCAAGCAGTGCGTTGGTATTTATATAAAGTGGAATTAGGAGTAAAATGGTTACGATGAAGGCAAAAACTTAAGTCCGTAAAGTTTCACCATATATAAAAACATAAGGGCCTACACTTATTCCAACCAAAAAAATAAAGTACCTGCAAATCCTGTTCAACCCTTTCACTTGTCAAGGACGGACTTGGAGACGTCGGCCTTGGTAGGGAGTTTGTTCTCGAGGCATTTCCTGATGGAAGACTCAAAGCGTCGGAGCCAGATATTCCACTTGGAGATGCAGATCTGCAATAGAAAAAAATCAACTGCCTTAATCTCAACAATTTGATTCTAAGTCCAAGCTCAATACAAAAAACATAATGCACTATAAACTATCAAAGACGTCTTGGAAAACAAATCCAACCTTTTTTCACGACTTTCAACTAATTCAAATACTTTTCAGCCAAAAAAATCATATAGAGAGTTAAATTATATAAGAGAGGGTGCTTCTAACTGTGTGAACAGGAGGCAATCGAGTGCCTTGAAGCAAAATTTCAAACAATGTGAAAAGTTAACTTAGTAAGATTGTCTTCTCAAAGGGCCGAATATCACAGATTGAAAATCACAAGAGTAATTTACCCAACGAAATGGATAGATAGATAGAGATATATAAACTTTTATTTTCACCAAAATCTTCATGGCACTGCCAAACTTCTTTGGTATAGTCACAATAAGAAGCATTAGTCACATTAGACAAGCATAGTCACATTAAAAATTGACTATTAAAAAAACAAAAACAAAAAAAAAACCACTAATCAATCCTCCTGATTTTCGTTGTACATATTAACGAAACTAGGTAAAAAAAACTTTTCGCTAACCACTGATGGGCACAGCGTATCGGCTGAAGTTTCTCAACAGGCACTGCAACCCTGCGCGGGAGTTATTTTGCTGTGGATTGAGGGGGGAAAGGGTTTTGTGGATTGGGTGGATCAGAGATTTTCTTCCAAAATCCATGCAGAGTTTCTCTCTTCTGTTTTTCAGAGTTTGCATTTCAAACTTTGTCAGCAGCTCTTCATACGACATCTCTGATTGCTTTGATACTATCATTAGAGCTCTTTTCTGAGCCCTTTCAATCCTGGCGCTTTGCTCAGTCGTCAGTCCAAAATACCATACAGGAGCTGCATATTCCAGAATTGGGCAAATAAAAGATGTAAATATTCAGAAGAGGTGATCTGGAGGGGTGCCATGTTTCGACATAAGCTTGAGCATCTGCAGCCCAGCATTACCCTTTTTACTAGACTAGATGTGTGTGCTTCCCATTTTAAATCACTGGTAATAATAACTCCCAAGAGTTTAATCTCCCTGACTTTAAGAGAATCAGAGATAGTTGGTAGAAAATATGGACCAGAAGAATTTAAAGATGAAATAGTTAAAATTGAAGATTTACTGTCATTTATTTTTATATTTGAACTGGAAGCTATAGTCTTCACGTTATCAATTAAAATTTGAGCTTTGCTGCATTGATTTTCTTCACAAATTTCTCCAAAGGTAAGGTCGTCAACATATTTCCAGCGGTCTTCACAATAATTAGCAATACCATTGATCATAACTAGAAAAAGAATAGGACCCAGAATTGTCCAATAAGAGAGTCATACTTACTCCCGCCATTTACCGGTGCAGTCATTTAAACATTTGCCTCCCAATTACTTGGACTATCTATCTTGGCTTTTTCTTTCTACAATTAGCCATGTCTTGATGCCCTACTGCAAAATACTTGATTTTCAATTCAGTTGAATTTTCCCTTCTTGTACTTTGAGGAACACCACAAAAAACTGGCTCGGGTTCAGAGAAAGACTTCTTATATTTTAAAATTTGGAACCAATTTATTAAAAAACTCTGAATCATTTCACGACAGCAGGATTCACTCTAAAATCAATTAAATTAAACGCTTAGAAATTAAAATGTTATGATAAATCAAATCGGAACCCTTTTTAAAATAAATTGTTATTAAGTTTAGCCAGTTACCAGGTTCATCAACATGCTTAAAAATAAAATGTAAAAGACTGACTAGATAATGGGATGTTGATGTATTCTTTCTGTTACCGTACTGATGAGGATCAAGGATGGGTTCAACTTCAGCTTTTAGCCAATTTGCTACAAAACTTTTGTAAATTTTGCTGAACAAGGGGTTCAAAGTGATTGGCCTCCCACCTTTGAAATTAAGTTCAGTATCTTTTAAGAATTGGAGTAACATACCCCGTTTTCCATATCTGTGGGTAAACTGAAGAAGTTGAAAAAAATTTGTGTTAGTGGCTTAGTCAATTTGTCAGGAAATGCTTTTATAAGTTCAATCGGAATATCTATGGGAGTTATGCTAATTCGTTTAAGTTTCTTTATTTTACTAAAAACTTGATCCTCAGAAATAGTAGGTAAAGGTACGCCATCATGTGGAATTTTCTGATACTCTTGGTTCGTTTTATCATAGCCAGCGTGCTAGTGCTGCCCAAGTAAAGAACGATGTGGGCACAATGTGTTGTTTTTTGTTTTGTTTTTTTCTCCATACCCAGGCACTTCGTATCGAAGGAGTTGTCGTAGAAACTTCGAAAAGGGCTCATTCGCTTAGAAATTGGAGTGGCTAGTGCCCTTTTTAATAGTCGAAAGTGATTGGAGGGCAATTAAACCCCCCCCCCCACGCCCGTCATTCCCCCAAACATATCCAATGAAAATTTTGAGATAGCCATTTTGTTCAGCGTAGTTGATTTACAAATAGAAAATATCTTTTTGAGGAGGTCACTCCCCCACAACCCTCAGGGCAAGGGTTTTAAGTTATGCCCTGAGGGCATATAGAACAATGTTGACAATGTACAGTTTATTATTTTCTTTTCTTTAAAGCAGGGCACTTCATATAGAAGGGGTCGTCGTAGAAACTTCAAAAGGGGCTCATTCGACTAGAAATCGAGAGTTCTAGTGCCCTTTTTAACAGTCGAAAGGGATTGGAGGGCAACTAGCCCCCCCCCCCCCCCACGCCCATCGTTCCCCAAACACATCCAATCAAAATTTTGAGATAGCCATTTTGTTCAGCGTAGTTGATTTCAAGATAGAAAATGTGTTTTTGAGGAGGACAATCCCCCATAACCCCCAGGGCAAGGGTTTTAAGTTATGCCCTGGGAGCATATAAGGCTTTTATAGAAGACGTTGTCGTAGAAACTTCAAAACAGGCTCATTCGATTGGAAATTCAAAGGGCTAGTGCCCTTTTTAATAGTCGAAAGTGATTGGAGGGCAACTAATCCCCCTTCCACTCCCACCCTCCCATTGGCCCATTATGTTTAAAAACTAAATGTTGCCTTAATATTAAATCAAAATGCACTGTGATAATGCTAATTCCCAATAAGGCATCTCAGCAGTATCCCAAGAAAGACTGAGGGTATTATGTTCAAATTTTCAAGGCTACTTCTGCTCTTAAAATTTAACCAAATCAAAATAGTGTAAGTGTATCCAAGCTATCAAAGAAAGTAAACAGATTTATTTGCGAATGGTATCAAATTTTCCATTTCAGGTCAACTAGAGGAGGTATAAAACTAAATTAAACACTACTATTTGTGTCCAGATTTTTAAAATGGTGCATGTTGTTAAAAACTGCTGAAAATTTTTCTCCAGCATACAAATAGCAGGCCAAACTATAAAGTCTTAAAAAACGAAAAGATTTAAAGTGTTATTTTCTTTTTCCCTGAAAAGACTATGTCAATATAAAACGAACAGAAATTAATTAAAAAAAACTTTTTCCACAAAATAAGTTTTTCAAAGAAAAGTAAAGAACTCCATTAAACAAAAAATGAGAAAAAATAAAATCAAATAATCTACCAAGCTCGAAACTACCACAAATCAGCATCGATAAATAAATGAAACCCAGAACGAACAGAAATTAAAATAAATAACCGAGTCAAACTCAAAACGAGCAGAAATTAACATAAGTTGGGCGCAAAACCCCTCTGCCTTCCCAAGTCCAGAACAAAGTTTGCACTTTACTGAAAAAATACAAATGAATATGAATTGTCAGTTTAATACACATATACTGATATTTAGTAATCAAATGTTAAAATTATTTGATTTATTAAAGTTATAAAAGTAAAAACATTTATAATTTTTCAGTAAAGTGCAAATTTTGTTCTGGCCTTGGGAAGGCATAGGGGTTTTACGCCCAACTTATGTTAATTTCTGCTCGTTTTGAGTTTCACTCGGTTATTTATTGTAATTTCTGTTCGTTTTGGGTTTCATTTATTTGTCGATGCTGATTTGTGGAAGTTTCGAGCTTGGTAGATTATTTGATTTTATTTTTGCTCATTTTTTGTTTAATGGAGTTCTTTACTTTTCTTTGAAAAACTTATTTTGTGGAAAAGTTTGTTTTAATTAATTTACATTAAGACGCGGCAAAGACTGGATTATTCTGGCCAAATGACCATTTAACTGGTTAGCAACTGTTTCATCTAGAATCTGAACAAAAATCAACACCACTAGGGGATTTTCCACAAATTCCTTTTATTTCTTTATACCACATGCTAGGCTTTGATTCAAAAAGGTTATCAATTTTTTTGTGGTAATACTCAGCCGCATCTTTTCTTGTCATTTTACGTACTTTGTTGCGTACATATTAGCATTTCCTATTTTCCCTTCTTTTCTTAGTTGAATTTTATACTGAATCAAATCTTTAATCTCCTGGGTTATGTAAGGACGATCTGTGTTGCACCGCTTGAATGTTTTCTCAGGGAAGCATTCTTAATATTTGTTTCTTAATTTATCTTGCAAAAATTTAGTTTTCTCATCGAAGGATTCTAAAATTGCTACCTCATCCCAGGACTCGGATGTAATCCAATTTCCAAATTCTAAGAGCCCCCTGTCCGAAAGAGGTCGGTAGGAAACTTTCTCAATGACATATTTTAATTTATACGAAGGCAGCAGGGCCTACTTTATCATGTAGTGGTAGCTACCACCAAGGGGAGGTAGGTCTTGAGGTTCATTAGAATATTCTGACAAATTTGTGCAAACTACGTCGAGTTTAGTATTGCCTTTAGTAGTCGGAAACTTTACTATTTGCTTGAGTCCTTGACTTATGAGGAAACTTTCAATTCTTAAATCGTTCTTATCACCAGTAACGCAAATTCCAACATTCGGGTACTTAGAAGTAATAAAATCAACACACAAATCTAACTTTTCAGAAAAGACCTTTTTTGGAAAGATGCCATACTAGGTGAGCAATAAAACGCTCCAATAACAATACCAGTTACAGATCTCGGAAGCTTTTTTGGTCGAATGATAATCCAAATAATTTCATCATGGTCATCAATATGGGAAGTATGCAGAAGCCCCGGCGTCAACTTCTCACGTACGAAACACGCAAAGCCGCCATCTTTCTTACCTAACGGATGATTCTGATGTCTTAGTTTATTAAATTGTTCGTAACCTTGTATTGTAAGACGTTCAGGACTTTGTTTATGTACTTCTGTAACTGTAATAATATCAGCTCCGGTTACACGAACACAACCATCAAGTTCCTCCATTTTATCAACGTTGAGTCTTTCCGCATTTAAACTTAAAAAAAAGAAAATGAAAATGTGATTGAGGGACTTCTTTTTCAACAACTTTACGTTTGTTTACTTTTGTCTGTTTTGGGACAATCTGTTTAGGCGGGAGAGAGATTTTAGCCTCATCTAATTCAATAACTAGGTTTTCTGATTCATCATGAAGGGCTGCAAAACGGTTACGAGGCGGAAACGGTGACCAAGGAGCAGAAAATATATAAGCGTTCGTCTCACTATTTGAAGTTTTAGAAACTCTGCATGGAGCTATTACCTGTGGATTAATTTAAAAAAAAAAAAAAATTCTGAGGGAAGTAAAGAGCGAAGTTGAAACTTAAAACGGACAAAAATTATAACTACACAGCCTATTTAATATATATTAATATAACTAGTAGAAATAAACCAACTAATTATGTTTCCCTATGTTTTTATGATTATAAAAAAACTAGCGCTTTACTGAAAACACAAAAGTCAAGTATAAAAAACAGGATTATTGATTTAAGAGTCAAAAAGTGAGTATCTAGCCTGACAAAACTAAACGAATCTATAAAGCTTTTCATAGTCTTGCACCAGTTGTGACATTAGTAACTTTCAGTGTACAATTAAAATTATCTTCAAAACATAAGCGTAAAACTAAATATTTTTTAATAACCGCGAAGTAATTGGACAGCATACAGAAATATTGGATTGATCTATCAAGCGGCATTTTGCTCTCACCAGCTATAATACCAATAGTGGGTAATATACAGTCTTAAATTATAAGAAATACGCTTTAGCATCACTTGAAATGAAGATCAAATAAGACATAATATGAACTCTAGAAATCCGATTATTTCTCTTTATACAAGAGTGAATTTTAAGCTATGATAGAAATTCTAAAGCTAGTCTATAGTCCTAATAATAGCAAGATGGTCTTAATTTGAACTTGTGTGCAAACTAATAATGACACGTCCTTTTAAGAACCAAAACGAGAGCCAGTCATTGAACTGACCCATTGTGCAGAAGTGATACCAAATTAAACGTAAAAAAAAAGTAAATCCTAAAATGGATTGTTTCTTTATCTTAAAAGAGATTGATCCTAAAAGGGATTGATAATATTTTTATTCTATAAAAGGTGTCCTTAATTGGGTTGCTTTTACTGTACCAAAACTCCTATATTATTTTGGGTTTTCAGTAAAGCGCTAGTTTTTTATAATCATAAAAGCATAGGGAAACATAATTAGTGGGTTTTTTTGTACTATTTTTAAGTATATACTAAATGGGCTGTGAAATAATAATTTTTGTCCGTTTTAAGTTTCAACTTCAATCTTTACTTCCCTCAGAAAAACTTTATTTTTTTAGATTAATCTTTGTTCGTTTTTGATTAAAATTTAATGCAGAAACAACGCTGCCATGATCTTTTTTATTTATGCATAATAATGTATGCTCGTTTTAAGTTTTAATGTCACTTCTTAGTTTCAGTTGAAAACTTATTTTTAATATAATTTCTAATTATCACCGATCTAGGGGAGATAAGACAGGTCTAAAAAATACTGCAAACAACCTTGACAGCTAAGAAAATTTTATGTCTATAACATAAAGTTTAATATCCATACTTCAAAAAACAATACATGTTTTTCAGGAACGTTTGTTTCGATGAGCAAAAAGCTGTTTTTACTCGGCCGACTTCGCCTGAAAAAGCCATAATGAAGACAGGGCTTTATAAATCACCTACTGGCTAGCAGAAACTAGAAGGCTACTGTAACAAAAGAAAGCTGTTTAAGGGCTCATTTAAAAGCATATATTTATACTTAATCGCTTTTCATAAATTTGACTTGATAGCACATTCCCACAAAGTGCACTTTCGGTTGTTTCCCCAACTTTTTTAAATGAAACCAGTGCCTTTTCCAATGAAATGACCAAAAAATGTGATTTCAAAACCTAGGCAATAGCAAAACTAAGGAGGCAAGGACGTTCCTTCCCCTCAGTTACCGCCGTTAGAACTAGCACACAGGTTTAACCACAGGGTGAAGTTTGAAGGTTCAATTCAAAACTGTTGATCAATATAGCTTAATTTTTGGTAGATGTTTAGTTGAAAAGTTTTTAGTTTTAGTTAATTTGCTTTTGTAATAATCTTTTACTTTTAATATGACTGGTTGATTTATGAAACTTACTAAGAAGGTCTGGAGGGGGAGTATATGTGAGGAGATCTTATAAGCCTCCAGTTAAGGGCTTTAGACCATAATTATTGCAATGGTACAGTTTTATGCTTCCAAACTCTTCCACTTAAGAAGTAGTACCAAAAGTGCCATTTTTAGTGCTATATGGCACTTTTGGATGGTAAAATTGATGAAAAGCACGTAGATATGAGTAATAGGTTTAAAATCTGCCTTCCCAGGATATGCCTTAAAAATTAGTACCATTAAACATCACTTTTTAAAGTTCTGCTAGCCTAATAGCCCCACACTGTAAAAAAATCGTTTGAGATTCAACAAAAATTGTTTGTAATGTTTATCAACAACAAAACTCGAATTTCAACAGCTGAAATTGAATATTGGAGACTATTTTGGAATTCCATGGTCATTATTGAATTTCCAATTTGTTGAGACACAAAAATGTTGAATTCCCATACCCAAATTGAATATTCAGTTTGTTGACAAAACAACATGTTGGATTTTAAGATCCTTATTGGATTTCCAGCTTGTTTGCTGGATTTCCCGTTCTTTTATTGGATTTCCATCACTAGCGTTGCTCAATTTCCTAGGTCTACAGTCTAATATCTAGTTCTCAGGATTCAGTTTCCCTTTTTTCTTTCTGAAGCATCAATAAATACAAAATATTAATCTCGTTTATTTTATAAGAAAAGAGAATTACAAAAAAATAATTCTCCCAGATAATGACACCTCTTAACTGCTGCATTTTTTCATGGTGGAAATCAGTAAATCAATGGCGTAGTAGCAGGCCGACAGAAGAAACTTGAGTAAGAAATATCTTCCAATCAGGAAAAAAGTGACACTCGGACCTGAAGTGAAGATGAAATCAAATCGAGGCAAAAATAAAAGAAAGACTTTCCCCCTTTTTTCTACCTCCAGAGCTGAAAGGTTGCAATAATAATGCCACGAATCATGTCTTTTCTGAATACCTTTGACTTACTCATCAGATCTCATCAAATCTCTCGTTCGCCGCCTCATCAAACCTGTGTGTTATAAAATTAAAATCTTGCAAAATAGATCTTTTGCTTAGACGAAGTACAACAAAATTGTTTTCAGCTTCACAACTTTGCTCAATTCCAATTTATAAGGTTTTGAAGATATGCAAATACATTTTCTAAATTTTGAAGAAAAAAAACATTGATATGGCTTAAAATTCTACTTAAATAACAGGAATTACATTTTTGGAACTAAACCTTGAGAAAAAGAAACTGATAACTGAAAATTAAGGTAAAATATTGTTTTGTCAAAATTTCAATAAGTATAGATATGTCATGTAGGCAAATTTAAGGACCCTCTAGAGGGAGAAGGAGTGGAGGTAGGTACTTCAAAATACCTTCCCGGGACATACTTTGGTACTTATGTGCTATCTGGAAAACATGCGCTATATTATATAGGGAAGATGCGGGTTTCTTTCGAAACGGGTTTCTTAAAATAGAGAAATGGATTGTAAAGCGTGGTTTGTTATTGGGTTTAAAATATTTAAACTATTGTTTTTTGGGGTTTAGGGGAAAAAATGTACCTAGGTTTGATTAGGTATTTAATATATGCTATGCTTTACCCCCCATCCCCCCTCTAATGTGCAAATATATAGCCGAAATTTGTTCCTAAACTATTATATTTTTATCCTGTTTTGTTTTACTTCATTAGCACCAACCAAACTTCATTTTTCGCGTGCGTTCCAGATAGTACATAAGTACCCATACTTTCGCCTGTAGACCCATCCCTGAAAGTTTCATTTTCCTAACCTAACCCCTTTCCAAGATAGCCAAAAGTAGCTAAAGTAGAATCGGTACTGTTCAATTAGCTGTAAGCCCCGCAAGATGGATGATCAAAGAAACTAGTCAAATAGGTTCTCTCAACGGAGAATTATATTGCAAACAGTGGTTTCCAACTGCGTTTACAATATTTAAACTTTAGTTTTTTGGGGTTTAGGGGGGGGGAAGGTACCTAGGTTAGGTTACGTATTTAATATATGCTATGCTTTACCCCCACCCTCCTAATGTGAAAATATATAACCGAATTTTGTTTCTAAACTAATACATTTTAACCCTATTTTGTTTTATTTCATTAGCATTAACAAAACTCCACTTCTTGCAAGGTTTACAGCTTATAGAACAGTACCGTAGAATTTTACCAAACTTTTCTTTACTTATAAAAATGTATTATCTTAAACATTTTGGGAAACATAAGACACAAGTTATCAATATTAATAAACTAAACTGAATACTTACCATCACAATCGAAGACGTGTTCAGAATGCGTGCGGGACCAGTCTTACTAAAGATGAACTCTGTTGAATTTCGCGGGATAATTCTTAAGTCTAATCCCCTTTTGAAGAGGAATGAGTTGTCGGCTGCCCCTGATTATAGTACCAGGTAAAGGGAAGCCCGTAAAAACCTTAAACCGGTCTTACAGTACGCTTTGTCGAAACACCACCAAGCTAGGCTTAGGGGTGAAAAGTTATGCATCGACGGCAGAGTGTTTGTTTATGACTTTCCTTCGGAATGTGTTAAGAAAGTAACCACCAGCTCCAGTGAAGTGAACAAAACAGGGGTCTCCTCGAAATGGGTTAGCAGAAACAAGAGAAGTCGAACTAGCTAAAGAACCGGCTAGCGAAAAAAACGGACATTTCCGTCGCTGGCAGAGTGGTGTCTGAAAGCTCTGAGAGTGATAGTCAAGCCGAGAGTGATATCGAGGCGATGATCGAATTTAATATACGTGATCCAAAACCGAATTTCTCGAAAGGGGCTCCGCTTCCAGTCCGGAATTCTCCAATAGCTGCGAAAAATACTGAAAAGCGAAAAGCCTGGGAGGTCATAAGCCCGGATGATCAAAATCGTATTGATGCCCGTAATGTTGCAAGAAAGGACTCTAGACTGGCGGCGGAAGAGCTAACTACAGAAGTCAGTCGAGGAGCACCAGAGCTACGTCATCAAAAGATTATCATAGACTTTCTTACTTACCTGATGAGCCAGAAACGCCCTTTGTCCTGCCAACACATGACCAGCTTCTTCTAAGTGAATAGGGACAGTGTGGCCATGTTCACCCTATGCGAATAATCATATGGAATGTCCAGGGTGTGAGAAATAAGGTTGAACAAGTACTGAAGGACCTAGGTGGTGTTGATATTATTGCTCTTGTGGAGTCGTGGCATAGTGACGATACAGTGCCTTATTTTGAAGGATACTGGGTAGAAAATGTGGCGCGTAAACCAGCAAAGAATATGAGATATTATGGAGGTATTTTGTTGTTAATTAAGCAAGGTCGTTTCCGTAAACTTTCTCGAATTTCTAGTGTATCGGAGAATATTATATGGGTTCGGATTCATCTTGTTAGTGGTAAAAGTTTGATTTTAGGTGCCGTGTATATTGCCCGCCAGAATAATTCGTATGTAGTAGAAGTGACATGGGATTTATTAGAGGAGGAGCTTAGGCAATTGCGATCACGTTTTGATAAGGATTATTTTTGGTGGTGGGGGACTTTAATGCTTATACGGGAATATGTAAGGAGATTAATCAAGTTTGATTTGTTGATACGCCGGACCTGATACCTGATATTTATAAGACATCTAGAAGGAGCAAAGATATTGAACGAAGGGTTAATTGTTGGAGTAAAAGGCTTCTTGAACTGTGTTCAGACAGTGCATTAGTGATTGGAAATGGAAGATTTGGGAAGGATGGGGAGGAGGGTGAGTTTACCTGTCTGTCGGGGACAAACCCTAGTGTAATTGATTATGTTTTGGTTGGTATTGAACTCGTGGCCCTGACAGTTGATGTTGAGGTTCTTAGGGTCGTAGGCTCTGACCACTTACCAGTTGAGATTAAGCTTTGCCTTGGAAGAGGAGTTCCAAGGAATAAAAAAGGTGATAGTCCTACTAGGAGGGTTACAAAGGATCTTTGTTTTTCAGGGAAGTTTTTAAAGAGTGAATGGAGTAAAGAGGAGCTGGAGTTGATGAAAGAGGAATTTTTGAGGCCTGAAATAATTGAGAAAGTTGAGAGTCTGCATGATGAAACAAGAGACATAGATGAAATTTTGGAAGATTTGGGTATTGTCATTTATGAGTGTGCTCGTGTGTCAGAGAAACCAAATATAAAAAGGAAAAATAGTTTTTTTGATAATAAATGTAGTTCTTTTAAAAAGGAGTTGGAGGAGTTATTAGATTTTGTAAATGCTTGCTCTGTAGAGGAAGAAAGGAAGAGCTTGTTTTTACGGTTTAAGGAAAGGAAAAGGGAATATAATAGGCCAAAACGGAGGAAAAAACGAAAGAATCTTAGAGAGGAACAGAAAGAGATAGAGAAGGCTTATATGGTAGGGGAAACAAAGCAATTTTGGTCAGGAATAAGGCAGGAGAATGGGCAAGGAAAAGGCCAATTACAAATCCCTGAAGCTGATACTTGGCCTAGTTTTCTTGAGAGTATAGATGAAGATTCTAGTGGCCTTGATAGTGAAGAATCAAGGGTTGCTCCGCAGTTTCCGATGAAAGAAAAAGATTATGAGTTAGTGAAGGAGGTAACCTCAGATGAAGTTAGGAAAGTAGTTAAGAAGATGAAGGGAGGATCAGGGCCAGGAATAGATGGTATACCAAAAGTTTTGTTAAAGAGGTTTCTTGATGTTTTTTTGCTAGTTTTAGTGAATATTTTGAATAGAATTATAAGTAGTGGTGTATGGCCTTCCCTATGGAAAGTATCGATTATGGTACCTCTATTTAAGAAAAGTAGTCCTAGTGATCATGATAGCTATAGGTTGATAGCATTAGCGCCTGCACATAGTAAAATTTTAGAAAAGATTTTGGACAATCGGTTGAATGAATGGTTGGAGGGTTGTGGGGTAATTAAAAAGGAGCAGGGGGGTTTCAGGAAAGGGTGTAGTACGTCGGATAGAGCATTTGTGGTAAGTGCACTGATATAGAAGTGTGGATCAGGTAGAAAAAAGCTGTATGTTGCGTTTCTAGACTTAAGAAAGGCATTCGACAATGTAGATAGAGCTCTCCTTGAAAAGTGTTTAAGAGATGTAGGTCTACCTTAAGTTTTATTCGTTTATTTGTTGGTATGTATTCTGGGACTAAGTCTATGGTCAGGGTTGCAGGTTTGGGATTTTCCAGGTTATTTGACCTTAAGAAAGGAGTGAAGCAGGGCAGCGCCATGTCCCCGAGACTGTTCGGTTTGTTTTTGAATGATATGGTGGAGTTTCTGGAAAAAAATGGGCTCCAAAGCTGTGTCTTGGAAAAATTAATTTTTCGGTGTTATTATTTGCGGATGACACTGCACTGGTGGCGAAGTCGGCAAGGGAGCTTCAGATGTTACTGGGTTTAATTGAGGAATACTTACAAATGAAAAAGTTAAAGCTGAACGTTATGAAAACTAAAGTGGTTGTTTTCAGTAAAAGGAATGAAAAAATAAAGTATCTTGGTTATATCTTCCAAAGTAATGGTGGATGGAGTTCTCATATTGAAGAAGTGTTAAATAGGGGAAGAGCTGCAACATTTTCACTTTTCAGGAATAAAATTAGTGGAATAAAGAATTTGTCTTTGCATAAGAGGTTTTTTTTATCTAAGATTATGCCGATTCTCCATTACGGGGCAGAGATCTGGGGACATGAGAATGCTGCCCAGTTAGAAAGCGTTCAGCTAGGTTATTTTAAGAGATTGTACGGGTTGCATAGAATGACCCATACCCTGTTTCTTAAAGGAGACCTTGGACTGTGGTCTCTTAAAAGTTATAGGACAGTCCAAATGATAAAATTTTGGCTAAGGGTTGTACAGTTACACAGTGATAGGTTACTGAAGGCTGCATATGATGAGTTACTTCAGCTACATAGGAAAATATCTTGGCCTTTTAAAGTTAAAGAGGTATTGGATAAGACAGGTTTTTCTTTCGCATGGAATGATGGCCTTGGACCCACAGGTCAACAATTACAGTTGGACAAGGAAATTAAGCGGGTGCTGGAGGACCAGACGAGTTACAAAATAATCCTTTAGATATAGAAAGTATAATTAATAATTCAGTTGGAAGTAGGAATAGGAATTATAATGATCCTAAATCGGTTATTGAAAGTAAATATGTTTCGCAATTAAGTGGTTCTGCCTCTTCTAAACAAGATGGTATTTTCTCTGTGCTTCACCTAAACATTCAGGGACTTTGTTCCTCTTTTGATGAGCTGAAACGGATCGTCAGTGGTGGAACTCCGGATGTTATTGGATTGTGTGAAACTTTCCTGGATTCAAAAAAGGATATGCTTTTAGATATCCAAAGATTTAGGATGGAGAGGATGAACCGAAAACAGATGGCGAAAGGTGGCCTTGCCCTGTATATTGCCGATCATCTTGTATATAATTTTCGAAGTGATTTGAGTAGAAATGAGGAAGGAATCTTTGAATCCCTTTTTATTGAGATTAAGTCAGGTTGTAAGAATTTAGTTGTTGGTTTGGTTTACAGATCCCCTAGTGGATCTATTCCTTCGTTTATGAAAATTCTAGAAGAGGTTTTGGACTTACTCCAAAAGCATCCTTGCGAACTAATCCTTATGGGGGATTTCAATATTAACCTGCTGGATCAAAATTCTGCTTCGGCTGCAGATTTTTTGTCAATGATGCTTTCTGCGGGAGCTCTACCTTCAGTTTGTATACCAACCCGAGTTACTGAGATGCATGCATCACTTATTGAGAATATTTTTTCGTCACTAGATGTCTTAGATAATTCGGTGATGATTAGTGATATTTCTGATCATTTCCCTGCTATTTCACGGTATAGGACTGCTAATCGATCGCAGCGTAAAGTTTCGCCATCTAATCTCCCATTTTTCCGTTTTGGTGTCAGTGAGATCAGTCTACTTAAATCTCGTTTGACTGATCAGTCATGGGATAGTTTGGATTCTGAATCGGATTTTAACCGCTCTTTTGATTTCTTTTATGATTCAGTAAAAGAAGGTATCCTAGAAGTTTGCCACCAGAATCCAAAGCCTCATACCTCGAAAAGGATAGTACTGCTGAATCCGTGGATGACTCCAGGTCTCCATAAAAGCTGGAAAAGGAAAAATTATCTGTGGAAACTATATAAGGCTTCGTCATCTGCTTCTCATCATCAGCGGTTCAAGGCCTATAGGAATATATTTAATTCTCTGTGTCGGAAGGCCAAGTCTCAGTATTATCACAGGAAATTTTCTGAGTGTGGAAAGGATGTTGGGAAGACATGGAAAATTATTAATTCTGTACTTAAACCTACTCCCCCTCCGCCTTCAGTTCCAACAACGCTGATAGTTGACGGTAAAACTGTCCAAGGAGAAGAAAATGTTCAGCTAGAGCTTACGTCTTATTTTGCTAATATAGGAAAAGCGACTGCTTCATCTGTGAGCTCTACAACTCCTCGTTGCGATTTCAGAGCCTATCTTGGACCCCCATGTTTAAAGTCAATGGTTTTGAACCCTGTTTCTGAGTTTGAGGTAGCTCGGATCGTAAATGCACTTAAAGGTTCATCGTCTTCAGGGCCAGACAGAATTCCTACAAGGGTTATCCGTGCCGTTCTTCCCGCTATTCTGTCACCATTGACTAAGCTTGTCAATCTGTCTTTCGTGAATGGAATTTTCCCTGAATCACTCAAGCGAGCTAAGGTTATAGTGCTGTATAAAGGTGGGTCCCGGAGTGATCCTGCTAATTATAGGCCAATTTCTCTTCTATCTGTTTTCAGCAAAATTTTTGAGAAGGCTATGCTATCCAGGCTTCTTAGTTTTCTGGATGTCAAAAATTTTTTCCATGATTTCCAGTTTGGATTCCGAGCGAATCACTCTACAGAGCATGCTTGCGCATCTCTCTTGAATTTCATTCATTCGGCAATAGATTTTGGTCTTATCCCGGCAGCTTTATTTTTGGATGTTCGTAAAGCTTTTGATTCTTTGACTCATCAGATTCTTCTTTGGAAATTATCGCATATTGGTATAAGATCAAATGTTTTTTCTTGGTTTGAATCATATCTTTCTGGTAGACTTATTTCAATTGATCCGCTTTTCCGAAGCCCTTCTGAAGTAGAATATGGTGTCCCCCAGGGATCTGTTCTTGGCCCCGTTTTATTTCTGATTTATGTCAATGATCTGATTTCAGCAGTCAAGAACACCAGTCCTCTGGTATGCTGCAATCTGTGTCATCCGGATGTTCCTTCGTGTCCCAATGCTACTTCTAATGAAGATTGCCTCGTTGCTTTTGCTGACGACAGCACTTTTGGGACTCTAGGGAGGACGGAATGTGATGTCAGGTCTAATCTGGTGGCAATATTTGAGAGAGTAGTTTCATGGTTTGAGGCGAATTACTTGGCCTTGAATGTTACCAAGTCACATTTTCTTATTGTTTCTCGAATTGGTGTAGCTTTCCCTCAACTGACACAGCTTCAGGTGTCACAAGGCTTCTTGTGTAGACCAAAGAATCGGTTGGTCCGATTTCTTGGTATCCTGCTTGATGAGAACCTTTCGTTTAGACACCATATAGCCATGATTAGGGTTAAGGTCTCACGGAGTTTGGGTGTCATTCGAAAACTCAAACACACCTTTCCTGGATCTATTCTGAAGCTTCTTTTTTTCTGCCTTGTCCAGTCATATGTCTCTTATTGCCCCATAGTATGGATGTCTACTTTTCCTTCTACACTGCGGTCGCTTTCTGTCATGTATGATAAAACACGGCGTCTGGTTATGGACACCAACCGTTCTTCACCAAGACCGCTTCTAAATCTACAGTCTATCTACATTCTTTCTTGATGCTTCTTTTGTTTTTCATCAGCTTCATGGCAATCTTCCAAAATCTCTTCAAAAAACTCCTCAGTTTATTTCTGATTCAGCTCCATATAACCTTCGTTCGTCACATAATATCTGCATTCCTCCTACTCCCACTGTGCGGTCAGATTTCAATCCCCTCATCGCTTGTCATCAGGTTTGGAACTCCCTGCCTTCTTCAGTACAGAAATGTCACTCGTTTGGCACTTTCAAGAGGATTCTTAAGGACCATTTAGTTAAGAATCAAACTGAATAATTTTTTTTTTTTTTTTTTTTTTTTTTTTTTTTTTTTTTTTTTTGTGGAGTTGATGTTCCCTGAATGGTTAGTTTGTTTTATGGTGGTTTTCTCTGCGCTATGACTCCCAGGCCTCAGGTATGATTATCATTTTTTATTGGTGAAACTTGTATAGTTCACTAAGGAGTAGCATTCATGAAGATAGGTTAAATTTTATTGCTTTCGCACCATTTTATTACAGTCTAATAATTACAGTCTGTTTCGACGACAGGAATTCGCTTATAGTAATATTTTTTTTTTTTTTTTTTTTTTTTTTTTTTTTTTTTTTGAGTCTATTTAATATAATTAATTAATTTAGTTTATTTATTCTAATTTTTTCTATAGTTTCTATTTTATTTATATTTTCTTTTCTTCTCCTTCATATGTGAGTAAGTGATCATTTTAAATTTTCTTTTGTTTTTTATCCTTGAGTATGTAATTCATATGTCTTCCCTCTTTGTACAGGCCAATGTGCCTTTGAGGGATTTATAACATCTAATATTGTATGTGTATTTAATGAAGAATAAAACTTATCTTATCTTATCTGTTATAACAAGTTAAAATACTACACAAATCTACGTCGTCAAAACTACCATCATTTTTGTTGCAGCATTTTGATCTAAAATTTAAGCATATATGTAAAAACCGGCACTTTTTCTTCCGTCTACAAAACCCTCGTTGAAAGAACCGGCAAAGCGTGTTGTATTTACGAGCGACACTGCCCGTTTTACTGTCGGACGTTCTTACGTCACTCTTCTCTGCGAAAGTCGGAATGGGTGCACTTGCACTAGCTGATGACGTATCACCAGGATTTATTTCGTCTGTTAAGATCACACAGTCGTGGGCTACGCTTGGGCTAGATTTTATGCTTTGCACTTCATTATCAGGGGGTGAATTATGGTTAGGAACAGCGAAGTCATTGTCCGTTTGCGTTAACATGGTAACTCAATCATTGTCTGTTACAGAACAAAATGTTTGTTCTTTCTGTAATTTTTATTATTATTTAATCGTCCTTTTTTATGGTGATGTTTTGACAAGAAAAACCAGACTGTTCAAAATACATATTGCTTCAGGTAAAGCACAATGGCACTCAAGCTTTCTAGAAGGGTTGAAATGAAGATTGGCCTAGCTCTTATTTACGTTAGCTTTTACTTTAAAAACCTACTTGGCATTACAATATTACTTTCCTGCTTCGAAGTTGTATGACAAATAAAGAGCATACTGCTCAAACTCCAAGTATCCAGCCAAGCGCAAATGACACTATGGTCTTAAGGAGAGTTTCGAGGGTGGAGCAACAGCTCTACTCTTATTTGTGTCCATTTCTGTTCATTTTAAGATCGTCCATAGTAGCATATGTTGTTTTGTATTTCATTTGTGTTTCAGTAGCATCTGATGTGCTAATTCATTTTAATTTAGGTCCGTTTTGGGTTTCAGTTATTAAATCAGAATAATTTCTGTTCGTTTTTGGGTTTCATTAATTCATCCATAGCAATTCCTGCCAGTTTTAGGTTTAAGTCGTCATATATATTTCTTGGAAACTTTTTTTTTTCAAGTTAAATCTCTGTTCGTTTTTTTTTAATACAGACATAGTCTTATTGTTAGTTCTGTGTATGAGCACTTGTGATGATCTTCCAGCTTTTCTACTTATGAACTAAAAGGTTGGAATGTAATTGAATTTTGATTAGAGGATCCGTTGGCTCTCCAGCACTTTCGATTTCAACTCAATGCCCAAAACTGTACCTCAGATAGGGCACTTTATTTTAAAAACCTGGGTGGAACCTATTTTCTTTCAATTTACATCGATACTTCGCTGGATAAAGATTCAAGTCCCACAAGGACTCTTAGTGCCAATAATTTCAATCAGATTGAACACAATACAAATCTGTCACCCCCCTGCTCCTTCACCTCAAGTAAAACTCAAGATTCACCTGCCCCCTCCTGCTCTAATTCTCCTGAAAGCTTCAACTTGATTATTACTATTACTACTAACAACTCACCGCAGCACCAAGCCGCCTGAAGACAACACAGCTACGCACGCTCCTCCTCCACCCCAATCTATTCAAAGCCTCCCTTTTTACACCCGCCCACGAAGTTCCCATTTCCTTTAAATCTTTCTTTATGACGTCCTCCCACCCCAGACGGGGACGACCTGCTTTCCGTTTAGCCCTAGATAGTTGGCCGAAAAGAACAATCTTCGGCAATCTGTCATCCTTCATCCGCACAACGTGCCCTAGCCACCTCAACCTTTCTTTCATTATAGCCCTAGAGAGCGGCATTGAACCACATTTTTCGTATAGCCTATTGTTTGAAATACGGTCAGTCAGCCGGGTACCCAGAACAATCCTTAAGCAATTTCTCTGGAAAACATCTAGCAAATCTTCATCCGATTTTCGGAGTGTCCATGCTTCAGATCCATATTTGACCACTGTCATCACTGTAGCTTCTAATATTCTAATCTTGGTTTGCAGACTTATCTTCCTATTCTTCCAGACTTTTTTTAACTGTGAAAATACACCCTGAGCCTTGGCTATTCTATATTTAACATCTTCATTGCTCCCAGCATCTTTACTAATAATACTACCAAGGTAAGTGAAGCTGCCCACCTGATCAATCTTTTCATTACCCAACGTCACCTTTTCATCTTCACTTATTCCTAGCCTTAGTGACTTAGTCTTCCAAACATTAATTTTCAAACCAATTCTAGCACCCTGAACTCGCAAAACCTCTAAAACTTCATTCATTTTGCTCACACTTTCATCTAGGATGCTTAAATCATCAGCATAATCCAAGTCCAGGAAACTTTTTCCTGCCCATTTGATTCCATGGCCTTCCATTGCCTTTCCTGTGCTCCTTAAAACAAAGTCCATCAAAATAATCCACACAAAGGGGGATAGAACACAACCCTGCTTAACTCCTGATTTAATACAAAACCAGCTGCTAACCTCATTTCCAACCTTAACCGCAGCAGTGTTATTCTCGTACATAGCACTAATCACTTTAATGTATTTGTCTGGTATACCATACAAGGATAAAACCTTTACTAAAGCTCTTCTATCAACAGAATCGAACGCTTGCTCATAATCTATAAAACTGAGGACCGAAGGTGTTTGAAAACTCAGGCACTTTTCAATTATTAGCCTAAAAGTGAAAATTTGGTCGACACATCCTCTACCTTTTCAAAAACCACACTGCTCTTCTGTTAAAACTTTGTCTACGGCATCTCTCAGTCTAAAAAGTATCATATTACTAAGTAATTTACTACCTACAGAGACCAGACTAATCCCTCGATAATTACCACCCTCACTTTTATCACCTTTCTTATAAAGTGGCTTAATTAAGGTTTCCCTAAAATCTTTAGGTACTTCCCCTTTTTCAAAAATCATATTCATATTCTTCAGTAACGTATTTCTAATCTCAGAGCCACCATATTTAAGAAACTCATTTACCACCCTATCAGCACCTGGGGCCTTATTATTCTTTAATCCTTTTAGTACTGTTGCCAATTCCTCCTCACAAAACAAATCTTCCTTCACATCCAAGGTATCACAAACTTTTTCATTCTCCTCTATATTTTTTCGTGCAACTCTATCTCGGTTAAGCAAATTCTCAAAATGTTCGGCCCATCTCTCTTTAGTTTTTCCCTTATCGCTAATTGCGACCCCATTCCTATCTTTAACTGGGCCAAGTCCGGCTTGACTACTCCCTCTCAATTTGTTAACGTGCCAGTACAATATTTCACTATTATGCCGTCTAGCTACATCTTCCAGATCCTCGGCAATTTTATCCATGGCCTCCACTTCACACCTCCTTAGTTCATATTTTAATGCTTTCTCCACTTTCTCTATATTTCTTTTGTTTTCATACGATCTATCACTCAGATAATTCTTGTACAAGTCATTTCTCCTTTCTATTAAACATAAAGCTTTTTCACTAATATTCTTAGCTGCAGTTCTAGCTTTCTTCCCTAATACACCTTCAGCAACTTCACAAATAATTTTTCTAAAATTATTCCAACCATCTTCCACAATACCAAATTTTAAACTCTGAAGTTTAGTATTCAACTGTTCCTGGAAAGTTTCTCTCAAATTCTCATCCTGGAGTCTACCAACATCATAAATTCCCGGGAGGTAGTTACCCTTCCGATATTTCAGCTTTAAATTAACCCTTGACACTACTAGATGGTGATCTTTACTTTTAACATCAATAACAGCGCTCCTATATACCCTAGTATCTTGTATTGATCCTGCCAGTCTTCGGTTTACTACAACATAATCAATAAGGTTTGCTGTCTTACCATCACGTGAATACCATGTTAACTTATGAGCCATTTTATGACCAAACACCGTATTGGTTATAACTAGATTGTTATACCTACAAAATTGCAAAAGTCTGTATCCATTACTGTTTTCTTTTCCTACACCAAATTTACCTAGGCTGGGATACCATCTATCCCTATTTCTACCAACTTGATTACTCAGGTATTTCCTGAGATACTGCAGATAAGCTGTTTTAATACCTTGGTATCACCTATAGTTTTTTCATTCTATGCTTCATAGGGGCCTACAGAGGAAATAGGTTTGGGTGGATCGGAGACGACACACTTTCAGCACCCCTCCCCCTCCACTGCTTCCCTTAATTGAAAATTTAAGATCCGATTGGCTTAGACCTAAGATTCCATGAAAGTTTAAACTTGATTCGCCAAGCCATTTCCGATACATTACGGATACATTATTTTTATTAACTGGCGCCATGTGATGTCTTTTGATTTAGCTTGCCACTTAGACGTGAATAAATTTTAAGTCCCATCTGGACCAGTATTGCAAAAATATTTAGGTGAATTGAAAATATTCTGAAGGTTTTCTTAACAAGGTATATTTTTATTGACTTCTGCATTGCTGTCCGTTTTATTTAATCTTGATATTACTCATTTTTACATTTTCTTTATACAGTAAGCATCATTTTACTGGAGGAAAGTCTGTTTCTTAGGGCTTGTTATTGAATTTTTCTAATGACGGATGGTAGGCTACAGGATGAACAAAGACAAATATTGCCCCTGTTTTTAAACACCAAGAACCGATACAATTTTTTGTTGAAAATTCTCTTTATTCAGTATGGTTCTCTTGGCCCTGTCGAAATTTGACTTTCAAGCCAGTCAGAAAATACCATAAGGTTTGTCAATCTATGTTCGAAAAAAAAAATTACACTACGCACCCCTTGGATTTACGACTGTAAGTTTCAAACTTATCAAGGAGAACAAGTTTAAAAAATCGTTTACGGGGGGTTTTGAAAATCGCCCCCTCTCCATCCCAACAAAATATACGGCCTCCATCGCCCAGGCAACGACACATAAAAGTTTAAAACCAGTATTAAAAAGTCTTTTGCCATTTTCTGGGTCCTATTCTTGGAGGTAGGGTGGGCTTACCCCCAAACTAAATTTTTTTATGCATCAAAGTCCATTTAGTCCAATGACTTGCGGTTTTAAATTTAAATATGATCAGAAAAAAATAGTTTGTAAGACCTTAAATTCTGACGAACTGCATTTTCCTTTTTTGGGGGGGGGGGGTGGGGGGGGGTTAATTAAGGTCTCCTTGACTCAAAGAATTTTAGATAAAGTCTTTGGGCCAAAAAGAATCTAATATATCAAAAACAAGTTTTTTGAAATTGTATTTCCTTAGACAAAAAGAAGCTTAATATACAAAGCAATTTTCGTCTGTGGGTATGGGGGCCCAAAAATGGCCAAAAAAAATGATTTTCTGATGGGGTTGACAATTATATTTGTATGTCCTGCGCCATGGAGAATTTAATACAGAATATAAAATTAGAAATATAATTTGGTTCCTCTATCAAGATTCGTTGCCTAGGCTAAGAGGACCACATGCCGGCTGCAGGCCTTCGTGAATTCTATGTATGGTGGTTTATTTTTGGACTGCAGCAGGATGTGCAGCCTCGTTGTTTTGGTGATTTATTGTCCATTAGGTCTACTGTTCATTCTCATGATACAAGGGGTAGCGCGGACTTCTGTGTACCTAGAGGTATATCTTCCCGTTCATGTTTTTCTTTTTTTTATAGAGGTACACGGAAATGGAATAGTTTGAATAGTGATATTAAGACTATTGGTGACCCCAATATTTTTAGAAAAATCATTAAGGAACTGCTTTTTGCACTGATTTTTATTGAGTATGAGTTTTGACTGATTGATTGATTTATTTATTGTGGGGGTTTTGTTGATATGATGTTCCCAGAGGAAGTACAATATATGACATTATTTTGTATTTATTGTTTAGTGTGATGGTATTAGTGGTGTCGGTGGCCAAGTGTTCTTTGTTTTAAGGATTTTGTTTTCTCTACCTCCCCCACGGACAAGATTTGCTTTTTAGGGGAGGAAGCAATAATTTTTTGTTGATATGTTTTTTTCAATAAATCCTTCTTCCTTCTTCCTTCATGAAGGAGGGTGCTAAGGGGGGTGGTGGAGAAAAGAGCCATAAACCTTTTTGTTCCTGGTCAATTTTAAAATCAGGAGTCTCCAGGCCAAGAGGAGCCAAAAATAATTCAAAAGTTAGTTTGAGGGCAAGGTCTCCTTGGCTTAAATAATTTCAGATAAAGCTTCTTGGGGTATTTTAAGGGGGCCAATGTTCTCTTTCCAATTTTATATTCTGTATTAAATTCTTCATGCCCCAGGACATAAAAAAATTATTGTCAACCCGCTCAGAAAATTATTTTTTTGGGCCCTTTTTGGGCTCCCATACCCACAGATGAAAATTGCTTTGTATATTTGGCTTCTTTTTGTCAACGGAAATACAATTTCCAAACACAGTTTTTGGTATACTACTACTGCTACTAACAACTCAACACAGCACCAAGCCGCCTGAGGCCAACACAGCTACGCACGCTCCTCCTCCATCCCAATCTATTCAAAGCCACCCTTTTTACGTCCGCCCATGAAGTTCCGATTTCCTTTAAATCTTTCTTTATGACGTCCTCCCACCCCAGATGAGGACGACCTGTTTTCCGTTTAGCCCTTGACGGTTGGTTGAAAAGAACAATCTTCGGCAATCTGTCATCCTTCATCCGCACAACGTGCCCTAGCCACCTCAACCTTTCTTTCATTATAGCCCTAGAGAGCGGTATTGAACCACATTTTTCGTATAACCTATTGTTTGAAATACGGTCAGTCAGCCAGATACCCAGAACAATCTTTAAGCAATTTCTCTGGAAAACATCTAGCAAATCTTCATCCGCTTTTCGGAGCGCCCATGCTTCAGACCCATATTTGACCACTGTCATCACTGTAGCTTCTAATATTCTAATCTTGGTTCGCAGACTTATCTTCCTATTCTTCCAAACTTTTTTTAACTGTGAAAAAACACCCTGAGGCTTGGCTATTCTACTTTTGACATCTTCACTGCTCCAACCATCTTTACTAATAATACTACCAAGGTAAGTTAAGCTGTCCACCTGATCAATCTTTTCATTACCCAACTTCACCTTTTCATCTTCACTCATTCCTAGCCTTAGTGACTTAGTTTTTTTTTAACATTAATTTTCAAACCTATTCTAGCACTCTGAACTTGCAAAACCTCCAAAACTTCATTCATTTTGCTCACACTTTCATCTAGGATGCTTAAATCATCAGCATAATCAAGTCCAGGAGACTTTGTCCTCCCCATTTGATTCCGTGGTCTCCCATTGCCTTTCCTGTGCTCCTTAAGACAAAGTCCATCAAAATAATCCATATAAAGGGGGATAGAACACAACCCTGCTTAACTCCTGATTCAATACAAAACCAGCTGCTAACCTCATTTCCTACCTTAACCGCAGCAGTGTTATTCTCGTACATAGCACTAATCACTTTAATGTATTTGTCTGGTATACCATGCAAGGATAAAACCTTTACTAAAGCTCTTCTATCAACAGAATCGAACGCTTGCTCATAATCTTTAAAACTGAGGACCAAAGGTGTTTGAAAACTCAAGTACTTCTCAATTATTAGCCTAAGAGTGAAAATTAGGTCGACACATTTTCTAAAACCGCACTGTTACCTTTTCTAAAACCGCACTGTTCTTCTCTTAAAACTTTGTCTACGGCATCTCTCAGTCTAAAAAGTATCATATTACTAAGTAATTTACTGCCTACAGAGACCAGACTAATCCCTCGATAATTACCACACTCACTTTTATCACCTTTCTTATAAAGTGGCTTAATTAAGGTTTTCCTAAAATCGTTAGGTACTTCCCCTTTTTCAAAAATCATATTCATAATTTTCAGTAACTTATTTCTAACCTCAGAGCCACCATATTTAAGAAACTTATTTACCACCCTATCAGCACCTGGAGCCTTATTATTTTTTAGTCCTTTTAGTACTGTCGCTAATTCCTCCACACAAAACAAATCTTCCTTCACATCCAAGGTATCACAAATTTTTTCATTTTCCTCTATATCTCTTCCTTCACATCTATCTCGGTTCAGTAAATTCTCAAAATGTTCGGCCCGTATTAGGTTGCTTTTGGCCCAAGGACGTAGTGCTGTAAGTTCCAGGAAGATCAAGGATAAAGCTTGAACAACCAATTTTTGGGCATCCTACCACAAACGTATGGGTTCCTCTTGGCCCAGGGGATAATCCTTGAAGGCTTTTTAGCCAATCAGACACCCAAGATCAAACATGATCAAAGATTTTTTCCATTCAAGATCAAATATTTTTCCACTCTAGAACGTAAATATAAATAATTAACAATTTATATAATTTACGGCTTTTGTCCCACGATCCTGCTGAAGTTACATCCCTCGAAGCAAATCTATTGAACCTTTCGACTATTTTGAATAAATGCCTATCTTAAAACCATGGTCCAATATCATACAAGGCTACGGGTGGTGGATAGCGATAATGGGCAGAAGAAGGGGGTAGCTGCAGTTCAATCACTTTCAATCCTCAAAAAGGCAATAGAAAGTTCGAATTCCAATGGAATGAGTCCCTACCGATGTTTTTACAACCAGCTCTTCCTTACATAGTGGCCGGGGAAGAAACATAAATATAAAATAAAACATGGAAGGTGCACGCCCACTTTACTATAGGCAACGCTTGAGCTTTGCCTCTGATGCGTACCGAAGCACTCTGAATGAAGAGCAGGGATTACTGTGTATTTGCTAGCAGTGACCACAAAATTGATCGCTGATCATAGGCAGCGTTATGGCGCTGCCTAAGTAAAGAATGATGTTGGTAAAATGTATTATTTTTTTTCATACCAGGGCACTTCGTATCAAAGGAGTTGTAAAAACTTCGAAAAGGGTTCATTTGATTGGGAATTTTTTTAATAGTCGAAAGTGATTGGAGGGCAAATAGCCCCCCACTCACGCCCATCAATCCCCCAAACACATCCAATCAAAATTTTGGGATAGCCATTTTGTTCAGCGTAGTTGATTTCCAGATAGAAAATATGTTTTTGATGAGGAAACTCCCCCACAACCCTCATGGCAAGGGTTTTAAGTTATGCCCTGGGGGCATATAAGAACAATGTTGGCACAATATATTATTTATTAAATTTTTCCTTTAGACCAGGGTACTTCGTATCGAAGAAGTTGTCATAAAAACTTCGAAAAGGGCTCATTCAATTAGAGATTGGAGTGGCTTGTGCCCAAAGTGCTTGGATCACTTTTCCCCAAAGTGATTGGAAGGCGACTAACACCTTTCCAAGCCCGCCATTTTCAAAACACATCCAATCAAAATTTTGAGATAGCCATTTTGTTCAGCGTAGTTGATTTCCCGATAGAAAATATGTTTTTGATGAGGAAACTCCCCCACAACCCTCATGGCAAGGGTTTTAAGTTATGCCCTGGGGGCATATATGGTTTTTTATAGAAGGCGATTTCGTAGAAACTTCAAAAAAGGCTCATGCGATTAGAAATTCAAAGGGCTAGTGCCGTTTTTAATAGTCGAAAGTGATTTGGAGGGCATCTAACCCCCTCTTACGCCAACCTTTTCCCCAAACACATCTGATCAAAATTTTGAGACAGCCATTTTATTCAACCTAGTTTTAATTTCTGGAAATTAGGTCTTTGAGGATGACAGCCCTCCCACAACCCTCGAATTCCAATGGAATGAGTCCCTACCAATGTTTTTACAACCAGCCCTTCCATACAAAGTGGCCGGGGAAGAAACATACATATAAAATAATACATGGAAGGTGCACGCCCACTTTACTATAGGCAACCCTTGAGCTTTTCCTCTGATGCCTACCGAAGTACTCTGAATGAAGAGCAGGAAATACTGTGTATTTGCTAGCAGTGACCAAAAAATTGGTAGCTGATAATAGGCAGCGCGATCGCGCTGCCTAAGTAAAGAACGATGTTGGCACAATGTATTATTTATTATTTTTTTCCATACCTGGGCAATTCGTATCGAAGGAGTTGTCGTAGAAACTTCGAAAAGGGCTCATTCGATTGGAAACTGGAGTGGCTAGTGCCCTTTTTAATAGTCGAAAGTGATTGGAGGGCAAATAGCCCCCACTCATGCCCATCAATCCCCCAAACACATCCAATCAAAATTTTGATATAGCCATTTTGTTCAGCGTAGTTGATTTCCAGATAGAAAATATGTTTTTGAGGAGGACACTCCCCCAAAACCCTCAGGGCAAAGGTTTTAAGTTATGCCCTGGGAGCATATAAGAACAATGTTGGCAAAATGTATTATTTATTAATTTTTTCCTTTAGAGCAGGGCACTTCGTATCGAAGAAGTTGTCGTAGAAACTTCGAAAAGGGCTGATTCAATTAGAAATTGGAGTGGCTTGTGCACACAGCTATTGGGTCACTTTTCCCCAAAGTTATTGGAAGGCGACTAACACCCCTTCCAAGCCCGCCATTTTCAAAACACATCCAATCAAAATTTTGAGATAGCCATTTTGTTCAGCGTAGTTGATTTCCAAATAGAAATTATGTTGTTGAGGAGGACAGTCCCCCATAGCCCTCAGGCAAGGGTTGTAAGTTATGCCCTGGGGGCATATAAGGTTTTTTATAGAAGGCGATGTCGTAAAAACTTCAAAAAAGGCTCATTCCATTGGAAATTCAAAGGGCTAGTGCCCTTTTTAATAGTCGAAAGTGACTGGAGGGCAACTAATCCCCCTCTTACGCCAACCTTTTCCCCAAACACATCTGATCAAAATTTTGAGACAGTCATTTTATTCAACGTAGCTTTAAGTTCTGGAAATTATATCTTTGAGGATGACAACCCTCCCACAGCCCTCAGGGCAAGGGTTCTAAATTATGCCCAGGGGGCATTCAAGGTTTTTATAGAACACGTTGTCGTAGAAGCTTCAAAAAGGGCTCATTCGATTGGAAATTGAAATGGATAGTGCCCTTTATAATAGTCGAAAGTGATTGGAAAGCAACTAACAGCCCTTACACGCCCACCATTTCCCCAAACACATCCAATAAAAATTTGAGATACCCATTTTGTTCCACGCAGTTCAAAGTTAAGGGAATTATACCTTTGAGCAGGACACTCCCCCACAGTCTTCAGGGCAATGGTTATAATTTATGCCCTGGGGGCATATAAGGTTTTATTGAAATCTTTGTCGTAGAGACTTGAAAAAGAACTCATTCGATTGGAAATTCAAATGACTAGGGCCCTTTTTAATAGTCGAAAGGGATTTGAGAGCAACTAACCCCTCTCTCACACCATATTTTCCCCAAACATATCCAATCAAAATTTTTAGTCAACCATTTTATTCAACGTAGTTGAAAGTTTTTGAAATTAGGTCTTTAAGGAGGACAACCCCTCCCCACCCCCACAGCCCTCAGGACAAGGGTTGTAAAATATGCCCTGGGGGCCTATAAGGTTTTTATTGAAAGAGTTGTCGTAGAAACTTCAAAAGGGCTCATTCAATTGAAAATTGAAAGGGCTAGTGCCTTTTTAATAGATGAAAGTGATTGGAGAGCAGCTAACGCCCCTCTGACGCCCACCATTTTCCCAAACCCATGCAATCAAAATTTTGAGATATCCATTTTTTTCAACTTAGTCAAAAGTTCTTGAAATTAGGTCTTTTAGGATGATAACCCCCTCATAGCCAAAAGTGCAAGGGTTGTAAGTTATGTCCTGGGGGCATATAAAGTTTATATAGAAATTTGTTGTAGAAATTTCGAAAAGGGCTCATTTGATTGGAAATTGAAATTGCCCTTTTTTATAGTCGAAAGTGAGTGGAGAGTAATTAACCCCCCTCTTACGCCCACCATTTCCCCAAAAAAATTCAATCAAAGTTTAGAGATATCCATTTTGTTCAACGTAGTTGAAAGTTCTGGAACTTATGTATTTAAGGAAGACAAACCCCCCAGAGCCCCAAGGGCAAAGATTGTAAGTTCTGCCCCGGGGGCATATAATGTTTTTATAGATAGAGTCGTCGTAAAACTTCAAGAGGGGCTCATTCAATTGGAAATTGAGAGGGCTAGTGCCCTTTGTAATAGTCGAAAGTGATTGGAGGGTAACTAGCCCCCCTCTCACGCCCACCATTCCTCCAAACACATCCAATCCAAATTTTCAGATAGTCATTTTGTTCAATGTAGTAGAAAGTTATGGAAATTAGGTCTTTGAGAATGACCCCCCCCCCCAGCACTCAGGGCAAGGGTTGTAAGTTATGCCCTGGGGGCATAAAATATTTTTATTGAAAGTTTTGTCGTAGAAACTTCAAAAGGGCTCATTTGATTGGAAATTGAAAGGGCTAGGGCCGCTTTTAATAGTTGAAAGTGATTAGAGAGCGACTACAGCCCCTCTAACGCCAATCATTTCCCTAAACACATCCGATCAAAATTTTGAGAAAGCCATTTTGTTTAACGTAGTTGAAAGTTCTGGAAATTAGGTCTTAGAGGATGACAACCACCCTAACACACCTTACGGTAAGGGTTGTAATTTATGCCCTGGGGCATAAGGTGTTATAGAAAGCGTTGTCGTTTCAAAAAGGGCTCATTCGATTGGAAACCGAAAGGCCTAGTACCCTTTTTAATAGTCGAAAGTGATTGCAAGGCATGACATTTTTATAGTAAAGATGAATGTGGGTATAATGTATTATTTTTCTTGTTGTTGTTGTTTAGACCAGAGCACTTCGTATCGAAGGAGTTGTCGTGGGAACTTTGAAAAGGGCTCATTCGATTGAAAATAGAAAGGGCTGATGCCCTTTTTAATAGTCGAAAGTGATTGGAGGGCAACTATTCCCCCTCCCACTCCCAACCTCCCACGCCCACCCTCCAATTTGCCCATTATGTTTAAAAAACTAAATGTTGCCTTAAGATTAAATCAAAATGCACTGTGTTAATGCTAATTCCCAATAAGACATCTCAGCAGTATCCCAAGAATGACTGAAGGGTAGTTTGTTCAAACTTTCGGGGCTACTTCTGCTCCTAAAATTTAACCAAATCAAAATAGCGTAAGTGTATCTAAGATATCAAAGAAAGTAAACAGATTTTTTTGCGAATGGTATCAAGTATTCCATTTCAGGTCAACTAGAAGATGTATTAAACTAAATTAAACAGTACTATTTGTGTCCAGATTTTTAAAAGGATGTATGTTGTTAAAAATTGCTGAAAATTTTTCTCCAGCATACAAATAGCAGGCCAAACTATAAAGTCTTAAGAAAACGTAAAGATTTAAAGTATTATTTTCTTTTTCCCTGAAAAGACTATGTCAATACAAATGAACAGAAATTAATTAAAAAATCGTTTTTCCACAAAATAAGTTTTTCAAAGAAAAGTAAAGAACTCCATTAAACAAGAAATGAGCAAAATTAAAATCAAATAATCTACCAAGCGTGAAACTACCACAAATCAGCATCGACGAATAAATGAAACCCAAAACGAACATAAATTAAAATAAATAACCGAGTCAAACTCAAAACGAGCAGAAATTAACATAAGTTGGGCTCAAAACCCCTATGCCTTCTCAAGGCCAGAACAAAATTTGCATTTTACTGAAAAAAATGTCAGTTAAATATACATACACTGGTATTTAGTAATCAAAATGTTAATATTATTTGATTTATTTAAGTTAAAACAATACAAACACTTATATGTATTTAATGATACTCTGAGCAATATACTCTGAGCAATATGGTAAATGAATTACCATACAGTGACTCAGTTGTGCAAAAGCAGAGACTGAATGGTGTGGGAAAGCACAATATAGCTGTCCCCCAGCCCCCCCCCCCCCATTGCACTTCCTGGTTGAAAGGCCACGAAACGGAGATCAGCACCGCCGGTGTGGACCTTGTGGGTCTAATGCCGTCATCTAACAATTCGTGGTAACGAAATGTAAGTAAGGAGCGACCCGGCTCAATAGTAACCGAAACTCTATAAAACGGAATTTTGATACCAATAGATACATCAGAAGAATCAGATTTTTATGCTGGTTTCAAATATATAAGTTTCATCAAGGTTAGTCTAACCCATCAAAAGCTACGCGCCTGATAAAATTTGCCTTATTTTCGAAAAAAGGGGGAAAAACCCTAAAGTCATAGAACTCTAATGAAAATCACACCATCAGATTCAGCGTATCAGAGAACCCTACTATAGAAGTTTCAAGCTCCTATCTGCAAAAATGTGGAATTTTGCATTTGTTGCCAGAAGAAAGATCACGGATGCGTGTTTATTTGTTTTTTTTTTGTTTTTTTTGTTTGTTTTCTGATTTTCCCAGGGGTGATGGTACCGAATATCGCGAGAGGGCTCATTTGAACGGAAATTAAAAGTTCTAGTGCCCTTTTTAAGTGACCAAAAAAATTGGAGGGCAACTTGGCCCCCTCTCACGCTCATTTTTTCCCGAAGTCACGCAATCTAAATTTTTAGATACCCATTTTGTTCAGCATAGTCGAAGATCTAATTAATATGTCTTTGAGGATGACTTAATCCCCAACAGTTCCCGGGGGAAGGGCTGCAAGTTATAAACTTTGCCCATTGTTTGCATATAGTATTTGTTATTGGGAAGTATACGGGTGTTTTCAGGAGGATTTTTTTCTAGCGGGGGGTCGGGGTCGGAGTAGGGGTTACGGGGGAGGATCTTTCCACGGAGGATATTTCCTTGGGGGAAGGAACATTTCCATGAAGGGGGCGCCAGATTTCCCAGCATTATTTAAAAAACGATCAGAAATTAAATAAAAAACAAGTTTTTTTCAACTGAAAATAACGAGCAGCATTAAAACTTAAAACAAACAGAAATTATTACGTATATGAGAGGGTTCGCCCCCTAGTCAATACCTCGCTCTTTACGCTAAAGTTTTTTAGTACTTTCAAAAGAGCTATCTATTCTAATTAACCGGCCTTTGTGATTCAGGGGCTTGTGATTCGAACAAAATTCGAACTTTAGCGTAAAGAGCGAGGTATTGACTAAGGAGCGAACTCCCTAATATACGTAATAAAAACAGACGAATATAGAAATTCGTTACGTAAGTTAATTCGTAAGTTACGTAAGAACAAAATTTCGAGAAAGCCAATTAGCCAAAAGAAGGAAAAATTAATCTGCGAATTTCGTTTTAAATATTAATGTTTTTTTACAAGTTTTTTTAACTGAAATTAAGGAGCGACATCAAAACTTAGAACGAACAGAAATTATTCCGTATATGAAAGGGGCTGTCCCCTCCTCAACGCCTCGCTCTTTACGCTAAAGTTTGACTCTGTCTCACAACTTTATCTTTTAAAACAATAAAAAACTTTAGCGTAAAGAGCGAGGCATTGAGGAGGGGACAGCCCCTTTCATATACGGAATAATTTCTGTTCGTTTTAAGTTTTAATGTCCCTCCTTAATTTCAGTTAAAAATTTTTTTTTTTTTTTAGTTAATTTTGTACTATACTATGAGAGTGACTCAATTACCATAGCAACTGAGCTTAAAGCTCGAAATCCACAGAGTAACAAGCTTAAGCTAAAATACACTGAGTAATATGATAAATGAATTATCACATAGCGATTCGAGTACAATAGCGATTGAGCTGTAAGCTCAAAATACACTCAAGGACCATTCAAACGGCTTACTAGTTAATAGCTGAACAATGATATTATCGACTTCATGGCTCAATAGTAAGAAAGCTTAATGTATTACGTAAATATTCCCATACTATATTTTTACCATAAATTTTGTTATTCTGATAGTCTAATTAAGATAAAAAGATTATGACTGGGCACTAGTTTGGTCGAGGAAAAAAGAAACTTTGAGCTACTCAGAGTGGAGCTGCCACCTTCAATAATTGAGGGAGTCGTAGTCTACAATTTTTTCTCCTGCTTCACCTTTTTTCATGCAGTAAAGTTTAAAATAATTGTAATTGAGGTGAAAAGTGTATGGTTTGTTGTTACTGCTTTTAAAAAGTTTGGGGTCAAAACGCCATCCCCTTTGTCACTAACTAGAATCGTGGTCTATCTACAGTAGCACATAATTACACAGCAAATTTTCCAATGGGTGGGGGAACGGGCGTTTGAAGGTTAAAAAAGCTTATTTTTGCCCAAAGTTTATACTAGTCTTAATAAGTTGTTTTGAACAGTTTTCACAAAAGAAACGCATACATGGGGGGAGAGGTGCACACAAAAAAAATGCATATTTCATAATTTTTTTTTTTTTTAATAACATAATTATCACAAAGATTGATGAAATTGGCCTAACTACCATTTCAACGAGCGGGAATAAAAGAAAAGTATTTTTCCGTAGAAAAAAAACAACAAAATAACATAAAACAGAAAATCAATTAAAAAGGCAGGGCTTACCGCGAAAAAAGTAAAGAGTGATGGTAAAAACCAGAGTGAACAAAAATTCTCTTGTATATAAGGGAAAGTGTCCCAAACCTCACTCTCGCTTGAGTTTTTTTTTTTATTCGCTCTTCATTCAAAGCCGTTTCTGATTTAGTGCATTCAATGTAAAAAAAAATATCCTGTATTTCTCCGGGCGAAGGTTCCGTTAGTCCAACATCAGAATAAATCTCCCCCACCCCCTCTCCACAGAGAGCGCGGAATATGGGTCCTCAAAAAGGTATAAAGTGGAGATCGTTCATAGGTATGAAAATATTGTTGAATAGAAAAAAAGTTATTGATTTAAGAAAAAATTGACTACCACTGGATAACGGTGGGGTGGGGTAGTTCTTACTCTGGAACTCTGGAAGTGATCTATAAAAACATATTATGGCTTAATTTTACTTTATGGTTTACAGGGTCAAATTCACGCTAAAGTTATTCCTGAAGGTAAATACGGTCTTCTGTTTAAGTGGCTAAGTAACCTTTTGCCATATTTAAACCTGAAAACAGCAAGATCATGTGACAGTGACATCACATATTGTTTAATTTTTTTATTGGTAAAAGTAGCAAAGAACATTAGCATACCTTGGAACTCCAGCTCCGGGTAAATAAGGGACCTCTAAGTTGTTCGCAGGAAAATTTCCAGGACCTTCAGACCGGCTATCAGAGGGAAAACTAAGCTGGGTTTCCTCATCACTTTCCTCCTCCGACGAACTTGGATCAATCATATTCCGATTCTGGTCACCAATTCAACCTTAAAATAAAATTTCACAAAATCTCTAGACACTTACTAAAAAACTGATACCATTCATGTGACACAATGCACTGCTTTTGGCAAATTTAGGACAATCATCTATCTATTCGGCTTAGAACACACGGCTATTGACGAAATCGGAAATTTTCTAAGCGCGCATGCACTTAAGAACCGTCTTGCGTTGAGATAACATGTGGCTTTCCTAGATAAACGGCTATTACAATTAGAGCATATAGTAAAGAATATTTCGTATACATTATGGATTTAAACTCTTACTAATCAATATACAATCCCTTTTGAGGCTATATTGATGAAGCCCAACGGAAAAATTGCCAACAACGGAAAAATTGCAAGAAAAAATATACGATGCGTTTTGGTACTAATGTACTGATTCTTGGGCGGACAAATTGTAAAGGATTTTCAGTCAATTTCAGGTATGTTTGAACATGAATAATGGACCCAAGTACACTTCAGCATGAATTCAGTCAAATTTAGTTAGTGTTGAGCATCTATTAAGCTTGAATTAGTGTTTGAAGGTTAAACTTATGAAAAACCTTAAACATTATTAATATGTAGCTTGTATAACTTCCAGCCTTTGCCCTGGTGCTCTGAGGGTTTTATCGCCTATGGAGGCATTTCAGACTGTTTTAATCCAAATTGACTTCGCATAATTTTGGTGGGATGTATCTGGTGAAAAAAAGAAGTGGGAGGGGGCCTGGTTGTCCTATCATTTTAGACACTTAGAAAAGATAATAGAATTTTGAATTTTCAATCAAATTTGATCTCTCTGATGGTTATATCACCACCCCTTTCATAGGCAGTGGCTCAGGAAAAAAATACATTGAAGCCTTTTGCTCTTCACCAAAGGCTTCACTATAAGCACTGCCTCTTGCTAAGACTAGGATCGATTTTATACAGTGCCACTGGAGCTCCTCCAAGTAATATTTTCACCAAGTAAGGATTTAGCTCATTGTAGCAAAAAATTGGTGTTTATCTCGTCTTCATTCACCAAATAAGCAATTCGATAATTTTTGTGGTGAACTTAGAATTAGTTTTCTTATGCATCAAATTAAAAACAAATTAATAAACTTTTAATGGACATAAAGTATGAAGGTGAAAAAAAACAATATGCCGATTACTACTAATACTTCTACTTACAATTTACTGAAACATCAAGCCGCCTGGGGCCAACACTGTTATACAAGCTCCTCCTCCATTCCACTCTATTCAATTTTTTCTTCTTTATACCCTCCCAAGAAGCTGCCATTTCCCTAAAATTTTTCCTTGAAATCTGATTCTAAAGCATTTAGGGCCCTATTGAATAAAAATTTAGCTATTGATGTGAAAAATGACAGAAAACACCCCTTTGCTGCTGTTCACGATCTCATTTTTTACTCGTAGAGCTTACTAGGTACAGTGAATTTCTTTTTAATGAGCAATCTCTCAACACTCTTCAACAATTTGTACAATAAAGTCATCCCTGGTGTTGGGGGGGGGGAGATATGTCAGTGCTTCCAATGTAAAAAAATTAATTTTGTCAAAAGTTGACTTAGTTGAAAAAATGGAACTTGTTTTTCAAGACTATTTAGTCTTGACTATTCTCCTATTTTAGGTTTTTGGCCATGACAAATCCAATTTTTCACTTTTCGCATTAAAAGAGACGCCATTTTTTAGGAATTTCAGACATGTTTTCCAATATCAATATAAATTTCATGTCTACAATAAACTTTTAGTAGCTGTGTTTCGTTCTATACTAGGTTGCAGAAATCGAAACCAACATAAGGACAAATTGCTAATTTTAGCAGAAGCTTGCGCTGTTAGATGTTATTTTTTTCGCACTTTTAGATGTTTTTATCGCACTTTTAGAAAATCAAAGCTGAAAAGATACTTTAAAAGTAAAAAACAATTTAAAGAACATTTTGAAAGGCAAAGAGTCGGAAGATATAAAAAGGTTTTTTGCTTTTTAATTTCTTTGTTTGGGGTTCACCTACGTCATCAGTAGTATAAGCCTATCGAACTCTAACCAAATGTGGAAGACAACTGGAGTAGAGCCAGAAAAGCACTCTATATTCCGGACCTAGATCTAAAAACAGCATATGACGAAAAATTACAAGAGAAAGGAAATTGACCTACTTTAGAGAGAGAGTTAGAATTCAAGTGAGAGATTACAGATTATTTCTTCAGGAATTTGACATGAGATTATTACGTTCAAATAGAATTGGTACAATTATTTAAAAAGAGAAAGAATTGAAATATTGGAGTTGTTCGCTAGAATTGGAGATGTTCCCTAGTATCCGTCGATGGCAGTTCATAATTTTTTGGATTTTGTACAAATCGCGGAAATTGGCGAATGACTCGGTCTTATGGTTGTTAGGTATTTGGTTTTAATTCTTATAATTTTTGGCTTTTATTGAATTTTATTCATCTCTTAAGTTTTTGGTTTTTTCTTTGGTTTTTTGGTTCTTTTCACATTGACTTTCCGCGGTTGTTTTTTTTTGTTTTTTTCTTCGGCACTTTCCTTGGATACATTATTTCGTTTCGCGCTGAAGAAGAGAGGCGTTTTTCCTCTCGAAATATTCGCTTTGTTGTGTTTTTTCGGTAATTTCATTTGGCCTATAAAAACCCCATTTTTGCTCGTTTTTCTTTCTTAATGTGATGTCGGGCCAATGTGGTTTAAGAAATTATCCCCCCTACTTTTTAGGCCCATTCCCCTATTTTCTATACTTTTTGAAGTTTATTTTTTAAACATGATAATTTTATTTCAACCTTTTTTTTTACATGTCTTAGAATGATCAAGTACACAAAATGGGATTAGTGAGATGGTTACGGATTTGAATCATCAAGGACCGCAACCACCACCGACCCTAGCCACCAAGGACCTCAACCTCCAAGGTCCCCTACCCCAACCTTCAAGGCCCCCTCTCCCCCCTATTCCAACAACACACAGACGACATGAGAAGAAACCTAGCAAAGAAAGCAAGAAACAGCAGACTTTCACACAAGTAAAATCATGAACCATCATAAGTAAAAATGCTAAATCATAAAGTTTCCAACAACACACACACACGACATGAGAAGAAACCTAGCAAAGGAAGCAAGAAACAACAGACATTCATGCAAGTAAAATCATGAACCAGCATAAGTAAAAATACCAAAACATAATTTTCCAACAACACGCACAGGACATGAGAAGAAACCTAGCAAAGGAAGCAAGAAACAATAAACTTTCAAATAAGTAAAATCATGAACCAGCATAAGTAAAAATACCAAATCATAAGTTTTCAACAACACACAAACGAAATGAGAAGAAACCTAGCAAAGGAAGCAAGAAACAGCAGACTTTCAAATAAGTAAAATCATGAACCAGCGCAAGTAAAAATATCAAATCATAATTTTCCAACAACACACACACGACATGAGAAGAAACCTAGCAAATGAAGCAAGAAACAACAGATATTCACACAAGTAAAATCATGAGTCAGCATAAGTAAAAATACCAAATCATAAGTTTCCAACAACACACACACGGCATGAAAAGAAACCTAGCACAGGAAGCAAGAAACGAAGACTTTCACACAAGTAAAATCATGAACCAACACAAGTAAAAATACCAAATCATAATTTTCCAACAACACACACACGACATGAGAAGAAACCTAGCAAAGGAAGCAAGAAACAACAGAAATTCACACAAGTAAAATCATGAGCCAGCATAAGTAAAAATACCAAATCATAAGTTTCCAACAACACACACACGGCATTAAAAGAAACCTAGTACAGGAAGCAAGAAACGAAGACTTTCACACAAGTAAAATCATGAACCAGCATAAGTAAAAATACCAAATCATAAGTTTCAAACAACACACACACGACATGAGAAGAAACCTAGCAAAGGAAGCAAGAAACAACAGACATTCACACAACTAAAATCATGAACCAACATAAGTAAAAATACCAAATCATAAGTTTCCAACAACAAACACACGACATGAGAAGAAACCTAGCAAAGGAAGCAAGAAACAACAGACATTCACACAAGTAAAATCATGAACCAGCACAAGTAAAAATTCAACATCACAAGTTTCCAAACAACACACACACGACATGAGAAGAAACATAGCACAGGAAGCAAGAAACGAAGACTTTCACACAAGTAAAATCATGAACCAGCACAAGTAAAAATACCACATCATAAGTTTTAAACAATACACACATGACATGAGAAGAAACATAGCACAGTCAGCAAGAAACGAAGACTTTCAGACAAGGAAAAGCATGAACCAGCATATTTAAGAAATACCAAATCATAAGTTTCCAACAACACACATACCATATGAGAAGAAACCTAGCACAGAAGGCAAGAAACAGCAGACTTTCACACATATAAAATCTTGAACCATCATAAATAAAAATACCAAATCATGAGTTTCCAAAAACACACACACACGATATGAGAAGAAACCTAGCAAAGGAAGCAAGAAACAACAGACTTTCACATAAGTAAAATCATGAACCAGCACAAGTAAAAATACCAAATCATAATTTTCCAACAACACACACACGACATGAGAAGAAACCTAGCAAAGGAAGCAAGAAACGAAGACTTTCACACAAGTAAAATCATGAAACAGCATAAGTAAAAATACCAAATCATAAGTTTCCAACAACACACACACGACATGAGAAGAAACCTAGCAAAGGAAGCAAGAAACAACAGACATTCACACAACTAAAATCATGAACCAACATAAGTAAAAATACCAAATCATAAGTTTCCAACAACAAACAAACGACATGAGAAGAAACCTAGCAAAGGAAGCAAGAAACAACAGACATTCACACAAGTAAAATCATGAGCCAGCATAAGTAAAAATACCAAATCATAAGTTTCCAACAACAAACAAACGACATGAGAAGAAACCTAGCAAAGGAAGCAGGAAACAACAGACCTTCACACAACTAAAATCATGAACCAACATAAGTAAAAATACCAAATCATAAGTTTCCAACAACAAACACACGACATGAGAAGAAACCTAGCAAAGGAAGCAAGAAACAACAGACATTCACACAACTAAAATCATGAACCAGCATAAGTAAAAATACCACATCACAAGTTTCCAAACCACACACACACGACATGAGAAGAAATATAGCACAGGAAGCAAGAAACGAAGACTTTCACACAAGTAAAATCATGAACCAACACAAGTAAAAATACCACATCATAAGCTTCAAACAACACACACATGACAACAATGACAACAAACAAACGACATGAGAAGAAACCTAGCAAAGGAAACAAGAAACAACAGACCTTCACACAACTAAAATCATGAACCAACATAAGTAAAAATACCAAATCATAAGTTTCCAACAACAAACACACGACATGAGAAGAAACCTAGCAAAGGAAGCAAGAAACAACAGACATTCACACAAGTAAAATCATGAACCAGCATAAGTAAAAATACCACATCACAAGTTTCCAAACAACACACACACGACATGAGAGGAAACATAGCACAGGAAGCAAGAAACGAAGACTTTCACACAAGTAAAATCATGAACCAGCACAAGTAAAAATACCACATCATAAGCTTCAAACAACCCACACATGACAACAATGACAACAAACAAACGACATGAGAAGAAACCTAGCAAAGGAAACAAGAAACAACAGACATTCACACAAGTAAAATCATGAACCAGCACAAGTAAAAATACCATATCACAAGTTTCCAAACAACACACACACGACATGAGAAGAAACATAGCACAGGAAGCAAGAAACGAAGACTTTCACACAAGTAAAATCATGAACCAGCACAAGTAAAATTACCACATCATAAGTTTCAAACAACACACACATGACATGAGAAGAAACATAGCACAGGAAGCAAGAAACGAAGACTTTCAGACAAGGAAAAGCATGAACCAGCATATTTAAAAATACCAAATCATAAGTTTCCAACAACACACATACCACATGAGAAGAAACCTAGCACAGAAAGCAAGAAACAGCAGACTTTTACACACATAAAATCTAGAACCATCATAAATAAAAATACCAAATCATGAGTTTCCAAAAACACACACACACGATATGAGAAGAAACCTAGCAAAGGAAGCAAGAAACAACAGACTCTCACACAAGTTAAATCTTGAACCATCATAAGTAAAAATACCAAATCATAAGTTTCCAACAACACACACACGACATGAGAAGAAACATAGCAAAGGAAGCAAGAAACAACAGAGTTTCACACAAGTAAAATCATGAACCAGCACAAGTAAAAATACCACATCATAAGTTTCCAACAACAAACACACAACATGAGAAGAAACCTAGCACAGAAAGCAAGAAACGAAGACTTTCAAAACGAGTAGAATCATGAACCAGCATAAGTAAAAATACCAAATCATAAGTTTCCAACAACACACACACGATATGAGAAGAAACCTAGCAAAGGAAGCAAGAAACAACCGACGTTCACACAAGTAAAATCATGAAACAACAAAAGTAAAATATACCAAATCATAAGTTTCCAACAACAAAAACACGACATGAGAAGATATCTAGCAAAGGAAGCAAGAAAAAACAGACTTTGACACAAGTAAAATCATGAACCAGTGTAGCGGTAAAATTTTATGGGACTGGGCTTAATTGTGGTCATAAAGATTGACCGCGTCAAATCTAATATCGTACTTTAAAGCTGTGAACTTATACCTTATAAGTTCTCCGATAGCGCCACTTACAGCGCTGAAGATTGTGCCATCAAGGCCTGCACCACAGCAGTGGAGGAGTGAAGTAAATTTATGACCGCGCCATCCTCAATTATTGAGAGAAAATAAAATGTGTAGCTATATAAGTGTAACCTCCTTTCCTTGGGTTACCTCAAAATCAATTACCTGATATAGTATGTAGAAATCAGATTCCCTGGAAGCGCTACCTTGGAAGCACGCGAACTAATTATCTGTCGTGTGACTAGATACAGACATATAAAATAAAATAAAAATAAATAGAAAAGCAATGGTTTTATTGAGACTTACATATTTAGGTGTACAGCAGTGGGTCACTTCAAATGACAACAACTGTGACTGAGATAACAATAATGATTGAATCGCAATGCTTGAACGCCGAAATAATTCGGATCATAATAATCCTCCAAAAAGCACTTTTACCCCACTATCAAATATAGTCTTCGTCCTGCGCTATAAGAGCGTACCCACAATTGGCCTAAGTCCTGAGTCGGGCCAAACCCTCCGTCCAATAATCTGTCTTAAATATTTTTGATGATTTAAACGTTCACACACTCTTATAACTTAGACTTCCTGCGAAACATTGTATTTTGTAGTTTTTTTTATTACCATTCTTCTCGGCGAAATTCAAAACCATCTCCCGTGATTGGCGCCAAGTTTTGGCTTGAACTAAAAGGCAGTTTTTTCTTTTTGCTGATTAAGAACTTTTCTTTTTTGAAACGAGATTTAACTTAATTAGAGGAAGTCGGAATTATCTTTATAAAGAAGGAACTTTATTTTTGTATTAATATATCATATTTTTCTCACGGTACATATTACCCTTCCCATTATTTAATAACGTCTCGTCATTAGGACTTACTTACCTTTGGGCTTTTGAAATGTTCGCAATTTATTAACTATGTATTCTACATAATTTTGATTGACATTGTAATATTTCATATTTTATTTTGGCTTAATCAGGAGTGCTAAAAATTTTCTCTATTACTTTTCTTATTTTATTCTACATCCCTAGCTTAAATTCATCTACCGGACTAAGATTATTCATGGTTCTAGCCTAGCTACTATACTAAAGATTTTTTTTCTACATCTAACACTGATTACTTTTACATTTCCAACAAGGTTGGGGCTATTCTACCTTTTACAAGTTTTTTTTTTGATTTTGCTGTCTATAGGGCACATTTCTTTCTATTTACGCTAAATTAAATGAATAGCACGACAACGCTACACATAACTCTATCTGAACATCTAACACTACATATAAGAACGATTTAAAACACACAATATTGGGTTTACCATGTTCACTGGTAACATTAAAACACTTTCACTGGGGATATTTGCTACGCAACGTTAATGATAGGATATTGGGATTTTTGAGTTATCAAAGTTCTTAAGAAGTAACATATGTAAATTCACATCTATTTCAACACCATTCATGTCCGTTTAGCGTACTCAATCCTTCTGTTGTAAATTATGGTCCTTCACTCCTTTCGTCTTTGCGAAGTTTTTAAAGCACTTACAATATAGTTTCTTAATGGAACAGTTCGACCATGATTGTGTTCACACGACAAGTTTTATTTAATTGTCAAATGGGAAATGATACTTCCAACTACATGTGTGGGAATATGCTACTAGAGTTCATTCTCACCTGCTCTTTGACAGTTTATATGGTGCCTTGTCATTAAGGGGTCGAACACTGGGAGTGCGTTCATGTTCTTCTCAGCATATCATTTTTGGGATATTTTAAGGCACTTAGAGAATGTATTTCTCGTGTAAATTTGTTCATTCGTGCACTTAGGGATCACAGTTCTCTTATAAATTTGTTAGTTCATGGCTTGTGTCTATTAACCTTTGCGGTGATTCCTGAGTTAATCACGGAGGAATTGAAGTTTGTATTTGGAACAGGTCGACATCAAACTATAGTGACTCCTTCAACATATTGTCTTTAACTTGTGGGAGGGGTATATTGTCACTGAGGGGTTAGTCACTGGGGTTAATTTTGGTTTCTGTAATTCAAAAGTTGGTTTCCAGGTCCATTTTTCTGAAATTATCTCGTAATATATAGGATAACAGAGATAGGAAATTTCCACACAGAGGGGATGGGATGGATTCCAAGAGATGGTCGAAAAGGATTCGCCGCGTGAATCTGCGTCATATAAATAATTTTTGGGATAATCAAATATCATAAATATACAGTCAAATGGTTCATGTGTCCATAAGGATTATCATGGGTGCTATTTAGGTACTTATATTTTGTACTGGTTGATGGGGTTCTCAGGGTTTATGTGATTATATAGTTCGATAATGCACTGGATACTGAGATTCAAATATAATATTACCTGATACGTAATATGGTTCATGGTCGAGGAAACAACGATCAAAAGGTAACTGTAATTTTCGTTGACGTAGCTGGGATGAAAATTGGCTGGAGTCTATGGTGAGTACTCTACGTTGGTTGAGGTATGATGAAAATAGATGTTACTGGGTTGTATCTCCACTGGACAACTCATTGTAATGATCGATATCCAATATGTCAATCAAATTCCTGTAGTAAAAATAACGAGGCAGAATCAAACGTTCTTTAAAATCAAGTAGTCTTAATACAAAATAAACAATACGATTAGGTGCATTTTAGGGTGAAGATTACCCTACAAGATAATATAAAAAGATACACTGATATTACTACATAACGTTGGTTATAATAAAACGACATTATTATCATGTTGGTTTCATATGCATATAATTCCCATTGGGAAATCTAAAACAGAGTTGTCTTCAAATTTGTTTTGAGAAAGGAAATAACGATAAAGGGCTTATTTAATTCTTCAATATTTATTAAATTCTCCCTTAGATTAAAAAAAATCCTTTAAACATAAGTTACTCTACATTATTAAGTTTGAGGTCTAATTTTACAACATATTTCATGCCTGCATTGTTCACGCACGTCCGTGCTGTTTAAGAACTGCATGTTGGAGCGTCGTAACCGCACGGTTTTACGTAAACGACACTACAATGAGGGAACAAGACATAGCAAGGACGAGTGGATACCTCTATACCCACTCGTTTTCTAATGTCTTCCCTTTTTCTTGGCTTAGACGTTCTCATGGGGTTCCAGGTTTAACCTCTGCATTTCAGCTGTTTCCTCGTTTTCTTCTCTTGGTTTTTGCCTTCTTAGTCTCAGGAGTTTTCCATAATCTCATGGTCAGGGATTTTTCATAATCTCATGGTCAGGGATAAGGATCTCATGGTCAGGAAAATCGCGAATACGAAACATACGGTCAGTAGTATGTTCCACCAGCAATTGGTTGAGAATAATCCGTATCTATCATCCACGTACGTTAATCTTTGGTCTTCATTTGTAAATAGGGGAATCTGGGAGTCTAATGTTTCTCTTATTTTTTAAAGCTTTAATGTCCCTTTATTTGTTTCTATTTTTGACCATATTGAGGTTTCATTTCCTCATTTTCTATATTGGGAATAGTGTACGAAAGGTTAATTGCCTTGAAATTGATTATTTTGGGACTTATTATCTTTATGCTCGTGGTAATTAACGGTGTTAGAACAGTTGACTCTTTAGTCACAAGTCGACATCCTTTTTTTTATGGTTATCGTGCCCACATTTTGTAACAGTAATTCTGTTTTGTAACTTGGGTCTATTCTTTCTGTATTATTGTAACAAGACAAAGTTCCAACAGTTTCTTTTGGAACAGAAAATAACCAAAGGTCATTTCTGAGGTGTATGAATATTTCTCACTTAGTACTTCCTATTACGGCTTCTTTCAGTTAGACTGGATGCATCGTACTGGAATGGTACGGGTAGACTTTTTATATTAAAGAAAATTATTCGACTTAATTATATGCAATGTGACTTTTTAATTAGAATTTGCTTTCGGGAACTGATATATGTTGAACAGACGGTATCAGACGGTTTTGATTCATGCGAAGCCATGATATATGTTGAACAAAATTTTTCTATAGCGTTTTTATAATTGTATGATTTTTACTTGTGAGCTAAAAGTTTTTAAATTATTATTCCTTTATGATGCTTATCCATAATTTTTTTTTGTATTTTTAAGGGTATTTTAATCTGTCCGGTTTCTCAACCGTTCTACCTGACTGTGTCGTTACTTTCTCCTCGACTTCTTGCGGTTTTTTCTTTTTCAGTTTTTCTAGCGAAATAAGATCAAACTTTTTGTATTGTTTTTTCAAAAATTCTTGCCCTTTTAATTTTGTTTCCTTCGCGTGTGCGGCTGCTGAAGTCGGTTTTGATTTCCCTATTTCTTTAATTACTATATGGTCTGATTCGCCGTCAGACTCTTCGGAACTGGTTTCTGACGAATCCAGATTATAACTTTTAGAGGTGGCACTTTTTGAGTTATCACCTGCCCTTCCTTCGTAAATTTCTACTCCTTTGGAAGTAGAAGGTTTATTCTCTAAGTTCTCGCTTTGAGTTTTCAACTCGGGAGATTTAAAAGATTCTTGAGAGCTTTGAGAGGAATCAAAAGTTTTTGCAAGGTTCCTCCACTGTTTAAATGCCATGTCTTCAGGGGGGTGGGGCATTCTTTGCACTAGTGTTTTCCTCCATGAAGTCCATTGTTTAGGTTTGACCTTGGACCCAGTTATATCATGATATTGTCCTTGCTGGTCATCCCTGGGAGTTTCATTCTTAGACAATGTACTTTGACTCGTTTCTATTGGGAAATTTATGAAATCCATAGCTTCTCGCAGATTTGTTTTAGTTGAATCTTTGGGAGGAGTTTTCTTTACAGTAATACCCGGAGTTTCTACAGCTCAGTTCAATTCTTTCTGCAATGACAGGGGCTTTTCTATTGGTGTTTCAGGGAAGCCATATCATCTAGAAATCTTTTGGGGGGACAAGGGGTCAAAATTCTTTCAGGGAAAAATTGGGTTTTTGGATATATCGTATAATCTAATTCTCCTGCGCTGTCCGATGATGAATTTTTTGGGCTTTTTGGCGTTTTTATTCTTACTGGTATTAGGTATTTTCTCTTGGGAATAACTAGATTTTTCATAGCTAAAAATTCTTCAAAGTTTTCCTCGTCACTATCATTCTCGAAATAGTCTTGCTTGAAATTAAAGGGTTTTAGCTCTGCCAATCTTGATTTAGGGGGCTCCTTTTCTAAATCTGACGAATCAGTAGAGGAGGGACGTGATACCCATCTCTCTGGAAATTTGGCTCTTTTTATTCGGCTAACATGTGCCTTGTAAGTTCTTCTGCTATCGGGGTTCTCCATTTTAAAAGTATAATCGTTATCGTACTTTTTGACTATTCTGTAAGGTCCAGAATATTTGTTGGAAAGTTTTTTGCCTTCCGTTTTTGCCTCGTTCTTTAGGTAGACGCAGTCATCTATTTTGAAATCCATGCTCCCCTTGACTTTGGGTTGGTTTCTTAGCTCTTGGTTTATTTTACATTTTTCCAACTCTTGCCTAACTATTTTATAAGTTTTCCTCATCCTATTTATGAATTCTTGTTTGTAATCCTCTGAGTTATTATAATACTGTCGATATTCAATAATCTCATCATACGGGATTCTAAAATCCCGTAAATAAAATGGATTCAATAATCTCATCATACGGGATTCTAAAATCCTGTAAATAAAATGGATTGTCTTTGGTTGTTTCTGAATAAGCAGTATTGATCACGTTAGTTAAATAAGGTTTGAATTGATCCCAGTCGTTCCTGTTGTCTTTTGTATAAATACTTAATACGTTCGAAAATATTTTATGGCTATTTTCTATTTTACCATTAGCTTGTGGGTGGTACGGAGATGGTCACCATTTTCTCTATGTTAAGAAAACTCATTAAGTCTTTTGTTACTTTTGAAACAAAATTGCTTCCATTGTTGCTTAAAACCTTATTTGGAATGCCAAATTTTTAAAATAATTTCACTAACGCTTTACTTGTGGCGTAAGCGCCTTGATTCTTTAATGCTTTTGCAAAAGTAAAACCAGAAAAATGGTCTATAACTGAAAGAATACAAGTACGGCCCCTGTTGGAAACAGGCAAGCCTCCGCTTGTTCCATATAGGTCAAATGAGACAATATCGAAGGGGAATCTCGCTACCGGGACTCTTCCCATTGGAGGATTAGGATAAGCTTGGTTTTTTTTAAGTTACACGCTTCGCATGTACTTACAAATTCTTTAAGTTTTGTTATTCCCAACGGCACGTAAAAATATTGTTTTAATTTATGGAAAGTTTTCGTTACTCCTAAGTGTCCACCTAAATCTGAATGAAAATATTCAAATGCAGGTATTATTAAGTTTTGTGGTAATACAGGTATTATTGAGGTTTGGTTTCTATTTGTCTCAGCAGTCACGATTCTACATAGTATTTCTTCATCAACATCATAGTAAAATTGTCTATCTCTTTTCAAAGAGTTTTGAATTTATCCGGTAACACCGTCATTCACAAAATAATTAATAAGTGCTACACAGATTTCTTCCTTTTTTGCTTTCTTTTTATATTTTCTAAAGACAAGGGACAATAGTTAACCTTATTTTCTTTTACTGTGTCTTTGACTTTGTTTTTCTTACATTCATGTTTGCTCTTAGCATTGATAGCGTTAACTTCATTTTCTACAGCTTCCGACGGAATATTTTCTGGGTATATGCTCAAAAAGTCGCAAGCTGCATTTTGTTGACCTTTTAAATATTCAAATTCGTAATCTAGGTCTTGGATTTTCATAATCCATCTAGCTAGAATGCCCGTGGGGTTTTTAAATGTGCGCAGGTACTGCAAGCTTTTATGGTCTGATCGTAGTATAAATAAATTTTCAACCAATTAAATAGTGTCTAAATTTGTCCAAGTGGTGGATTATAGATAATAATTCTAAGTTTGTGGCGGAATAACTACTTTCGCCTTTTGATAAAGTTCTACTCGAATAGCATATAACTTTTTCTATTTGTTTTTGTTTAGGCGTTCCCTTTAGAGGATTAGGGTTGTCTACCGGGATTATTTCCGAAAGAATAGCGCCAATGCTCTTTGAACTAGCATCGGTTGTGACCACAAATTGTCCGTTTACGAAATCAGGAAGTGATAATATTGGTTCAGAGGTGAGTGCCTTCTTGAGACGGTCTAGGGAAATTTGAGCTTCCTGGGACCAGGTAACATTTTGGGAGTTCCCTTTAGTTAATTCCGTGAGGGGTTTCGCAATTTGGGCGTAATTGCGCACGAATTTTCTATAGTAGCCAGTAAGACCTAAAATTCCTCTTAATTCTTTCATAGTTCTTGGGGGTTTGAGGTTTTCAACACATTTTATTTTCTCTGGATCTGGGGATATCTCTCCTTGTGTCACTACTACTCCTAAAACTTTAATTTTTGGTTGAAATAGATTTACTTTTTCAGGCCGGCATTTTAAATTACCCTGTCTGAATTTCTCAAACACCTTAGCTAATGTTGCTAAGTGTTGTTCAGCGTTTTCTCCCACTTACATGACGTCATCAACAAAATGAATATTTTTTAATCCTCTGAATAGATGCTATAATGGTCTACATAGCGCGCTTGAACTTGTTTTAAGTCCCAAAGCTACTCTTCAATATTCATATGAACCACATTCAGCTTTTGAAAATTCAGTCTTGTGGACATCTTTTTCGGCTATTTTCACTTGGTGGTAGCCTTGTGTAAGGTCCAAAGAAGTAAAGATTTTATTTTTGCTTGAAATAGAGTCAAAAATTTAATCTATTCTTGGTAAAGGAAATTTATCGCTAACTACTTGTTTGTTGAGGGCTCTATAATCTACTACAAGTCTAAGATCACCATTATTTTTTGGTACCAAGATCACTGGTGCAGAATATGGACTTATACTGGGGCGTATAATTTCATTTTTTTCTAATTCATGGATTTTATTTTTTAACCATCCTTTGTGCTTATACGGCACACGATATGGTTGTTTCGCTACAGGATTCCCAGTCATTAAAATTGAATGTTCATAAAATGGTATCACTCTGATGTCGTCTTCAGATGCGGAAAATACATCTTTAAAATTCCATAATAATTCGCATAATTTTTTCTTAAGTTCTAAGTCCGTAATATGATCCATATTAAATTTGTTTAAGAATTGCGATTTAGTTAGAGGGTATTTGTTAATTGAGGTTTTAATGCCGTTAACAAGGTTTCTTTTGGAATTCTCCCATCTATTTAAATCATTCTCCGAGATAACTTTGATTTGAACTAAACATGTTCCCTTTTTTATTGCAATTGTATCATTTTCGTGGTTATTTGTTACCCAAATAAAACCTTCTCCTTTGTCGTAAGATATAATCTGTTCCTCGCATAGCAGATTTTCAGGAATCTCATTTGATGCGGTCGCAAACCATATTCCAGATTTGCTATCCACTGGTTCCATCATCTGTGATGTTTGGATTCTTTGCATAGTTTTGGGAGGGACTTTTGTTTTCCTTATCGCGAATCCGTAATATTTTTCCTTATTTTCATTGTCTATTAAATCTAGACGGGCGCTATCCGTCAATAGCATTGGCTGTGCCTGAACTGCAATGGGGGTCACTGCATTTTTCCATAATTCCACTATTTTCTTGATTTCGTTTGACCTGTACTGCCATATATCTCCTATTTTTATTTTTGCAGATTCAATGCACTTATTATTTAAATTTACTTCGTTATTGCAATTTCTCTCAGAATAATTTAACAAATTTCTGATTATACCACCAGAAATTTTATTTACTGTTACGTTCTCTTCGTAACTTCTGTTACAATTTCTTAAGGTAGAAACTTCCCCTACCTTAGCCGGGTAGACAAGCTTTTCGTTAGCCACGTCTAATAGTACCCTATTAGACCTTAAAAATTTGCGCCGATGACCCTATTAGACCTTAAAAATTTGCGCCGATGATGGCTTCGTACGGAAACTTATCGCATATTATAAAATTCGTCGGAAAAAATTCTATTATCCCTTTTTACGTCCAAGCAAATTGAACCTCTTGCATCCAATTTATGCCCTGTCACGCTAGTTAAATTGGGATTATTAAAATTTCTTTTTTGCCTAATATGCAGAGGCAACATATTAAATACGCATGACCTTATGATATTAACCGTGGCACCACTGTCAACTAAAGCCTTAAAGTAAACGTTTGCTACACAAAAATCATTAAATATAGGTAACTTGTTAATACTATCACTAAAAGACGGTACTACCATTAGTTTGGACCTATTAAATATTCTGGGCACCCTCTGGGTCCAATTTATATTTCTGAGGGGCCTGAAACGTTTCCCTGCGGATTTATTTCATGCGTCGGTGCCTGCAATGGATACTCAGATCTATGAAATTCCGTAGGCATATCTAATGGATTTACATCTGTCTGCCTCCGCCATGTGTTATTACGGTAACTTGGATGTCTTGCATCAGTGCCGCTTGCTGGCGTTGACTGCCAATGCCGTTGACTTGAAAAATTTTCATTTCCCGTCGGCAAATTTTCGTGATTTCTACATACCATTCTCGCATTATATTGGCTTTGGCGATTATTTGGATTTTCAAATCGGTAATTAATTTGTCTATTGGGGGGAGGGTTATAAAAATTTGGTTGGTACGCGTTGTAAGGTACTGATTGGCGCAATCCCCCTGGCTATAGCCTATTGCACGACCGGTGCTAAAATTTGTTCTTCCGAACAAATGGTTGCCATAATTTTGCGTACTACCGACAACAATTCTTGGTATGCGATTTGGGACATAACGGCACTCTCTTGCGAAATGCCCAACGCGATTACAAATATAGCATCTTATTATTGTAGGCTATTTTCATAACTGGATTGTTTGACAGGCTGAAAACGTACTGTTTTCTGCCTAGCGGGTTCTTGCGTTTTATTTCTTTGTGGCACTGGGGAGTTATCCCTTGAAATTGGGAGACGCCTGATCGCCCTTGAAGGTCATGTTTGCGTTTGATTCGCCTAGGCTATTCATTTTTGCTTTACTGTGATTAGCTACCATCGTATCAACTTCGATCAATCGCTCTACCTCCTGAACTGCAAGATCCAACGTCTGAATATTTTTGAATATTACCATTCTAAATAGTTTTGGGGGTAGTCCTTGTAAAAAGGTATGTAATATGACTTTTTCATATAGTTCTCCTGAACTTTTTCCGTATGCTTCTACTGAAAAACGTATATTATCAAGCTATTCCCTTTTTTTTGAATAGTCAAAGCATACCATTCCGTGTTTTAATTTATTTGTAGAACTGGTTTCGATAAATCTGTCTTTAAATGCCGTTAACAATTTGTCCGCCGTATTTATTGGCAAGTTTGCGTCATTACCTATAGTATATTCAATCTGTTTTACAAAGGTTAAGGCTTGGCCTTTTAATTTTAATAGAAGCATGGCAACTAATGTTTTAGCTCTGTTTTTGTTAATTCTACAAACTGGGCCAATTGGATATTAAATTCGTCAATATCCGACGGTCCATTGTACTGTGGAATAGACTGTGCTATTTTTACATTTTTCGCGACCAACTTTTGCGCCTTTAATTGTTCATCTCTATCTTCTGACATTTTTTTTGCGTTTGAATAACTCGAAATAAATTTATTTTTTCACTTAACCTATTTTGGGGGAGGCTATTATCTCCTATGAGATATTTTAAAGGGTTTCCTGTAATATCCTAGCGGTTATAGGACTATTCGTTTTATTTATATGTCTGTATCTCTCCAATAATTAAATTTAAATTACAAAGTTTATAGCCTAATTATCTCACGTGGTTTTCTCCAATTTCCGACGCGCTATATCTATAATCCATAGCCCATAATCCATTATAATTATCTATAATCCATTTGTAGCGATAATTTCATTATGGTAATAAAGATTGACCACGTCAAATCTAATATCGTACTTTCAAGCTGTGAACTTACACCTTGTAAGTTTTCCGATAGCGCCACTTACAGCGCTGAAGATTGTGCCATCAAGGTCTGCGCCACAGCATTGGGGGAGTGAAGTAAATTTATGACCGCACCAACCTCAATTATTGAGAGAAAATAAAATGTGTAGCTATATAAATGTAACTTCCTTTCCTTGGGTTACCTCAAAATCAATTACCTGATATAGTATGTAGAAATCAGATTCCCTGGAAGCGCTACCTTGGAAGCATGCGAACTAATTATCTGTCGTGTGACTAGATACAGACATATAAAATAAAATAAACACAAATAGAAAAGCAATGGTTTTATTGAGACTTACATATTTAGGTGTATAGCAGTGTGTCACTTCAAATGACAACAACGGTGACTGAGATAACAATAATGATTGAATTGTATGCTTGAACGCCGAAATAATTCCTCCAAAAAGCACTCTTACCCCACTATCAAACATAGTCCTCGTCCTGCACTATAAGAGCCGGCCACAATTGGCCTAAGTCCTGAGGCAGGCCAAACCCTCCGTCCAATAATCTGTCTGAAATATTTTTGATGATTTAAACGTTCACACAATCTTATTACTTAGACTTCCTGCGAAACATTGTATTTTGTAGTTTTTTAATTACCACTCTTCTCGGCGAAATTCAAAACCATCTCCTGTGATTAGCGCCGAGTTTTGGCTGGAACTAAAAGGCAGTTTTTTCTTTTTGCTGATTAAGTACTTTTCTTTTTTGAAACGAGATTTAACTTAATTAGAGGAAGTCAGAATTATCTTTAGAAAGAAGGAACTTAATTTTTGTATTTTAAATATATCATATTTTACTCATGGTACACCAGCACAAGTAAAAATACCACATTATAAGTTTCCAAACAACATACACACGACATGAGAAGAAACATAGCACAGGAAGCAAGAAACGAAGACTTTCACACAAGTAAAATCTTTGTTTGTTGCTTCCTCTGCTATGTTTCTTCTCATGTAGTGTGTGTGTTGTTGGAAACTTATGATTTTGTATTTTTACTTGTGATGGTTAATGATTTTACTTGTGTGAAAGTCTGCTGTTTCTTGCTGACTGTGCGATGTTTCTTCTTATGTCATGTGTGTGTTGTTGGAAACTTATGACGTGGTATTTTTACTTGTGCTGGTTCATGATTTTACTTGTGTGAATGTCTGTTGTTTCTTGCTTCCTTTGCTAGGTTTCTTCTCATGTCGTGTGTCTGTTGTTGGAAACTTATGATTTGTTTTTTAAAATTATATTTGTTCATGATTTTACTTGTGTAACAGTCTGTTGTTTCTTGCTTCCTTTGCTAAGTTTCTTCTCATGTCGTGTGTGTGTTTTTAGAAACTATGATTTGGTAGTTTTATTTATGATGGTTCAAGATTTTATTTTTGTGAAAGTCTGCTGTTTCTTGCTTCCCGTGCTATGTTTCTTCTCATGTCGTGTGTGTGCTGTTGGAAACTTATGATTTGGTATTTTTACTTGTGATGGTTCATGATTTTACTTTCGTGAAAGTCTATTGTTTCTTGCTTCCCTTGCTAGTTTTCTTCTCATGTCGTGTGTCTGTTGTTGGAAAATTATGATTTAGTATTCTTATTTATGCTGGCCTATGATTTTACTTGTGTGAAAGTCTGTTGTTTCTTGCTTCCTCTGCTAAGTTTCTTCTCATGTCGTGTGCGTGTTATTGGAAACTTATGATTTGGTATTTTTATTTATGATGGTTCAAGATTTTACTTGTGTGAATGTCTGTTGTTTCTTGCTTCCTTTGCTAGGTTTCTTCTCATGTCGTGTGTGTGTTGTTGGAAACTTATGATTTGGTATTTTTACTTATGCTGGTTCATGATTTGACTTGAGTGAAAGTCTTCATTTCTTGCTTCCTGTGCTACGTTTCTTCTCATGTCGTGTTTGTGTTGTTTGGAAACTTATGATTTGGTGTTTTTACTTGCGCTGGTTCATGATTTTACTTGTGTCAAAGTCTGTTGTTTCATGCTTCCTTTGCTAGTTTTTTTCTCATGTCGTGTATTTGTTGTTGGAAACTTATGATTTGGCATTTTTACTTATGTTGGTTCATGATTTTACTTGTTTGAATGTCTGTTGTTTCTTGCTTCCTTTGCTAGGTTTCTTCTCACGTCGTGTGTGTTGTTGGAAGCTTATGATTTGGTATTTTTACTTATGCTGTTTCATGATTTTACTTGTGTGAAAGTCTTCATTTCTTGCTTCCTGTTCTAGCTTTCTTCTCATGTCGTGTGTGTGTTGTTGGAAACTTATGATTTGATATTTTTACTTGCGAGGGTTCATGATTTTACTTATCATATAATATATATAATAAATATATAATAATAAATTATATAATAATATATAATATATAATAATATATAATTATATAATAAATGATTGTAAAATAAGTGACTAAAATGAATTAAAAAGCTAACAAGGGAGGGGGGAAACCAAGTCCCTCCAAAAACAAGTGAATAGGTGCTTAAAAGCTGAAAAACAGCCTTATTTCTAAGTCTTTAAAACTAGGGGGTAAAACTTTACAACTCTAGCGAAAAAGACAGGGAAAACAACATAAATTTAGGTATGAATGAAGCTAACAGGGGAGGGGGAACACAGATGACTCCCAAAAGCTAGCGAGTAGGCTCTTATTAGCTTAAAAATCCCTTTCAAAGCCCAAAAATGGGGGAAATGTCTATATTGGGCTAAAAAAGGACAGACTCAGGACCTTTAATGCCTCTGACAAGCTTTTATAATATTGAAAAAATAGTGAAAAGAAAAACCTAAGAATCAAAGTTTAAAAACAGCTTTATTTCTAAGTCCCTTAAAGTTTGGGGGAAACAATAATATTCTAGCGAATAATAGCATTATTAGTTTGAAATGGCGAGATGAAAGGCTCTCTAGCAGTAAACTAGAAATTATCGAAAAATATTATTATTAGGTTGAAAAAATAGTGAAGTGGTCTGCAGTAGGCAGAGAAACTAAGGTGATAGGAAAGATTAGAAAAGAGCGGTTTCTCTGACAAGTAAAAAAAATACATTATATTAGGTATCTCTGAGGGGAGGAAGCTGTGAAATTTAAAACAAGGGGTGGGGTTAACTTTAATATTCTAGCGAAAAACTTTTAATGTCTCTGAGAAGCGAAAAATGGTTTAAAAAATAGTTTTTTTAGATATTTCCGTAGTCTGATAGAAATTAGAGTTAAAAATGCTTACATCTCCAAATTCTGGCTGCACTTGAGTTTTGGATGGTTCTGGCTGCACACTCATGTCAGTGATGATGGCTTTGTGTAGCCAGTGCGGCAAGCTGACCAGAAAGTGTTGCAGCTTGATGGTTGCTAGCTTCGGCTGGCAGTGTTGCATAATGTACGGCAACGCAGCGGTTTTGTGCAGTCGGGGTGGTATGTTGACCGGACACCAAGGCAACTCGATGGCGAGGATCATGGGGAACAGCGTTGAGCTTGATGGTTGCTAGCTTGGGCTGGCAGCTTTGCATAATGTCCGACAACGTAGCGGTTTTGTGCAGCCGGGGTGGTATGTTGGCTGGACTCTGTGGCAACTCTTTGGTGCTGATCTTGGGCTGCAAATCTGGGTCGGGTAGCTACATCAAACCTCTGCACAGGATTTGCTTCGCCCACTCTGGCTCGCTGTCTGGGAGAAGTGAGGGCCGGGAAATTCTGAAAAAAAGAGAAAATTTAGTATAAAATAATGACTCCCTGTTACAGAAGAGAAAAATTAATACCCCCCCCCCTCTAGAGAAGAAAAGCAGAAGCTACGAATATTTAAATTTTGTCTAAAATAAGTCACTGTTTCCAGGAAAGCGTAGAAAATAGAAAAAAATAATAAGCATTTGTTTCTTTATACATAGGAATTAAAAAAAGGCTAGAGAATAATTTATCTATAGCCATGGTCCGCAAGTGAGCCCTTTAAAGGAGGAGGGACACAATGCTCCTGTTTTTACCATTTGGAAAAATCTTCTCACCTCTCTGCATCTATTTTTAATAACTATTTTATGCAGAAATTTAACTAAACCATTATTTCTCTTCAAAAAGGAAGTATTTGTCTTAATCAAATCCATTTGAAAATAGAACATTCCCCTCATAAGGTATAATTGACTGCAAAAGCAATCCTTCTGCTTTGTTAATAATAATGTCTTTGTTTAGAGTGCAAGAGACACAAGTCTAATTTTACAAACCCCTCTAAATTAAAGACATTGCTTTCTAGCCTTGTTTATCAAATTTAAAAACTTAGTTTTCACTCTCCCCCTGCGAATATAAATGTAACTTTTTCAGAAGAAAGGTATAGAATTAAATAATAGACAATAGTCGTTTTCCCGCGAGTCATTTCAAGATGTACCTAAAAATGTGCACTCTAAAGGGCTGTTGGCACCCCCCAGCCTTTTACATAATTTCCACGTCCTAAAATATCTCTATTGCACATTAATTGTGCAAACAATTCGTTTCCCTCTTCCAGACAACCTAGAATTATGTGAAACCTGTAGCCTTAATCCCTTCCTTGTTTACCAGGCACCCCTTTCCAGAGGGTTCTGCCTAAATTCACACATATTTTTTGTTAATTTAGACAATGCGCACACGCAAAGATTTTGACACATTTGATGAATGTCTTTGTTTAGATCACAAGAGAGATATGCCTCTATTTTGCTGGTTTTAATGCATGAAGGAGAAAAGATACTTTTTTTTGAGTAAACTAATTTCATTTTCGAACGAATCAAATGCTGGTAAATAATGGGGGGGGGGGTTTACACAGTGGAAAAAAGAGTATGTTTGAAACAAAGCAAAGTATAGAGATTTTTTTTTGGGGGGGGGGAGGAGGGTAACTATACAGAGATAAGCACTTACTTGCTCATAAGTATTTTCCATTTTTAAAGTACTTGTTTCCATTTTTAAAGTACTTCAATTACTTAAAAGAAACTGATGAATAAATGCCTTTACCCGCTCTATATATAGCATATTTTGTGGGGAAAGTTCTTTTTAGCTTTTAATAAAAAAGCTTTGCGGGGGATTTCAGCCACCTGGGAATTTTGTCTAGTAACAACGCAGGGGAGTTTTGTAGCTGGGGGTATGTCTAGAAAAACATCATAGGGGATTTCTAGCATCTGGGAATAATGCCTAGAAACAATGCAGAGGAGTTCAAACACCTGGGAACATGTCTAATAATGATTTTGCCTAGAAACAGGGAAAAGGGTGTCGTTGAAATCTTGACTAGGCATGCCGAATCTTGCCTGCACCTGCATAATCTTGAATGGACATGCCTTATCTTGCCTGGACATGCCAAATCTTGCCTGGACATGCCAAATCTTGCCTGGGCGGAAATTTCACCTAGAAAAAGGTGCTAGGGGGTAGGAGCTCATCATTAAAACGTGTGTATTATACGGACCACAATCCAAGTATTTATACCTGGGAAATTTACCAAAAATTGTGATACTTGGTCATGCCAAATCTTGCCTTGGCGGAAATGTTGCCTAGAAACAGGTGCTTCGCGTGACGTCAGTGGGCATGACTTTGAATTCTATGGGAAAAGGGCTAGGGATGACTTTCAAACTTCATGGTAATTTCCCTAGGGATGGCTTTGAAAGCAGTGAGGCCCCACTACAATAATAACTAATTTGCAAACACATATTAGCAATATTAGGGATTGCAGATATTCCCCATAAATGTTTTATGGGCAAGAAATTAAGGTTATTTCTGTTGTGTCGGCAAGAAATTAAGGTTATCTCTGTTGTTTCCCAAGGGATTGCCATAGCTTTAGTCCAAAATGCAAGGAAATAACTAAATTGCACACACACATTCGCAATATTAGTGAGTACAGATATTCCCCATGTAAGTTTTATCGGCAAGAAATTAAGGGTATTTCTGTTTTTCCCAAGGGGTTGCCCTAGCTTTAGTCCAAAATGCACGGAAATAACTAAATTGCACACACACATTCGCAATATTAGTGATTGCAGATATTTCCCATGAATGTTTATGGGCAAGAAATTAAGGTTATTTCTGTTGTTTCCCAAGGGGTTGCCCTAGCTTTAGTTGCCCTAGCTTTACAAACACATTCGCAATATTAGTGATTACAGATATTCCCCATGTATGTTTTGTCAGCATGAAATTAAGGGTATTTCTGTTTTTCCCAAGGGATTGCCCTAGCTTTAGTTCAAAATGCAAGGAAACAACTAAATTGCACACACACATTCGCAATATTAGTGATTACAGATATTCCCCATGTATATTTTGTCGGCAAGAAATTAAGTTTAATTTTTGTTAAAAGTACAGCCGTTTTTAATTGCTTTTATTCTGGTATCAAAGCATCTTTAGAATAGATACAGGTAAGTAATATGTTAGACAATTGATCAGAATAAAGCCTTGAAGTTAATTTATGGTAAATTCATCTTATTAGTAGAGATGCCCCTATTGATCGTGACAGAACCACGTGGTTTATGGTTTTTGTCAGTGAGAATTTGAAAAAAAAGGAACTTTGTCACATTTATGTCTGTTTTCTTGGATGTTTTATGGTTTTTGTCAATGAGAATTTGAAAAAACAGGAACTTTGTCACATTTATGTCTGTTTTCTTGGATGTTTTATGGTTTTTGTCCGTGAGAATTTGAAAAACAGGAACTTTCTCACATTTTTGTATGTTTTTATGGATTTTGTCAGTGAGAATTTGAAAAAACAGGAACTTTGTCACATTTATGTCTGTTTTCTTGGATGTTTTATGGATTTTGTCAGTGAGAATTTGAAAAACAGGAATTTTGTCACTTTCATGGATTATTGAGTCATTAACCAAATCGTTTCCGGGCAAAGTTAATGACACTTCCTTCCTGTTGTTGTTCGAGGCAAAGTTAATGACACTTCCTTCCTGTTGTTGTTCGAGACAAATTTTATGATCCAGAAATAGGAAATAGATTGTTTCCGGGCAAAGTTAATTAATGTCTGACAGATGACGTCAAGTTAATTAATTTCTTTGGATTTCGACCAGAATTGTTTCCGAGGCAAAGTTTAGATCACACATGACAGATGATGTCATGATTGATTGAATTGTCTCCGGCGCGAAGTTTATTAATGTCTGGAGTTCTTCCAGAAGAACTGTCTCTGAGCGAATGTTTAGATCTTAGCGCGGGAATCAGGTTTCCAAATAATTTGAAATGCGCCAGCGCAGAGATGCCAAACAAGAGGAACTCGCTGAAATTACGTTTAAGGATAATTTTGGCGAAACCGTTTTAGCCATTTTATGGAATTATTTCGGCGAAACAGTTGGAGACATTATAAAAGATGATTTTAGAAAAGGTTTTAGAAGAGAATTTAATGGTAAAACTCTGTGGTCGTTATAATACACAAGTTCCATTTGAACAGTGTTGTGAGGTCCTCTACCCCAACCCCAAAGGGTTCCAATCCCCCCAACCCAACCCGAAGGAAGCCCCCGGTCCTCAAAGGTTCTCTGGGCTTCCAAAGGGCCCCCGGCGCCCCAAAGGCTCCTGAGCCCCCATTATAATACTTTTTTAAGGCTTTATTATATCTTTCAGAACAAATTATTATTTTAGGGAATATTTCGGTGAAACAGTTAGAGACATTTTAAAATATGATTTTTGAAGAGATTTTAGAAGAGAATTGAGGGTGAAACTCTGTGGTCGTTATAATACACAAGTTCCATTTGAACAGTGTTGTGAGGTCCTCTACCCCAACCCCAAAGGGTTCCAATCCCACCACCCCAACCCCGAAGGAAGCCCCGGTACTCAAAGGTCCCCCAAGCTCCCAAAGGGCCCCCAGACCCCAAAGGCCCTCCCCAGACCCCCAAAGGCCCTCCCCGGGCCCCCAAAGGTCCATCGAGCTCCCAAAAGACCACAGGGGTCCCAAAGGCCATCACCCGGTCCCCAAATGTCCCCCAGGCTCCCAACTGGCCCCCCGGACCCCCAAAGGCCCTCCCCCGGTCCCCGAAGGCCCCCAGGCTCCCAAAGGGCCCCGGACCCCCAAAGGCCCTCCCCCAATCCCCAAAGGTCCACCGGACTCCCAAAGGACCAATCGGTCCTCAAGGGCCTCCAGACCCACAAAGGCTCTCCCCGGGCTCCCAAAGGACCACCCAGCCATTGGTTTAGTTTTAGTTAAAAGTATAGAGTGTTTTAGCTTAGAGTCATAACTTAGAGTTTTTGTTGAAGCTCTAGTTTAGTTAATTTTAGTTAAGAGTTTGATGTTTTACCTTTGAGTTTCAGTTAGAGTTTTAGTTTGGTTTAGTTTTAGTTAAGACTTTGTAGTTTTAGCTTAGAGTCTTAGCTTAGAGTTTAAGTTAGAGTTGTTGTGTAGTTTAGTTTTAGTTAAGAGTTTAGAGTTTTACCTTAGAGTCTTAGCTTAGAGTTTTAGTTAGAGTGAAACTTTAGTTTAGTTACAGTTAAGAATTTAGAGTTTTAGCTTAGAGTCATAGCCTAGAGTTTTACTTAAAGTTATAGTTTGACTAAGTTTTAGTTAAGAGTTTTGAGTTTTAGCTTAGAGTCTTAGCTTAGAGTTTTTTTTGTTAGAGTTCTAGTTTAGTTTAATTTTAGTTAAGAGTTTGATGTTTTACCTTTGAGTTTCAGTTAGAGTTCTAGTTTAGTTTAGTTTTAGTTAAGAGTTTAGAGTTTTTAGCTTAGAGTTTTTGTTGAAGTTCTAGTTTAGTTTAGTTTTAGTTAATAGTTTAGAGTTTTAGCTTAGAGTCTTAGCTTAGAGTTTTTGTTAGAGTTCTAGTTTAGTTTAATTTTATTTTAGAGTTTAGAGTATTAGCTCAGTCTTAGCTTAGAGTTTTTTTTGTTAGAGTTCTAGTTTAGTTTAATTTTAGTTAAGAGTTTGATTTTTTTACCTTTGAGTTTCAGTTAGAGTTTTAGTTTAGTTTTAGTTAAGAGTTTGGCGTTTTACCTTAGAGTCTTAGCTTAGAGTTTTAATTTGAGTTCTAGTTTAGTTTAGTTTTAGTTAAGATTTTAGAATTTTAGCTTAGAGTTTTTTTGTTAGAGTTCTAGTTTAGTTTAATTTTAGCTAAGAGTCTGATTTTTTACCTCTGAGTTTCAGTTAGAGTTCTAGTTTAGTTTTAGTTAAGAGTTTGGTGTTTTACCTTAATGTCTTAGCTTAGAGTTTTAGTTAGAGTTCTAGTTTAGTTTAGTTTGGTTAAGAGTTTAGAATTTTAGCTTAGAGTCTTAGCTTAGAGTTTTTTTAGAGTTCTAGTTTATTTTAGTTTTAGTAAGAGTTTAGAGTTTTTGTTGAAGTTTTAGTTTATTTTAGTTTTAGTTAATAGTTTAGAGTTTTTGCTTAGAGTCTTAGCATAGAGTTTTTGTTAGAGTTGAAGTTTAGTTTATTAATAGTTAAGAGTTTAGAGTTTTAGCATAGAGTCTTAGCTTAGAGTTTTTGTTAGAGTTCTAGTTTAGTTTACATGTAGTTAAGAGTTTAGAGTTTTATCTTAGAGACCTAGCTTAGAGTTATAGTTTAGTTTATTTTTAGTTAAGATTTTAGAGTTTTAGCTTAGAGTCTTAGCAGAGAGTTTTTTTTAGAGTTCTAGTTTAGTTTAGTTTTAGTTAAGAGTTTAGAGTTTTAGCCTAGAGTCTTATCTCAGAGTTTTTGTTAGAGTTCTAGTTTAGTTTTAGTTAAGAGTTTAGAATTTTAGCTTAGAGTCTTAGCTTAGAGTTTTATGTTAGAGTTCTAGTTTATTTTAGTTTTAGTTAAGAGCTTAGAGTTTTTAGCTGAGAGTCATAGCTTAGAGTTTTTGTTGAAGTTCTAGTTTAGCTAAGTTTTAGTTAATAGTTTAGAGTTTTAGCTTAGAGTCTTAGCTTAGAGTTTTTGTTAGAGTTGAAGTTTAGTTTAGTTTTAGTTAATAGTTTAGAGTTTTAGCATAGAGTCTTAGCTTAGAGTTTTTGTTAGAGTTCTAGTTTAGTTTACATATAGTTAAGAGTTTGGAGTTTTACCTTAGAGACCTAGCTTAGAATTTTAGTTTAGTTTAGTTTTAGTTAAGAGTTTAGAGTTTTTTAGCTTAGAGTCTTAGTTTAGAGTTTTTGTTAGAGTTCTAGTTTAGTTTAGTTTTAGTTAAGAGTTTGGTGTTTTACCTTAGAGTTTTTGTTGAAGTTCTAGTTTAGTTTAGTTTTAGATAAGAGTTTAGAATTTTAGCTTAGAGTCTTAGCTTAGAGTTTTTTGTTAGAGTTCTAGTTTATTTTAGTTTTAGTTAAGAGTTTTTGTCGAAGTTCTAGTTTAGTTCAGTTTTAGTTAAGAGTTTAGAGTTTTAGCTTAGAGTCTTAGCTTAGATTTTTTGTTAGAGTTGAAGTTTATTTTAGTATTAGTTAAGAGCTTAGTGTTTTTAGCTTAGAGTCTTAGCTTAGAGTTTTTGTTAGAGTTCTAGTTTACTTTAGATATAGTTAAGACTTTGGAGTTTTACCCTAGGGACTTAGCTTAGAGTTTTTGTTAGAGTTGAAGTTTAGTTTAGTAATAGTTAAGAGTTTAGAGTTTTAGCATAGAGTCTTAGCTTAGAGTTTTTGTTAGAGTTCTTGTTTAGTTTACATATAGTTAAGAGTTTGGAGTTTTACCTTAGAGACCTACCTTAGAATTTTAGTTTAGTTTAGTAATAGTTAAGAGTTTAGAATTTTAGCTTGGAGTCTTAGCTTAGAGTTTTTGTTAGAGTTCTAGTTTAGTTTAGTTATAGTTAAGAGTTTGGTGTTTTACCATAGAGACTTAGCTTAGAGTTTTAGTTTAGTTTTAGTTAAGATTTTAGAGTTTTAGCTTAGAGTCTTAGCAGAGAGTTTTTGTTAGAGTTCTAGTTTAGTTTAGTTTTAGTTAAGAGTTTAGTGTTTTTAGCTTAGAGTCTTAGTTTAAAGTTTTTTGTTGAAGTTTTAGTTTAGTTTAGAGTTTTAGCTTAGACTTAGAGTTTTAATTAGAGTTCTAGTTTAGTTTAGTTTTAGTTAAGAGTTTAGAGTTTTAGCTTAGATTCTTAGCTTAGAGTTTTTGTTAGCGTTCTAGTTTAGTTTAGTTTTAGTTAAGAGTTTAGAGTTTTAGCTTAGAGTCTTAGCTTAGAGTTTTTGTTATAGTTCTAGTTTAGTTATAGTTAAGAGTTTGGTGTTTTACCCTAGAGACTTAGCTTAGAGTTTTAGTCTAGTTTAGTTTTACTTAAGAGTTCAGAGTGTTAGCTTAGGGTCTCAGCTTAGAGTTTTTGCTAGAGTTCTAGTTTAGTTTAGTTTTAGTTAAGAGTTTAGTGTTTTTAGCTTAGAGTCTTAGTTTAGAGTTTTTGTTGAAGTTTAGTTTAGTTTTAGTTTAGAGTTTTAGCTTAGACTTAGAGTTTTAATTAGAGTTCTAGTTTAGTTTAGTTAGCTAAGAGTTTAGAGTTTTAGCTTAGAGTCTTAGCTTAGAGTTTTTGTTAGAGTTCTAGTTTAGTTTAGTTTTAGTTAAGAGTTTAGAGTTTTACCATAGAGTCTTAGCTTAGAGTTTTAGTTAGAGTTGAAGTTTAGTTTAGTTACTTTTAAGAATTTAGAGTTTTAGCTTAGAGTCATAGCTTAGAGTTTTACTTTAAGTTATAGTTTGGTTAAGTTTTAGTTAAGAGTTTCGAGTTTTAGCTGAGTCTTAGCTTAGAGTTTTTGTTAGAGTTCTAGTTTAGTTTAGTTTTAGTTAAGAGTTTAGAGTTTTACCTTAGAGTCTTAGCTTAGAGTTTTTGTTAGAGTTCTAGTTTAGTTTAATTTTAGTTAAGAATTTGATATTTTACCTTTGAGTTTCAGTTAGAGTTCTAGTTTAGTTTACTTTTAGTTAAGAGTTTAGCGTTTTACCTTGGAGTCTTAGCTTAGAGTTTTAGTTAGAGTTCTAGTTTTGTTTAGTTTTAGTCAAGAGTTTAGAATTTTAGCTTAGAGTCTTAGCTCAGAGTTTTTGTTAGAGTCCTAGTTTATTTTAGTTTTAGTTAATAGTTTAGAATTTTACATTTGAGTTTCAGCTAGAGTTCTAGTTTAGTTTAGTTTTAGTTAAGAGTTTAGAGTTTTTAGCTTAGAGTCTTAGCTTAGAGTTTTTGTTGAAGTTCTAGTTTAGTTTTAGTTAATAGCTTAGAGTTTTTCTTAGAGTTCTAGTTTAGTTTAATTTTATTTAAGAGTTTAGAGTTTTAGCTTAGAGTTTTTTTTGTTAGAGTTCTAGTTTACTTTAATTTTAGTTAAGAGTTTTATTTTTTTACCTTTGAGTTTCAATTAGAGTTCTAGTTTAGTTTTAGTTAAGATTTTGGTGTTTTACCTTAGAGTTTCAGTTAGAGTTCTAGTTTAGTTTTAGTTAAGAGTTTGGTGTTTTACCTTAGAGTCTTAGCTTAGAGTTTTTTTTTGTTAGGGTTCTAGTTTAGTTTAATTTTAGTTAAGAGTTTGATCTTTTACCTCTGAGTTTCAGTTAGAGTTCTAGTTTAGTTTTAGTTAAGAGTTTTGTGTTTTACCTTAGGGTCTTAGCTTAGAGTTTTTAGTTAGAGTTCTAGTTTAGTTTTGGTTAAGAATTTAGAATTTCAGCTTAGAGTCTTAGCTTAGAGTTTTTTTAGAGTTCTAGTTTATTTTAGTTTTAGTCAAGAGTTTAGAGTTTTTAGCTTAGATTCTTAGCTTAGAGTTTTTGTTGAAGTTTTAGTTTATTTTAGTTTTAGTTAATAGTTTAGAGTTTTAGCTTAGAGTCTTAGCTTAGAGTTTTTGTTAGAGTTGAAGTTTAGTTTAGTAATAGTTAAGATTTTGGTGTTATACCGTAGAGTCATAGCTTAGAGTTTTAGTTAGAGTTCTAGTTTAGTTTAGTTTTAGTTGAGAGTTTAGAATTTTAGCTTAGACTCTTAGCTTAGAGTTTTGTTAGATTTCTAGTTTAGTTTAGTTTTAGTCAAGAATTTAGAGTTTTTAGCTTAGATTCATAGCTTAGAGTTTTTGTTGAAGCTATAGTTTAGTTTAGTTTTAGTTAAGAGTTTATAGTTTTAGCTTAGATTCTTAGCTTAGAGTTTTTGTTAGAGTTCTAGTTTAGTTTAGTTTTAGTTAAGAGTTTAGAGTTTTAGCTTAGAGTATTAGCTTAGAGTTATAGTTAGAGTGCAACTTTAGTTTAGTTACAGTTAAGAATTTAGAGTTTTAGCTTAGAGTCATAGCCTAGAGTTTTACTTAAAGTTATAGTTTGACTAAGTTTTAGTTAAGAGTTTTGAGTTTTAGCTTAGAGTCTTAGCTTAGAGTTTTTTTTGTTAGAGTTCTAGTTTAGTTTAATTTTAGTTAAGAGTTTGATGTTTTACCTTTGAGTTTCAGTTAGAGTTCTATTTTAGTTTAGTTTTAGTTAAGAGTTTAGAGTTTTTAGCTTAGAGATTTGTTGAAGTTCTAGTTTAGTTTAGTTTTAGTTAATAGTTTAGAGTTTTAGCTTAGAGTCTTAGCTTAGAGTTTTTGTTAGGGTTCTAGTTTAGTTTAATTTCAGTTAAGAGTTTGATGTTTTACCTTTGAGTTTCAGTTAGAGTTCTAGTTTAGTTTAGTTTTAGTTAAGAATTTAGAGTTTTTAGCTTAGAGTCGTAGCTTAGAGTTTTTGTTGAAGTCCTAGTTTAGTTTAGTTTTAGTTAATAATTTAGAGTTTTAGCTTAGAGTCTTAGCTTAGAGTTTTTGTTAGAGTTCTAGTTTAGTTTAATTTTATTTTAGAGTTTAGAGTATTAGCTTAGTCTTAGCTTAGAGTTTTTTTTGTTAGAGTTCTAGTTTAGTTTAATTTTAGTTAAGAGTTTGATTTTTTACCTTTGAGTTTCAGTTAGAGTTTTAGTTTAGTTTTAGTTAAGAGTTTGGTGTCCTTAGAGTCTTAGCTTAGAGTTTTAATTTGAGTTCTAGTTTAGTTTAGTTTTAGTTAAGATTTTAGAATTTTAGCTTGGAGTTTTTTTGTTAGAGTTCTAGTTTAGTTTAATTTTAGCTAAGAGTCTGATTTTTTACCTCTGAGTTTCAGTTAGAGTTCTAGTTTAGTTTTAGTTAAGAGTTTGGTGTTTTACCTTAATGTCTTAGCTTAGAGTTTTTAGTTAGAGTTCTAGTTTAGTTTAGTTTTGGTTAAGAGTTTAGAATTTTAGCTTAGAGTCTTAGCTTAGAGTTTTTTTAGAGTTCTAGTTTATTTTAGTTTTAGTTAAGAGTTTAGAGTTTTTGTTGAAGTTTTAGTTTATTTTAGTTTTAGTTAATAGTTTAGAGTTTTAGCTTAGAGTCTTAGCTTAGAGTTTCGTTAGAGTTGAAGTTTAGTTTAGTAATAGTTAAGAGTTTAGAGTTTTAGCATAGAGTCTTAGCTTAGAGTTTTTGTTAGAGTTCTAGTTTAGTTTACATGTAGTTAAGAGTTTAGAGTTTTATCTTAGAGACCTAGCTTAGAGTTATAGTTTAGTTTAGTTTTAGTTAAGATTTTAGAGTTTTAGCTTAGAGTCTTAGCAGAGAGTTTTTTTTAGAGTTCTAGTTTAGTTTAGTTTTAGTTAAGAGTTTAGAGTTTTAGCCTAGAGTCTTATCTCAGAGTTTTTGTTAGAGTTCTAGTTTAGTTTTAGTTAAGAGTTTAGAATTTTAGCTTAGAGTCTTAGCTTAGAGTTTTATGTTAGAGTTCTAGTTTATTTTAGTTTTAGTTAAGAGCTTAGAGTTTTTAGCTGAGAGTCATAGCTTAGAGTTTTTGTTGAAGTTCTAGTTTAGTTTAGTTTTAGTTAATAGCTTAGAATTTTAGTTTAGAGTCTTAGCTTAGAGTTTTTGTTAGAGTTGAAGTTTAGTTTAGTAATAGTTAAGAGTTTAGAGTTTTAGCATAGAGTCTTAGCTTAGAGTTTTTGTTAGAGTTCTAGTTTAGTTTACAAGAGTTTGGAGTTTTACCTTTGAGACCTAGCTTATAATTTAGTGTAGTTTAGTTTTAGTTAAGAGTTTAGAGTTTTTAGCTTAGAGTCTTAGTTTAGAGTTTTTGTTAGAGTTCTAGTTTAGTTTAGTTTTAGTTAAGAGTTTGGTGTTTTACCTTAGAGTTTTTTTTGAAGTTCTAGTTTAGTTTAGTTTTAGATAAGAGTTTAGAATTTTAGCTTAGAGTCTTAGCTTAGAGTTTTCTGTTAGAGTTCTAGTTTATTTTAGTTTTAGTTAAGAGTTTTTGTCGAAGTTCTAGTTTAGTTCAGTTTTAGTTAAGAGTTTAGAGTTTTAGCTTAGAGTCTTAGCTTAGATTTTTTGTTAGAGTTGAAGTTTATTTTAGTATTAATTAAGAGCTTAGAGTTTTTAGCTTAGAGTCTTAGCTTAGAGTTTTTGTTAGAGTTCTAGTTTACTTTAGATATAGTTAAGACTTTGGAGTTTTACCCTAGGGACTTAGCTTAGAGTTTTTGTTAGAGTTGAAGTTTAGTTTAGTAATAGTTAAGAGTTTAGAGTTTTAGCATAGAGTCTTAGCTTAGAGTTTTTGTTAGAGTTCTTGTTTAGTTTACATATAGTTAAGAGTTTGGAGTTTTACCTTAGAGACCTAGCTTAGAATTTTAGTTTAGTTTAGTAATAGTTAAGAGTTTAGAATTTTAGCTTAGAGTCTTAGCTTAGAGTTTTTGTAAGAGTTCTAGTTTAGTTTAGTTATAGTTAAGAGTTTGGTGTTTTACCCTAGAGACTTAGCTTAGAGTTTTAGTATAGTTTTAGTTAAGATTTTAGAGTTTTAGCTTAGAGTCTTAGCAGAGAGTTTTGTTAGAGTTCTAGTTTAGTTTAGTTTTAGTTAAGAGTTTAGAGTTTTAGCTTAGAGTCTTATCTCAGAGTTTTTGTTAGAGTTCTAGTTTAGTTTAGTTTTCGTTAAGAGTTTAGTGTTTTTAGCTTAGAGTCTTAGTTTAAAATTTTTTGTTGAAGTTCTAGTTTAGTTTAGAGTTTTAGCTTAGACTTAGAGTTTTAATTAGAGTTCTAGTTTAGTTTAGTTTTAGTTAAGAGTTTTAGCTTAGATTCTTAGCTTAGAGTTTTTGTTAGCGTTCTAGTTTAGTTTAGTTTTAGTTAAGAGTTTAGAGTTTTAGCTTAGAGTCTTAGCTTAGAGTTTTTGTTATAGTTCTAGTTTAGTTATAGTTAAGAGTTTGGTGTTTTACCCTAGAGACTTAGCTTAGAGTTTTAGTCTAGTTTAGTTTTACTTAAGAGTTCAGAGTGTTAGCTTAGGGTCTCAGCTTAGAGTTTTTGCTAGAGTTCTAGTTTAGTTTAGTTTTAGTTAAAAGTTTAGTGTTTTTAGCTTAGAGTCTTAGTTTAGAGTTTTTGTTGAAGTTTAGTTTAGTTTTAGTTTAGAGTTTTAGCTTAGACTTAGAGTTTTAATTAGAGTTCTAGTTTAGTTTAGTTAGCTAAGAGTTTAGAGTTTTAGCTTAGAGTCATAGCTTAGAGTTTTTGTTAGAGTTCTAGTTTAGTTTAGTTTTAGTTAAGAGTTTAGAGTTTTACCATAGAGTCTTAGCTTAGAGTTTTAGTTAGAGTTGAAGTTTAGTTTAGTTACTTTTAAGAATTTAGAGTTTTAGCTTAGAGTCATAGCTTAGAGTTTTACTTTAAGTTATAGTTTGGTTAAGTTTTAGTTAAGAGTTTCGAGTTTTAGCTGAGTCTTAGCGTTTTTTGTTAGAGTTCTAGTTTAGTTTAGTTTTAGTTAAGAGTTTAGAGTTTTACCTTAGAGTCTTAGCTTAAATTTTTTGTTAGAGTTCTAGTTTAGTTTAATTTTAGTTAAGAATTTGATATTTTACCTTTGAGTTTCAGTTAGAGTTCTAGTTTAGTTTACTTTTAGTTAAGAGTTTAGCGTTTTACCTTGGAGTCTTAGCTTAGAGTTTTAGTTAGAGTTCTAGTTTTGTTTAGTTTTAGTCAAGAGTTTAGAATTTTAGCTTAGAGTCTTAGCTCAGAGTTTTTGTTAGAGTCCTAGTTTATTTTAGTTTTAGTTAATAGTTTAGAATTTTACATTTGAGTTTCAGCTAGAGTTCTAGTTTAGTTTAGTTTTAGTTAAGAGTTTAGAGTTTTTAGCTTAGAGTCTTAGCTTAGAGTTTTGTTGAAGTTCTAGTTTAGTTTTAGTTAATAGCTAGTTTTTCTTAGAGTTCTAGTTTAGTTTAATTTTATTTAAGAGTTTAGAGTTTTAGCTTAGAGTTTTATGTTAGAGTTCTAGTTTATTTTAGTTTTAGTTAAGAGCTTAGAGTTTTAAGCTGAGAGTCATAGCTCAGAGTTTTCGTCGAAGTTCTAGTTTAGTTTAGTTATAGTTAAGAATTTAGAGTTTTTAGCTTAGAGTCGTAGTTTAGAGTTTTTGTTATAGTTCTAGTTTAGTTTAGTTAAGAGTTTAGAGTTCCACCTTAGAGTCATAGGTTAGAGTTTTACTTAGAGTTGAAGTTTAGTTTACTTATAGTTAAGGGTTTAGAGTTTTAGCTTGGAGTCTTAGCTTAGAGTTTTAGTTAGAGTTCTAGCTTAGCTTAGTTTTAGTTAAGAGTTTAGAGTTTTACCTTAAAGTCTTAGCTTATTGTTTTATTTAGAGTTCTAGTTTAGTTTAGTTTTAGTTAAGAGTTTTGAGTTTTACATTAAAGTCTTAGATTAGAGTTTTAGTTAGGGTTGAAGTTTCGTTTAGTTTAGTTATAGTTAAGAGTTTATAGTTTTAGCTTAGAGTCTTAGCTTAGAGTTTTAGTTAGAGTTATTGTTTAGTTTAGTTTTAGTTAAGAGTTATAGCTTTAGCATAGAATCTTAGCTTAGAGATTTAGTTAGAGTTGAAGTTTAGTCCAAACTAGCATAACCACAAAATTACACAATATTGCATAGAAATACCAAAACCATAGGTTAGGTTAGGTCAGGTTAGAAGTTTGGTTTCTCCACGTTTAAGTTAGGTTAGATTAGGCTAGCTTATCATGAGCGCTCATGATAAGCTAACCTAATCTAACCTAACTTAAACGTGGAGAAACTTAAGTTAGGTTAAAACCCCTATGCTTGGGCTCAAAACCTCTAGGCCTTCCCAAGGCCAGAGTATAATTTTCACTTTACTGAAAAAATATAAATGTTTTTACTTTTATCACTTTAATAAATCAAATAGTATTAACATTTTGATTACTAAATATCAGTATATATCTGAAAAATATTCTTGAATATTTTTGGACTGAATATATTTGGACTGAGAAGTCATTGAAATTATCCCAATCTAGAAAGCCTTGAGACTCTTCTTCACTATCAGGGGACACTTGGTCTGCATCTGTTGCACACGTGTTGCCAGGTAAATACCACTCAGGGTCGGTGTCGTCTCCGTTATCTTCCAAGTCGCTGATATCGTTGTTTAAAACCAACAAGCTTCTCCCCCCACATTTCTAAAGAAATTGTAAACTTCAAGACTTCTATCTTAACCTAAATGGGTTTATTAAAATCTGTGACTTTGTTGTAGGTGGAATAGAGGATCAAGTCCCTTAATAGATGTCCGTAGCCCTTTCCCCCTTGAAAAATCCCTCTCATTATTGTGAAAGAAAAAAAAAGAAAACCGGCAAGGTTATCCACTTTCAATGTCAATTGATTTTAAACTATCTTGTTTGTTTTCCCGCGAACTAATGTATCCTCTTGGGTCCTGGGTATGTTCCTGATTAGGCGCGAATATGAAATTTGGAATTTACCGATGAAAAAAATTGTACAAGACGATGGAATGAAAGTTTTATTTTTTTTCTACGTCCTGGGGGGCCGGGGGGGTATATACAACCCGTTGGACATTGGGACTCAACTTCGTATAATTTTCAAATACAAGTTACAAAATACCACGAGAAAACATACGATCAACGTACATAACACATAAAAACATACTTTATCATTTACGGAAATCTGAAAAATATTCTTGAACTTGCTTGCCAACCTGAAAGCAGAGATAGACCTGACGCGCTTCGCAGTACACTTTGGTTCACATTTTGCATCCAAGCATCCGGTTTCGAGCCGAATTTTTCAGCGTTGCGTCAAAGCGAGGAAGATGCTTTGTATTTGATTTCCTTTACAGTCCGGATGGCAAAGGGTATCTTTTTCTTCTTTCAGCTGACTGCTCTAGTTTATCTTCTTCATTATCGTCTTCACATTCGCTAAAGATGCCCTCAGTTGATCGCCGAGGATCTTCAACTAAACGTTAAGCTACATGAAATCTGAAGTGGATCAGCTGATCGTAGGGTTTGTTCCCTTTGATTGAATCCAGCCTGTAGAGTAGCCAGGCATTCTGAAGAGCCAAAGCAATGAAATGGTGAAGAACTCAAACTTGCCATTTAATTTTCCTGCTGCTGAATCTGTAGTAACTCACCATGCGGTCAAAGAGATCGATTTTGCCCATGTGCTTGTTGTGCTGTCTTACCACAAGAGGACTGGGAATATCTACATATTTTCTTTAAGACTCATCGTATCTTGATGCAGGTAGCTTGGGTTCTTTGCCATAGCAGCTTGAAGCTAGAATAATGGGCTTGTTGTTGAACCACTGCGTAACGACTACAACTCGAATTTCTCGCGTGAACGTAAAGGACGTCCCACGTCCAGTTATCTTTATTTCACGATCGGTCTTCGCTGGTAGATCTTCAAATCGATTTTTCATGAGGGTGCTGGGTGCATTTCTGCGCTTTTCTGATAATTTTTCAAGCAAAGATATGCTAGTGAAGTACCTATCGAAGAAAAGATATGCACCTTCAATTAGATTTTGGCATAGGTGTAAATGTTGTCTTTCCTAGATAGATTACGAAATCATACACCAGACCTGATGAGCCTGCTAAAACGAAGTTCTTCAAGCCAAGAGGATTTGGCTTATCTAGTACGTAATGCTTCATGCTGCATTGCCCAGCAAAGGGAATCATTTGCTCGTCAATACAAATGAATTGTTCTGGCTCAAGCTTTAGACACTAATCTTGCACCAAATTCAGCAAGGGGCGCACTTTCCAAAGACGATCATTTCTTTTGGTATCCTCGTCAACCTTGTCATACAAAAGGAACTTCACATTCTGTTTAAGCTTGAAAAACCGATCTCGAGACCTTTTCTCACAAATGACAGACTCAAAATTTCTTGCTCCAAAACATTCGTAGAAGAGGAAACTCTAGGTTACTCATGACGATGGAAATGCCAAAGAATACTTTCAGTTCAGAGGTCCTAGCAAACAAAAATTTTTTTGTGGCCTTCCGGTAATGACCCTTCATTGCGAAAGCCATTGTCTAAAAAAAAATGGGTCAGAGAAGTACTTCAAAAAGTATTCATGTGGCTTCCAGCTTTCCCGTTGACTTGAATCTGAGTACAAGGGAAGATATGAATGATGCTCGTTCAAGGTCTCTGAACTGGTCCACATTTTGTTGGGGCCGCGAATTTTTCCCGAGTGACTTGTTGGAATGTTGGAATCAGTTGTGAATACTGGAATATACTGCGCTAGTGGAATTTTGTCTTTTCCTTCGTCGAATAGGACTGAGAAGTCATTGAAATTATCCCAATCTAGAAAGCCTTGAGACTCTTCTTCACTATCAGGGGACACTTGGTCTGCATCTGTTGCACACGTGTTGCCAGGTAAATACCACTCAGGGTCGGTTTCGTCTCCGTTATCTTCCAAGTCGCTGATATCGTTGTTTTCAAGCAAGGACAAGGCTTTTTCCAAGGATACTGCAAAAGAAAAAAAAAACTCTTCGCACTTTAGACCTCACAGTAGGAAACTTTAGACATACAACAAGTCCATTTAAATAGCCTCACCGAAGAAAAAAATGTTAGGCCTAACCAGAAAAAAACTTAGCTAAAAAATTGCAATCTCCCAGCCCGTTGGACTTCTAAGGTAAGACCGAATGTACAACCAATTGTACTAGACCGAAAGTCCTTCTGCCAGATGGCAGCAATAACAGTAAATGTGTTAAATCAAACCTGTCAATACTTCGGTCTTAGAGTATATCGCCTGATTTTTTTTCTATTGTCTAGCCTATCTCTTTATATTTTTTATCTAATTTCTTACCTTTTGCCCTTTTCGTAAGTTGATTTTCTTTATTTCACTTGCTCCTCGTATGGCCTCCATTACTGTTACTGGACAAAAAAAATCACAGATGGCAGCAAACGCCTCCTGCAGAAAAGAAGACAATCTTTAAGTCCTGATTTGCAGTAGGTTGGAAGATAAAAATTCATAAACAAATATACAACCGGTTGGATATCAGGTCCCAGGAGGGTATCATATGTTCCTTCAACTTATTTCAGCAGAGTTGGGCATTTTTTAATGTCTGTTACTTGTAAAAATCCTGTTTTAAGAGTCCTACTTCAGTGTCGATAAACCTTGCTCCTAAGTTCAGCGTATCATCTATCAGGACCGTCATGTGTAATAAATATGGGCACAACGATAGGAAGCTAAAAAAAAATTTAAAATTAGAAATAATTCAAAATTTCAAGAAGTAACATGTTAAATCTGTCGTCTGTGTTTTTGATATCTCTTCTTTTTTTTACTGGATATGATCTTCCCCAAGTCTCTTCAAAAATTACTGTATGCAGACTTCCATAGTCATATCCATGGATTAATTAAAAAAAATTCCCACAAAATAAGTCTTTCAAAGAAAAGTAAAATAATCCATTAAACCAAGAATGAGCAAAAATAAAATCAAATAATCTATCAAGCGTGAAACTACCACAAGTCAGCATCGATAAATAAATGAAACCAAAAACGAACGGAAGTTACAATCAATATCCGAGTCAAACTCAAAACAAGCAGAAATTAACACGAGTATGGCTCAAAACCCCTATCCCTTCCCAAGGCCAGTACATAATTTACACTTTACTGAAATAATATAAATGGTTTTACTTTTATAACTGTAATAAATCAAATAATATTAACATTTTCAATATTTATATTTAACTGGCAATGCACATTTGTTTTTGTTTTTTTTAGTAAAGTGCAAATTACATTCTGGCCTCGGGAAAGTATAAAAACATTATATGGCCAAGGGCATAAATTACAACCCTTGCCCTGAGGGCTTAGAGGGGGTTGTCATCCTCAAAAAAATGATTTCCGGTCCTTTGACCGGAAGTCATGGCTATCTCAAAATTTTGACTGGATTTGCCTGGGGAAATGGTGGGCGTGAGAGGTGGGTGTCTTGCCCTCCAATCACTTTTAACTATTAAAAAGGGAACTAGCCGTTTCAATTTCCTATCGAATGATTCCTTTTTGAAGTTTCTAAGACAACGCTTTCTGAAAAAAAAATATTGTATGCCCCCAGGGCATAACCTTACAACCCTTTCCCTGAGGGATGTGGGGGAGTGTCACCCTCAAAAACATAATTTCTGGACTTTTCATCTATGTCGAACAAAATAGCTGACTCAAAATTTTGATTGGATGTGTTTGGGAAGGTGGTGGGTGTGAAAGGGGTGTTAGTTATCCTCCAATCACTTTCGACTATTAAAATGGGCGCAAGCCCTTCTAATTTCCAATTGAATGAGCCAGTTTTGGAAGTTTGTACAGCATCACAATCTATAATAACCTAATATACCCTCAGGGCGTAACTTACGACCCTTGCCCCGAGGGCTCTGAGGAGGTTATCATCCTCAAAGACATAATTTCGGAAACTTTTAACTACGTTGAACAAAATGGCTATCAAAAAATTTTGATTGGATATGTCTGGGGAAAAGGTCGGCGTGAGAGGGGGGTTAATTGCCCCCCAATCATTTTCGACTATTAAAAAGGGCAATAGCTCTTTGAATTTCAAATCGAATGAGCCCATTTTCAAGTTTCTACGACAAAGCTTTCAATAAAAAACATATATGCCCCCAGGTCCTAAATTACAACCCTTGCCATGAGGGTTGTGGGGGGAATTTCATCCTCAAATAGCTTGGGGAAGGGACATTGTTATGAAGGGGGTGGCGGACTCCCCAGCATTATTTAAAAAAAAATCGGAAATTAAACATAAAAAAACAAGTTTTTCAACTGAAAGTAAGGAGCAACATCAAAACTTAAAACGAACAAAAAATATTAGCTATATGATTGGGTTCACCCCCGAGTCAATACCTCGCTCTTTAAGCCAAACATTTTTTAGTACTTTCATAAGAGCTATTTATTCTAATTAACGGCCTTTGTGATTAAGGGGTCATCTTTAAAGAATTGGAACAAAATTTGAACTTTAGCTTAAAGAGCAAGGTATTGACTAGGGGGAAAACCCCCTAATATATGTATTAAAAATATATGAATATAGAAGTTCGATACGTAATGTAATTCGTAAGTTACGTATATTTATTACTAATAAAAACGTTCGTAAATAAAATTCAACAAGTTTCGAGAAAGCCATTTAACCAAATAAAAACCTCGCCCTTTACGCTAAAGTTTGACTTTCTCACAACTCTATTTTTTTTAAACAATAAAAAAACTTTAACGTAAAGAGCGAGGCACTGAGGAGGGGACAGCCCCTTTCATATACGGAATAATTTCTGTTCGTTTTAAGTTTTAACGTCGCTCCTTACTTTCAGTTAAAAAAAATTGTTTTTTTTATTTAATTTACAGTAAAGAAGCAAATAGTACAGCCAGGCCCTATCACTGCAAGCTCGGTAACCCTAAGAAAATCCAGTTTAAATAGGACGGTAAACCGTGATTTTGTGCATAGCGCTTTACTGTCGAAATATACTTTGTTTTTGTTGTTTTATTTGTTTTCTTTCGAGACAACTCCGCCACACAATATTTGGTAGTTTTATGCCGAAAATATTTTTGCAAAGAATCATTTTAGCTGGATATAGTGCTTTATTACAAGAATGGACAATGCTTTATTTAGCAATTGGTAAGATATTACATTTCTTTTTATTTTAAACTAACCTCTCATTAGCTTTTATCTATCAAACTATTCACACATTTAAGATACACTATTAAGTTTATTTGAAACTAATCGATCATTTTCATTATGTTTATTTATTTCTGTTTTAAATTTTGCAAGCAGCCTGGCCAGCAGACTTCAAAATAGGCTTGCAAAACATAAATGCGCATATTGCAGGATGGTAAGCCTTTTTTTTACTGATAAAAAAAAGTCAGTTTTTTGTACATTGCCCTTATGTCCAGCTTATTGCCCACAAATCTGAGGTAAAAACGAATACATCAAGCACCTCGAACCAAAACATATTAAGACCACACTTCACAAATAGTTTTTGGTTCTCACCATAGTTAGCATTGAAGGATTTGCGGTATTGTTGGCCTCAAATCTGAGGCTAGCATTGTGAGATAGAAGTCAGATATCAAAGCGCATTAATTTGACATTAATAAATTTCTACTATTATTGAACATTAACTGTTATAATTAATTCAAATAGCTGTTGACTAGTGTTGACTCTTATTAATATGTACAAAAAAATGTCAAGGGAAAAACGAACAGGAATAAAAGAAAAGAAAATAAAGCTTCTTCATGGAAAGAAAAAAGAATGTAAAACTTGAAACAAATTGAAACTAGCTTATGTAAGCTATCAAACCTAAAGGTAAAAGAAATTACCATGATAGAAAAAATGAAGCATAAAACACACCGTAATTACAATAAACAATAGTAGAATGGCCCCTATTGATCCCACGAGAACCACGTGGTTTATGGTCCTAATATGGGCATAGAGTCCCTAGGGGGGATGGATTTCTGAGAAATTGATTGCGTAATCAAAGTGTGTCAATGACCTAAATTTCCAAAGGTGTTGATGTTGTTGTTGTTGTAAGTGCACGCACCGGTACGAATCACGTGGTTAATGGGGTCAATGACCTTTTTCTCCAGGTGTGTTTTTGGCACGCTCTCAGCGAATGTTACGAGTTTCCAGGAATTTGGAACACCTGTGCTGTCGACCTCAATTCACTTATCGTGAATCAATAATTCCCCTTAGAAACAACAAATTAATTCCCCTTTCTTGACAGATCAATCAACCAATGACATCATCTGTCAGACTTTAAAAATTTTCGCATAGAAACGATTCTCCAGGAATAGATCCAAGTCATTAATGTCTTTGCCTCGGAAACAACTCTTTTGGTCGAACTCCAAAGGATATTAATAACCAAACGCCAATGGAAACAATTCTCCAAGAAACATCTTAGCGATGAATTGTTTTAGCGCGCGAAAAGGTTTCTTATTAATTTGAAATGCATTAGCGCAGGGATGCCAAACAAAAGGAACACGCTGAATTACGTTTAGGGATTATTTGGGCGAAACCGTTTTATCCATTTTATGGGATTATTTCGGCGAAACAGTTAGAGACATTTTAAAAGAAGATTTTTGAAGAATTTGCGGTTGAGGGTCAAACTCTGTGGTCGTTATAATACACAAGTTCCATTTGAACAGTGTTGTGAGGTCCTCTACCACAACCCCAAATGGTTCCAATCCCCCTACCCAACCCCGAAGGAAGCCCCCGGTACTCAAAGGTCCCCCAAGCTCCCAAAGAGCCCCAGTCCCCCAAACGCCCTCCTCAGACCCCCAAAGGCCCTCCCCTGGTCCTCAAAGGCCCCCCGGACTCCCAAAGGGCCCCCCGGACCCCAGAGGCCCTCACCCGGTCCCCAAAGGTCCACCGGGCTTCCAAAGGACCCATCGGCCCTCAAGTGCCCCCCAGACCCCAAAAGGCCCTCCCTGTGCCCCAAAGGCCCTCCCCCGGTCCCCAAAGGTCCCCCGGGCCCGAGAAGCGCCGCGGGCCAGGAAAGCGCCGCAAGGGGATGCGCCGCAAAAAGTAAACTAAAAAGTAAAAATTTCGAAATGTTATCCCCCAAACGCCCTCCTCAGACCCCCAAAGGCCCTCCTCTGGTCCTCAAAGGTCCCCCAAGCTCCCAAAGGACCACCCGGCCCTCAAGGGACCCACAGACCCTCAAAGGCTCTCCCCGAGCCCCCGTCTTTCGTTGATGTGTGTTGTCTGAAACCTATGATTTGGGATGTGTAGTTTGCTACTTCAGACTTTTCTGAGCTAAGGTTTCCTAGTATTTCCTAGGTGAATGTTGTCTGAAACCAATAGTTTGGGATGAGTAGTTTGCTATTTCAGGCTTTTATGAGCTAGGTTTCTTAGCCTTTCGTTGGTGTGTGTTGACTGAAACTTATGATTTGGGATATGTAGTTTGCTATTTTTGACTTTTCTGAGTTGGATTTCTTAGTCTTTCATAGGTGTGTGGTGTCTGAAACCTATGATTTGGGATGGGTGGATTACTACTTTTGACTTGTCTGAGCTGGATTTCTTAGCCTTTCATAGGTATGTGTTGTCAGAAAATTATGATTTGGGATGTATAGTTTGCTATTTCAGGCTTTTCTGAGCTAAGGTTTTCTAGTATTTCGTAGGTGAATGTTGTCTGAAACCAATAGTTTGGGATGTGTAGTTTGCTATTTTTGACTTTTCTGAGCTAGGTTTCTTAGTCTTTCGTTGGTGTATGTTGACTGAAACCGATGATTTGGGATATGTAGTTTGCTATTTTTGACTTTTCTGAGCTGGATTTTTTAGTCTTTCATAGGTGTGTGTTGTCTGAAACCTATGATTTGGGATGGGTGGATTGCTACTTTTGACTTTTCTGAGCTGGATTTCTTAGCCTTTCATAGGTGTTTGTTGTCTGAAACCTATAGTTTTGGGATGACTAGTTTGCTATTTTTGACCTTTCTGAGCTAGGTTTCTTAGCCGTTCATAGGTGAGTGTTGTCTGAAACCTATGATTTAGGATATGTAATTTGCTATTTCCGACTTTTCATAACCGGATTTCTTAGTCTTTCGTAGGTGTGTGGTGTCTGAAACCTATGATTTGGGATGTGTGGGTTGCTATTTTTTGACTTTTCTGAGCTGGATTTCTTAGCCATTCGTAGGTGTGTGTTGACTGAAACCTATGATTTGGGATGGTTAATTTGCTATTTTTGACTTTTCTGAGCTGGATTTCTTAGCCATTCGTAGGTGTGTGTTGACTGAAACCTATGATTTGGGAGGTGTAGTTTGCTTTTTGGACTTTTCAGAGCTAGGATTCTTAGTCACTGATAGGTGTTTGTTGTCTGAAACTTCGAGTTTGGGATGAGTAGTTGGCTATTTCAGACTTTTCTGAGCTAAGGTTTCTTAGTATTTCGTAGGTGAATGCTGTCTGAAACCTATAGTTTGGGATATGTAAATTACTATTTCGGGCTTTTCTGAGTTGGATTTCTTAGTCTTTCATAGGTGTGTGATGTCTGAAACCTATGATTTGGGATGTGTAATTTGCTATTTTCGACTTTTCTGAGCTAGGTTTCTTAGCCTTTCATAGGTATGTGTTGTCAGAACATTATGATTTGGGATGTGTAGTTTGCTATTTCAGGCTTTTCTGAGCTAAGGTTTTCTAGTATTTCGTAGGTGAATGTTGTCTGAAACCAATAGTTTGGGATGAGTAGTTTGCTATTTTTGACTTTTCTGAGCTAGGTTTCTTAGTCTTTCGTTGGTGTGTGTTGACTGAAACCTATGATTTGGGATATGTAGTTTGCTATTTTTGACTTTTCTGAGCTGGATTTCTTAGTCTTTCATAGGTGTGTGTTGTCTGAAACCTATGATTTGGGATGGGTGGATTGCTACTTTTGACTTTTCTGAGCTGGATTTCTTAGCCTTTCATAGGTGTTTGTTGACTGAAACCTTTAGTTTGGGATGACTAGTTTGCTATTTTTGACTTTTCTGAGCTAGGTTTCTTAGCCGTTCATAGGTGAGTGTTGTCTGAAACCTATGATTTGGGATATGTAATTTGCTATTTTTGACTTTTCATAACCGGATTTCTTAGTCTTTCATAGGTGTGTGGTGTCTGAAACCTATGATTTGGGGTGTGTGGGTTGCTATTTTTTGACTTTTCTGAGCAGGATTTCTTAGCCATTCGTAGGTGTGTGTTGACTGAAACCTATGATTTGGGATGGTTAATTTGCTGTTTTTGACTTTTCTGAGCTAGATTTCTTAGCCTTTCATAGGTGTGTCCTTTCAGAAAATTATGATTTGGGAGATATAGTTTGCTTTTTGGACTTTTCAGAGCTAGGATTCTTAGTCACTCATAGGTGTTTGTTGTCTGAAACTTCGAGTTTGGGATGAGTACTTGGCTATTTCAGACTTTTCTGAGCTAAGGTTTCTTAGTATTTCGTAGGTGAATGCTGTCTGAAACTTATGATTTGGGATATGTAAATTACTATTTCAGGCTTTTCTGAGTTGGATTTCTTAGTCTTTCATAGGTGTGTGATGTCTGAAACCTATGATTTGGGATGTGTAGTTTGCTATTTCAGACTTTTCTGAGCTAAGGTTTCTTAGTATTTCGTAGGTGAATGCTGTCTGAAACTTATGATTTGGGATATGTAAATTACTATTTCGGGCTTTCCTGAGTTCGATTTCTTAGTCTTTCATAGGTGTGTGGTGTCTGAAACCTATGATTTGGGATGTGTAGTTTGCTATTTTCGACTTTTCTGAGCTAGGTTTCTTAGCCTTTCATAGGTATGTGTTGTCAGAAAATTATGATTTGGGATGTGTAGTTTGCTATTTCAGGCTTTTCTGAGCTAAGGTTTTCTAGTATTTCGTAGGTGAATGTGGTCTGAAACCAATAGTTCGGGATGAGTAGTTTGCTATTTTTGACTTTTCTGAGCTAGGTTTCTTAGTCTTTCGTTGGTGTGTGTTGACTGAAACCTATGATTTGGGATATGTAATTTGCTATTTTTGACTTTTCTGAGTTGGATTTCTTAGTCTTTCATAGGTGTGTGGTGTCTGAAACCTATGATTTGGGATGTGTAGTTTGCTATTTTCGACTTTTCTGAGCTAGGTTTCTTAGCCTTTCATAGGTACGTGTTGTCAGAACATTATGATTTGGGATGTGTAGTTTGCTATTTCAGGCTTTTCTGAGCTAAGGTTTTCTAGTATTTCGTAGGTGAATGTTGTCTGAAACCAATAGTTTGGGATGAGTAGTTTGCTATTTTTGACTTTTCTGAGCTAAGGTTTCTTAGTCTTTCATAGGTGAATGATGTCTGAAACCTATGATTTGGGATATGTAAATTACTATTTCGGGCTTTTCTGAGTGGGATTTCTTAGTCTTTCATAGGTGTGTGTTGTCTGAAACCTATGATTTGGGATGGGTGGATTGCTACTTTTGACTTTTCTGAGCTGAATTTCTTAGCCTTTCATAGGTGTTTGTTGTCTGAAACCTATAGTTTGGGATGACTAGTTTGCTATTTTTGACTTTTCTGAGCTAGGTTTCTTAGCCGTTCATAGGTGAGTGTTGTCTGAAACCTATGATTTGGGATATGTAAATTACTATTTCGGGCTTTTCTAAGCTAGATTTCTTAGTCTTTCGTTGGTGTGTGTTGTCTGACACCTATGATTTGGGATGGATGGATTGCTACTTTTGACTTTTCTGAGCTGGATTTCTTAGCCTTTCATAGGTGTTTGTTGTTCGAAACCTATAGTTTGGGATGACTAGTTTGCTATTTTTGACTTTTCTGAGCTAGATTTCTTAGCCTTTCATAGGTGTGTCCTTTCAGAAAATTATGATTTGGGATATGTAAATTACTATTTCGGGCTTTTCTGAGTTGGATTTCTTAGTCTTTCATAGGTATGTGTTGTCTGAAACCTATGATTTGGGATGTGTGGGTTGCTAATTTTTGACTTTTCCGAGGTGGATTTCTTAGCCGTTCATAGGTGAGTGCTGTCTGAAACTTATGATTTGGGATGGTTAATTTGCTATTTCCGGCTTTTATTAGCTAGGTTTCATAGCCTTTCATAGGTGTGTGTTGCCAGAAAATTACGATTTGGGATGTGTAGTTTGCTATTTGAACTTTTTAGAGCTAGGATTCTTAGTCCATCATAGGTGTTTGTTGTCTGAAACCAATAGTTTGGGATGACTAGTTTGCTATTTCAGGCTTTTCTGAGCTAGATTTCTTAGCCGTTCATAGGAGTGTGTTGTCTGAAACTTATGATTTGGGATATGTAAATTACGTTTTCGGGCTTTTCTGAGTTGGACACTTCTAAATTTTTCCGTAGAAGATAGGAAAAGTTATACTATGATTGTAATTATTTTCCATGAAGATAAAAAGTTTCACTTTAATTCTAAATTTTCTTAAATTCAATTCCGACCTTTCTCAAAGAGATGAAAAAATAAAAGTTCTGTTCCAAATATTTTCCCGGAAGAAGAAAAGTTCAACTTCGATTCTGAATTTTCTCAATGAAAATGAAATAAGTTACTGATCAAATCTATTTTCCCAAAATAATATAAAAATTTCCACTTCAGTTCAGATTTGTTTCTCAAAGAGATGAAGAAATTTAAAGTTCTGTTCCAAATTTTTCATAGAAGACAGGAAAAGTTATACTTTGATCGTGAATATTCGAGTTCTATTCTGAATTTTACCAAAGAACACAATTCAATTCTAATTTCCCCAATAAAAAATTTAAAGTTCAATTCTAAATTTTTCGGTGGAAGATAGAAAAAGCAATACCATACTTGTGAATATTTTCCCGGAAGATAAAAAGTTTTAGTTCAATTTAAAATTTTCGCAAGGAAGTGAAGAAAAGTTCAAGTTCTCTTCGGAATTTTACCAAAGAACAAAATTCAATTCTAATTTCTCCTGAGAAAATAAAATCTTCCACTTCAGTTCTTTATTTCACAAAGACATAAAGAAATTTAAAGTTCAATTCTAAATTTTTCGGTGGAAGATAGAAAAAGTAATACCATACTTGTGAATATTTTCATGGAAGATAAAAAGTTCTAGTTCAATTTAAAATTTTCTCAACGAAGTGAAGGAAAGTTCAAGTTCTCTTCTGAAGTTTACCAAAGAACACACTTCAATTCTAATTTCTCCAGAGAAAACAAAAATCTTCCACTTCAGTTCTTTATTTCACAAAGACATAAAGAAATTTAAAGTTCAATTCTAATTTTTTGGTGGAAGATAGAAAAAGTAATATCATACTTGTGAATATTTTCACGGAAGATAAAATGTTCTAGTTCAATTTAAAATTTTGTCAAAGAAGTCAAGGAAAGTTCAAGTTCTCTTCTGAACTTTACCAAAGAACACACTTCAATTCTAATTACTCCAGAGAAAACAAAAATCTTCCACTTCAGTTCTTTATTTCACAAAGACATAAAGAAATTTAAAGTTCAATTCTAAATTTTTCGGTGGAAGATAGAAAAAGTAATACCATACTTGTGAATATTTTCATGGAAGATAAAAAGTTCTAGTTCAATTTAAAATTTTCTCAACGAAGTGAAGAAAAGTTCAAGTTCTCTTCTGAACTTTACCAAAGAACACACTTCAATTCTAATTTCTCCAGAGAAAATAAAAATCTTCCACTTCAGTTCTTTATTTCACAAAAGACATAAAGAAATTTAAAGTTCTATTCTAAATTTTTCGGTGGGGGATAGAAAAATTAATACCATACTTGTGATTATTTTCACGGAAGATAAAAAGTTCTAGTTCAATTTAAAATTTTATCAATGAAGTGAAGAAGAATTCAAGTTCTCTTCTGAATTTTACCAATGAACACAATTCAATTCTAATTTCACCAGAGAAAATAAAAATCTTCCACTTCAGTTCTTTATTTCACAAAAGACATAAAGAAATTTAAAGTTCAATTCTAAATTTTTCGGTGGAAGATAGAAAAAGTAATACCATACTTGTGAATATTTTCATGGAAGATAAAAAGTTCTAGTTCAATTTAAAATTTTCTCAACGAAGTGAAGAAAAGTTCAAGTTCTTTTCTGAACTTTACCAAAGAACACACTTCAATTCTAATTTCTCCAGAGAAAATAAAAATCTTCCACTTCAGTTCTTTATTTCACAAAAGACATAAAGAAATTTAAAGTTCTATTCTAAATTTTTAGATGGAAGATAGAAAAAGTAATACTATGACTGCGATTGTTTTCCATGAAGGTCAAACGTTTCACTTTATTTATAATTTTTCTTAAATTCAGTTCTGATTTTTCTCAAAGAGATGAAAAATTTAAAGTTCAGTACCAAATTTTTCATAGAAGATAGAAAAAGTTATACATTGATTGTGAATATTCGACATGAAGATAAGGAGCATCACTTTAATTCTGAGTTTTCTCGAAGAAGTGCAAAATGTTCAAGTTCTCTTCTGAATTTTCTTCAAGAAGTGAAAAAAGTTAGCTCAGTTCTAAATTTTTCATAGAAGACAGGAAAAGTTATACTTTGATCGTGAATATTCGAGTTCTATTCTGAATTTTACCAAACAACACAATTCAATTCTAATTTCCCCAATAAGAAATTTAAAGTTCAATTCTAATTTTTTCGGTGGAAGATATAAAGAGTATGGTTAGATTAGGTTAGACTAGATTAAGTTAGGTTAGGTTAGGTTAGCCTACGTACGCTTCACTTAGGTTAGCTTAGGTTAGGTGAGAGACATGCAAAAAGTTAGGTGTATGATTAGGTTAGGTTAGGTTAGATTAAGTTAGGTTAGGTTAAGTTAGGTTAGGCTAGGTTAGCCTACGTACGCGCGCGTACGTAGGCTAACCTAGCCTAACCTAACTTAACCTAACCTAACTTAATCTAACCTAACCTAACCTAATCATACACCTAACTTTTTGCATGTCTCTCACCTAACCTAAGCTAACCTAAGTGAAGCGTACGTAGGCTAACCTAACCTAACCTAATCTAACCTAACTTAATCTAGTCTAACCTAACCTAACCATAATCTTTCTATCTTCCACCGAAAAAGTTAGAATTGAACTTTAAATTTTTTATTGGGGAAATTAGAATTGAATTGTGGTCTTTGGTAAAATTCAGAATAGAACTCGAATATTCACGATCAAAGTATAACTTTTCCTGTCTTCTATGAAAAATTTAGAACTGAGCTAACTTTTTTCACTTCTTTAAGAAAATTCAGAAGGGAACTTGAACATTTTGCACTTCTTCGAGAAAACTCAGAATTAAAGTGATGCTCCTTATCTTCATGTCGAATATTCACAATCAATGTATAACTTTTTCTATCTTCTATGAAAAATTTGGTACTGAACTTTAAATTTTTCATCTCTGAGAAAAATCAGAACTCAGAATTTAAGAAAAATTATAAATAAAGTGAAACTTTTGACCTTCATGGAAAACAATCGCAGTCATAGTATTACTTTTTCTATCTTCCATCTAAAAATTTAGAATAGAACTTTAAATTTCTTTATGTCTTTTGTGAAATAAAGAACTGAAGTGGAAGATTTTTATTTTCTCTGGAGAAATTAGAATTGAAGTGTGTTCTTTGGTAAAGTTCAGAAGAGAACTTGAACTTTTCTTCACTTCGTTGAGAAAATTTTAAATTGAACTAGAACTTTTTATCTTCCATGAAAATATTCACAAGTATGGTATTACTTTTTCTATCTTCCACCGAAAAATTTAGAATTGAACTTTAAATTTCTTTATGTCTTTTGTGAAATAAAGAACTGAAGTGGAAGATTTTTATTTTCTCTGGTGAAATTAGAATTGAATTGTGTTCATTGGTAAAATTCAGAAGAGAACTTGAATTCTTCTTCACTTCATTGAGAAAATTTTAAATTGAACTAGAACTTTTTATCTTCCGTGAAAATAATCACAAGTATGGTATTAATTTTTCTATCCCCCACCGAAAAATTTAGAATAGAACTTTAAATTTCTTTATGTCTTTTGTGAAATAAAGAACTGAAGTGGAAGATTTTATTTTCTCTGGAGAAATTAGAATTGAAGTGTGTTCTTTGGTAAAGTTCAGAAGAGAACTTGAACTTTTCTTCACTTCGTTGAGAAAATTTTAAATTGAACTAGAACTTTTTATCTTCCATGAAAATATTCACAAGTATGGTATTACTTTTTCTATCTTCCACCGAAAAATTTAGAATTGAACTTTAAATTTCTTTATGTCTTTTGTGAAATAAAGAACTGAAGTGGAAGATTTTTATTTTCTCTGGTGAAATTAGAATTGAATTGTGTTCATTGGTAAAATTCAGAAGAGAACTTGAATTCTTCTTCACTTCATTGAGAAAATTTTAAATTGAACTAGAACTTTTTATCTTCCGTGAAAATAATCACAAGTATGGTATTAATTTTTCTATCCCCCACCGAAAAATTTAGAATTGAACTTTAAATTTCTTTATGTCTTTGTGAAATAAAGAACTGAACTGGAAGATTTTTGTTTTCTCTGGAGAAATTAGAATTGAAGTGTGTTCTTTGGTAAAGTTCAGAAGAGAACTTGAACTTTCCTTGACTTCGTTGACAAAATTTTAAATTGAACTAGAACTTTTTATCTTCCGTGAAAATATTCACAAGTATGATATTACTTTTTCTATCTTCCACCAGAAAATTAGAATTGAACTTTAAATTTATTTATGTCTTTGTGAAATAAAGAACTGAAGTGGAAGATTTTTGTTTTCTCTGGAGAAATTAGAATTGAAGTGTGTTCTTTGGTAAACTTCAGAAGAGAACTTGAACTTTCCTTCACTTCGTTGAGAAAATTTTAAATTGAACTAGAACTTTTTATCTTCCATGAAAATATTCACAAGTATGGTATTACTTTTTCTATCTTCCACCGAAAAATTTGGAATTGAACTTTAAATTTCTTTAAGTCTTTGTGAAATAAAGAACTGAAGTGGAAGATTTTATTTTCTCAGGAGAAATTAGAATTGAATTTTGTTCTTTGGTAAAATTCCGAAGAGAACTTGAAATTTTCTTCACTTCCTTGCGAAAATTTTAAATTGAACTAGAACTTTTTATCTTCCGGGAAAATATTCACAAGTATGGTATTGCTTTTTCTATCTTCCACCGAAAAATTTAGAATTGAACTTTAAATTTTTTATTGGGGAAATTAGAATTGAATTGTGTTCTTTGGTAAAATTCAGAATAGAACTCGAATATTCACGATCAAAGTATAACTTTTCCTGTCTTCTATGAAAAATTTGGAACAGAACTTTAAATTTCTTCATCTCTTTGAGAAAAAAATCTGAACTGAAGTGGAAATTTTTATATTATTTTGGGAAAATAGATTTGATCAGTAACTTATTTCATTTTCATTGAGAAAATTCAGAATCGAAGTTGAACTTTTCTTCTTCCGGGAAAATATTTGGAACAGAACTTTAATTTTTTCATCTCTTTGAGAAAGGTCGGAATTGAATTTAAGAAAATTTAGAATTAAAGTGAAACTTTTTATCTTCATGGAAAATAATTACAATCATAGTATAACTTTTCCTATCTTCTACGGAAAAATTTAGAAGTGTCCAACTCAGAAAAGCCCGAAAACGGAATTTACATATCCCAAATCATAAGTTTCAGACAACACACTCCTATGAACGGCTAAGAAATCTAGCTCAGAAAAGCCTGAAATAGCAAACTAGTCATCCCAAACTATTGGTTTCAGACAACAAACACCTATGATGGACTAAGAATCCTAGCTCTAAAAAGTTCAAATAGCAAACTACACATCCCAAATCGTAATTTTCTGACAACACACACCTATGAAAGGCTATGAAACCTAGCTAATAAAAGCCGGAAATAGCAAATTAACCATCCCAAATCATAAGTTTCAGACAGCACTCACCTATGAACGGCTAAGAAATCCAGCTCGGAAAAGTCAAAAAATAGCAACCCACACATCCCAAATCATAGGTTTCAGACAACACATACCTATGAAAGACTAAGAAATCCAACTCAGAAAAGCCCGAAATAGTAATTTACATATCCCAAATCATAATTTTCTGAAAGGACACACCTATGAAAGGCTAAGAAATCTAGCTCAGAAAAGTCAAAAATAGCAAACTAGTCATCCCAAACTATAGGTTTCGGACAACAAACACCTATGAAAGGCTAAGAAATACAGCTCAGAAAGTCAAAAGTAGCAATCCATCCATCCCAAATCATAGGTTTCAGACAACACACACCAACGAAAGACTAAGAAATCTAGCTTAGAAAAGCCCGAAATAGTAATTTACATATCCCAAATCATAGGTTTCAGACAACACTCACCTATGAACAGCTAAGAAACCTAGCTCAGAAAAGTCAAAAGTAGCAAACTAGTCATCCCAAACTATAGGTTTCAGACAACAAACACCTATGAAAGGCTAAGAAATTCAGCTCAGAAAAGTCAAAAGTAGCAATCCACCCATCCCAAATCATAGGTTTCAGACAACACACACCTATGAAAGACTAAGAAATCCCACTCAGAAAAGCCCGAAATAGTAATTTACATATCCCAAATCATAGGTTTCAGACATCATTCACCTATGAAAGACTAAGAAACCTTAGCTCAGAAAAGTCAAAAATAGCAAACTACTCATCCCAAACTATTGGTTTCAGACAACATTCACCTACGAAATACTAGAAAACCTTAGCTCAGAAAAGCCTGAAATAGCAAACTACACATCCCAAATCATAATGTTCTGACAACACGTACCTATGAAAGGCTAAGAAACCTAGCTCAGAAAAGTCGAAAATAGCAAACTACATATCCCAAATCATAGGTTTCAGACACCACACACCTATGAAAGACTAAGAAATCCAACTCAGAAAAGTCAAAAATAGCAAACTACATATCCCAAATCATAGGTTTCAGTCAACACACACCAACGAAAGACTAAGAAACCTAGCTCAGAAAAGTCAAAAATAGCAAACTACTCATCCCGAACTATTGGTTTCAGACCACATTCACCTACGAATTACTAGAAAACCTTAGCTCAGAAAAGCCTGAAATAGCAAACTACACATCCCAAATCATAATTTTCTGACAACACATACCTATGAAAGGCTAAGAAACCTAGCTCAGAAAAGTCGAAAATAGCAAACTACACATCCCAAATCATAGGTTTCAGACATCACACACCTATGAAAGACTAAGAAATCCAACTCAGAAAAGCCCGAAATAGTAATTTACATATCCCAAATCATAAGTTTCAGACAGCATTCACCTACGAAATACTAAGAAACCTTAGCTCAGAAAAGTCTGAAATAGCAAACTACACATCCCAAATCATAGGTTTCAGACATCACACACCTATGAAAGACTAAGAAATCCAACTCAGAAAAGCCTGAAATAGTAATTTACATATCCCAAATCATAAGTTTCAGACAGCATTCACCTACGAAATACTAAGAAACCTTAGCTCAGAAAAGTCTGAAATAGCCAAGTACTCATCCCAAACTCGAAGTTTCAGACAACAAACACCTATGAGTGACTAAGAATCCTAGCTCTGAAAAGTCCAAAAAGCAAACTATATCTCCCAAATCATAATTTTCTGAAAGGACACACCTATGAAAGGCTAAGAAATCTAGCTCAGAAAAGTCAAAAATAGCAAATTAACCATCCCAAATCATAGGTTTCAGTCAACACACACCTACGAATGGCTAAGAAATCCTGCTCAGAAAAGTCAAAAAATAGCAACCCACACACCCCAAATCATAGGTTTCAGACACCAAACACCTATGAAAGACTAAGAAATCCGGTTATGAAAAGTCAAAAATAGCAAATTACATATCCCAAATCATAGGTTTCAGACAACACTCACCTATGAACGGCTAAGAAACCTAGCTCAGAAAAGTCAAAAATAGCAAACTAGTCATCCCAAACTAAAGGTTTCAGTCAACAAACACCTATGAAAGGCTAAGAAATCCAGCTCAGAAAAGTCAAAAGTAGCAATCCACCCATCCCAAATCATAGGTTTCAGACAACACACGCCTATGAAAGACTAAGAAATCCAGCTCAGAAAAGTCAAAAATAGCAAACTACATATCCCAAATCATAGGTTTCAGTCAACACACACCAACGAAAGACTAAGAAACCTAGCTCAGAAAAGTCAAAAATAGCAAACTACTCATCCCAAACTATTGGTTTCAGACAACATTCACCTACGAAATACTAGAAAACCTTAGCTCAGAAAAGCCTGAAATAGCAAACTACACATCCCAAATCATAATGTTCTGACAACACATACCTATGAAAGGCTAAGAAACCTAGCTCAGAAAAGTCAAAAATAGCAAATTACACATCCCAAATCATAGGTTTCAGACATCACACACCTATGAAAGACTAAGAAATCCAACTCAGAAAAGCCCGAAATAGTAATTTACATAGCCCAAACTATAGGTTTCAGACAGCATTCACCTACGAAATACTAAGAAACCTTAGCTCAGAAAAGTCTGAAATAGCCAACTACTCATCCCAAACTCGAAGTTTCAGACAACAAACACCTATGAGTGACTAAGAATCCTAGCTCTGAAAAGTCCAAAAAGCAAACTACACCTCCCAAATCATAGGTTTCAGTCAACACACACCTACGAATGGCTAAGAAATCCAGCTCAGAAAAGTCAAAAAATAGCAACCCACACATCCCAAATCATAGGTTTCAGACACCACACACCTACGAAAGACTAAGAAATCCGGTTATGAAAAGTCGGAAATAGCAAATTACATATCCTAAATCATAGGTTTCAGACAACACTCACCTATGAACGGCTAAGAATACTAGCTCAGAAAGGTCAAAAATAGCAAACTAGTCATCCCAAAACTATAGGTTTCAGACAACAAACACCTATGAAAGGCTAAGAAATCCAGCTCAGAAAAGTCAAAAGTAGCAATCCACCCATCCCAAATCATAGGTTTCAGACAACACACACCTATGAAAGACTAAGAAATCCAGCTCAGAAAAGTCAAAAATAGCAAACTACATATCCCAAATCATCGGTTTCAGTCAACATACACCAACGAAAGACTAAGAAACCTAGCTCAGAAAAGTCAAAAATAGCAAACTACACATCCCAAACTATTGGTTTCAGACAACATTCACCTACGAAATACTAGAAAACCTTAGCTCAGAAAAGCCTGAAATAGCAAACTATACATCCCAAATCATAATTTTCTGACAACACATACCTATGAAAGGCTAAGAAATCCAGCTCAGACAAGTCAAAAGTAGCAATCCACCCATCCCAAATCATAGGTTTCAGACACCACACACCTATGAAAGACTAAGAAATCCAACTCAGAAAAGTCAAAAATAGCAAACTACATATCCCAAATCATAAGTTTCAGTCAACACACACCAACGAAAGGCTAAGAAACCTAGCTCATAAAAGCCTGAAATAGCAAACTACTCATCCCAAACTATTGGTTTCAGACAACATTCACCTAGGAAATACTAGGAAAGCTTAGCTCAGAAAAGTCTGAAGTAGCAAACTACACATCCCAAATCCTTGGTTTCAGACAACACACATCAACGAAAGACGGGGGCTCGGGGAGAGCCTTTGAGGGTCTGTGGGTCCCTTGAGGGCCGGGTGGTCCTTTGGGAGCTTGGGGGACCTTTGAGGACCAGAGGAGGGCCTTTGGGGGTCTGAGGAGGGCGTTTGGTGGATAACATTTCGAAATTTTTACTTTTTAGTTTACTTTTTGCGGCGCATCCACTTGCGGCGCTTTCCTGGCCCGCGGCGCTTCTCGGGCCCGGGGGACCTTTGGGGACCGGGGGAGGGCCTTTGGGGCATAGGGAGGACCTTTGGGGGTCTGGGGGGGCACTTGAGGGCCGATGGGTCCTTTGGAAGCCCGGTGGACCTTTGGGGACCGGGTGAGGGCCTCTGGGGTCCGGGGAGCCCTTTGGGAGTCCGGGGGGCCTTTGAGGACCAGGGGAGGGCCTTTGGGGGTCTGAGGAGGGCGTTTGGGGGACTGGGGCTCTTTGGGAGCTTGGGGGGACCTTTGAGTACCGGGGGCTTCCTTCGGGGTTGGGTAGGGGGATTGGAACCATTTGGGGTTGTGGTAGAGGACCTCACAACACTGTTCAAATGGAACTTGTGTATTATAACGACCACAGAGTTTGACCCTCAACCGCAAATTCTTCAAAAATCTTCTTTTAAAATGTCTCTAACTGTTTCGCCGAAATAATCCCATAAAATGGATAAAACGGTTTCGCCCAAATAATCCCTAAACGTAATTCAGCGTGTTCCTTTTGTTTGGCATCCCTGCGCTAATGCATTTCAAATTAATAAGAAACCTTTTCGCGCGCTAAAACAATTCATCGCTAAGATGTTTCTTGGAGAATTGTTTCCATTGGCGTTTGGTTATTAATATCCTTTGGAGTTCGACCAAAAGAGTTGTTTCCGAGGCAAAGACATTAATGACTAGGATCTATTCCTGGAGAATCGTTTCTATGCGAAAATTTTTAAAGTCTGACAGATGATGTCATTGGTTGATTGATCTGTCAAGAAAGGGGAATTAATTTGTTGTTTCTAAGGGGAATTATTGATTCACGATAAGTGAATTGAGGTCGACAGCACAGGTGTTCCAAATTCCTGGAAACTCGTAACATTCGCTGAGAGCGAGCCAAAAACACACCTGGAGAAAGAGGTCATTGACCCCATTAACCACGTGGTTCGTACCGGTGCGTGCACTTACAACAACAACAACATCAACACCTTTGGAAATTTAGGTCATTGACACACTTTGATTACGCAATCAATTTCTCAGAAATCCATCCCCCCTAGGGACTCTATGCCCATATTAGGACCATAAACCACGTGGTTCTCGTGGGATCAATAGGGGCCATTCTACTAACAATATCTCTAAACTGAAATGAACACGATTACAACTGTGGTGTTGTTGACCGTCAAAACTATGAATTAGAACGTTATTTAAGGATTCCAAAGGTAGATTAGTTTTTCTGGTTCCATTTGATATTGACAGGAAGTGAAACGTTCGAAGCAAATGACGTCATAACGTCACGCTTTGCCCCAACGAAGTCCATCAAAACAATCAATTTAAGCGAGGATAGAACACTGTCCTGCTTATCTTCTGATTATTAAAAAACTGTTTCCACAAAATAAGTTTTTCAAAGAAAATTAAAGAACTCCATTAAATTAAAAATGAGCAAAAATAAAACCGTATAATCTACCAAGCGTGAAACTACCACAAATCAGCATCGATAAATAAATGAAACCTAAAACGAACAGATATTACAATAAATAACATAGTCGAACTCAAAACGAGCAGAAATTAGCATAAGTTGGGCGCAAAACCCCTTTGCCTTCCCAAGGCCAGAACAAAATTTGCACTTTACTGAAAAAAATATAAATGTTTTTACTTTTATAAATTTAATAAATCAAATAATATTAACATTTTGATAAGTAAATATCAGTATATGTATGGTAAACTGAAAATGCACATTCATTTGTATTTTTTGAGTAAAGTGCAAATTTTGTGCAATTTGCACTTGCAATTTGCAATTTGCAAGTGCAATTTGCAAAAACTAAGGGGTTTTAGGCATAGACTAGGGGTTTCGCGCCCAACTTATGTTAATTTCTGCTCGCTTCGAGTTTGATTCGGTTATTTATTGTAATTTCTGTTCGTTTTGGGTTTCTTTTATTTATCGATGCTGATTTGTAGTAGTTTCATGCTTGGTAGATTATTTGATTTTATTTTTGCTCATTTTTTGTTTAATGGAGTTCTTTAGTTTTCTTTGAAAAACTTATTTTGTGGAAAACGTTTTTTTTAATTAATATCTGTTCATTTTAATATTGACACAGTCTTTTGAGGGAAAAAGAAAATAACAATTTAAATCTTTTTGTTTTTTAAGACTTTATAGTTTGGCCTTCTATGTGTATGTTGGAGAAAAGTTTTTGGCAATTTTTAACAACATACACCCTTTTAAAAATCTGGACACAAATAGTACTGTTTAATTTAGTTTCATTCCTCTTCTAGTTGACCTGAACTGGAAAACTTGATACCATTCACAAAAAATATGTTTACTTTCTTTGATATCATGGATACACTTACGCTATTTTAATTTGGTTAAATTTTGAGAACAGAAGTAGCACCGAAAATTTGAACATTATACTCTCAGTCGTTCTTGGGATAATGCTGAGATGCCTTATTTGGAATTAGCAATATCACAGTGCATTTTAATTTAATCTTATGGCAACATTTAGTTTTTAAACAAAATAGGCAAATTGGAGGGTGGGCGTGGGAGGGTGGAATTGGAAGGGGGATTAGTTGCCCTCCAGTCGCTTTCGACGATCAAAAAGGGCATCAGCCCTTTCTATTTTCAATCGAATGAGCCCCTTTCGAAGTTCCATGACAACTCCTTTGATACGAAGTGCCCTGATTTAAACAACAACAACAACAAAAAAAATCACAAATCACTTTCGACTATTAAAAAAGCGCACTGTCACTTTGAATTTCAAATCGAATGAGCCCTTTTTCAAGTTTCTACGACAAAGATTTCAATAGCAACATTATATACCCCCAGGGCAGAACTTATAACCCTTGCCCTGAGGGTTGTGGGGGAGTTCACTCCTCAAAAACATATTTTCTATGTGGAAATCAACTACGCTGAACAAAATGGCTATCTTAAAATTTGTATTGGATGCTTTTGGAGGAATGATGGGCGTAGGGGGGAGGCTAGTTGCCCTCCAATCACTTTCGACTATTAAAAAGGCCACTAGCCTTTTGAATCTCCAATCGAGAGAGCTTTTTTTGAGGTTTCTATGACAACGCCTTCTATAAAAACCTTATATGCCCAAAGGGCATAACTTAAAACCGTTGCCCTGAGGGTTGTGGGGGAGTATTCACCTCAAAAACATATTTTCTATCTGAAAATCAACTACGCTGAACAAACTGGCTATCTCAAAATTTCGATTGGATGTGGTTGGGGGAATGAAGGGCGTGGGGGGTGGCTAGTTGCCCTCCAATCACTTTCCACTATTAAAAAGGGCACTAGGTCTTTGAATTTCCAATCGAATGAGCCTTTTGTGAAGTTTCTAAGACAAAACATTCTATAAAAACCTTATAAGCCCCCAGGGAATAACTTAAAACCCTTGCCCGGAGGGTTGTGGGCGAGGGTCCTCCTCAAAACATATTTTCTATCTGGAAATCAACTACACTGAACAAAAGGGTTATCTCCAAATTTTGATTGGATGGGTTTGGGGGAATAATGGGCCCGGGGGGGGGCTAGTTGCCCTCCAGTCACTTTCGAATATTAAAAAGGGCACTAGCTCTTTTAATTTCCAATCAAATGAGACCCTTTTGACGTTTCTACGACAACGCCTTTAATAAAAACCTTATATACCACCAGGGCATAACTTAAAACCCTTGCCCTGAGGGTTAAGGTGTCTTCCCTAAAAACATATTCTCTATTTGGAAATCAACTACGCGTAACAAAATGGCTTTCACAAAATTTTGATTGGATGTGTTTGGGGAAGGATGGGCGTGAGAGGGGGGCTAGTTTAAAAGAGCATTAGCCCTTTGAATTTCCAATCGAATGAGCTAGTTTTGAAGTTTCTACGAGAACGCCTTCTATAAGAACCTCATCTGCCCCCAGGACATAACTTAAAACCCTCGCCCTGAGTAGTGTAGCTATAACGATAGAAAGCGGACAGTCCCCCCGCCATACAAGCAGACAGTACTCCCTTTCTGTGTTAATCTAAGATATCATAAAAAAAATCACCACGTCTAAAAAGTCCTATCTGTGGTTGGTTTTTATGTTCTAATTAGAATCAGACTACCATAAAAATTCATGTTGTTCACGAAACAATGCTTTTGATATTAAATTCCATGTTTCTGTTAAAAGTCATGGCTGTTTTCATGGTATGGTGATTCTTTTCTTGGTATGAAGTTACGAAATTTTGTCTGTTAAACAATATATTTAGGCGTGTTTTTTTATGTTTGACCTTGAAAACGGGTATAAAAACTCTGACGATGAGTTATTCGAACTGTTATGGATGTTTTAATGTTGGACATGATTCTTCATTATGGCATGATTATAGGCGTTGACAGAAACGAAAGTGGTAAACCATCTGAGGGAATACTAACTCCTATTCAGGGATACATATTTTTTTTATTTGGGCGATTCTCAACTGTGTTCGGTATAATACACAACTACCATTAGAACAGTGTTGTAAGGTCCCCTACTCCAACCCAAAGGACCCCCTCCCCCCAAAGTTTTGCCCCTAATCCCCAACTCCTGTCCCCAACTCCTGTCCCTAATCCCCCTCCCCATCCTCCTGCTACCCCCCCCCCTCTCCAACCCTCCCCCCCCACACGTTTTTCAACACAATATATTTTTGATAAACTTTTTTAACATCTCTTAGAAGGACATGTAACATACTCACAACATAAAAAAAATCACATTTAATATTTTCCAAATTCCAAATGAGAATGATATAGAAATGTTAGTCGTGACTTTTACTATTAGAAAAATATTGTTTGTAGTAGTACTTTTTTTTAAATAATTTTTTTTTTGGTCTTCGAAATTATTCAACTTTATTTTTTATTCTTTTTTTATTTATTTGTTTTTTGTTTTGTTTTTACGTATCTTAAAATGACATAAAATATGCTTACGGCTCTAGCAATTGCACTCTATGCGTGCTCAGAGACACGATGCGGCTTTCCCACTGGTACTCTATGGCCAATTGCCGACACTACCTGTTTATTGCATGTGTTAAATCAGTATTTTTACGCAGTGGAACGGTAAACACATAACTATTATCTATAAAAAGTGAGGATGAAGCATTTTAAGAAAGTGTGTTCACATGATAGTGTTATTGTAACATTGAATACTGACAAGGAGAAGTATTTAAACTAAGAAATAAGTACAAGTGGTAACACTATCGGAAACGTATGCGTGCATTGTCATGACAGTAAGGAATTAAATTTCTTTGGAGTACCAAAAAAATTCAACTCTTATGTTGGTGGATATGCGAGATAGAGATCTCCGGAGATAATTGCACTCAAAGCGAATACCAACATAAAAATAATAGTTGATGAAGAGGTGCATTTTCTTGCTAGTACTTGTGGTAACATGTTACCCAGTGTTAAACCATATCGTCAGCTTTCGGGTATTAGCATTCAACGGAAGATCAAAAGAAGAAAGGCCTACTCTTCTACTAATATCATAAACCATATCTTGTCAACGGGGCAGAACTGTTATCTGTGTAAAAATAATGTGATTTTAGACAGCGAAATTGTGGGACAAATAAACAGGGTATTGCTAGAAAATATCACAAAGGAATATAAAGATCAATCGATGAAAAACAAAGTACCAGCAAACGTTACTACCATTGATCAAACAATCAATGAACCAAATAATAGCAAAGATGAAATGCATATTGAACATTTGGATGACCCCCCAGCAAAAATGTGTTCACATGATAGTGTTATTGTAGCATTGAACGCTGACAAGGAGAAGTATTTGAGCTATGAAACAAGTACAAGTGGTAGCGCTATCGGAAACGTGTGCGTGCGTTGTCATGACTGAGAGTTTAGATTTCTTTGGCGTACCCAAGAATTTCAATTATTCACATTCTGCATATGTGAAAGTATCATTTCCATAGATGATTGCACTCAAAGAGAATGCCAACATAAAAATAATCATCAATGATAGAGGACAACTCCTCGCTAGTGTTGCTGGTAATAAATAATCTACGGATACATCCTATCGTCAGCTTTCGGGTATTAGCATTCGACGGAAGGTAAAAAGAAGAAGGGCCTACAATTCAACTAATATCATAAACCATAGCTTGTCTACGTGCCGGAACTGTTACCTCTGTAAAAATAATGTGATAATAAACAATGAAATCACAGTCAAAATAAAAAGAGCATTGGCAGCCAGTATCACTAATGAATGGCAAGATAAATTAATGGAGAATAAAGCATAAGTGAACATTATTACTACCAAAGATCATACGGTCAATGAATTAAATAATAGCAAAGATGAAATGCGTATTGAACATGTATGCGACATCCCAGTAAAAATTGTATATGACTCAAAATAGAATAATTATTATTCAAGTGGTTATGAACTACGAGAAGTGAGTAACTCTAGTATCAATAGAGAACTTAATGATTTATTTTATGGAACAGATTCAAAATGTTTAAAGTGGCTCAATAATATTAATAGTGTATTATAATGTATGTAATATAGTTTTATGTTAATATTCTACATGTTGTTATTTCATTAAAAATATTTTATGCATTACTTTGTTATATTTCTATTATTTAGGATACGTTAACATGTCGACGCTTAGAATGTTTAATAAAAAAGTCGGAGATATTTATATATTCTATGGAGAAAATTAGAATTGGACTATAACTTTTTCTTTTCTTTGAAAAAAAACAAAATGAACTTTGAAAAATTTTCAGAATGTAACAGTGACAAGGTAATCCACGACAAAACACTACTGAAGTATTCCAACTCTTACATTTCAATGAAAAATATCCAAAATGAACTTTGAAACATCTTAAGAATGTAACAGAGACAAGTTAAACCACGACAAAACACTATTGAAATATTCCAGCTCTTGCATGTCAACAAAGAGGTGTGCTTAGAATTGTAGAGAATATCGATGCAATCACTGGCAATATCCATGCTCTTGACCATTTCAACAACTTAGTTGGTACTCTGTCAATACTCAGTGCTGAATTTCCTCTCATGCTTTTCTGGGGATGCCATACTTCTTGTTGTCCAACCGGCTTCAGAAGTTTAGTGTCTTTTGAATTCAACTCCATATCGGCTGTCTCTTTTAAACTCTCCAAATCCTCTTCAAATCTCTCTGAAGAGAGATCTGACTTTTTCCCATATTTTTTGGCTCTCTTCCTCGTCCAACACCTCTTCTTCCACTTAAATAGCCTTTTATATCCCTTTTACTAGTCCCTAAAAACATGCAATTTTTTCAAGATCAATTGTACTACTAGCCTTAAGCAATCTAAAAGGTTCTGAAACCTTCTTTTCCTCGCATTTCTTGTAAAAAAAACTTATTAAACCGGTGCTCCTGCCATTTTTTCTTCTACGTCCCACCTTGCTTCCTATCTTATACTAAATCCCTGTCAAAACTTAAACAGAACCTACTAAATCCGCTTTCCTTGCCATTTCTTCGCTCTTCTGAATAAATGAATCCAGCCCTCTATCTTCAACTAGTACCTTTTTCAACTTCTTCTCAATATCATTATCAAACCTTAATCATGAAAACTCCATTCACTTGTTTCCTATCTGAAATCCACCTCCTTTTCATGGGCTTGTTTGTCCTCCCCTGAATATCCGTTAAACCCCCTGGGCAAATGAAAAATCGGACGGAAACTATTCTAAAAAACGGTCCATATCATTTGCCATGTCTCCCAGGTATCTTCATCACTAAAAGTACTAGTTTCTGGCGGTAAGTACACTGAATATAAAATAAGTGAGTTACTACCAAAGGACACGGGGAACTATACTAGATTACATGAAATGCTTTTCAACTCAGATACATTTTGCCGTCTTTTCGTTCAATACTAAAACTCCACCATAAATTCTACCATTCTGCAAACACTTCCTTTTAGATCCAAAATGAGAAATACCTTCAATTCTCTACTCTTTTTACAGCCACATTTTTACTAATGAAACGAACTGAAAAATCATGACATTTAAAGTGATATTCTACTTTCGTCATCTAAGCTAATAATGTATATATTTTTGGAGACCACACTGCCTTTCATGACGATAAATAAAAGTACAAATAGGGATAAAATTCTTTTAATAGATAGTGATGATGATAACAGTGATAGAAAGTCACAAAAATACCAGATAGTTCAGTCACATATGCAGAGAACGTTGTCAGTAGTAAAAATTATCAGTTTTACTTCTGATGATGGTCACTTTATATGTGACCGAAATGTTTGGTATTTTTGTAAATTTCTGTCACTGTTATCATCATCACTATATATTAAAAGGATTATATCCCGATTTAAACTTTTATTTATTGGCTAGTAATGTATTGGCTATTACACTTGGGAGCCCTCACATACAAAAAAAAGATTATGTGGAGCCCTTTTTAATAACTGAAGTTTCACTGTTAGCCCCATTTATTTCGTTACCACTACTAAGCTCCTCCGCTATACTAAAGAAAGACTGAATTAAGGACGAAGATCCTGAACGTGATCTTGAATTGCAAACCAAAATCGTTATTAAGTTTTTTTTTGGCACTGCTACATACTTTGTCCGCGGTTATACTTTTATCTCTCATTTTCCTTAAAACATGTTATGGTACTCGCTGATGACTCTATATTAGGAGTATTCGTAACCTCCATTACGGCTTATTTATCAAAACTATATGTAAAATATTTTTGGTCAATATTTAACTGTGTCCCTCTTAGTCTTGCTTTTCTATTTTCTCCTCTACCACGCTCAAGAGGTGGCTTTGAGCAGTTACGGATTGACATTTCACACTCTGTATAATTGGGATGAACACAAAGACCTCTCGCCCTTTCAGATAACTTGACCGCAATATAATATCGTGGATATGACCGACTGTGAATTTAACCGGCACTGATTGGCTGCCTTGTTTGACACTTAAACAAAAAATGTCTTTAATGCCAGTTATTTTCAGCCCTAAATTTCTCATGTGTTAGTTCAAAGCTTTCATTACATATTCTCACAACTGAGAACCTCTGTTTTTAGGATCAAAATTATAGAGCACCATAGTACATTTTTTAGACTTTTTTTCTTGTCTTAGCAATTTTATGTTAGTAACCAATATTTCAGCTTGCAAACTTAAATAATCCTTCTTAAGTGTTACGCATTTTCCGACAAATTCTCTACTGTCGCATCAATTTGCAACAAAATAGCAGATAAGTTGGTTTTAAGATCTTGCACCTGCGATGAAACTATTTTTATTCCTTCTATTTTTTTTTGATAAATTGCTTGTAGTGTTTTGGATACATTAACAGAAGTCATAGTTAATCCCGAAAATACGGCAATGATATTGAAAAAATTATTTTATCTTTCTTTTTATTAATTTAGTCAGTAAATAATAATCCGTTTTTTCATTTATGAAACCAAATTCCTTCGATTTCGATTCGATTCAATCTTGTGTAAAACAAAACAATGCCCTACTGGGCATTGTTTTGTTTTACACAAGATTGAATTGCTATTCTTGCTATTGCAAGATTGAATTGCTTTTACACAAGATTGCTATTCATATATTTTTTTACAATACATATTTTTGTAAAAAAAAAATATATGAATAGCACTAAAGTATTGCCAAAACTATTTATGTAGCACCAAATCTACTTAACTACTTACTTTCTTCTATTTTTTTGCAAATATTCATGAAATGATTTTCAAATATTCATAAAATTATTTGTAAGTATTCATGAAATTAATTGGAAGTTCGAATTTTTTTCATCTATAAAATATTTTAAGTGTCATTGATTTTACGTTACAGTCAAAATAATAGGCAAGCAGGTGTTTTTTTTTTTATTAACATTCGATTCTAGCATCCAGTAGTCAGGAAAAAATATTTCTATCAAACAAATTGATTGGAAATCAAACCCCTCCACCATTTTCTTAAACACATTTAATCATAATTTTGATATTTTTATTTTGTTCAACTTTAGAGAAGGCTCATTGTTTTGGAAATCAGAGCTTCTAGCGTAATTTTTAAGGGTCATCAATGATCGGAAGGCAATTAGCCACTCCCTCTCGTTCCTTTTCCCCCAGTGTTTCTGATAAAAGCTTTGAAATAGTCATTTTGTTTAAAAAAAAGTCCAAAGATCATGTAACAAGGTCTTCGGGGTTAATACAACTCCCCATAGGCTGGGGATAAGGATTGTAAGTTATTCTCAAGGGCTTACAAAAGTTTTTCTGGATAGGGTGGTTGTTTTAACTCTAGAAAAAGATTTTTCGTTTGTTAGGTTAGCTTAGGCTAGTTAGGTTAGGCTAGGTTAGCCTACGTACGCGCGCGTACGTAGGCTAACCTAGCCTAACCTAACTTAACCTAACCTAACTTAATCTAACCTAACCTAACCTAATCATACACCTAACTTTTTGCATGTCTCTCACCTAACCTAAGTGAAGCGTACGTAGGCTAACCTAACCTAGCCTAACTTAATCTAGTCTAACCTAACCTAACCATACTCTTTCTATCTTCCACCGAAAAAATTAGAATTGAACTTTAAATTTTTTATTGGGGAAATTAGAATTGAAATGTGTTCTTTGGTAAAATTCAGAATAGAACTCGAATATTCACGATCAAAGTATAACTTTTCCTGTCTTCTATGAAAAATTTAGAACTGAGCTAACTTTTTTCACTTCTTTAAGAAAATTCAGAAGAGAACTTGAACATTTTGCACTTCTTCGAGAAAACTCAGAATTAAAGTGATGCTCCTTATCTTCATGTCGAATATTCACAATCAATGTATAACTTTTTCTATCTTCTATGAAAAATTTGGTACTGAACTTTAATTTTTCATCTCTTTGAGAAAAATCAGAACTGAATTTAAGAAAAATTATAAATAAAGTGAAACTTTTGACCTTCATGGAAAACAATCGCAGTCATAGTATTACTTTTTTCTATCTCCATCTAAAAATTTAGAATAGAACTTTAAATTTCTTTATGTCTTTTGTGAAATAAAGAACTGAAGTGGAAGATTTTTATTTTCTCTGGAGAAATTAGAATTGAAGTGTGTTCTTTGGTAAAGTTCAGAAGAGAACTTGAAATTTTCTTCACTTCGTTGAGAAAATTTTAAATTGAACTAGAACTTTTTATCTTCCATGAAAATATTCACAAGTATGGTATTACTTTTTCTATCTTCCACCGAAAAATTTAGAATTGAACTTTAAATTTCTTTATGTCTTTTGTGAAATAAAGAACTGAAGTGGAAGATTTTTATTTTCTCTGGTGTTATTAGAATTGAATTGTGTTCATTGGTAAAATTCAGAAGAGAACTTGAATTCTTCTTCACTTCATTGAGAAAATTTTAAATTGAACTAGAACTTTTTATCTTCCGTGAAAATAATCACAAGTATGGTATTAATTTTTCTATCTCCCACCGAAAAATTTAGAATTGAACTTTAAATTTCTTTATGTCTTTTTGAAATAAAGAACTGAAGTGGAAGATTTTTGTTTTCTCTGGAGAAATTAGAATTGAGGTGTGTTCTTTGGTAAAGTTCAGAAGAGAACTTGAACTTTCCTTGACTTCATTGACAAAATTTTAAATTGAACTAGAACTTTTTATCTTCCGTGAAAATATTCACAAGTATGATATTACTTTTTCTATCTTCCACCAAAAAATTAGAATTGAACTTTAAATTTCTTTATGTCTTTGTGAAATAAAGAACTGAAGTGGAAGATTTTTGTTTTCTCTGGAGAAATTAGATTTGAAGTGTGTTCTTGGTAAACTTCAGAAGAGAACTTGAACTTTCCTTCACTTCGTTGAGAAAATTTTAAATTGAACTAGAATTTTTTATCTTCCACGAAAATATTCACAAGTATGGTATTACTTTTTCTATCTTCCACCGAAAAATTTGGAATTGAACTTTAAATTTCTTTATGTCTTTGTGAAATAAAGAACTGAAGTGGAAGATTTTATTTTCTCAGGAGAAATTAGAATTGAATTTTGTTCTTTGGTAAAATTCCGAAGAGAACTTGGACTTTTCTTCACTTCCTTGCGAAAATTTTAAATTGAACTAGAACTTTTTATCTTCCGGGAAAATATTCACAAGTATGGTATTGCATTTTCTATCTTCCACCGAAAAATTTAGAATTGAACTTTAAATTTTTTATTGGGGAAATTAGAATTGAATTGTGTTCTTTGGTAAAATTCAGAATAGAACTCGAATATTCACGATCAAAGTATAACTTTTCCAGTCTTCTATGAAAAATTTGGAACAGAACTTTAAATTTCTTCATCTCTTTGAGAAAAAAATCTGAACTGAAGTGGAAATTTTTATATTATTTTGGGAAAATAGATTTGATCAGTAACTTATTTCATTTTCGTTGAGGAAATTCAGAATCGAAGTTGAACTTTTCTTCTTCCGGGAAAATATTTGGAACAGAACTTTAATTTTTTCATCTCTTTGAGAAAGGTCGGAATTGAATTTAAGAAAATTTAGAATTAAAGTGAAACTTTTTATCTTCATGGAAAATAATTACAATCATAGTATAACTTTTCCTATCTTCTACGGAAAAATTTAGAAGTGTCCAACTCAGAAAAGCCCGAAAACGTAATTTACATATCCCAAATCATAAGTTTCAGACAACACACTCCTATGAATGGCTAAGAAATCTAGCTCAGAAAAGCCTGAAATAGCAAACTAGTCATCCCAAACTATTGGTTTCAGACAACAAACACCTATGATGGACTAAGAATCCTAGCTCTAAAAAGTTCAAATAGCAAACTACACATCCCAAATCGTAATTTTCTGACAACACACACCTATGAAAGGCTATGAAACCTAGCTAATAAAAGCCGGGAAAAGCAAATTAACCATCCCAAATCATAAGTTTCAGACAGTACTCACCTATGAACGGCTAAGAAATCTAGCTCGGAAAAGTCAAAAAATAGCAACCCACACATCCCAAATCATAGGTTTCAGACAACACATACCTATGAAAGACTAAGAAATCCAACTCAGAAAAGCCCGAAATAGTAATTTACATATCCCAAATCATAATTTTCTGAAAGGACACACCTATGAAAGGTTAAGAAATCTAGCTCAGAAAAGTCAAAAATAGCAAACTAGTCATCCCAAACTATAGGTTCGGACAACAAACACCTATGAAAGGCTAAGAAATCCAGCTCAGAAAAGTCAAAAGTAGCAATCCATCCATCCCAAATCATAGGTTTCAGACAACACACACCAACGAAAGACTAAGAAATCTAGCTTAGAAAAGCCCGAAATAGTAATTTACATATCCCAAATCATAGGTTTCAGACAACACTCACCTACGAACGGCTAAGAAACCTAGCTCAGAAAAGTCAAAAATATCAAACTAGTCATCCCAAACTATAGGTTTAAGACAACAAACACCTATGAAAGGCTAAGAAATTCAGCTCAGAAAAGTCAAAAGTAGCAATCCACCCATCCCAAATCATAGGTTTCAGACAACACACACCTATGAAAGACTAAGAAATCCCACTCAGAAAAGCCCGAAATAGTAATTTACATATCCCAAATCATAGGTTTCAGACATCATTCACTTATGAAAGACTAAGAAACCTTAGCTCAGAAAAGTCAAAAATAGCAAACTACTCATCCCAAACTATTGGTTTCAGACAACATTCACCTACGAAATACTAGAAAACCTTAGCTCAGAAAAGCCTGAAATAGCAAACTACACATCCCATATCATAATGTTCTGACAACACATACCTATGAAAGGCTAAGAAACCTAGCTCAGAAAAGTCGAAAATAGCAAACTACACATCCCAAATCATAGGTTTCAGACACCACACACCTATGAAAGACTAAGAAATCCAACTCAGAAAAGTCAAAAATAGCAAACTACATATCCCAAATCATAGGTTTCAGTCAACACACACCAACGAAAGACTAAGAAACCTAGCTCAGAAAAGTCAAAAATAGCAAACTACTCATCCCAAACTATTGGTTTCAGACAAAATTCACCTACGAAATACTAGAAAACCTTAGCTCAGAAAAGCCTGAAATAGCAAACTATACATCCCAATCATCATAATTTTCTGACAACACATACCTATGAAAGGCTATGAAACCTAGCTTAGAAAAGTCGAAAATAGCAAACTACACATCCCAAATCATAGGTTTCAGACATCACACACCTATAAAAGACTAAGAAATCCGACTCAGAAAAGCCCGAAATAGTAATTTACATATCCAAATCATAAGTTTCAGACAGCATTCACCTACGAAATACTAAGAAACCTTAGCTCAGAAAAGTCTGAAATAGCAAACTACACATCCCAAATCATAGGTTTCAGACATCACACACCTATGAAAGACTAAGAAATCCAACTCAGAAAAGCCCGAAATAGTAATTTACATATCCCAAATCATAAGTTTCAGACAGCATTCACCTACGAAATACTAAGAAAGCATATCTCAGAAAAGTCTGAAATAGCCAAGTACTCATCCCAAACTCGAAGTTTCAGACAACAAACACCTATGAGTGACTAAGAATCCTAGCTCTGAAAAGTCCAAAAAGCAAACTATATCTCCCAAATCATAATTTTCTGAAAGGACACACCTATGAAAGGCTAAGAAATCTAGCTCAGAAAAGTCAAAAATAGCAAATAACCATCCCAAATCATAGGTTTCAGTCAACACACACCTACGAATGGCTAAGAAATCCTGCTCAGAAAAGTCAAAAAATAGCAACCCACACACCCCAAATCATAGGTTTCAGACACCACACACCTATGAAAGACTAAGAAATCCGGTTATGAAAAGTCAAAAATAGCAAATTACATATCCCAAATCATAGGTTTCAGACAACACTTACCTATGAACGGCTAAGAAACCTAGCTCAGAAAAGTCAAAAATAGCAAACTAGTCATCCCAAACTATAGGTTTCAGACAACAAACACCTATGAAAGGCTAAGAAATCCAGCTCAGAAAAGTCAAAAGTAGCAATCCACCCATCCCAAATCATAGGTTTCAGACAACACTTACCTATGAACGGCTAAGAAACCTAGCTCAGAAAAGTCAAAAATAGCAAACTAGTCATCCCAAACTATAGGTTTCAGACAACACACACCTATGAAAGACTAAGAAATCCAGCTCAGAAAAGTCAAAAATAGCAAACTACATATCCCAAATCATAGGTTTCAGTCAACACACACCAACGAAAGACTAAGAAACCTAGCTCAGAAAAGTCAAAAATATCAAACTACTCATCCCAAACTATTGGTTTCAGACAACATTCACCTACGAAATACTAGAAAACCTTAGCTCAGAAAAGCCTGAAATAGCAAACTACACATCCCAAATCATAATGTTCTGACAACAAATACCTATGAAAGGCTAAGAAACCTAGCTCAGAAAAGTCGAAAATTGCAAATTACACATCCCAAATCATAGGTTTCAGACACCACACACCTATGAAAGACTAAGAAATCCAACTCAGAAAAGCCCGAAATAGTAATTTACATATCCCAAACTATAGGTTTCAGACAGCATTCACCTACGAAATACTAAGAAACCTTAGCTCAGAAAAGTCTGAAATAGCCAACTACTCATCCCAAACTCGAAGTTTCAGACAACAAACACCTATGAGTGACTAAGAATCCTAGCTCTGAAAAGTCCAAAAAGCAAACTACACCTCCCAAATCATAGGTTTCAGTCAACACACACCTACGAATGGCTAGGAAATCCAGCTCAGAAAAGTCAAAAATAGCAAATTAACCATCCCAAATCATAGGTTTCAGTCAACACACACCTACGAATGGCTAAGAAATCCAGCTCAGAAAAGTCAAAAAATAGCAACCCACACATCCCAAATCATAGGTTTCAGACACCACACACCTACGAAAGACTAAGAAATCCGTTTATGAAAAGTCGGAAATAGCAAATTACATATCCCAAATCATAGGTTTCAGACAACACTCACCTATGAACGGCTAAGAAACCTAGCTCAGAAAAGTCTGAAATAGCAAACTAGTCATCCCAAACTATAGGTTTCAGACAACAAACACCTATGAAAGGCTAAGAAATCCAGCTCAGAAAAGTCAAAAGTAGCAATCAACCCATCCCAAATCATAGGTTTCAGACACAACACACACCTATGAAAGACTAAGAAATCCAGCTCAGAAAGTCAAAAATAGCAAACTACATATCCCAAATCATCGGTTTCAGTCAACATACACCAATGAAAGACTAAGAAACCTAGCTCAGAAAAGTCAAAAATAGCAAACTACACATCCCAAACTATTGGTTTCAGACAACATTCACCTACGGAATACTAGAGAACCTTAGCTCAGAAAAGCCTGAAATAGCAAACTATACATCCCAAATCATAATTTTCTGACAACACATACCTATGAAAGGCTAAGAAATCCAGCTCAGAAAAGTCAAAAAGTAGCAATCCACCCATCCCAAATCATAGGTTTCAGACACCACACACCTATGAAAGACTAAGAAATCCAACACAGAAAAGTCAAAAATAGCAAACTACATATCCCAAATCATAAGTTTCAGTCAACACACACCAACGAAAGGCTAAGAAACCTAGCTCATAAAAGCCTGAAATAGCAAACTACTCATCCCAAACTATTGGTTTCAGACAACATTCACCTAGGAAATACTAGGAAACCTTAGCTCAGAAAAGTCTGAAGTAGCAAACTACACATCCCAAATCATAGGTTTCAGACAACACACATCAACGAAAGACGGGGGCTCGGGGAGAGCCTTTGAGGGTCTGTGGGAACCTTGAGGGCCGGGTGGTCCTTTGGGAGCTTGGGGGACCTTTGAGGACCAGGGGAGGGCCTTTGGGGGTCTGAGGTGGGCGTTTGGGGGATAACATTTCGAAATTTTTACTTTTTAGTTTACTTTTTGCGGCGCATCCTGCGGCACTTTCCTGGCCCGCGGCGAATCCTTGCGGCGCATCCCTGCGGCGCTTCCCCCGACCCGCGGCGAATCCCCCTGCGGCGCATCCCCTTGCGGCATTTTCCTGGCCCGCGGTGCTTCTCGGGCCCGGGGGGACCTTTGGGGACTGGGGGAGGGCCTTTGGGGTACAAGGAGGGCCTTTGGGGGTCTGGGGGGGCACTTGAGGGCCAAAGGGTCCTTTGGAAGCCCGGTGGACCTTTGGGGACCGGGTGAGGGACTCTGGGGTCCGGGGGGCCCTTTGGGAGTCCGGGGGCCCTTTGAGGACCAGGGAAGGGCCTTTGGGGGTCTGAGGAGGGCGTTTGGGGGCTGATGGGTCCTTTGGAAGCCCGGTGGACCTTTGGGGACCGGGTGAGGGCCTCTGGGGTCCGGGGGGCCCTTTGGGAGTCCGGGGGCCCTTTGAGGACCAGGGAAGGGCCTTTGGGGGTCTGAGGAGGGCGTTTGGGGGACTGGGGCTCTTTGGGAGCATGGGGGGGACCTTTGAGTACCGGGGGCTTCCTTCGGGGTTGGGTAGGGGGATTGGAACCCTTTGTGGTTGTGGTAGAGGACCTCACAACACTGTTCAAATGGAACTTGTGTATTATAACGACCACAGAGTTTGACCCTCAACCGCAAATTCTTCAAAAAATCTTCTTTTAAAATGTCTCTAACTGTTTCGCCGAAATAATCCCAAAAAATGGATAAAACGGTTTCGCCCAAATAATCCCTAAACGTAATTCAGCGTGTTCCTTTTGTTTGGCATCCCTGCGCTAATGCATTTCAAATTAATAAGAAACCTTTTCGCGCGCTCAAACAATTCATCGCTAAGATGTTTCTTGGAGAATTGTTTCCATTGGCGTTTGGTTATTAATATCCTTTGGAGTTCGACCAAAAGAGTTGTTTCCGAGACAAAGACATTAATGACTTGGATCTATTCCTGGAGAATCGTTTCTGTGCGAAAATTTTTAAAGTCTGACAGATGATGTCATTGGTTGATTGATCTGTCAAGAAAGGGGAATAAATTTGTTGTTTCTAAGGGGAATTATTGATTCACGATAAGTGAATTGAGGTCGACATCACAGGTGTTCCAAATTCCTGGAAACTCGAAACATTCGCTGAGAGCGTGCCAAAAACACACTTGGAAAAAGAGGTCATTGACCCCATTAACCACGTGTTCTCCCTAATGACTCTATGCCCATATTACGAGTCCCGTCCGGACTCAATAAGGCCATTCTACTCTTGATCTAATAAAAGTTTTCATTTCTATATCAGCAGTTGATCCACTTCGATAATTATCCGATTTATGCTTTGAAACATCAAAACAAAATAAAGGATATACTGTTTAAAAATCACTTACAATAGTTTCCGCTGTCAATATTTCTATGTTTATATCGTAACTGAAAAAATCGTTGATAAGCGTTAGAATAATCTTCATTGTTATCACTGAAATCACATTTAAAATCTTCTTGTGGATATTTATTGCCATTTACTCTCACTTCAATTCTATTAGTGTTCATATGGTCAAACACCATATTGTTTTGCGTATAACTCTTATCTTTTTCAGATTTCCGTAACACAACAACAATTTTATTTGTATTATAGCGTTAACAAAATACCCTCCATGTTAATTTTTATCCGTTTTATTATCACTTAATAGGTACTACACGCTTCCCATCTTAATTCAATTGAGCTGCCCTTTCCTAATCCAGCTTTTAATTGTTCTGCCTTCTTCATTAATCCGGCTTCTAATTGAGTCGCTATAGGTAAACTGGGAAGTAATACTGGTAACATCCATGATCAATGCATTACATCTACTTTAAAATTTTGAACTCCAGGTTTTATAATCATATTGGAAAAATCGTTTCTTTTTAATATAATTTGATGTGTAACACCTCTAAAACCACGATTAATATCTTGAAAAAATCCAAATAATCGTGATAATGATAAATACATACTAACCACGTGACTTTCTTTTGTTTTATTCAATCTTTTAAAAAAACCATTATTAAAAGCCTTATTTCGTTATCTTTAATTGTTTTACCACCTGCTGCAACAGGTGTAAAAATACTTTCAAACTCATTTTCTGTTTTAAAGGAATCAACGGATTGGGTTTTATCTTCATACAAAAACATAGTAGTAGCTGCACTTCGACTATACTCATCTGAAAATTCTAATAAATTTTTAACAGTTGACGTTTATACCTACATAATCAATACTTTTAATACATTTTTCATTGATAATGTATTCAGTATTTCTCAACAAATTAAATCCATTATTTGTTAAAGTAGCTTTATGGTTATTTTGCATATCTGTTCCATCAAATTGTGTTATTTTCACTTTTGTATAAAGGTAACTATCACTTGGAAGAACCCAGGATTCCACATCTTTTAAAATAAAATTATAATTTAATTGTTGAGATACATTCACGTTTTTTTCTCTAATTTCTGTACATTCATATTTGGTTGTAGAATCGTCAGCAATAGACTTCAAATATTTCCCAATAAGGAGCAACAACTTGATTCACTGCCATTTATATACGGAAGAAGTTACTAAATAAACCTTGAAAGATTTTCACACCATGGAAGTGGATCTTCGATCGTCACTAATCGTCAAAAAATGTATACAATGATCGTTTCTTATTGATGAACTTTTATTATTGGTAAATTCTATTAAATAGTTTTATTAATTTTTTTTTAATCCAAAACGTTCCAGGTACTGTTTTTGGAGCAAAACTCCAGATCACAACAGAGGTTGTATTCCCATTCACAATGTAACTATTCACTAATGAGCAGTGAAAATGTATTTTATCAACATTTCTTGTAATATTAGGAACTTTAGTACCTTCATTATATTTACTACTTCGTTCAACTCCATTTTCAAATCCTAAAATAAAACATAAATCGCTATTAAACCAAAATATGTAATTATGTTTCAAAATAATGTCAAATTTAATTGTTGCTAGATTCGATGATATACTTTTTGAGCATCGATCTAGATATGAAAATAAATAATGAGTTAGGAAATAATTTAAACCCTCTTCACCATACAACCCATTGGGTGTAACAACGTTTATCCATTCATCCCTATTTTTTTCCCCTGTACTCAGACGTATTATTTTGAAATTAATCACTAATGTTGTACCATGAATACCATATTGTACATTGAGTTAAAGCTATTTCATAATCAGAGTTTCAATGTAACGTGACCGGATTACTGGTATAAGACTGTTCGATTTTACTTTTGTTACCACTAATAATAATCAAACCGTTTATTTGAAAAGTATTTTTATTCAAAATATTCAGATTCTGAGATAGTTTTTTGTAAGTAGTATTATAGTCATTTTTCTCAATAATTTTATTTTGAATAATGAATCGAACAGGTCAATAGCTTAATTTCTCATTTTATCAGATATATGTCCAGCAGCACTATCTAGTAAACTATATAATTTTTCAATCAGGTCATTTGCATTCATGTAAATCCCAGTTCTTTGCTGAGGTTGTATAACGTCCAAGTTATCTTTAATAGCTTTTAACCTTCTTCTGTAGATTTTTAAAAGCTGAAACTTTTTTTTTTCTAATTCACTAGATATCCAACCTTTCATCGTTACTCCATATCTTTGATTAAGTGTTCCTGATTCATATACTGCATCTGTTAAATATGGATGGTAAAATTCTACTTTAGCTACTTTTGGCTATCTTGGAAAGGGATTATGCTAGGAAAATGAAACTTTCAGGGATGGGTCTACAGCTAAAGTATGTCCTGGGGAGGTATTTTGAAGTACCTACCTCCACTCCTCCCTCTAGAGGGTCTTGACCTTTCATGACCTTTAGAAATATTTGTGTTATAAAAGTGTAACCTTGCAAAATAGATCTTCCCCTTAAATGAAGTACAACAAAACTGTTTTAAGCTTCACAACTTTTCTCGATCCCAATTTATAAGGTTTTAAAGATATGCAAATAAACTTCCTAAATTTTGAAGAAGAACATCAATATGGCTTAAAATTCTACTCAAATAGCAGGAATTGCATCTTAAGAACTAAAGCCAGAGAAAAAGAATCTGATAACTGAAAATTAAGATAAAACGTTGTTTAGCAAAATTGCAATAGACTTGTCATGTAGGCAAATGTCAGGACCCTCTAGAGGGAGAAGGCGTGGGGGTAGGTACTTCAAAATACCTTATCAGGACATACTTTAGCCTATAGACCCATCCCTCAAGGCTTCATTTTCCTAACCTAACCCCTTTCTAAGATAGCCAAAAGTGTCTAAAGTAGAATATTACTTTTTTTTTCGATTAACAGAGCAAATTTGTCTTTTTAAAGTTCAAGAAAGGACAGGACCCAAAAATTTTCCAGCACACCTGCTTGGAAAGCTCTAAAAATCAGTTCGAGGGGATTATCATTTAAGTAATTTGACCGCTTTGGGAGCTCCCTGTGGTGCCACCTGCTTAGATTGAAAATCTCACCGACGAAAGAGAAATACAATTTTACTTTTTTTTAGTCCAATTTCTCAGTCAACCACAAGTAATCAGCATCTTTCAATAATAGTTATTCTCATTCTCATGGGAGAATCCACTAATGAACCCTTGTCTTTCACAAAGGTCAGCCAATCCTCTGGCTACGCAAATTAATTTTTAGGTATCGTATCACCTTGAGACCAAAACTTGGGAGTTCCAATTTTTACCGCTACCCCTCTGAATTGCAAAATACTATTTAAGCAATTTTGCCCTTCTCTTAAAGAGGAAAAGAAACACCAAACACAAATGGTAGATAACTTTTGGTAAAATATTTATATTTATTGAAAATTATAAATCACCATAGTTTTGTGGAATCACGTTTTTACTCAAAAATTTGGGGTGAAAACGGAAGGGGGCTCCTAATCATAGAAATGAAAATCTGCATGATTTTTGTTTATTCATGGGCAGGGCCGTATCCGAGACTTTTTCGTGGATTTTGTTTCATTTTGCATGCAAAGTTAGTCACTCTTTTTATATTTTCTGCAGGCTACCTAAGGATTTTTTTCTACTACTAATCCTGTTTTCTTGCGTCAGTTTTGTGCTTTCGGTAAAATGCTAGTTCTTCTGAACTCTACAAATATAAGGAAAAATGACCCTACTCAGTTTGTTTTGAAATAAATTTCAGATTTTTAAAGAGTGAAAGCCTAAAAACCAAAAGGAAAGCGAAGATAGCATCTCGAAGCTACCACCTGAGTAAAGAGAAGAAAGGTAAGTAATGTCCACGATGAAATACAAAAAAAGTATCACTTCTGAAAAAAAAATACAACTTCTGGGACGACCGAGAATCTCGCGAATGGAGACCCTGTAACAATGTTGACAACTCCGACTCCGGAGGCTATGCTTTCCCCTAAATTGATCTTATCTATTGGAACCCTGACGTTAGGACGCTTGCTAAACAAGGCAAAATAGATCTTGTCTTAATTTTTTAGGATAAACTTTCTTTGTTCCTGCATTTTTGCGATTAATTTATGAATTGAAGGAATATTTCGGGGGGCTCAAATCCAGTACCCCCCCACACACACACACAAGTACACCCACTTACCCTGGGTATGCCCCTATTCGAACAAAAGATGATCTTAAAGCTGTGACAGGAAGTTAATTTTTCACCAGTGTGTTTAATGTTTTTCTTGCTTTAATATTGACATTCCATTGATTCATTGTACTGAATTAATCAAACAGTTTGTGGTAAGAAACTTTAAGTTAGGAGGGCATCTCTTCCCCAAACACATCCAATCAAAATTTTGACATAGCCAACGTAGTTGAAAATTCTGGAAATTAGGTCTTTGAGGATGACAATCCCCCCCCCCCCACACAGCCCTCAGGGCAAGGGTTGTAAGTTATGCTATAGGGCAAAAAAAAAAATTTTTGGGGGGGGCACAAAAAAACTGTGTTTATATTCACTTTGTTACGTTCTTACGAGTCGGACAAATATTTCAGAGGGGGGAGGGGTCAAACCTTTTAACCCCCTCCCCTCTGAATACGGCATCGTCCATGGGATTAAAGTCATCCTAACTTCCCTTTTGTGAACACCCTTGAACAGACACAGCTTATTCCTCTATTTTATTAAAAGAATCTTTCTATGTTCAGATTTGCTGTAACTGCTGTATCTAAATACATACATGCCTAGGAACTTCATAAAAGACGTTATGTTGTGTTGTCTAACTAAAGCAATTGAAGTGTGTCAATTCAGAAAAAAAAAAACTCTCCTGTGTTTTTACGACTTTTTCGAATAATATGTTGAAATGTCTTAAAAATACTTATTACAGAAAATATAATGCGATAGGTTTATTAATTTTTCATTTTTTTGCCATTTTTACGAATTAAGCGTTTTACCACTTGTCTTGATCAAAAACAGGTTTTCAATATGCAGTTAAGCTAAGATACAAAGCACAATTAATGGAGACGTATCAATTTGGAAGATGATTCAACCATAATGATACACATACACACTGGCCAATTAGGGATGGGCTTGCACCGAAGTATAGGAAAGCAAAGAAGGAGTTTTGTATTGTCGTATTATATGGTACACACCCGAGAATGAAGTTAGGTTAATCCTAATGAAATATGATGAAAATGCAATACTTCAGTAACAAAATTATATATTAAACAGGGTATATATTTGCACATACGGGGGGGGGGGTAAATTTCAAACTTGGCTCTTTACTCAAAAGTTCAAATTTACCATTACAGTCAGAATTTCATCTTGAATCCAAATTTAACGTTCGTTTGCGTCGGAAATGAACTTTACCTCCCCCCCTAGTGTCCAAATATATGCCCAGAATTGGAATATACATACAACGTACTCTATTTAAGTGAACTAAAGCTAATTGTCTCCGATTGGGAATAGAGAATGCAAACCCGTTATTTTCTGATTCAGCAACCTAGAAAAGAGCGAATAACAGCCCATAGTAACCAAAAGTTAAAAAACGCGTTTTGATTAAAACTGTCTTGTGAAAAAAAAATTGTCATCTGACACTGAATCGGGAATAGTAGCTATTGTTTCAGTTAATTTAAAAAGTAAAAGTTTATTGTGAAAAGAAATTTATGGTGATTTCGAAAAGAACCACCATAAGAAATTTATGGTGATTTCGGTGAGCCTGAAAACCTTTGAAAATGGCGTCAGATCAAAATGAAAAGTGTACCATTGTAATCAGCATGGTCCAAAACCTTTTTTAGGATAACAACAGTCCCCCACATTGAACACCAAGGAAAATCACTTTTTTGCATGGGTAGCACTGATCTCTCCTTTTTTTTTTTTTTTTTTTCACCAGGGCTGAAGAATGACCAGAACATCATAGAAATGTTTAATGGCTCATTAGAGTAGAAATTAAATTTCCTAGTGCCCTTTTCAAGTGACCAAAAAGATTGGAGGGCAAATAGCCCCCCCCTCCCCTCCCTGCAGACCCTCTCCCCAGAAGTAGTCCTATAAAATTTTGAGATAGCCATTTTGTTAACATAGTTCAAAGGTCCAATATATAGGGTTTTGATGATGGTATGGCCCTCCGAAGTCCCTGGGGAAGGACTGTTTGTGGTATCGGGCGTATCAATGTCGCGCGGATCGGTAACAACAATAAAAATCAATTTTTTGGACATATTGTTATTGGGCGTTTTGGTGTCACCGGTATCTTAGACAGGTTTTCAGTAGCTCATATAAAAGATATTGCTCATATTTACGTCCTTCTTATAAACTCCGCCATCAACAAGTTCCAAATGGCACTAAAAACGGCACTTTTGGTGCCAACGAATGACGTATTTTTTTCAAAATCCTATGTGGGGGGGGGGGGGGCAAAGCTAGAACCAGTTTTCCTAATAAAGCAAAAATGACAGAGGAAAACGTAGGCGGCAGCTGCAACCTTGTAAAGAGCGAACCACAGCCCATAGTAACAGAAAATTAAAAAAACCACGTTTAGAAAACAGCTATCTAGTGAAAAAAATCTCCATCTGACAATGATTGAGGAATGTTGACCATTATTTCAGTTTGTCTTATAAGTACAAGTTATTGCGAAAAGAAATTTATGGAGATTTCGAAAAAAAGCCTGAAACCCCTCGAAAATGGAGTCAGATCAAAATGAAAAATGTGCAATTGGAATCAGCATGGTCAAAAACCTTCTACTTGGAAATTACAGTCCCCCTCCTTGAACAGCAAGAAAATCGCTTTTTTGCATCGGTAGCACTGATCTGTCCCCAGTTTTTTATTATTTCTTCTTTTTTTTCTAGCAGGGCTAGGGGGTGGCCAGATCATCACGGAGAGATGTGTAATAGTTCATTCGAAATGTAATTATATTTAATATTTAGATTGGAAGGCAACTAGCCCTTTCCCTACAGGCCCCCTCCTCCAAAACCCATCCAATCAAAATTTTGAGATAGCCATTTTGTTCAACATACTTCAAAGATTTAATATCTATTGTTTTGGTGGTTCTTAATATTATTAAATTTAATTTTTTAAAAAAAATGAAATCTATTCCAATATCAAAACAAAGAATTACATATTTATATCTTGTAAAAAAAACGATTACTTTCCAGGTAATCCACTATTTTTGCAAATATGATGCACTCAATTTTAAAAACAAATCACGGGAAGGCTCATTTCAGACTATTACTCATATCTACGTGCTTTATATCAATTTTGCCATCCAAAAGTGCCATATAGCACTAAAAACGGCACTTTTGGTACCACTTCTTAAGTGGAAGAGCTTGGAAGCATAAAACGGTACCATTGCATTAATTATGATCCAAAGCCCTTAACTGGAGGTTTATTATACCCCTCACATTTATTCCTCCTTCAGATCCTCTTGGTAAGTTTCATAAATCAGCTACTCATCTTAAAAGTAATTATTATTGCGAAAAAAAACTAACTAAAACTAAAAACTTTTCAACTGAAAATCTACCAAAAATTAAGCTTGAATGATCAACAGTTTTGAATTGAACCTTAAAACTTCACTCTTTGATGATGCCTGTGTTCTAATTCTAAAGGCGGTAATTGAGGGGAAAGGATGTTCTTGTCCCCTTACTTTTTTGCTCCTGCCTATGTTTTAAAAACAACTTGTTTTGGTCATTTCATTGGAAAAGATACTTTTTTTATCTAAAAAAAAATAGGGAAAAGAACCGAAAGTGCACTTTATGGAAATGTGCTATCAAGTCAAATTTATAAAAAGCGATTAGGTATAAATATAAGCTTTTAAATGAGCCCTTAAATAGCTCTCTTTTGTTACAGTAGCCTTCTAGTTTCTGCTATTCGGTAGGGGATTATAAAGCCCTGTCTTCATTATGGCTTTTTCAGGCGAAGTTGGCCAAGTAAAAACAGCTTTTTGCTCATTGAAAAACAAACGCTCCTGAAAAACATGTAGTGTTTTGGGAAGTATGGATGATGAACTTTATGTTATTGACTGAAAGTTTTTCGTAGCTGTCAAGGTTGCTCGCAGTATTTTCTAGAGGTGTCTTATCTCCCCTAGATCGGTGATAATTAGAAACTAACTAACACTCCTTCCACGCCCACTATTTCCCCAAATACATCCAATCAAAATTTTGAGTGTCAAAATTTTGACACTTCTTGTTGGATGGGTTTGAGGAAAAAAGGGCGTGGATTGGGGGTGGGCTAGGTGCCGTCCAATCTCTTTTGACTCTTCAAAAGTGAACTAGGACTTTCAACTTCTAATCAAATGAGCTCTCTTTGAAGTTTATACGAGCATCTCATAAGAACCAATTATGGCCCCAGGGCATAACTTACAACGCCTGCCCCTGGGCCCTGGGGGGGGGGGCTGTGTCGACACTGGAGTCGACACCTGATTTTTCGTTATCTGACTTTTGAACAATGTTTAACTTCATGATGTTCTTCAAATTTTTATCGGATGCATTTGGGAAAAGGGGGCGTGGGGGTGGAGGCTAGTTGCTCTTCAATCTCTTTTGACTCTCAAAAAACTGAACTAGAACTTTCAATTTCCAATCAAATGAGCACTCTCTGAAGTTTTTACGAACATCCCTTCCATAAGAACCATATATTCTCCCAGGATATAACTTACAACATCTGCCCTCAGGTCATGGGAGGGCAGTGTCGACCTTGAAGTATTCGTTTGTATGGTCTTTGAACTACTTAAAAAATGACTATATCAAAGTTCTTGCTGGATGGGTTTGAGGAAAAAAGGGCGTGAATGGGGGGTGGGCTAGGGGCCCTCCAATCTCTTTTGATTCTTCAAAAGTGAACTAGAACTTTCAACTTCTAATCAAATAAGCCCTCTTTAAAAGTTTACACGAGCATCTCATAAGAACCATATATGCCCCAGGGCATAACTTACAACGACTGCCCCTGGGCCCTGGGGGGCTGTGTCGACACAGCCCCCATGTAATGGAGTTTTTGTTACATGACCTTAGAACTATTTTTAACAAAATAACTATCTAAAAATCTTTTATCGGCTGGTTACCCTCCGATATCTTTTGACGTTTAAAAAGTGAACTAGACCTTTCAATTTCCAATCAAATGAGCACTCTGTGAAGTTTATTCGAGCATTCCTTCCATAAGAACCACATATACCCCCAGGGCGTAACTTATAACTCTTGCCTGAAATCTGTGGGGGGAGTGTCTGTGCTGAAAGATATATTTTCCAGAACTTTTAACTACGTTGAACAAAATGGCTATCTCAAAATTTTTTAGCGGATTGGTTTGGAGACAAAGGGCATGGGGGGGGGGGGGCTATTTGCCCCTGAAATCTATTGACTCTTAAAAAGTGAACTAGAGCTTTCAATTTCCAATCAAATGAGTCCTTTAAGAAGTTTATACGAGCATCCCTTTCATAAGAACAATACAAGACTTTAGGGCATAACTTAGAACGCCTTCCCCCTGGCCCTGGGGGGTTGTACTGACACCGGAGTTTTTTTTAATCCGACCTTTGAATGTCTATCTCAAAATTTTCATAGATGGGCTTGGAAAAACAAGGCGTGGGGGGGGAGTCTAGTTGCCCTCGGATCTCTTTTGACTATTAAAAGTGAGCTCGAACTTTCAATTTCCAGTCAAATGAGCCCTCTCTGAAGTTTATATGAACATCCCTTTCATTAGAACCATATATGCCCAAGGGCATAACTTACAACGCCTTTCCCCGAGCTCTGGGCGGTTGTTTCGACACCTGAGTATTTGTTATCTGACTTTTGAACAATGTTTAACCTAATGATTATCTTAAATTTTTTATCGGATACATTTGGGGAAAAATGGGCATGGGGGGAGGCTAGTTGCTCTTCAATCTCTTTTGACTCTCAAAAAACTGAAGTAGAACTTTCAATTTCCAATCAAATGAGCCCTCTCTGAAGTTTTTACGAACATCCCTTCCATAAGAACCATATATTCTCCCAGGGCATAACTTACAACGCCTTAGAACTGACCTTAGAACTATTTTTAACAAAATAACTATCTCAAAATTTTTTATGAGCTGGTTACTCTCCGATATCTTTGACGCTTAAAAAGTGAACTAGAACTTTCAATTTTCAATCAAATGATCACTTTGTAAAGTTTATTTGAGCATTCCTTCCATAAGAACCACATATGCACCCAGGGCGTAACTTATAACCCTTGCCTGAAGACTGTGGGGGGAGTCTCTGTGCTCAAAGATATATTTTTCTAGAACTTTTAACTACGTTGAACAAATGGCTATCTCAAAATTTTGATTGGATGAGTTTGGGGAAATGGTGGGCGTGGAAGGGGTGTTAGTTGCCTTCCAAACACTTTCGACTATTAAAAAGGGTACTAGCCATTTAAATTTCCAATTCAATGAGCCCTTTTTGAAGTTTCTACGACAACGCTTTCTATAAAACATTATATGCCCCCAGGGCATAACTTACAACCCTTGCCCTGAGGGTTGTGGGGGTGGGGGTAGTCATCCTCAAAGACCTAATATCCAGAATTTTCAACTACGTTGAACAAAATGGCTATCTCAAAATGTTTATTGGATGTGTGTGGGGGAAAGGGGGCATGAGGGAGTGGGGGAGTGTCCTCCTCAAAAGTATTATTTCTATCTGGAGATGGACTACATAGAACAAAATGACTATCTCAAAATTTTGATTGGATGTTTTTCAGGAGCGTTTGTTTTTCAATGAGCAAAAAGCTGTTTTTACTTGGCCAACTTCGCCTGAAAAAGCCATAATGAAGATAGGGCTTTATAAATCCCCTACCGAATAGCAGAAACTAGAAGGCTACTGTAACAAAAGAGAGCTGTTTAAGGGCTCATTTAAAAGCTTATATTTATACCTAATCGCTTTTTATAAATCTGACTTGATAGCACATTTCCATAAAGTGCACTTTCGGTTCTTTTCCCTATTTTTTTAGATGAAAAAAATATCTTTTCCAATGAAATGACCAAAACAAGTTATTTTTCAAAACATAGGCAGGAGCGAAAAAGAAGGGGGCAAGAACATCCTTTCCCCTCAATTACCGCCTTTAGAATTAGAACACAGGCTTCATCAAAGAGTGAAGTGTTAAGGTTCAGTTCAAAACTGCTGATCATTCAAGCTTAATTTTTGGTAGATTTTCAGTTGAAAAGTTTTTAATTTTAGTTAATATTTTTTTTTCGCAATAATAATTACTTTTAAGATGAGTAGCTGATTTATGAAACTTACCAAGAGGATCTGAAGGAGGAATAAATGTGAGGGGAATAATAAACCTCCAGTTAAGGGCTTTGGACCATAATTATTGCAATGGTACCGTTTTATGCTTCCAAGCTCTTTCCACTTAAGTGGTACCAAAAGTGCCGTATTTAGTGCTATATGACACTTTTTCGATGGTAAAATTGATAAAAAGCACGTAGATATGAGTAATAGGTTTGAAATGAGCCTTCCCGTGATTTGTTTTTAAAATTGAGTGCATCATATTTGCAAAAATAGTGGATTACCTGGAAAGTAATCGTTTTTTTTATAAGATATAAATATGTAATTCTTTGTTTTGATATCGGAATAGATTTCATTTGTTCAAAAAAAATTAAATTTAATATCTATTAATAACCACCAAAACAATAGACATTGAATCTTTGAAAGCACGTTGAAAGTAGGGTAAGAGGTACCATTTTGCCCACTTTATGTTCCATCCTGTTTATTGCGGCCTTTACGTTCCTTCCGGTTTTTCTGGTAATTCTATTCTAGAGGGGCATTACACCCCTTTCAAAGAGAGTGAGTATCCTCTCACATAGCCTTATGCTTCTACAATGCTCGCGTACAAACAGGTCTATAGGTCTTTACACTCTAGGAACGACGCAATTTCAAAGTTCAATGTCTTTTTTTTTTAGTTCAAAAAACCGATGTCTCTTCTTTTTTTTACTCGCCTATTATTTTTTGTATATAATCAGGTTCCATATTTGATTCTCCATCAGTTTCGAATCGTTTATATTCGAGATTACAAGCATTTTTTGTAAAAAGCATTTACATAGAAAAAATGGATAATTCTACCTTTTTCTGGTGAGTAAAAAATATTCGCATTATTAAAAGAAATTGTCATTAAGTTAAGGAAGAAATTCTTTCCTTACACTAGAACTAAGGATACTTATGTACTTAGAAGCTTGTTGTTTTTAGGAGTTGAAAAAACCTCTAATTCTCTTATAGGTTGAAATTTACGGTGTGATTTTTTATCAAGATCAGTGGTCTTTTTTAGGGAATGTTTTTTTTTTTTTGAAAAAAGTGCTTAGCTTTTCGATCGGTAATTTGGGAATTAGAATAAAATGTTGATTTTTTAATGTATTAATTGTTACAAAAGCTTCCTTTTTTATCAAGATCAGTGGCTTTTTTTTTTTTTATCAAGATCAGTGTTTTTTTTTTTAGGGATGTTTTTGAAAATACTTCCAGGCCAGTCTGCATTTATGGTGTGATTTTTTATCAAGATCAGTGGCCTTTTTAAGGATGTTTTTGAAAAAAAGTGCTTAGCTTTCGATCGGTAAATTGGGATTAGAATAAAATGTTGATTCTTTTAATGTATTAATTGTTACAAAAGCTTCCTTTTTTATTACAGTGCGATTTTTTTTTTTATCACGATCAGTGGTTTTTTTAGGGATGTTTTTTTGAAAATATTTCCTGACCAGTCTGCGTTGAAGAATCTCTTCCTGAAATTTAATGCGTTCAAAACCCTCACCCCCCCATTTCCTCAAAAATAAAATTTGTTACCTTATAACCCTATTTAATAAATAACATTGTTAGCTATCCTTTTTATTTAACGGACCTAATTATCTCATAAGAGGGATTGACTGAGCCGTGCTAATTAACTTTTCCACTTCTTAAATTTCTATTTATGTCTACATTTGATTGAAATCTGATAGTTTTACTTGACTGTCATATGCAATTCTTCTCCATATTGTTTAATAAGGAACGCAAATACTGCTTTTTAAGTTTGAATTTACAAATACAGTCACGGAAGCATGGACATAGGAGGAGAGGGGGGGGGGAGGAGCAGTTTATAAAAGGTCCTCCATCCCACTATCAAAACCTCTGATTTTGAAATCAAGATGTCTAACATAAACTGAATTATTTTCCAAAAACCCAAAATGCATTTTTGCTACATGCTAATTTTTTTGTCTTTTTTTTAAAGGAAGAAGAGACGTGCAATAATCCCCCTTCTGAGAAGAAAGCTAGATATGGCGAACCTTCATTAATACAGCCCACAAGAGCTTCTGTTATCAAATTCGCTAGAAAAGTTACACGTGATTTGGACCATGCATCGAGCACTCAACTTATAGTGACAGAACCCTCTGACTCCCGCGTTGGCTCCATGGCAAACCCTCCTCAAGTATTACAAAGGAGTTCAGATATAGAAGTCCAATCAGAATTTGTAAGTATATACATAATTTTTTTTTTTTCTATCTCTATTTTCAAAAATAAGACAAAATTTTCTCAGGCGCATAGCTTTTTAAAAACTTAAAATTTGTTTCTAAGCTATTTAATTTTCTTTCATTAACCAAATTAATGATATTTATGGAGTGCTTATCATGCATTTCTAAATATAAAAAAAAAAAAAAAAAAAAAAAAAAAAAAATGTGTCTTATGGCATTCCATACAGGTATAGGCTATTTGGTTCTAAATTTTTCTTATGTACTTTACAGAAATATCTCGTTTTTAAGACTATAATTGAACAATACGTCTCCTTTAAATACAAAGAATATCGTTAATGTATTTGGAGTGGGCTTTGGGGAGGTGTGAGGAGTGCAATCCCACCATTAATATTCTGAATAAATAATAGATGAAATAAATAAACAAAACTGTATTTTTTTTTTCATGTATCGTATTTAAAAAATGTGTTTTTATGGCATTCCATACAGGTATAGGCTATTTGGTTCTAAATTTTTCTTATGTACTTTACAGAAATATCTCGTTTTTAAGACTATAATTGAACAATACGTCTCCTTTAAATACAAAGAATATCGTTAATGTATTTGGAGTGGGCTTTGGGGAGGTGGGAGGGGTGCAATCCCCACCATTAATATTCTGAATAAATAATAGATGAAATAATAAACAAAACTGTATTTTTTTTTTCATGTATCGTATTTAAAAAATGTGTTTTATGGCATTCCATATACGTATAGGCTATTTGGCTCTAAATGTTTCTTATGTACTTTACAGAAATATCTCGTTTTTAAGACTATAATTGAACAACACGTCTCCTTTAATACAAACAATATCGTTAATGTATTTGGAGAAGGCTTTGGGGAGGTGGAGGGGTGCAATCCCCACCATTAATATTCTGAATAAATAATAGATGAAATAAATAAACAAAACTGTATTTTTTTTTTCATGTATCGTATTTAAAAAATGTGTTTTATGGCATTCCTACAGGTATAGGCTATTTGGTTCTAAATTTTTCTTATGTACTTTACAGAAATATCTCGTTTTTAAGACTATAATTGAACAATACGTCTCCTTTAAATACAAAGAATATCGTGAATGTATTTGGAGAGGGCTTAGGGGGAGGTGGGAGGGGTGCAATCCCCACCATTAATATTCTGAATAAATAATAGATGAAATAAATAAACAAAACTGTATTTTTTTTTTTCATGTATCGTATTTAAAAATGTGTTTTATGGCATTCCATATAGGTATAGGCTATTTGGCTCTAAATGTTTCTTATGTACTTTACAGAAATATCTCGTTTTTTAAGACTATAATTGAACAACACGTCTCCTTTAAATACAAACAATATCGTTAATGTATTTGGAGTGGGCTTTGGGGAGGTGGGAAGGGTGCAATCCCCCCCCCCATTAATATTCTGAATAAATTTCAAACGTAGCTAATAGTTGAAATTGTATTTTTTATTGAAATTTTTTTTTTCATGTATCGTATTTAAAAATGTGTCTTATGGCATTCCATACAGGTATAGGCTGGTTAAGTGGGTATAATCTGGTTTGGTTTGCTATTGCGAGAGGACTCAAGCGATTTCTTTCTTTGTCAAGAGATTTACGTAATTAATTAAACCTGTATTATAAAACCAGCATGTCTTGTTTCGAGCTTTAACGGGCAAGGTTTTTGATAACTTGAACTGTTTGATCAATGACAGTAACGTTTGATAGATTTTTTTTTTTTACGTGAAATACTCTAGTTTCTTTTCTTACTTTTGAAAACATTTTGGAAGAAACTAAATTTCAGTTGGGGGGGGGGTAACTTTTAAGTGAAAAAAAAAAAAAAAAAAAGTGTATTATAATTGTGATAAAACTTTCGTCAAAAGAAAAAAAACTTAATCCATTCATTTTCTAGTTTCAGGGGGAAGCTGTGAAAACTTCTGCCTTCCCTGGTCCAGGACTTCAAAGTATTATGGGTAATTGCCCCCTCTCGCCAGATGTTAGTGAAGGTATGTTATTTGATATCCCCCTGGATTTTCAATTTACAGCTGAAGAAATGGACAGTCTTATTCAAATTGTTGGCCCTAATTCTTCCGGGGACATTTTTAATGAGAACTTTATAATTAGTGAATTGAGTCCTGAACAAACAGGGTCAGGACATGAAAACAGTACTACGTCCCCGGAATTGCCTGATTTTTATCTGTTAGAATCTGCTCTAGGTCATTTTGCAAACGTACAGGGTAGATTTTAGCCTTCCCGAGGAAAACGCTGGCATTATTTTAACTGACCCCGTGAAAAATCTCCATAGCTATATCGACAAAATTCGAGCACTTATTGATATTCAGATCCAGAATTGGGGAGGTCAGGGGGGAATTAAAGCATCAGTGAACCAAAAAGTTTATTTACAAAAGGGGACATCTGGGGACATTTTTTATTTTCATTTTTCGACAGGCAACCAGACTTTTTACCCAGGTCTAAACGATTTTGAAGACAACTTTTTCAACTGGGTAAATAAACTAATTTCAACTTTGGATACATTTAGCGAGAGAGGGAGTGGGTCCACCATTTTATACATTGAACGAATGGATCTGAATCTCAGTAGATTTAAAAAAAACTTTATTTTAAGGGGAGCGGGTAATCTAAAAATAAAATGTCACCCAGATTTGTCGACTACAGGAGGAGTTCAGAGTTTCTATTTTGACATGGACTTCAATGCTTTAAGTATGCATTTTTAGCGGCGGCCCATAAGACATTATATAATGAGTCAACAATGAAAAATCTTGACAAACTTGCTCGCAACGGTGGAAATAATTTCCCTAAAGTAAATTTTGATTGTTTAGAGGGGAAAATATCCGGTGTCCTTTAAAGAAATAAGCATATTCGAGAAAGCAAATGAAAATCTTGGGGTGGGGGTAGTTGTTCTCCAGTACGACACTGATTTGTAGATGGGGGGAAAAAACCGAATAAAAAAGGGGTTTTGTACTCAGTGAGGACACCGATTGTGGAAAATATTAAAAATTTTGTATGGGTTATTTACCAGCCTCCCAAAGATGTAAATTCTTATGGTCATTTTTTTCCCCGTTACGGCGATAAGTCGACTCCTATGTCAAGGCGTTCAGAAAGGTGAACGTTTCTATTGCCCCATGTGCCTCTCCCCATTTAGATCCGAGCGAACGTTTTCAGATCACATGGGGGCATTGCAAAATTCACGGAAATCAAAGAATAGAAATGCCGGCAGAAGGCAAAGACATTTTACAATTTAAAAATTTTCAAAATTCTCTTCTGCAATCTGATCAAAATGTCTTTGGATTGTGAAAAACAAGACTGGTTGAGGTATCAGACCCATCAAGGCCAAATATAGTCAAGGAACACAAACTAGTTGCGTGTTCCTATGCACATGCCCGTCGCGACGCCAACAATAAAATGCAATTGGAAGTTTTTTTTGACTATGGACGAGGAGGGCAGTATGGAAAAGCTATTGGTTTCTTTAATAAAAACGGCAAACAGAGCAATTTCACGATTACGTCATACTAATTATCCGATGACATTGTCGGATAAAGAGCAACTGGCGTTGGAAAAGGGAACAATTTGCTGGGTGTGTAGGGGTGCCCTTGCCCCAAAAGACGCGGTGCAGGACCACAATCACCTTATTGACCCCAATTCAACGGGAAAAAGTAACTTTCGGGGGTGGGCTCACAATTCATGTAATTTAAAAATTAAACAACAACTTTTTCTACCGGTTTTTTTATACATAACTCTAACTACGATCTGAAGTTTGTGCTACCTGCATTGGCACATCTTCAAAGAAATGGAACAGTGGATGATGATGCATGGGTGATAGACAGCTTTACGTACAAAATCATACCTAAGTCATCGGAAAAGTTGCTTGTTTTGGAATTTATGTGGAAATTTGTTGAAGCCGGTGTTGAGTACACGAATAAAATTCGCTTTTTAGATTCCTACAGTTTTTTTCCCAAATCATTGAGCGAATTAATTCAAGTGCAGAAAAACGATGACGGCAGCAATGCTTTCCCCCTTCTCAAGCAACATTTCCAAATGATTTATATGATTTGTTAACGGTCAAGGGCATCTATCCTTATGATTATTATTGTTCCATGTCGAGATTGCCGAGGAGACTATTCCTTGTATTGAATCGTTTTACGACAGTCTTCACGATCGTAGTTGCACCCCCGAGGAATACAGTTTTGCTAAAAAAGTTTGGGCAGCGGGAGGGTGTAAAAATGGATTTGACTACTGCAAGCTGTATTTGTCGAGTGACGTGTTAACTTTGTTAGACATTATGTGTAAAAAAATACGGATAAAATCTATGAGGAGTTTAATCTTGATTTGGGCTATTATTTTCTTCGCCTCATCTAGTGATGGACCTCATCCTGAAAATTAGTGGGGAAAAAATCGGGCTAATCACTGACATTGATCAGCATCTGTTCATCGAGAGGTCAATGAGGGGGGGTTTTGTTTTTCACGGAGACCGTATCTTGGAAACTGATCCTACGGGGGAGAAGACGGGGACAAAATCAAATGCAGTTTTCCTCGATATGAATTCTCTCTACCCCTCGGCCATGTCCCATTATGCACTACCTTGCGGCGACTATAAATGGCTCAATGACCCTCAAGCTCCCATTTCCCCAACATTGACAGTGGTGTTGAGGAGAATGGACCGGTTGGATGGTTTTTTGAAATTGATGGAGAGATACCAGTCGAGCTTCACGATTCAGTAAAGGATTTTGTTTTCCCGTGTATCATAGACCTGTGACTAAGGACTCTTTGAGTCCTCGCAATAGGCGTTTAGTCGAGGTGGACGGATTGCATTGGGCGCCTTCAAAACAAAAACTTATTGCTGACCTTCTGCCGAAAAAAACATAGTTGTACATCATGTAGCGTTAAAATGGATGTGTAACAATGGTTTCAACGTCACAAAGGTTCACCGAGCACTCGAGTTTAGTCAAAAAGCCTTATTTGAAAACGTTTGTTGACACTTTGTCAGCAAACGTTCTGCAGCAAAGTCGAAAGCTGAAAAAGAAATTTATAAACTCATTTTGAATTCAGCTTTCGGCAAAATGTGTGAGAGTGTTCGTAATAGGAATCGTTGCGACGTTGTGACCAATCCAGAACAATGTGCTCGAATTATTGCCGATCCCAATTACACTTCCTTTACAATCATTGGCCCGGACATGGTACTTTTGAATAGGAAAAAAAAGACGCATTGTCCTGAATAAAAATATTGCTGCAGGCAGTGCTATCTTGGAGATCTCAAAAAAGCTCATGTTGGAATTCTACTACAATGTGGCTAGGGTACAGTGGCCGGAAAAGGGGCAAGTAGAGGTCTGCTACGGTGACACGGATTCTCTACTGCTCAAAGTAAAAACATCAAATCTAATCGATGATTTGGCGCACGGTGAAATTATCAGCTCACGGATGGACTACACCAATTGGAGTGTTGGTCTTTACCCTGAGCTAGTAAAACGTCGGGCGCCCAATCAACTTTTATTTTTAAAATCTGAAACGGGTAGCGACTTGATTTCCCGTGGTATGTTTGTAGGTCCGAAGGTGTACTTTATACAGACACACGACGAGGAAATCAAGAAACGTTGCAAAGGAGTACCCACGCACTATGTGGACAAGAATTTCAATATGGACATTTATAGGAATTGTATTGTTCAAAATGCAATTCCACGAGCCAAATTGTTGGCAATTCGTTCATTGAAGTACAAGAACTATACTGTAAATGTAGAGAAAATAGCCATGAGTACCATTTCCGACAAGGTCTATGTTTGTCAAGATGGTGTGACCACCCTCCCCCTTGGTCACTATTTAACTTCAGACCGGATCGAATGTATTGCCCACCGTGAAAGTCTCGGTTTAAATAAAGTCCTGTAACTAATTTCCTAAAAACCTTTGAGGGGGGGGCCTCGCGGCCCGGGGGGGGGGCCGGCCGCCGCCAGCGCGGGGGGCGCATCGTCACCAAAGTTATCTCTTTTTTTGGACTTAGAGCAGATTTTTTTTTTTTTTTCAAGTGTCATCTCTAATTTAACATTTTTTTCTCTGTAAAAAAAAAAAAAAAAAATGTGTTTTTCTCTCTCTGTGTGCATGTAAATGTTGTTGTTGTATTTTATTATTATAAATAAATTAAAAAAAAAAATTATTTTTTCAAGTGCTCTCTCTCTAATTTAATGTTTTTTTTTCTCTGTAAAAAAAAAAGTGTTTTTTTTTATCTGGTGTACCTATGTAAATGTTGTTGTTGTTGTTGTATTTTTTTATTATGAATAAATTTAAAAAAAAGTGTATTTTTTCAATGTATTGTTACTTTTTTATCTGCATATAATAAAAGAAAAAAAAATATGATTCTTTGTCTTTTGTCTTGTCTTCTGGAAGAACAGAGTAGTAGGGAAAAAAAAAATTATTTAGTCATTAGACAATTAGGGTCTACAGTTAGTTGTCCAGGTGAACTGTTGAAAGGAACATGTATCAATTTAAAACACCATTCAGATCGTTTCTGTGTGGGCCCTCAATGTCGGGCAAAACAACACTCTTAACTAAAATAATTAAAAAATTGTGATAAAATGTTTGCGGAAAAGCCGAAAAAAATCTACTATTGCTATAGTATTTGGCAGGAATCGTACAATAAAATAAAAGCAATTGCTGCCATGGGATCGATGCAGATACAGTTCATACAGGGACTTGATGTTTTCAACATTATTGAACCAAACTCTTGGCTGATCATGACGATCTGGCTGAATCCATTGAACAATGGTCCCAGAAAATGTTGCAATTGTTCACTGTTCGCTCTCATCATGAACAGATTTCCGTTACTCTGGTTCTACACAATCTCTTTCATCAGAGCAAATGTATGCGAACACTTGCTTTGAACTGTACCTACTATATCATCTACAGAGTTGTTCGTGATTCTAGCTCGCTAATAACCCTCAATAAACAAATCTATCCAGGTGCCCCTAAATTTCTGCTCTCGGCATACAATCAGGCAACTAATAAACCCCACGGTTATATCCTGCTGGATCTTAATCAAAATACACCCGAGGATCTGCGTGTAGTCACAGATATTTTCGACAATGAAATTACAGTATATCTCCCGGTGAACACTAAAAGACCTATTAGTCGCTATCATGACACTGAAGAAACTACATGAAAATAGACACTTGTTTTTCAGTTCTAAGCACTTCAAAACCTCAGCTTAGAAAAGCAATACTCAAACATGGTATTGACAATGATTTCATTAATCTAATATCTGAACTTTGTTTAAATTTGACCGAGGGTAATGTTCAACTACCAGAAGTAGTTAAGCAACAGGCAAAGCAACATCGTTCCATTGTACGTACATTGGCCTCTAAAAAGAAAGGAAAGAATTTTAAAAGGAAAACGACTTCTTCAGGCGGGCGGTAGCTTTTTCACGCTTTTACTGCCAATAATTGCAGGACTTGTAAACAGTTTTCTCTCTAGTGAGAATGGCAAAACCCTATAAATTGACTCCAATAGAACTCGCTCTCTCACCCGTCGAACACTTTGAGGACAATCTGAGTAAATTCCTCGACAATGAAACTATTGATGATGATAAAAAAACTGATTTTACTTCAAGATGCACTTCGCCGAGTGGACAAACACTATCGATCAAAGCCCACTGCTGCTGCTGATCCCAAAAAAGAATCATCTCCTCAAGAGTCTCCTGCTGCTGCTGCTGGAACAAAATTAAAGAAGGAGGAATTGGATTCAATTGTATTGAAAATTGGAAATCTAATGCCCCACTCATATCGTGAACAAAGTAAACGACTCCTAATCTATCTCTTGGAAAGTGATCAAATTCAAGTTGAGAGCAATGGGGAAAGGATTATAATTCAGGGCAAGAGCTATAATCTACTTGATTTAATGTATGACATGGTTACAAATCGTAAAGGACTATTATCATTGACACTCGTCTATACAACTTTCTAAATACATTAAACTTCCCCAAAAGTCTTATTGGCAATAGACAAATTCTAAAAAAATTAAATGAACGTGCATCATCATCATTAAAAGATGAACTTGAAGCAGAAGAAGATTTTAAATCAATTTTGGAAAAATACTAGCACACCACTGATAGCTAGACAAAAGCGAAGACGTATCAAGTCAACGTCTCCGCCACCACCAGCAGCAGCAGCAGCCAGTATACAAAAGGGTAGCGGACGTTACACAACGTGTTTACGTTCGAAATGGCTGAAGTTCTGAAAGGTGTTTATGAAAATATTGGCGAGGCGGGGAGTTTAAGTTCCCCCACAACTCTTTCCAAAGTCACGGGTGTTCGCACTAAAAAGTGTACAAGACTATCTACAAAATGAACCAAGTTACACTCTGCATAGAAATCATAGACTTATCTCCCTCACAAGGAATCATATCCATCAATCACTTCCTCATTGAATCTATTCAATGCTGAAAATGTTGATGTCAGTGTCAAGTATGGCTACTATGAACATTTCACCCTCAACAACCCCTCTCGAAAATATACACTTTCAAATATTTTCCAATGAAGACTATTTCATTGATTTGTCATCAACATTTATTGATTTAAATATTGTGGTGAAGAAAAAGTCAGATAATACAACTCCAAATGCCGGCGATGGTCTCTCCTATGAAAACTGTATTCTACACAACCTATTCAAACAAATTAATGTATTTATTAATGGGACATTGGTGAGCACTAGCAATAATTTATCCAACTATGCAAGCTACATACAATTTATGATGATGACACCAAAGGCGTACAAGGAGATGAGAGGACAATCATTGGGCTATGAATATCGAACAGGTGTTGATACTGACGGTGAGTTGACTACAGCAGTGACCCAGGAGTATCATCTAGTTGGAAAATTAAATCATGAGATATTCAATATATCCCAATGGCTACCCCCAATGTCAAGATTGACATAAAGTTACAGATGGCCCCATCGAATTTCATTCTGAGAAAAACACTTCCTGCAGCACCCGATGCAAATGTTATTATCACATCGGCAATTCTCCACGTCCGAAAACAACAAGTTATGAGCTCTGTTGCATTGGCAGTGGAAAAGCTAAGAGCCAATGGTAACAACATTAAACTTCTTGTCCCTCATACAATCACCAATCAACGTCACATTGCCACCGGTTCTCGTAGCTATAGCGATTCATCATTTATCAATGGAGAAATCCATCAAAATTGGCTTTGACCTTTGTGAAGAGTGGCAGTGCCGTTGGATCCTGGACTGAATCCCCCGTGATTTTAATTTTTTCGGTCTATCTAGCCTTGTGTGCAAAGTGAATGGTATTCCACTGTACACTCTATCATTTGACAAAAATCCTATAGAACTCTGTACGACTTGACCATGCAATCCCTAGATCATGACTCTCAACTATTTGAAAATGGAATAACTGAATCAATGTTTTCAAAAAATCATGGGGTTATTGTTTTGGACTTGTCAGGCACACAGGATATGAGCATAGTACGAACTGGGAATGTACGTTTAGAGTGTACATTTGCCGATGCTCTAACTGAGAGTATCACGCTAATATCACTGAGCCAATTTGAAACCTATTGGGAAATCACACCCGACGGCAGTGTTCTACTAGACCTTGCACCATGAACACAAATCAAATAATCAATGTATTTAGTATGGATCCATACATGTCCCAATACAAGTCCTATTGCATACCCTCGGACTTCATTGAAAAAATTCCAAGTGTTAACAATACCCTAATCATTGTTAATAGCAGTCCATCGACTTTGAAGACGGTCATTGGCTATGCATCTTTCAAACAGCGAAGAATATTGAATTTTTTTTGATCCTCTTGGCCTATCGTATAAATTCTATGTTCCATACATCAGCAACTTTATTGAAAGCAGTGGGAAAACCATTATTCAAAATCAACGAAGAGTACAGGATTTAGCGACTAAGACATGTGGCTTTCATGCACTACTCTTTTTCATGTTCAGATGTCGTGGCTACACCTACAAGCAGTTTCTCAACATCTACGTTGACTTACCTCAATTGAACGACTTTCTAGTGGAGAATATACTTACAAGTGTATTTAATATTGATTTTAGTGCCCTAAGAATAAAATGTTCCAAAGATGTATGTGAAATTGTTTATTAATAAAAAAAATTATATACATGATAAAACGACTTTTCTACTCTTTAGATTTCATCCACTACTAGGTATTTGTCAACGACAACTAGTGCAGGTAGATTATTTGAATTCACAGTGTACTGATTCTGATGTACTGCAATGTCAGGGTCACATTTTCTACAGTAGAGTGTGACTTCACTCTTGTCATATCTCTTTGTATAGTCAATGATACTATTCGCATTCATTCTATAGAATTCACATGTTTCAATTTGTGTATTTGAAGCAATTTCACAAACAGTGTCCTCAAGTGTCGAATCACATTCTGTCACTGCCAAATAAAAATCAGTGGGCTTATAATCATAACACCCAGTGTCTTCACAACAATGACGTAGAAAACCCATATTCTCTTGTTGTTCCAACAGTTGAATCGTTGACCTGGTTCCTCCTCCCAGAACAATCTAAAACCACGACGATACCAATCTCGTAGCAATAAACTAAAATCCCGGTTAGGATTCTTTCCAATCATACCGGGATATGTACTCTCCCATTGCTTACATTTTTCATAATGACAATTGGAGCATAGGTGGCCTCTAGGATGAGAGTCACACACCTCTTCAAGACAGGAATTACAACCTTTAATTTGTACAGCATATCTCTATGCAATTTACACGGGTTGCATAATCTACACTTTTCATCATACTCCTCAATCATTGTGCAATTCTCACATGATGACCAACTGCCCAGTGAGTACATACATAGTGGACATGTATGGAACATTTTGTCATGTGTTGACGCTCTCACTGCCACAATGAAACTGAGCTAGCAACATCAAAAAATTGCCTGAGATAGAGAGAGAGAGAGGAGTAAAATCATCCTTGAGCACCATCTTTCTTATGAAAAAAAAAAGTCCTAAATTTCTAAAAAAACTAATGTTTAAAACCATATCCACAATATCATTTTGCTGTGTCGTGATCAATATATCAATAAATTGTGTAAATGCATTTGGACCACGATGTAGAAGCTTCATACAATAGTCTAATGATGGAGAATCAGTTTTCATTATATCGACAAGCATCCCCCGAGAAAATATCTTCCTTTGAATAGACAACTCTAGAAAATCATCATCTAGAATCAAACGTTTTTCCATAAGAATTAGATTCCTCATGATTCGATCTTTCTCGAATCTATCCATTTTTTAGAGTCCTAACTCTCTCACAACCAACTTCAGACTAATCAGAATCTCTTTTTGTACTCAAAATATACGCTAGTCTACTATAGAAAAAGAAAAAATACCATTGATTTAGAAACAAGTTTTATTGAACATAATTACAATAATAATATTCACTGATGCATTTTGTTCTCATCAATATATTTCGATAGAACATCTAATGCTGACCGAAGTTTATTTATATGGAGAATATTTACTTTTCCAGCAAAACACAGCTGTTCCTCCTGCTTAAATTTGCTTAATGATATCACGTATCTAGCATACATAGTGTCCCATTCAAGACATAGTCTACAGCCAGCAGTTATTTCCACAGCTACATTGGGTACTCGTATATCGTTGCTGCTGCTGCTGTCGGTTCCATCATTAATCTCCAATAGTGTAAATGCACCACTCATTTTTTTCTCCACTAATATCCTTTCAAATAAAAAACTATTCTCTTTGAATCCAATTCTCTTACTAATATGAATTGTAAAGAAAACTATTCCTTATATTCAAATCCTAATCACCAATCAAGTTATACACGTTCCTCTTGGCAAAGAGTGTAATGACATGTTTACCTACCAGAAAAACCTGTTTGGTAAGGGGGCGTCGTAGAAGCATAAGGCTATGTGAGAGGATACTCACTCTCTTTGAAAGGGTGTAATGCCCCTCTAGAATAGAATTACCAGAAAAACCGGAAGGAACGTAAAGGCCGCAATAAACAGGATGGAACATAAAGTGGGCAAAATGGTACCTCTTACCCTACTGTTGAACAAAATGGCTATCTCAAAATTTTGATTGGATGACTTTGGGAGGAGGGGGCCTGTAGGGAGGGGGCTAGTTGCCCTCCAATCTAAATATTATATATAATTACATTTCGAATGAGCTATTACAGATCTCTCCGTGATGATCTGGCCACCCCCTAGCCCGTCTAGAAAAAAAAAAAGAAGAAATAAGAAAAAACTGGAGAAGATCAGTACCACCGACGCAAAAAAGCGATTTTCTTTGTTGTTCAAGGAGGGGGACTATAATTTCCATGTAGAAGGTTTTTGACCATGCTGATTCCAATTGCACATTTTTCATTTTGATATGACTCCATTTTCGAGGGGTTTCAGGCTTTTTTCGAAATCTCCATAAATTTCTTTTCGCAATAAACTTGTACTTATAAGACAAACCGAAATAATAGTCATCATTCCTCAATCAGTGGAGATGGAGATTTCAATCAGATGGAGATTTTTTTCACTAGATAGCTTTTTTTCTAAACGTGGTTTTTAATTTTTGGTTACTATGGGCTGTGGTTCGCTCTTTACAAGGTTGCAGCTGCCGCCTACGTTTTCCTCTGTCATTTTTTTCTTTATTTGGAAAACTGGTTCCAGCTTTGGCCTCCCCCCATAGGATTTTGAAAAAAATACGTCATTCGTTGGAACCAAAGGTGCCGTTTTTAGTGCCATTTGGAACTTGCTGATGGCGGAATTTATAGAAAGGACGTAAATATGAGCAATATCTTTTATATGAGCTACTGAAAATCTGTCTAAGATACCGGTGACACCCAAACGCCCAATAACAATATGTCCAAAAAATTGATTTTTCTTGTTGTTACCGATACGCGCGACATTGATACGCCCGATACCTCAAACAGTCCTTCCCCAGGGACTTCGGAGGGCCATACCATCATCAAAACCCTATATATTAGACCTTTGAACTATGTTAACAAAATGGCTACCTCAAAATTTTTATAGGACTACTTCTGGGGGAGAGGGCCTGCAGGGAGGGGAGGGGGGGCTATTTGCCCTTCAATCTTTTTGGTCACTTGAAAAGGGCACTAGAAAAATTAATTTCTACTCTAATGAGCCATTAAACATCTCTATGATGTTCTGGTCATTCTTCAGCCCTGGTGAAAAAAAAAAAAAGAAAAAAAAGGAGAGATCAGTGCTACCCATGCAAAAAAGTGATTTTCCTTGGTGTTCAATGTGGGGGACTGTAGTTATCCTAAAAAAGGTTTTGGACCATGCTGATTGCAATGGTACACTTTTCATTTTGATCTGACGCCATTTTCAAAGGTTTTCAGGCTCACCGAAATCACCATAAATTTCTTTTCACAATAAACTTTTACTTTTAAAATTAACTGAAACAATAGCTACTATTCCTGATTCAGTGTCAGATGACAATTTTTTTTGAAAGACAGTTTTATTCAAAACACGTTTTTTTATCTTTTGGTTACTATGTGCTGTTATTCGCTCTTTTCTAGGTTGCTGAATCAGAAAATAACGGGTTTTGCATTCTCTATTCCCAATCGGAGACAATTAGCTTTAGTTCACTTAAATAAAGTACGTTGTATGTATATTCCGATTCTGGGCATATATTTGGACACTAGGGGGGGGGGGGTAAAGTTCATTTCCGACGAAAAACGAATGTTAAATTTGGATTCAAGATGAAATTCTGACTATAATGGTAAGTTTGAACTTTTGACTAAAGAGCCAAGTTTGAAATTTACCCCCCCCCCCCCTATGTGCAAATATATACCCTGTTTAATATATAATTTTATTACTGAAGTATTGTATTTTCATCATATTTCATTAGGATTAACCTAACTTCATTCTCGGGTGTGTACCATATAATACGACAGTACCACACTCCTTCTTTGCTTTCCTATACTTCGGTGCAAGCCCATCCCTAATTGGCCAGTGTGTATGTGTATCATTATGGTTGAATCATGTTCCAGATTGATACGTCTCCATTAATTGCGCTCATTTGATACAACGAAACTTTGTAAAGATACAAAAATTTAGCATTTTTGCATCCCCACCACAGAAATCGCCTTGCGTGTTTTTCTAAAACGAATCATTGCAGATAAGCTGAAATGTTGTGTTATGTCACGAGATGTGGTCAAAATGATTAGCAAGCGAGTAAGTGCCCTAATTTGTTTAGCACTAAAGTATTTTTACGATAAGTCCAAGCCACATTGATTTTAACATTATAAAACAAGTTCATGGAGTTCAGTTAATTTATTTTTGGAAGCCAATGGGGGGTTCATGAACAAAACCTTAGTTTTGGGCGAATTAAAATCAAATTTGTTACTGCCTTAACAGAAATGCTTAAATCTATTGACTAATAGCTCGTTTTTATGCACACACAAAAATACAACATATGAACATACAACACTTTGCATACTTAAGAATAGGCACTCCGAAATATTCATTTCAGGGTGCCAATTGATGGTTTAGCAAATCATGGGTGAGTGAATACAAGATGGCGATGCTGTTTTTAAGAAGGGGTGATTTTTTAAATGGTAATATGGCTAAACCCAGAACTTGATCAAATACCTAGTACCAATACCTAGTGAATGACAAGATGAAGTGGATTTTAAAAAGTTGTTAAGGCAGCGTCGGCTGTTGCAACAACACCTTTATTTCAATTCTTCTATAAACGTCATACTCTCAAAACTTTAAAAACGTTGTGGCTGAGAAAGAATGTTTTTCTTAAGAGAAAAAAAGCCTTAGATGGCACGTTCCTCACAGATCTTCCAAACTTTGCGATCCTTACTTATATGTTAATTTTTGCAATGAATGAGAGATCTCCAAACAATGGAAAAACCTGTTTGCACCTGACTTGTAAAAATCAAGTCTCTAAAATTTCTTGACTAGAGTCATCTTCACTGTGGGTAAAAGAAAAAAAAACGTAAAGAAATGAGACTAGGCGTTATAGTTCAAACTGACGGTGCAGATCCACGATGGCATGTACATCTTTCCAACAGAGTAAATTTACCACGGAGGGTGGGTGGGAGGGGGCCATGGGCCAACTTTGGTTATCTAGTCACACAAAAATCCTTATATGATTTTGTATAAATAACAGTCCAATAGAGAAAATCCTTTTATTCTTTTAAAAATCTTTGTGTGTGTGTGTGTGTGTTTCACTGTCAAATAAAAGGGTTTTCCCAATTGAACTGTAAATTATACACGTCATGGAAAGGCAGTATGGTCTTCGAAAATACCAATGATTTTGAACCAACGATTTTGGTTAAAACAAGCGTCCCCTTCCCAAATGTTTGTCGAACTCTTAAAAACGTAAAAAAAAAAAAAAATGAAAATTAGCCAGTTCTTTAAGCGTTTTTTCGAAGTTTTTTGTTAGCCTGCCCCCCCCCCCCCCCCGAAGAAAAATCCATGCCGGGGGCATATAAGGTTTTTATAGAAAGCGTTGTCGTAGAAACTTCAAAAAGGGCTCATTTGATTAGAAATTGAGATGGCTAGTCCCCTTTTTGATAGTCGAGAGTGATTGGAAGGCGACCAACACCCCTTCCACGCCCCACCATTTATCCGAACACATCCAATCAAAATTTTGAGATAGCCATTTGGCTCTAAGTAGTAGAGGTTCAGAAATTAATCTTTGAGGATGACACTCAGGGGTAATGGAAGTTATGCCAGGGGGATTATAAGGTTTTTATTGAAAGCTTTGTCGTAGAAACTTCAAAAGGGCTCACTCGATTGGAAATTTAAAGGGCTAGTGTCCTTTTTAATAGTCGAAAGTGATCTGAGGGCAAATAACCTCCCTCTCACGTTCACCTTTCTCCCAAAGACACACAATTAAAATTTTTAGATAGCCATTTTGTTCTACGTAGTTAAAAGTTTTAAAGTTAGGTCTTGGAGGATGATAACCCCCTCTGAGCCCTCGGGGCAAGGGTTGTAAGTTTTTGCCCTGGGGACATATAAGGTTTTTATCTATAGTGATGTTGTAGAAACTTCAAAAGGGGCTCATTCGATTGGAAATTAGAAGGCCTTCTGCCCTTTTTAAGTCGAAAGTGATTGAAGAATAACTAACACCCCTCTTACAACTACCATTTCCCCAAAACACATCCAATCAAAATTTGAAATAGCCATTTTGTTCGACGTAGTTAAAAAGTCCAAAAATTATGTTTCTGAGGATGAGACTCCCCCCAGAGCCCTCAGGACAAGGGTTATAAGTTATGCCCTGGGGGTATATAAGTTGTTTTTTTTTATAGAAAGCGTTGTCGTAGAAAATTCAAAAAAGGAATAATTCGATTGGAAATTGAAACGGCTAGTGTCCTTTTTAATAGTCGAAAGCGATTGGAGGGCAAGAAACCCCCCTCTCACGCTCACCATTTCCAAAAACACATCCAATCAAAATTTTGAGGAGACAACCATTTTGTTCAACGAAGTTGAAAGGTCCCGGAAATTATGTCTTTGTGGATGACAACCCCCTCGCAGCCCTCAGGGCAAGGGTAAGTTATGCCCTTGGGCATATAAGATTCTTATAGAAAAAACGTTGTTGTAGAAACTTCAAAAAAAGGGTTCAGTCGACTGAAAATTGAAAGGGCTAGTGCCCTTTTTAATAGTCGGAAGTGATTGGAGGGGGCAACTCTCACGCCAAACCATTTCCTCAAAATAAAACATATCCAATCAAAATTTTCTTCAACGTGGTTGAAAGTTCTGGAAATTAGGCCTTTGAGCATGACATCCCCTCTCCCCCGCCAGCCCTCAGGGCAAGGGTTGTAATTTATGCCCTGGGGCATATAAGCTTCTTATTGACAGCGTTGTCGTAGTTGATACACCCCCCTCCTAATCCCTTTTCATACACGTATTAATCAGGGGCTTCATTGTAAAATTTTGTGATAATAAAAGGGGATCATTCGATTGGAAATTGAAATTGGGGTTAGTGCCTTTTTTAATAGTCTTGAAAGTGATTGGAGAGCAACTAACGTACCTCTCATGCCATTTCCCCGAACACATACAGTCAAAATTTTGAGATAGTCGTTTGTTTAACGTAGTTGAAAATTCTGGAAATTAGGTCTTTGAGGATTACAACCCCATCACAGCTCTAAGGGCAAGGGTTGTAATTTATGCCTTGGGGGCATATTAACCGTCTATAGAAAGCATTGTCGTAGAACCTCAAAACGGGTTCATTCGATTGGAAATTGAAAGGGCTAGTGTTCTTTTTAATAGTCGAGAGTGAATGGAGAGCTTCACATTTTTATAATAAAGATCGATGTGGGTACAATGTATTTCTCTTTTTTTAGACCAGGGCACTCTTATTGAAGGACGGTCAAAGGAACTTCGAAAAAGGCTCATTCGATTGAAAATGGAAAGGGCTAATACCCTTTTTAAGAGTCAAAAGTGATTGGAGGGCAACTAGTCCTCCTCCCACGCCCCACCCTCCCATTTGTCCATTATGTTTAAAAACTAAATGTTGCCTTAAGATTAAATCAAAATGCACTGTGTTAATGCTAATTCCAAATAAAACATCTCAGAAGTATCCCAAGAACGACTGAGCATATTATGTTCAAACTTTCGGACCTACTTCTGCTCTTATTCGTTTTATCACCATTATTCGACTAGGAGTGCGGATAATCTTGCATCTGAGCCACGGAACACAACGAGAGCGAGTCAAGTGACCAGACACATGGGCCCGTCAGTTTGGAATTCGTTCCCAGATTCCGTTCGTCAAGCTGAAAGTGTGCCGCAACTTAAAACCCGTATTAAAAATCATTCTTTTCAGGAATTTGGTAGCGTTAAAGGTTCGAGAGAAGGCTTTTTTTTGTAGATATTTTATTTTTTTTTTTTATATTTTGTGCCATTATATATTACTCATTATTTTCAGTTATTATTATGAGACTTTGTTATCCCCTTTTTCATTTTATTTGGTATGTTGAATTGGCATGCATGATATCCAAACCGGTCGCTTTTTCAAGCATCTTCTTGCTTTAGTGCGACTTGTTGTCACATTGAGTTGTTTTTTTGTTAATAAAAATGTATGAGCCTGAACCTCTTAAAATTTAACCAAATCCAAAATAGCGTAAAGCGTATCCAGGCTATCAAAGAATCTATCCAAGCTATCGAAGCTATCAGCATAATTTTTTACGAATGGTATCAAGTTTTCTATTTCAAGTAAACTAGTGGAGGTATGAAACTAAATTGAACACTACTATTTGTGTCCAGATTTTGAAATGGGTGTGTGTTGTTAAAAATTGCAGAAAATTTTTCTCCAACATAAAAATAGCAGGGCAAACTATAAAGTCTAAAAAATCAAGTAGATTTAAAGAATTGTTTCTTTTTCCCTGAAAAGACTGTGTCAATATAAAACTAACAGAAATTAATTAAAAAAAAAACTGTTTCCACAAAATAAGTTTTTCAAAGAAAACTGAAGAACTTCATTGAGCCAAAAATGATCAAAAATAAAATCAAATAAACTAAGAAGCATGAAAGTACCAAAAATCAGCAATAATAGATTAACGAAACCCAAAACGGACAGATATTACAATAAATAACCGAGTCAAACTCAAAACGAGCAGAAATTAACATGAGTAAGGCTGAAAACCCCTATGCCTTCCCAAGGCCAGAACATAATTTGCACTTAACTGAAAAAAATACAAATGAATGTGCATTGTCAGTTTAATATACATATGCTGATATTAAGTAATCAAAATGTTAATATTATATGATTTATTTAAGTTATTAAAGTAAAAACATTTATAATTTTGTCCTTCAGATAGATTTGTCCTTCCGACCAATCTTGGATAGATGGACTATTCCCCTCCATGTCAGCAACCATGGCCTTGGGGTTATTTTAAATTACTACATATCGTGTTTTCACACCCCCTGTGTGTTCCCCATGATCAAAGCCTTGAAAATATATCAATTAGTTTACCTCACACTTAGATAGGGAGAGAGCATGGCCCAAATGAAGCCTTCCGTTCATATACGGGTATGGAAAAGTTACAAGGAACTTTTTCTTTTCCTGTATCATCTTCTGGTGCATCCTCTTCAAATACTTTATCCATCTCCCATTTCTTCTGCACTTCTTCTGGAATTTGTATAAGATCTTCAACTTTTTTACGAGGGATTTGTTCTATTTCTAAAAAGAAATAGTTTTAAACAATAAAGTAAATAGAAAAGCACTTTATTTTACGTTTTAAAAACGGAGTAATTATTGCATTAACAAAAAAAGTCACTGGTTCAAGTTATTGAAGTGTAAATAATTACTGCAAATTTTCAGTTCCAAAATAAAGGCCGAAAAATCATTTTGGTAGAGAAGGCCTGAAAAATTAGACCTCTAAGCTAGCCTACATTTTTTATTTATGTGATCCGAGTTCCTGTTTTTTTTCAGTGGTTCTATTGTCTTTAATTCCAAAATTAATAGCTATATTTGTGCAGAACCACTTAAAACTACTTACACTTAAAAAACAAATAAATTTAAAAATCTAAACTTAAAAAACAAATAAACAAAAAACTCAGGTACTTTTGGGTATTCCCGGTTATATGCTGATATTTCTTAACCGGAAGACAACCCAAAAAGGTGGACTCGTATTTTACATCCAAAATAATTTTCAGGCTGTACTAAGACATGATTTATGTTCAAATAATGAAAAGGTATTTGAGTCGCTTTTTATAGAAGTCCCAATCAACGCTAAGGAATGGGTAACAAATGGCGAAGTATATCGTTCTCCAAGTGCATATATAACTCAATTTATGAAAACATTAGAAAATGTTCTTGGAAAAAATGGATGATGGGTGACTTTAACCTTGACCTTGCGGGACCGTCATCTAGACAGGCTTCTGATTTTTTGGCTTTACTAATTTCGTATGGATTAGCTCCTTGTATAAACTTTTCGACAAGGATTTCTAACCAGTCAGCAACATTAATGGCCAATATTTTTTTCATCACTACACTCCATTAAGAACGCAGTCCTGCTTTCTGATACTTCCGACCATTTGCCACTTGCACCCTTGTTTCCAATCCTCCAAAATCCACAAAGATTAGTCCCCTAGAATGCACCGAGATTCTGTTGCTCACCAGTGGAGCTGGATAGACTGAAAGAAGATCTGAGTACATCTTCATGGGACTTTCCTTTACAAGAAAATATTGATTTGGGCAATTATAACGATATATTTGACCAGTTTTATGACACTGTCAAGGAAAATTTTACGTCTTATTGTCTAAAAGCTCCTTTAAGGAATCCTCGATCAAAAAGATCAACACCCATAGCTCCCTGGTTATCATCGGGAGTCTTAAAGTCAATAAATATGAACCAGAACCTTTGGAAAGAGTACAAAAACAGACCAAGTGATGCTAAATTAGAAACATTTAAGTTGTACCGTAATATGCTGAAATCAATTATTCGGAGAGCTAAAAAAGTATATTTTACAAAGAGATTTGTTGATTGCGGTAAAAATATAAAGAAGACGTGGGACGTGATTAAGGAAGTTACTTGGCCATCCAGAGAGAACTAGAAGGTCTCCCTAAGTCTCTTAAATATACGATCAACTTATTACAGAAAAAGGCCAAGTACGACATCATATGAACAAATTCTTTGCGGAGATAGGGGAAAAACTGCTAATACCGTTTCCTACTGCTCGGTGTCACAGACTTGGAAGCAGTTCCTAGGACCCCCGTGATTGAAATCAATGGTTCTTGAGGTCGTTCCAGTGCAGGAAATTACAAATATTGTCTTGTCTTAAAAAATTTCTTCAGCAGGTTTTGAAAAAATTTCTGCTAAAGTAATTAAACATATCTTTCCATCGATTATCACCCCACTTTGCCATTTGATTAATAGGTCATTTCAACTAGGAGTATTTCCCCAACGTTTAAAATTGGCACGCGTGATAGCTCTCTTTAGAGGAGGTGGCCGTGAGGAACCTGGGAACTATAGGCCGATCTCTCTTTTGTCAGTGTTCTCTAAGATATTTGAAAGGCCAATGCTCAAACGTCTGGTGAGATTTCTTGAAGCCAATTTTTTTTTTCTATCAACATCAGTTTGGCTTCCGCACAAAGTATTCTACAGAGCATGCTTGTAATAAACTTCTTCAGTTAATACGATGATTTTTAGATTCTAATCTTATTCCTGTAGCCATTTTTCTTGATGTAAAGAAATCTTTTGACAGCCTTACACACAAGATCCTTATCAGTAAAATTTCTCATCATGGTGTGCATGGGGAAGGATTGTCTTGGCTCTCTTCATGCCTCACTGACAGATCTATCACCATGGAAGATACAGACAAGGAAGTTCCAATTGAATACTGAGTACCCCAAGGTTTTATTCTTGGGCCAACCCTCTTCCTGATCTATGTGAACGACCTCTGCCTACTTCTTAACATCCCAATTACCAATGTTTGTTGTGGATTGTGTCACAAATGTTACTCTCAGACTATGTCGGCGTCCACATCTTATAGTCGAGAAGAACTGGTAGCATTTGCAGATGACACTACTCTAGGTGCTGCAGCTCCGAATGAGTCATCCCTTATTCTAAAGCTTCAAGACACTGAGAAGAAACTCAATTGGTTTGACATAAATCAACTAGCTTTAAATGCAAAAAAGTCGTACCTTCTTATTTTTCCCCGTACAGGTGTGAGCTGCCCCACAATTACTGAGCTTCCTACACCAAGAGACTCTATAAGTCGCCCCCCGGATCGATATGTGTGATTCCTGGGAGTTCTTTTGGATGAAAATTTATCGTTTAAGTGGCACGTTCAAGTAATAAGAGTGAAAATTTCCCGTGGACTTGGAATCATCCATAAATTAAAGCGTTTATTTCCTTTTCATATACTCTGTCTTTTATATTTCTCCTTATATGTTACTGTTCGTTTGTGTGGACGTCTACATTTCCTTCTGTACTTGTTCCTGTTTATGTTCTTCATGAGAAAGCGGTAAGAGTTCTCCAGTCCACTGCACACACTCTTGTTGATCTCCTTAAGATTGAAGATATTTATGTTATATCTCCATTTTCGCTGGCATATCAATTCTTCCATGGAGATCTCCAATGCTGTTGGTCTGGACTACTTAAACTGGTAGGGGAAGTAAATTTGTATAAAGTTTGAAACGGGGAGGATGTGATGATTACGGCCTTCCTTGGTTTGTTCAGACTTTGGTCTGGTCGTGACTTTGGGACGTACCAGGACGCACGTACTATTTCAGATAGTCTGATAGTCACTTGGTTCCTGCTGAGATTCGTCAGTCACGAACACTTGGCTCCTTTAAAAGACATATGCAAAGTGTCTTATTAAAGGTAAATATTAAATAATTTTTTAGTTGTTTTATGGTTTCATTTTTTTAGGGGGGGAGTTGTTTTGTTGGTGTTGGATCCCCGATGATGTAGATAATTTTATTTTTTTATGTACTGTCGAGTGAGAGAAGGGTCGGTGTTTCGTGTGGACTGCCAGTGAGTTGACTTCTTTTCCACATAAATTTTAAATTAGATATTGTTAAGTATTGTTTATGCTAAGTTTTAATATTAGTCATTTATAATTTGTCGTTTCCCAAATAACAGGCCATTGAGCCTTTTGGGATATTGTTTTGTTATTGTTATTTATGGAAATAAATGAAATTTGAGCTTGAACTTGAACAAAACAAACTGAAATGAAATAAACGATATTAGCAAAAAAAGATACAAAAAGTAATAAAATAAATTAATAAATAGATCTTAAAGCGAGTAATGCTTAGATTGAATATGACTTAAAACGAAAAACAACATTTTACTGTTGAAGCATAAACGAAACTTAAAACGAACAGAAATGAAATAAAAAATCAATGAAAACAAACACACAATAGATATTAATGTAAATGAATAAAGTAATTGAATGGGAGAAGTGTTAGTTGCCTTCCAATCACTTTTGACCCTTAAAAAGGGCACTAGAACTCTCGATTTTCAATCGAATTAGCCCCCTTTGAAGTTTTTATGACGACCCTTCCAAATGATGTGCCTCTGGGAAAAAAAATAATAATAAATCATAGGCAGCGCAATAAGGCAGGCTAAGTAAAGAACGATGTTGGCACAATGTATTTTTTTTTTTCTTTAGACCAGGGCACTTCGTTTCGAAGGAGTTGTCATAGAAACTTCGAAAGGGTCTCATTCAATTGGAAATTGGAGTGCATTGTGCCCTTTTTAGTAGTCGAAAGTGATTGGAAGGCAACTGCCACTCCTTCTACAACCACCATTTCCCCAAAAACATCCAATCAAAATTTTGAGATAGCAATTTTGTTCAGCGTAGTTGATTTCCAGATAGAAATTATGTTTTTGAGGAAGATACTCCCCAGAACCCTCAGGGCAAGGGTTGTAAGTTATGCCCGGGGGGGATATAAGATTTTTTTGGAAAGCGTTGTCGTATAAACTTCAAAAAGGGCTTATTCGATTGGAAATTCAAAAGGCTAATGCCCCTTTTACTAGTCGAAAGTGATTGGAGGGCAACTAAACCCCCTTTCACGCCCACCTTTTCCTCAAACACATCAAATCAAAATTTTGAGATATCCATTTTGTTCAACGTAGTTGAAAGTTCTAAAAATTAGGTCTTTGAGGATGACACCTCCCAACGGCCCTCAGGGCAAGGGTTGTAAGTTATGCCCTTGGGGCATATAAGGTTTTCTATGAAAGCGATGTCGTAGAAACTTCAAAATGGGCTCATTCGATTGGATATTGAAATGGCTGGTGCCTTTTTTAATAATCGAAAGTGATTGGAAGGCAACTAACACCCCTTCCACGCCTAACATTTCCCCAAAACACATCCAATAAAAAATTTTGAGGTAGCCATTTTTTCAATGTAGTTGAAAGTTTTGGAAATTGTATCTTTGAGCAGGAAAATCCCCCCCCCCCCACACACACACAGACTTCAGGGCAAGGGTTATAAGTTATGCCCTGGGAGCATATATGGTTTTTATTGAAAGCTTTGTCATAGAAACTCCAAAAAGCGCTCATTCGATTGGATATTCGAAGCGCTAGTGCTCTTTTTAATAGTCGGAAGTGATTGGAGGGAAACTATCCCCCCTCTCACGCCCGTCTTTTCCCAAACACATCCAATCAAATTTTGAGATAACCATTTTGTTCAACGTATTTGAAAGTTTTGAAAATTAGGTCTATAAGGATGACAACCCCATCCCCCCCAAATCCCTCAGGGCGAGGGTTGTAAGTTATGCCCTGGGGGCACATAAGGTTCTTATAGAAAGTGTTGTTGAAGAAATTAAAAAGGGCTTATTCGATTGGAAATTGAAGTGGCTGGTGCCCTTAATCATGGTCAAAAGTAATTGGAGGGCAACTAACCCCCCCCCCTTCACGCCCACCATTTCACCGAACATATACAATCAAAATTTTGAGATAACTATTTTTTTTTCAACGTAATTGAAAGTTCTGGAAATTAGGTCTTTGAGGATGACAACCCCTCCACAGCCCTCATAGTATCTGTTGTAAGTTATGCCCTGGGGACATATGAAGTTTTTATAGAATTGTCGTAGAAACTTCAAAAAGGGTTCATTTTTTGGAAATTGAGCTCAATTGGAAATTGGAAAGGCTAGAGCCCTTTTTAATAGTCGAAGGTGATTGAAGAACAACTAACCCCCTCTCACGCCCACCATTTCCCCAAACACATCCAATCGAAATTTTGAGATATTTCATTTTATTCAACGTAGTTGATGCTTCTGATAATTAGGTCTTTGAGGATGACAACCCCCCCCCCCCACAACCCTTAGGGCAAGGGTTGTAAGTTATCCCCTGGGGTCATATGTTTTTTTATAGAAATTTGTGTTGTAGAAACTTCAAAAGGGCTTTTGATTGCAAATTAAAAGGGCTAGTGGCCTTTTTAATAGTCAAAAGTGAATGGAGAGTAACTAACCCCCCTCTTACGCCCATCATTTCATCTAACACATTCAATCAAAGTTTTGAGATAGCCATTTTGTTCAATGTAGTTGAAAGTTCTGGAAATTATGTATTTTAGGATGACAAACCACCAGGAGCCCCGAGGGCGAAGGTTGTAATTTATGCCCTGGGGCCATATAAGGTTTTTTAGCGTTGTCGTAAAAACTTCAAAAGAGGCTCATTCAATTGGAAAATGAGAGGGCTGGTGCCCTTTTTAATAGTCGAAAGTGATTGGAGAGTAACTAACCCACCTCTCACGCTCATCATTTCCCCAAACACATCCAATCAAAAATTTCAGATAGTCATTTTGTTCAACATTGTTGAAAGGTCTGGAAATAATGTCTTAAAGGATGACAACCCTCCCCCTATAGTTCTCAATACAAGGGTAGCAAATTATTAACTTTGGGGTAGTTGACATTTTTGTAAAAAAAAAAGTAGTCGTAGAAGCTTCAAAAAGAGCTCATTTGACTAGTGCCTTTTTTTATTAGTCGAAAGTGATCAGAGGGCGAATGTTTCCCTCCACGCTTATCATTTCTACAAACAGTTCCAATCAAATTTTCGATATAAACCATTTTTCTTAAGCATATCAGAAAGGTCTGGAAATTATGTCTTTGAGAATAAGAAATCGCCCCAGCCCTCAAGGCAAGGGTTGTAAGTTTTACCCTGGGGACATATAGGGTTTTTACAGAAAGTGTGGTCATAAAAACTTCAAAGGGGGCTCATTGGATTGGTAATCAGACTCTCTAGTGTCCTTTTTACGAGTCAAAGTGATCAGAGGGCAGCTACCGTCTCCCCCCGACACACACACGTCACATTGTCCTGAAGGTTGTCTAATAGAAATTTTGAAATAGCCATTTTATTCAAAATAGTCTAAATATCATATAACAAGTCTTTTGGGGTTGAAACAAACCCCAGAGACAAGGGGCAAGGGTTGTAAATTATGCCCAGGGGGGAGGGGGTATTAAAGGTTTTAATCGAAGGGATGGTTGTTTAACTTCAGAAGAGGCTCACTCTTTCTCCCTGAAAAAGACTGCGTCAATATAAAACGAACAGAAATTAATCAAAAAAACTCTTTGCACAAAATAAGTTTTTCAAAAAAATTGAAGAACTCCATTAAACCAAAAATGAACAAAAATAGAATTAAATAGTCTACCAAGCATACAACTACCACAAATCAGTCTTAACAAATAAATAAAACCCAAAACAAACAGAAATTAAAATAAGTCAAACTCAAAACGAGCAGAAAGTAATCTGTGTAGGGTTTTTAAACCCTATGATTTCTAAGAGCCAGAATATAATTTGTACTTTACTGAAAAAAATTCTTTTAAATGTTTTAACTTTTCTAACTTTAAGAAATCAAAATTAATTAGGATTTTAAGGAATAAATATCAGCGCATGTATATTAAACTTACAAAGCACATTTTTTTCAGTAAATTCATTTTGAATTTTTTTCAGTAAAGTATAATTATATATTCTGGCTCTTACAAATCATAGGGTTTAGAACCCTAGGCTACTCAGGTTCACTTCTGCTCGTTTTGAGTTTTGAAATTTTTGAAATTAAAATTAGTTAATTTTAATTTCTGTTTGTTTTGGTTTCATTTATTACTTAATAGTGATTTGTGGTAGTTGTATGCTATTAACTAAGAAATATAATTTCAAACTGAAACAAAATATACTCAACTCATCAGAGCAGCATCATTAAGAAGTAAATAGGCTATATTAAATAAATCTCAATATACAAAATTAACTTGAAAATTACCTTCTTGTATACCCTCTTGTTTCGCGATTCTAAAGTGAACTGAAGTTAATATTGGCGGTCGCCCATGACACTGCGTTTCAGAAGCTATGACTATAGATAACGCAAGAGCTTATCGTCATTTATATCTATATCTTATCTATGACTTGATTCTGTAAAAAAAAAATATTAATAAATAACAACGAAAAATCTACTCCTATATAATTTACACAATACCAAAAATCCCCGGTTGCTAGTTTTTATTTTAAAAATTCAAATGGAAGTTGCAATGGTTTCATACGACGCTCGGAGCAACTATACCGGTTGTCCATCCCCCTAGAAACAGCTCTAGGACTAACTTATTTTGGAGTTGAGTTAAGGTAGTAAATTTGTTAATTAAAAAGAATAAAGCTCAGTTCAGACGTATCTTAGAGACGTATCTTTAAGGAAATCCTTAAAGGATCTCGACAAAACCGGTTCAGACATGCATCGGCGTAGCAGTATCTTGTGTAGGGGGGGGCAGCCACTTCTGTGATGGAGGGGGGAGGGATCTTACTAATACTTCCCGAGGTCCTTTGAATATAGGTCTTTAGAAACTAGTCATTCTATATTTCACTAAAACTCGGCCTTTAACATTTTCCATGTTCTACTTTTCCTGCAACAGTATAACATAAGAGACCCACCATCTTACTTCCAATTTTCAGAAAACATTAACACCACAAAAGCGATTTGACACAAATCACATTATGGTTAGATAACAGCTTCTTCTAAGAATTGAACTCAAAAGTTTACAGTTGGGCAAAATTAAATATAAAAATTGGTATAGGGGAGACCAGCCCACGTCTAGCCAAAGCAAACAGTTCCAATACAAAAACCTATGGGACTTCTGGTGGATTATAAACGCTCTGACAGAGATTGCAGTGTATTTTTTTAAAAAGTCTGACGTTAATTAATACTTTTACCAAAAATTTCAGATTGGATCAGATTTTATGGTGATTAACTCTGGAATTTTGTTTAATTTTGTCTGAAAGCCTACGCCTAATTACGAATACTAGAAAACTCGCGTTGTAAACTCACATTGTATTCTCCTATTATTTGCCTGTTTTTGGCAGCTTCCGAGACATGCCATCTTCATCAGTTTGCTGTTAGTATTTTTCATCCTGTGGGACCGTGAACTCCCATGTTCAGCCACAATACCCAGGGTAAATTCGGCATGCCGTACCAAGGTGTCCAAAAGTGGGCTATGCTTGTAAAAGCTGTGTAAACAGCATATTTAAAGGTTGAAGGCAAGCTTAATACCCAAAACTGTGTTATTTCTGGCGTTATTTAATCCTGTCAGAACAGTAGGTGAACTGAAGTTCTTTTTTTCTGTTAAATTTCATTCAAGATAAAATGATTAAAAGTAAAACAGAAGAGAAAAGAAAGAAAGGTGGCTGTGATCCAGAAGAAAATAAAATAGCAGTTTTTCTGTCCTATTCTACAAGAAATCAGTTGGATTCTCTGGAAGTACCATGGGTGTCCCTAGAGGAACGCTGCAAGACTACATAAAAAAAGTTGAGAAGCTGAATATCCCTCTAAAAATCCTGGACTTGAATTTCCTTACACCCTGTTACAATTCATGATCAATATTTACAGTGGAACAAGCAAAAAGACTTAAACACTTAGTTGAAAACGATAGCTTATATGCTTTAGACTGTATTCCCCTAGAAGCGTGTAAATTTACATACACTTATGCCATTATTAAGAGCATAAAAGTATCGAATAACGGAACTGCAAAGGTAGCGGAAACGGTGGAGGAATTACAGGTAAAGATTGGTACCGTGGTTTTCTGGATTGACTTAAAACTCTATCAGTAAGAACGCCAATAAGTACAAGCCTATGACGGACAACTGCTTTCAACTGTTGCAGTGTAGGAGCTTTCTTTCACAACCTGGATTGAGGCCTATATAAACACATGTTCAGACCACAAGACATTGGAAGTTTTGACGAATCAGGTCTGAAAAAATCCACAAGCCTGGTAAAATCATTGCACAGCGAGGCCAGAAGTAAGTAGGGAAGGTCACGTCAGCAGAAAGAGGTCAATTGACCACGATTGCGCGCTGGTATTAATGTGTTGGGAACACAGTCCCTCCTCTACTTATTTCCCCACAAAAAACAGTGTCCGAAAATTTTACTCAGGGGAGCTTTACCAGGAACCATCATGATCAGCTCAGGAAATACTTCTGGCTGGATGACTGCCTCTCATTCATTGCTTTACTTGCAGCATTTTATCAATCAACTCAAAACCAAAAAATCAACTGGAAAAAAAAAAAACTAAGAAAAACTCAAAAGTGCTCACTGACACCCCTATGAAAGAATGCATTACTGCTAGGATAAAAGCTGTATCTGCCAAAAAGCCCTAGTCCTGGAACGGAAGAAAGTCAGACAAGTGAAAAGACTAAAAAGCAAAAGGTGTGTCTCTGGCAACAAGAGTTAGAGTTAGAGTGACGATTCTGACGTAGATGATCCTTACCAGCAACTTCTAATTTGACACTGAGAGAGTCAAGGCTGGTGATTACATTTTGATTGAGCTGAAGAACAAGAAAGGGAATTCTGTTCACAATGATATCATTATCAAAAGTAGCAACTGAAGAACTTAAGGTCTTCTTTTGGAAGAAGACTGGAGCAAGAGACTTTGCGCTAACTGACGAGATGAATAGTGTCTTAAAGAAAGAAATTGAATTAAACTGACACCACTGAAAGGTAAAACACCAAAATTGGCGGAGCAGCTTACTTTTGGTGTTGATCACTCAATGTATAATTTGAAATTAATACTCTTTATTTTTTTTTAAACCTTAATGAAATTCATTTTATAGTTTTTTATGCTGACCATATTCTTTCTTAATTTTATAGCCGAAAAAACAAGCTTTAATGTTCCCTGGTCACTTTTCTTTTTCTTTTGTCCGGTGGCCAAAAAACGTAAGGCAGAGACGACTGAATCAGTGCCGGGATGGCCCAGGTTTGGCACTTTTGACCACTTAGATAGAGAGGCATCCAGGTGGAAAAATGGCGGAGTATTTCTAATTGTCTTTTTCAAGGATGGTATTTAATGAGTTACTTTTGCTTTGACATGCTCAGCAACTACTTATCGCTTGAATCAATTCATGGAGAATTAAACAAGTCAAAATCAGCCGATCGTGTGCCAGTCTCCTATCTATATATCGGACCGAAAATCAATATTGAAGATCGAAACGTAAATGTTGATATCGTAAACGATATTTGGAAATTTCTCTTTATTACCAGCTTTTTTAACCATCTACCAGGTAACATCCAAAAAAAATTCCAACATACGAAAAGTTTCTCACTAATATCTATCGTAAATTTGAAGTTCTAGGGGGGGCAGCTCCCCCCCTTCCCTACGCCCAAGCAGACACGTACAGTTTTTGTAATTTACAGTTATGCCAAATGAAGTAATTATAAGCACAGGGCCAATGTCAAAAGCACGTCCAACTGCAAAAAGCTTGAAAAAACTCGAAATTAGACTCTGACCCTTGTCCTTGCCACGTAAGGGCTTTGAGCTGCTTATAATTAGACCCCGGCGCCAAGCCAGCGCATCGACCGAACGCTGCCAATGAGAAGCTGCCGAACGTTGACTGCCACCAGAATATTATAAATGCCGCTGATGGATGCGCCACACTTACGCCGCTGCAGGTAGAGGCACTTGACTGACTTTGAATTATTTTGCGGCAATTCCTTATTCCGTCAACTGAAAAGTCGGAGCTTTTCTTTTCTCGTGTGGTTAAGTATTTCAATTTTCCTAATTAGCAATCAAGCAGGGCTTGCACTATCCCCGAATTTTCGGGGATCACCCAGAAAGCCTATGTGTCACCCCGAAAAAAAAATTTGGTTCCCCAAATTCCCGAAAATCCCCCGATCACGGTGCTACCCCTCGTGACATATCCCTAGTGACTATCCCTGCCAAATATTACTTTGTATGCTATAATTCTTCACCACTCTCTTGTGCGTTAACTTTCGTCTTTTGTGTTACTTTGCATATAAAACAGACAGATACAATTTCAATATACACGGTTCTTCATGTATTGACAAAAGTATCGTCTTTATGATATTAACTAAAAAAAACTTTTTATCTAAAAGTAAGGAGCAACATTGAAATTAACTGAGGAGGGGGCAACTCTTCATTCAGGTTTTTCAGGTTTTCGTCAAAATCACCATAAATTTCTTTTCTCAATCAACTTTTACTTTTAAGACGAGCCGAAATAATAGTTACTATTCCTGAGTCAGTGTTAGATGGCAATTTTTTTTCACTTGGCAGTTTTTTTCAAAACGTGTTTCTTAACTTTTGATTACTATGGGCTGTAGTTTGCTCTTTACTAGGTTGCAGCTGCCAGAGCTCTTAAAATTTAAACTATATTGTTGGTCGCCTGTCATGTAACATTTGGTCACACTAATATTTATTTCATATTTTGGCGACACAGAGGCGGATTTATTTATTGCTATTGCATTTTCTGTGGGAAAGATTTTTTACAAAATTTGTCCAATTAAGATACAATTATTTTGCTAGTTTTTAAATTGGACAGTTAAGCCTTACTCGATCTGTAGGTTACTTAAAGTCTTAGGTTCATATTTTGGGTGATTTTATTTTACTTGAGTAACTGTAATTGGAAAATTTTGAGGTTTTGAATTTTGATCCCGTTACACAAGCCTGCAAAAATTTGCCTACTATTCGATTAAAGGTGGAAACACCTGCTACGAGTTATAGAATCTTAATGAAAATCTCAAAATCAGATGCAGCGTACTAGAGAACCTAACTGTAGCAGTTTTATGCTTCTATCTTCAAAAATTTTTATTTTTTTTTTTTACCAGAAGAAAAGCCACGGATGCATGTTAATTTCTTTTTCAGGTGGTGATCTTGTTGACCTGGTGAGTTCGGTTCTTCGGGAGAGGGCTTATTCAATCTTTTTTCTACGGAAATACCAAAGAGTTTCTTTAAAGGCTCTAAGAAAATGTTTTCAAAATTTAAGGTTGAAAAGTATTTTCTCAAGGTTAATTGTTACCAAAACTTTAGATAGAAAGAAAAGTAGAGTTACAATTGATCTCGTAATATAATCCAGAAGAGGGTTACTGGGTACTTGTAAAAGACTGGTAATGGTATAAGGTAGCAGTTAATGACCAATACGGAAATTCAAAAATAGACAAATTTAAGTCCTCTACTTTTTTCTTTGGTTTCCTTTCCACGTATATTTTGAAGAAAGGGTAAGACAAATAAGAGCACATAAGAGAAAAAGAAGGGAAATTTGTTTTCACTACTGATTTATTAATTTTTTTTTTTTAGGTTTCCAAGACATCGGATTCAGTCGTAAGATTCTTATGAGGATATGTCTACATCCTTAGGAATCATCCCCCTCCTCTCATGCTAGAAACAGTGTTTTTTGTTTTTCACAGGGAGAAGGGGTGGGGGGGGGGGGGGGGGGTATCATAAAACGAAAAGAACATTAAAAGTTAGTTTGGAGGTTTCTTCAGACTGTTGTCGGAACCGTCTCCCCTTCTATGCCTGTTTTGGCCATGTGTGATGAGGGTGAAATATGCAGGTAGAATTATATTTAGGATTTATAGGGGGAATTCTTTTTTGGTGCTGTGGCCTACCAACTTTTAATTTTATATCTATTTCATTCCCTCTCCCATTGCTACAAAATACAAAGGTTCCTTAGTTTTAGATCACGAGAGATCTACATTGAAAAGTTCACTTTTTTATTTGTTTCTCAACAAAGGTAAGAGTTTGAAATATATTTGCTGGTGTATCCAACTTTGTCTAGATTGATATTGTTCCTTTTAATTCAATTAGGAAAATCAAATAGTTCTTGGTAAAGAACTGTTATTCAGAGGCGAGCTGACTCAATCAATCAAGAAAATTAAGAGAAGAACCGAAACTCTAGAAAACACCATTTTTTATACCAATACACTGGAAAAAAGAATCAGATTTTTAAGTTGATTCCAAATATATAAGTTTCATTACTTTTAATGTACCCATCGAAGGTTATGAGTCTGGAAAAATTTGCGTGATGTTCGAAAACCCGCTAAGAGTCTTAAAATCTTAATGAAAATCTCACCATCAGATGCAGAGTACCAGACAACCCAACGTAGACGTTTTGAGCTTCTATCTGCAAAAATGTAGAATTTATTTTATTTTTTGCCCGGAGAAAGGTCATCGATGCGTGTTTATCTATTTTTTTCCAGGGGTCATCAAGTCGACCTAGTGAGTCCAAAACTTCAGATAAGGGCTCATTCTAATGGAAACGAAAAGTTCTAGTGCCCTTTTTAAGTCACCAAAAAATTGGAGGACAACTTTTTTCCCGAAAAAAATCCCATCAAAATCTTGGGATAGCTATTTTGTTCAAAATAGTTAAAGGCAAAAAACTATGTTTTTGGGGATAGCATGATCCCACAGTCCCTAAAGAAAGGTCTTTAAGTTATAAAATTCAGCTACAAGTATCTTTTTCTAAGTTACCGAAAACTTTAGCGTGGGGTGTGAGGTATTTAGGATGGGGCAATCTCCTCATATATATGATAATTTCTGTTAGTTTTAAGTTTTGATGTTACTCCTTATTTTTAGTTGAAATGCCTGTTTTTTTATTAATCAAGTAATGAAACCATTGGGAATGGAAGCGAAAAAGGAAGAGGATCTCCCGAAATGGGATTCAGAGGTAAGTACTACTATGTTACTCTATCAAGGTATTGTTGTTGAGTAGCATTACTACGCCTACTTTCAAGTCATAGTCTTTTGGCTTTAAAGTCTTTAATAATGTTTTATGGCTTATACCTACGAAGTTTCTAGTATTAAAGAATTCAAGTCCAATCTTTGATATTTGCATTTGTTGTTTTAGCAACCGTGAACAACAGTCATCAAGCTGTATTTTTATCTAAGTATAATTTTGAGCGATTTACGATTTTTTTTTTTTCTATTGAAAGCAAGAATCACGGGGGGTGTTACAATACCTAGTAACGTCAAAAATATTCAAGCATCATAGACTGTGTTAAATAGTATAAACATGCCTGGATTGGAAAGGGGCAGACAATGTAGATCCCATGACCCGACCCCTTTAGCGTGCAAATGTTTTTGACGTTACTTGGCACTACCCCCCCCCCCGTCCCTGATTCTTGTTTTCGATAAGAATGTTTAAATCCCTCAAAATTATGCTTAGATAAAAAAACGCATCTAGACAATTTTTGTTCACGGTTCCTACATCAGCAAATGAAACAGTTTCAGAGCCCTTCAACAACCACTAAATTATCTTAATCAGTGCGTATATAAAGAAACACCTTACTTAAATTTGGTTCCTTTGTAACTCAGCTCCGTTAAACTCAACCCTCAACTAACTCAAACATATTGAACTTAGCTCTTGTCCAACACAAACGATATACATCATGACCCCTTTAACTCATCTCTGTCTAATGCAACTCTCGTTTAACTATAGTCCTATTCAATTGGACCCCCGTTTAGCTTGCCCCCACGCAACTCAACTGTTGTATAACTCACCTACATGCAAATTAACCCTGATTTAACTCAGCCTTATTTAGCTTGACCCCTATGCATTTAAACCCCATTCAATTCCTATCCTATAACAGGTTAAATTAGATTGAAAGGGATTGAGTTGCATGGAGATCGAGTTAAATAGAGCTTGAATAAAGAGGGATTCAAAAACACTCTTTATGTTCCTGGTCAGTTGGGTATTTGCTTAAACTGGATACTTACCCTTTGCATAGATTGCTAATCCTCCTTGTCTTGTTTGTCTTCGAAGTGTATCCAGTTTTTACTTTTGCATTTAAGATAGCAGTACAGTTAGCATGACAAAATATTTAGTGATGACATCACAGCAGAACCGTTAGCATGACATCATATTCAATGATGACACCATTTCAAGCTATCCATAAGCCTTGTCGATGCAGATAGTATGACATCATTCTTGGAATAAACGTCCAATTTGTAAATGCCATGACGTCAATTTTTCAATATATAAACAGCTTTCCATACAATTGTAAGCATATTAATTCAAAATCTTGATAATATCTATTATAAAAAATGTCTATTCCCGTCTTATGTACTGGAGTAGCTGTCTGCTGGGGTATCAAAAAATACTGTCCCGACAGTCGGAAGAGTCCAAAATCCCGTTGGATAGTGCAGCATCTGATACAAATAGAAGAGCATTTCCAAAAGAAATGGGAGGAAGAAAAAATTTTTGAAGAAGATGCACCACCCGAAGGCAAAGAAGAAAAAGAAAAGTACTTTTGTACTTTCCTTACCCCTATATATGATGGGAGAGTTCACTTGGGACACGCTTTCTCGTTATCTAAATGTGAGTTTGCTGTTGGCTTTCAAAGATTGAAAGGTAAACAGTGTCTCTTTCCTTTTGGCTTCCACTGCACCGGAATGCCAATAAAAGCATCCGCCGAAAAATTACAAAAAGAAATTGATGATTTTGGGTGTCCCCCAACATTTCCAGAAGAAAATACAAAGAACCAAAAAAATGTAGAATCAAAAGGAAAAAAGAGCAAGGTGGAAGCGAAATCTACTGGTGCTAAATATCAGTGGCAAATTTTGGAAAGCCTAAAACTTAGATCGGACGAAATAAAGGCCTTTGCTGATCCAAAGCATTGGTTGAAGTATTTTCCGAGTCGTGCTATGGAAGACCTAAAAAAATGGGCCCTACACGTGGACTGGCGTCGGGCTTTTATTACGACAGATGTTAACCCCTTTTTCGATTCATTCGTTAGATGGCAATTCATTCGGCTTAAAGAAAGAGGGAAAATCTATTTTGGAAAAAGAAACACAATTTATTCTCCCAAAGACAAAACAGCCGTGTATGGACCACGATAGGGCTAGCGGAGAAGGTGTCAGGCCACAAGAATACACTGCAATAAAACTCAAAATTAAAACCCCTCCAGCTAAAATTAGAGATTTGGGGAAACCAGCCTTTTTAGTGGCGGCCACTCTTTGTCCAGACACAATATCTGGTCAAACCGGCTGCTGGGTGCATCCCAGCAGCAATTACATCGCTTTCGAAGAAAAAGGCGGAGATATCCTCATCTGCACAAAAGGGCAGCAATCAACATGGCCTATCAAGGCTTGACTCAAAAGGAAAATGAACTTTCAATCGTCGTTGAGATGACCGGTGAGGAATTACTGGGCATTACTGTCCAGTCTCCTCTAAATCTTCACCAGGTGATGTATGTATCACAAATGCTCAAGATTGATACAACCAAAGGAACTGGTATTGAAATCACATCTTCGAAGACAAACCGTCCTAATTTGAAGACAAAACCGTTAAAAGAACTAAACCAAGTGTTTAAATATTTTGAACCAGAAGAGAAAGTTATTTCTAGATCTGGAGACAAATGCATTGTTGCTCTTTGTGATCAATGGTTCCTGGAGTACCAAGCTAATCACTGGAAAATAGAAACAAAAAAAGCAATAGACAGGCTGGATACCCAGGAGCAAGTGAAAAACAACCTTAAAGCCACCTTAGATAAACTTAGGGACGTTGCATGTTCAAGGACATATGGACTTGGTTCCAAGTTGCCTTGGGATGAAGAGTGGATGATTGATTCTCTCTCAGATTCAACAATTTATATGGCTTACTACACCGTAAGCATATACTCCAAGGAAATTCTTTAGACGGAAGATCGCAAGAAGGAAAAATAAGTCCCGAAGATATGACTCCTGAAGTCTGGGATTTTATTTTCTTTAAGGAAGCAGAACTTCCAAAAGATACAAAAATATGTATCGAAAAACTAAAAGAAATGAGGCGAGAATTCGCCCATTGGTTCCCAGTTGATCTTCGATCAACTGAAAAGATCTCATCCAAAAACCATCTTGTGTATAGTGTCGCTATGCACACTGCTATATGGCCAAAAGAGCCAGAAAAGTGGCCAAGAGCCATTCGGGCCACTGGACATTTACTTTCTAAATAAGAAAAAGATGTCAAAATCTTCTGGCAACTTCATCACATTGTGTGAAGCAGTAGCCAAGTATAGCGCAGATGGTGTTCGGTATGCTTTGGCCGACGTCGGGGACACAATAAATGATTCCAGTTTTGAAGAAAAAACAGCCGAAGCTGGAGTTTTAAAAATATTCAATTTAATGAAGACCTGTGAGAAACAGGTCGAAAAATTGAATAAAAATAAATTCAGAAAAGGAAAGTTCAATTTCCTTGATAAAATATTTGACAACTCGATGAATGAAAAAAATTCATGAGGCGAACACTTTTTTTGATAGAGGCCTTTTTAAAGAAGCATTGAAAACGTGCTTCTTTGATTTTCAAAGTATTTTTGAAAAATATAAAATATTATTGTTGGATCAAGAGATGCATCGTGATTTAATTTCAAAATTCATCGAAACACAGGCCATTATTTTGTCGCCAATTTGTCCCCATGTAACAGAGCATATCTGGACAGAAGTATTGAAAAAGGAAGGTAGCATACACTACGCTTGTTGGCCCAACGTGCCACAGATTGACACGAAAATGTCAAGTTACAAAAACTACCTTGATGAGGCCATTCGTAGATTCAGAGCAGTCAAATCCCGTTGGAAGGCTGGCAAAAAAGGAGTTGCCTCAGAAAGTCAAAGACCCGACTCATGCCACTATTTGGATAGCCAGGTCCTATTCAAGTTGGAAAGGCATTGTACTAAAAAGTCTACAAGGCAGCCTAGTTGACGGTAGGCTGCCAGACAAAAAAAAAAATTTACGAAATTCTTTCTGGGGTTCCAGAAATAAAAAGACATCAATTTTGAAAAAAAAGTAATGCCATTTGTTCAAGCTGTCAAACAACAGTATGGATAAGAAAGGCAAAGAAGCTTTGAAGGAAAATGTTGACATAGATGAAGAGTCACTTTTAAATACGGTTATTCCGTATTTAAAAAAATCTCTCTTCATCTTGAACAAGTCAATATAAAATATTCATCAGCAGATGACCCATCTGCTGATGAGAGCTGTGTTCCTGGATCACCTATTATTACGTTTAGATGTGATCAAAAACAATTTAGCTTTTGGAACGTCTTTAAAATTCCAAAAATTTTAAAAAATTTATTGAATTTTGTAAAGTGCAAGGCCTTGGTAATTTTTAAATTTTTAGTTTAAGAGTTTTAGTTTAGAGTTTACGTATAGAGTTTTAGTTAGTTTTAGTTTAGTGTTGTAGTTTATTTTTTTTAGTTCAGCTTTAGTTTAGAGTTTTAGCTTATATTTTTAGTTTAGAGTTTCAGTTTTTGAGTCTTAAATTAAAGTTTTAGTCTAGAGTTTTGTTTAGAGTTTTAGTTTTAAGTTTTAGTTTAGAGTTTTAGTTTAGTTTCAGTTTAGTATTAGATTTTAGATTTCTAGTTCAGTTTTATTTTAGGGTTTTAGTTTAGTGCTTTAGTCTGGATTTTTAGTTTGTAGTTTTAGTTAGCAGTTTTGGATTAGAGTTTTAGTTAAGATTTTCAATTCAGAGTTATAGATTAGTTTTTTTTATTGAAAGTTTTAGTTTAGAATTTCAATGCACAATTTTAGTTTAGATTTTTAGTTTAGATTCTTAGTTTAGAGTTTTGGTTTAGAGTTTTAGTTTACAGTTTAAGTTTACATTTCTAGTTTAAAGTTTTGGTTTAGAGTTTTAGTTAGGAATTTAGTTTAGAGTTTTAGCTTACACAGAGTTTTAGTTTAGTTTCAGTTTAGAGTGTTAGTTTATAGTTTTAGATTAAAGTTTTAGTTTTAGTTTAGAGTTTTAGTATCGAGTTTTTAAGTTGGAATTTTAGTTAATAGTTTTGGTTAGCAGTCTTAGATTAGAATTTTAGTTTATTTTTCCAATTCAGAGTTATAAATTAGAGTTTCATTTAGAATTTTAGTTTAGATTTTCAGATTTGAATTTTAATTTACAATTTTAGTTTAGATTTTTAGTTTAGATTCGTAGTTTAGAATATTGGTTTAGAGTTTTTGTTTACAGTTTTACTTTACATTTTAGTTTAAAGTTTTAGTTTAGAGTTTTGGTTAGAAATTTAGCTTAGATTGTTAGTTTAGAGCTTTAGCTTACAGTTTTAGTTTAAAGTTTTAGTTTAGTTTCAGTTTAGTTTTAGTTTAGAGGTTTAGATTAGAGTTTTAGCTTAGAGTTTTAGTTTAGAGTCTTAGATTAGAGTTTCAGTTTAGATTTTACTTTAGAATCTTAGAATAGGGTTTTTTCATAGAATCAATTTAGAGTTTTAGCTTTGAATTTTACTTTACAATTTTAGTTTAGATTCTAGTTTTGATTCTTAGTTTAGAGTTTTAGTTTTTAGAATTTTGCTTTAGAATTTTAGTTTAGAGTTTTAGTTTGGATTTCTAGTTTGGGAGTTTTGAAATAGTTTTAGCTTAGAGTTTAATTTCAGATAAATGGTTTAGTTTTAGCATTGGGTTTTAGTTTAAAATTGTATTTTAGTTTCAGTTTACAGTTGTAGTTTAGATTTCTAGTTCAGTTTTAGTTTAGAGGTTTAGTTTAGAGTTTTAGTTAAGGTGTAGTTTAGAAGTTTAGTTTAGAAGTTTAGTTTAGAGTTTTATTTTAGAGTTTTTAGTTTAGGATTGTAGTTTAGTTTTTTTATTTTAGAATTTTAGTTTAGTTTCTGTTTAAAGTTTTAGTTTTGAGTTTCAGCTTAGAATTTTAGTTTAGAAATCTTATTTAGAGCTTTAATTTAGAGTTTTAGTTTATAATTTTAGTTTGGAATTTTAGTTTATAATTAGTATGGAGTTTCAGTTCAGTTTCACTTTAGAGTTAGGGCTAGATTTCTATTTTAGTTTTAGCATTGGGTTTTAGTTAAGAATTTTATTTTGCTTTCAGTTTAGAGTTGTAGTTTAGATGCCTAGTTCAGTTTCAGTTTATAGTTTTATTTTAGAGTTTTAGTTTGGATTTTCAGTTTAGAGGTTTAGTTTAGAGTTTTATTTTAGAGTTTTATTTTAGTCTAGAGTTTTATTAGAGTGTTAGTTTAGAATTTTAGGCAAGAATTTTTTAGCTTAGATCTGAAGTTTAGAGTTTTAGTTACAGTTTAATTATAGTTTCAGTTTTGAGATTTTAGAGTTTCAGTTTTGAGTTTAGTTTAGATTTTTAGTTTCGTTTAGTTTCGGCTTTTAGTTCAGAGGTTTAGTTTAGAGTGTTAGTTTAGAGTATTAGTTTAAAGTTTCAGTTTGAAATTTTACATTAGAGTTTTAGTCTGGATTTTTAGTTTTAGAGTTTTAGTTTAAAGAAGTAATATCATAAATAAAGAATAAAAAGAGACTAGGTTTTATATATCTCTTTATTTTTTTATTCTGTGTTAAGGGGGAACGGTATGAAAAAATCCCAGATATCTCATCATATTCAATATTTTTAGCTTGTCTGGCAACAACAGATGCATAAAGGCATCAATCTTGGTTTCTATCTGTTCCCCTGATCTAGCAACATAATCTTGAGTTTGCTAAATTTTTTTACTGGGTTTTCTAAATTAGGTTTTTTTGTACAAATTCTATTTTTGTATTTTTATAACTTTAATTAATCAAACAGTATTAACATCTGGATTCCTAAATATCAGTATATGCATAATAAACGGAAAATGCACATTCATTTGTATTTTTTGAGTAAAGTTCAACTTTTGTTCTGGCCTTGGGAAGCATAAGAGTTTTGTACCCAACTTTTGTTAATGTCTAATGTGTTTGGGGAAATGATGGGCGTGAGAGGAGTGTTAGTGGCCTCCAATCACTTTCTACTATTAATAAGGGCACAAGCCACTCTAATTTCTAATTGAATGAGCGCTTTTCGAAGTTTCTACGAAAATTTCGTCGATCCGAAGTGCCCTGCTCTAAAGAAAAAAGTAAAAAATATTTGCGCCAACATCGTTCTTTTATGCCTCCATTTAAAACCCTTGCCCTGAGGGTTTGTGGGGGAGTGTCCCCCTCTTTACTTGGTCCTCGTTTCTTGTCTCATTCTCGAGTGTCCCCCTTCTTTTCTTAGGCAGCGCGATCGTGCTGCCTGTGATTTATGCAATAACTTTCTATATAAACCTTATATGCCCCCAGGGCATGGCTTAAAACCCTTGCACTGACGGCTCTGAGGGGGTTATTATCCTAAAAGACCTAATTTCCAGAAAGTTCAACTACGTTGAACAAAATGGATATCTCGAAATTTTGATTCGATGTGCTTTGGAAAAATAGTGAGGGTAAGAGAAGTGATTGGATATTTAGTCGCTATCCAATCATTTTCAATTATGAAAAAAAGAACTAAACCTTTCAATTTCCCATTCAGTGAGCCTTTTTGAAGTTTCTGCGACAACACTTTCAATAAAACTTTATATTCCCCAGGGCTAACTTACAAACCGTACCCTGAAGGCTGTGGGGAAAGGGGTTGTCATCCTTAAGCACCTAATTTCAAAAAACTTTCAACTGTAATGAATAAAATGGCTATCTAAAAATTTAATTGGATATGTATAGGGGAAAGGTGGGTGTAAGAGGGGGTTAGTCGCCCTCAATTAACTTTTGACTATGAAAAAGGGTACTTTTTCTTCGAGTTTCAAATCAAAGTAGCCATTTTCCAGTTTCTACGACAAAGCTTTCAATAAAAAACCTTATATACCCCCTGGGCATAACTTATAATCGTTGCCCTGAGGGTTGTGGGGGAGTGTCCTCCTCAAAATATATTTTCTATCTGGAAACCAACTACAATGAACAAAACGGCTATCTCCAAATTTTTATGGGTTTGGGAGAATAATGGGCCTGGGGGGGGGGGGGGGGTTAGTTGCCCTCATATCACTTCCGACAGTTAAAAAGGGCACTAGCCCTTTCAATTTCCAATCGAATGAGCTCTTTTTGAAGTTTCTACGACAACTTTGTAATTAAAAACCTTATATGCCCCCAGGCATAACTTAAAACCCTTGCCCTGAATGCTCTGGGGGATTGTCCTCCTCAAAAAATATTTTCTGTCTGGAAATCAACTACGCTAAACATAATTGCTATCTCAGAATTTTGATTGTAAGTGTTTGGGGAAATGATGGGCGTGGGGGGAGGACTAGTTGCCCTTCAGTCACTTTCTACTATTAAAAGGCCACTAGCCCTTTCAATTTCCAATCGAATGAGGTATTTTTGAAGTTTCTGCGACAACATCTTCTATAAGAGCCTTATATGCCAGGGCATTACTTAAAACCCTTAGCCTGAGGGTTGTGGGGGAGTATCCTCCTCAAAACATGTTTTCTATCTGAAATTACACCACGCTGAACAATTTGGTATCTCAAATTTTGATTGGATATGTTTGGGGGAATGATGGGCATTGGGGGACTAGTTGCCCTCCAATCACTTTCAACTATTAAAAAAGGCAATGGAACTCTCAATTTCCAATTGAATGAGCCCCTTTTGAAGTTTCTCCGACGATTCCTTACATATGAAGTGCCCAGCTCTAAAGGAAAAAAATGGTACATTGTGCCAACATTGCTCTTATATGCCTTCAGGGCATAACTTAAAAGCCTTGCCCTGAGGGTTGTGGGGGAGTGTCCTCCTCAGAAATATATTTTCTATCTGTAAATCAACTACGCTGAGCATAATGGCTATCTCAAAACTTTAATTGAATGTGATTAGGGGAATTATGGGCAAGGGAGGGTGGCACTAGTTGACCTCCAATCACTTTCGACTATTAAAAAGGACACTGGCCCCTCGAGTTTCCAATCAAATAAGCCTGTTTTGAAGTTTTACAACAACGCCTTCTACAAAACCTTACATGCCCTAGGGCACAACTTAAAACCCTTGCCCTGAGGGTGGTGGGGAAGAGTCCTCCTCAAAAACATATTTTCTATCTGGAAATTAACTACGCTGAAAAAAAAAATGCTATCTCAAAATTTTAATTGGATATGTTTGGGGGAACGATGGGTGTAGGGGGGGGGGGCTAGTTGACCTCCAATCACTTTCGACTATTAAAAACGCCACTAGAACTCTCAATTTCCAATTGAATGAGCCCCTTTTGAAATTTCTACGATGACTCGTTCCATATGAAGTGCCTTGCTCTAAAGGAAATAAATAAGACATAGTAAATTATTCCAGCATTGTTCTTATATGCCCTCAGGGCATGACTTAATACCCTAGCCCCGGGAGATGTGGGGGAGTGTCCTCCTCAAAAATACATTTTCCGATCAGAAAATCAACTAACAGAGGAGAGGGCAATTGCACATTTTGTGTTTAAGTTTATTTAATCATTTTCTTTCTTTTTCAATTCTATTCCCCTAGATTTTGAAATTAAAACACGTTGAAGTTGCCTTAGAAGCAAGTGACTTATGACCTTTCAATTTCTATCGTACTTGGTACGACCCACGGTTTTTGGGTGAACGATTTTAATGCACAATGTTTCTCGTTTCATTGTCATAACAGGCGCTAGTAATGTAAGGATTCGGGAGCGGGGGGGGGGGGGGGGGGGGGTGTTCTGTAGGGAGAATTCTACGTGCTTTATCTTTGACCATGCCTGCAGTCCTGCTTCTTGTGCCTCAAAGCTCGGACCAAGTTTTACATATGTGTCTTGAGTTTTACTTCTTGTGCATTTATTCTTCATGTGAAATCAAAACCAAATTCTTTTATTTTTGTAACAACGCCATTTTAACCCGCAGAAAGAAAAAGAAGGCTTGAGTGTAATAATTTGAACTTGAATATCAATTTAAGATTTAAGTTCCTCCTTTATTGCATCTAAACTTACTTCCACCTTTTTTATACGAACTTTCGAAGACCACAATGCCTTTCATTTACTACAGTTAAATAAAGCAAATTTCGGTTCTCTCAATATCAATGACCTTTGTTTACCTGATAATGAACTTTCACTTAAGATCAACTGAATAGTCCTGAAACGAGGAAATAGAAGAGATTTGCATCTGTAACCACTTTGGAGAAAATAATAGCGTTAAATAATATGCAATTAATTTTTGTGTAAAAATCTACTGGTAATTTTATGACCTTGTCAGAAGCAGTAGCCAAGTATAGAGCAGATTGCATGCGGTATGCTTTGGCAGACACTTCAGGGGTTTCAATTGACGATGCGAATTTTGTGGAAGAAAAACAGCCGACACAGGTAAGACTTCTTAAGTAAAAACTATAAATTCATTTATTTTAATACAACGGGGAGAGTAGCTACGTCATTATTATTATTTTTTTTTTTTTTTTTTTTGGGGGGGGGGAGGGGGCATTCATATTTTTCATTCTCCCCTAGATTTCGAAAAATTTTCTTTTCTGGTACCTTCATTGAAAACAACCATTTTCAATTGTCATCAGAAAAACTAGCAAAACAAATAAATTGCTCCTCCCCCTACATTTCAATTAAATGACATCAATGAGGAAGGAGGAAGAGGATTAAAATCCCTAAATTCATGTGTCAGCACCCCTCCACCCCCCCCCCCCCCCATTGCCCTGCTTGACCGAAGAACCCTGAAACGGAGATCACCACTGCCAGTAGGGATGTCTTGGCCTTTTGTTCACAAAGCAAATATTTAATAAGGAAGATCAAAATGTGGCAGATAGACATTTCAGTGATTATATTTGATAGTCACAAAAATGAGTTAAGGTTTTGAGGTCACTCAGATATAATGTTCTTCCCCTCAGAGTTACATAGAACGCATGATCACAAAAAGCTATAATTAGCTTTTTAGATCATAAATAAACAAAATCCAATGTGTATATTGATTCAAACACGCCTCCTCACAGTATATAAATGGTAATCTATCAAAAAATGAAGAATATACTTATGCTTCAACCAAAACAACAAGGTTAGCTAGCCCCTGGCCCGTAGCCCCTAATTGAATCTCAACCAAGTTCATCAACCAATGTTTGAATTATAAATTAAAAGGATTCGTTTACTTGCAAGCTTAGCTGCAGTTCGTTTACTTTTCCCAGCATATAACCCATTCTGACCTTTGTTCGCAAGGTCATCTTTCGTTTCAGAAGTATTATTAAAATCAGTACTGGTTGAACATCTTACCTGCTTTTTAACTACACTATTATAAATTGAATTGATCCTAAATTCCCCTTCATCTCTATTGATTCTAATACCCCCATATATTATCTTTTTTATTTTCTATATTTTCCCAAAACTTTGTAAAAGTCCTACAGACGTATCTTCTATTTTTCTTTGATCTAATAAAATACTGTGATGAGGAAATTATAAACATGTTCTGCAACAGCTGACAAACATTTCCGGTGTTTTTTTTTTTTTTTTTTTTTTTTTTTTTTTTTTTTTTTTTTTTTTTTTTTTTAGAGAGCAATCTATGGCATTCTTGTGTTGCTGTAGCCTATTTTCTAAAATCTGTTGTGTTCTTCCCTCATAAAATTCACCACAAGAGCATGGAATTTTATATGCTTCTTTTACAAATTTCTCGGTACCTTGTTTATCCCTTTATTTAACAAAGAGCTTATAGTTTGTCCTGATTTAAATGCTGCATTTATTTATTTTTTTTTAATTCTCTTCCTAATTTTTGTGACAATATTGGGATAAAAGGCAAAGTTATGTAATTTGTTTCTTGATTTGACCCTTCTTCTTCTAATATTTCTGGTTCCATCAACTTTTTTTCCTTTTTTCAAATATTTGAGAACTCATATTTTCCGGATAGCCATTACCTACTAGAATATCCTTGATAAAAATTAGTTCATTGCTTATGTATTCTGGTGATGCTTATTTTAATACCCTATCAACTAAAAAAAATAACCACACCCCTTTTTACCTGGATCGGATGATTTGATGCAAAAGACAAGTAACGGTTTTTATTAGTCGGTTTACGGTAAATTGAAAACACTAGTTCGTTTTCATTTCTATGGATCAAAAATATCTAGAAACGGTAACTCATTCTCTGTTTCCTTTTCAATTGTAAAAATTAATTCTCCTCTCATATTATTTAAATGTTCCAAAAAAACCCTCAATTTGTGATCCCCATAATTCCAAATAACTAAAATATTATCCATACATTTGCCCCAAAATTTAGGTTTTAAAGTATGTTTTTATAGGTAAATTTTCTACATATTCTACATAAATATTTGCTAACAACGGACTTAAAGACCCTCTCATTGCAATCCTTTAATTTGATGGTAAAAATTATCTCTAAACGTGAAGTAATTAGTTCCTGCTAGTTAGTTTAACTAAATTTAATATAGTTTCCAGTTCGATTCCCGAAAATAATTCTTCTGTCTCATTTTTATGTTCATCAAGTTTTTTGGATAAAACACAAACGATTTATCAAAAGGAATATACGTATACATTGAATTGATATTAAAATTAAACAATCTAGATTCTTCTTATCTTTCTACACTAATAAGTTTATCTTTTAAAAATCCCGAGTTTTTTATACCCGAATCTTGGAAACAAAATAAAAGTTTAAGTGTCATTACTACCCATTTCTCGATTTTTATCGTTAGTGAATTGGTCGTTGAAACTATAGGTCTTAAATAGATACCTGTTTTATGTATTTTTTGGCAAACCATACATTCTTCTCGGCAAAAAAATTGTAATACATCTGGGGTGTAATACTTCCATTTGTTTTAAGGTCTTCTAAATCTTTTCTTAATCTTTCAACATACAATTCAGTTGGGTCTGAGTTAAGTTTTTATATGTTGAAGCATTATTTAGAATTTTTATTTTCCTCAAGTTTTTGGATAAAATACAAAACGATCCAAAAAACCTGAGGAACATAAAAATGAGATAGAAGAATTATCTTCCGGAACCGAACTGGAAACTATGTTAAATTTAGTTAAAATAACTATCAGGTATACTAATTACTTTACGTTTAGAGATAATTTTTACCATCAAATCACGGGATTGGCAATGAGAGTCCCTATAAGTCCGTTGTTAGAAAATATTTAGTTAGAGTATGTAGAAAATTTAGCAATAGAAACATATTTTTTAAAACCTAAATTTTGGGGCAGATATATGGATGATATTTTACTTATTTGCAATTATGGGGAATCACAAATTGCAGGTTTTTTTTTTAACATTTAAATAATCCGAGAGGAGACTTAATTTTTACATTTAAAAACGAAACAGAGAATAATTTACTGTTTCTAGTCATTTTGATCGATAGAAATAAAAACGAACTAGGGTTTTCAATTTACCGTAAACCGACTAATAAGAACCGTTACTTGTCTTTCACATGAAATCGTCCGATCCAGGTGTAAAAAGGGGCATGGTTATTATTTTAGCTGATAGGGTATTAAAAGTGGCATCACCAGAATACATAAGCAATGAACTAATTTTATTAAGGATATTCTAGTAGGTAATGGCTATCCGGAAAATATGATTTCTCAAATAGTTAAAAAAAAGGAAAAGAAAAGTTGATGGAACCAGAAATGTTAGAAGTAGATGGGTCAAATCAAGAAACAATCTACATGACATTGCTTTTTATTCCAGTATTGCCACAAAAATTACGAAGAGAATTAAAAAAATATAACATAAATACAGCATTTAAATCGGGACAAACTATAAACTCTTTGTTAAATAAAAAGAAAGACAAGGTACCGAGAAATTTGCAAAAGGGAATGTACAAAATTCCATCCTCTTGTGGTAAATTTTATGTGGGAAGAACACAACAGATTTTGGAATAGGCTACAGCAACAAAGAATGCCATAGATTGCTCTGTAAAACAAAATAAAACACTGAAAACGTTTGAGTTAGCTGTTGCAGAACATGTTTATAATTTTCCTCATCACAGTGTTTTATTGGATCAAACAAAAATAGTTGGTACGTCTGTAGGACTTTTACACAGTTTCGGGGAAATTATAGAAATAAAAAAGATACTACATGGCGTCATTAATATCAATAGAGATAAGGGGAAAAACATAATATAAATATAGCATTTAAATGAGGACAAACCATAAGCTCTTTGTTAAATAAAGGGAAAGACAAGGTACCGAGAAATTTGCAAAAGGGAGCTGAAAAAATTCCATGCTCTTGTGGTAAATTTAAAGTGGGATGAACACAACAGATTTTAGAAAATAAACTACAGCAACACAGAAACGCCATAGATTGCTCTTTAAAACAAACTAAAACACCGAAACGTTTGAGTCAGCTGTTGCAAAACATGTTTATAATTTTCCTCATAACAGTGTTTTATTGGATCAAACAAAAATAGTAGGTACGTCTGTAGGACTTTTACAAAGTTTCAGGAAAATTATAGAAGTAAAAAAGATAATATATGGAGGTTTAGTATCAATAGAGATAAAGGGAAATTTAGGATCAATTCAATTTATAATAGTTTAGTTAAAAAGCAGTAAGATTTTCAATCAGTACTGATTTTAATAATAGTTCTGAAACGAAAGATGACCTTGCGAATAAAGGTCAGAATGGGTTAAATGCTGGGAAAAGTAAACGAACTGCAGCTAAGCTTGCAAGCAAACGAATCGGTTCAATTTATAATCCAAACATTGCTTGATGAACTTATAAGATTTAATTAGGGGCTATGGGCCGGTGGTTAGCTGACCTTTACTGTTTTGGTATAAGTATAAATATATTCTTCCTTTTTTGATAGATTACCTTTTATGTACTGTAAGGAGGCGTGTTTTGAGTTCGATTTTGTTTATACGCCAGTGAATGGAAGTGTTTCTTAAATATGTGAGTTTATCTCCTAATTATTTATATTTTTTCTTTTTGTTGTTTTTTTTTTGTGTTTAAGAAGGTTTTTAATAAGAACATTTTTTGTTTCATTTTTTTTCTTTCCTTTTTTTCCGTTGAGAAAGGCTCTCGGACGGGGGGCCAAAATATTCGGAGTGTTTTTGTTTAATTAAGTGTTTATTTTATTGTATTCACTGCTTTACAAACTTTAAAAGCCGTTTTTCTCGTTTAATTTTTCGTAAAGGGTAAAGCAGTGTGGTATAAGAAATTATTTACGTCTAGCCTAAGGGTGGCAAAAGACCAATTCAATTTTATTATTTTTGAATTTAGCAAAAAAATATACCAGGTTACTATGTGATATATTTTTTTTATTAGTTTGAAAAGTATATTTTTTTTTATGTGTCTGAAAAGGTTTTCAAAAAGAACATTTTTTGTTTAATTTTTTTTCTTTCCTTTTTTTCCGTTGAGAAAAGCTCCCGGACGTGGGGCCAAAATATTTGGAGTATTTTTGTTTAATTAAGTCTTTATTTTATTGTATTCACTGCTTTATGAAAATTAAAACCCGTTTTTTTGCTTAATTTTTCGTAAATAGAAAAGCAGTGTGGTCTAAGAAATTATTGCAAATCTTGATTGTAAAGAACAGCAAAAGAGGTGTTTTTCAGGTCATAAAAGAAGTGACGAATACTTTTCAAGGTGTATATGATCCTTCCCTATACTTTTGAGGACATAGCAATTATGTTTCTGATGCAAGTTAAACAGTTATTCCTTCGAATCAACTCAAAGGTATTCAAATTTATGTTTCCATATTTCCTACTTTTTAAGTCTAGCACCTATATGTTGAAGTTACTAGTGCCAATAAGGAAAAAAAATAGTCAGTTTTGAAAATCTCAAATCTGCTATCAAACAGTTCGTGGTAACGAACTGTAAGTAAGTAGCGACCCGGCTCAATGGTAACCGAAACTCTAGAGAACGGGTTTTTGTTACCAATACGCACATCAAAAGAATTAGATTTTAATGATGATTTCAAATATATAACTTTCATCAACTTTAGTCCTACCTATCAAAAGTTACATGCCTCAGAACATTTTGCTGATTTTTAAAAAAAGGGGAAAAGACCCCCTAACAGTTAAAAAACCTTAATGAAATCACACCATCATATTTAGCGTATCAGAAAAGCCTACTGTATAGTTGTCCAGCTCCTATCTAGAAAAATGTGGAATTTTGCATTCTTTGCCAGAAGAAAGATCACGGATGCGGGTTTATTTGCTTTTTTTCCCCAGGGTAATCGTATCGACCCAGTGGTCCTAGAATATCGTTGGAGGGCTCATTGGAACGGAAATTAAAAGCTCTAGTGCCCTTTTTAAGTGACCAAAAAAATGGAGGGCAACTAGGCCCCTTCCCACGCTCATTTTTTCCCCAAAGTCACCCGATGAAAATTTTGAGATAGCCATTTTGTTCAGCATGGTCGAAAATATTATACCTATGTCTTTTAGGATGACTTAATCCCTCAAAGACCCCAGGGGGAGGGCTGAAAGTTATGAACTTTACCCAATGTTAACATATAGTATTGGTTATTGCGACCCGGCTCAATGGTAACCGAAACTCTAGAAAACGGTATTTTGATACAAATAGATACATCAAAAGAATCGAATTTTAATGCTGATTTCAAATGTATAAGCTTTTCAAGTTTAATATATAAGTACCCATCAAAAGTTACACGCCTGAGAAAATTTGGCTGATTTTTGAAAAAAGGGGGAAAGACCTCCTAAAAATTATAGAACCTTAATGAAAATCACACGATCATATTCTGCGTATCAGAGAACCCTACTGTAGAGATTTCAAGCTCCTATCTACAAAAATGTCGAGTTTTGCATTTTCTGCCAGAAGAAAGATCACAGGTACGTGTTTATTTGTTGCTTTTTTCCCCAGGGGTGATCGTATCGACCCAGTGGTCCTAGAATATCGTGGGAGTGGTCATTGGAATGGAAATTAAAAGTTCTAGTGCCCTTTTTAAGTGACCAAAAAAAATGGAGGGCAACTAGGCCCCCTCCACGCTCATTTTTTCCCAAAGTCACCTGATCAAAATTTTGAGATAGCCATTTTGTTCAGCATGTTCGAAAATATTATAAGTATTTCTTTTAGGATGACTTAATCCCCCGAAGTTCCCGGGAGGAGGGCTGAAAGTTATGAACTTTACCCAATGTTAACATATAGTATTGGTTATTGGGAAGTATACAGTACAGACGTTTTCAGGGGAGATTTTTCCTGGTAGTGGGGGGGGGGGGTCAGGAGTTATGTGGGAGGATCTTTCAATGAAGGAAGTTTTCATGGGGGAAGGGACATTGCTATGAAGGGGACGCCGGACTTCCCAGCATTATTTAAAAAAAGATGAGAAATTAAATATAAAAAAACAAGTTTTTCATTTGCAACAGCAGTAACATCAAAACTTTAAACGAACAGAAAATATTACATATATGATTGGGTTCACCCCCTAGTCAATACCTCACTCTTTAAGCCAGAGATTTGTCCCCTCCTCAACGCCTTGCTCTCTACGCAAAAGTTTGACTTTCTCACAACTCTATTTTTTTAAACAATAAAAAACTTTAGCGTAAAGAGCAAGGCGTTGTGGAGGGGACAGCCCCTTTAATATACGGAATAATTTCTGTTCGTTTGAAGTTTTAATGTTGCTCCATACTTTCAGTTAAAAAAAACTTGTTTTTTTTTTTATTTTGTGACCAGAACACAAAAGTTTTTAATAGCTCTCTTGAAGCTATTAGTCGCAGTCTATTCTACTAAGAAAAAGGGGATTACTGCTTCAACATTAGTGTATTAACAATGTTGTTAGTGTTTAAACACGAGAAAGGTAAAATTAAAGCTCATTTAAGGTGTAGAATAATCCTTCAACCCCTTTTCATCCTAATGTTTCCCCTGATCGTGCTAAGATTTTAACACTTGATAAGTTTATTTAAATTAGGGGAAACAATTTTTTCCCAAAAATTTCAGTTTCAAGTCCCAAAGTCCCGAATTTGGATATCTGGGTCAATACAAAAAAAAAAAAAATAAATAAAAAAAAACGACAAATTAGCTAAAGAACAACGATAAATTTGATTACTGGCAAAAGAATTTGAAAATTAAAATTCATTAATTATTATCTAAAATAACAATTCAGCGACTTTGTCCAAAAATTGTATTTAATTCTTCTATTTTATGCCCCTATGCAGAGGTTGGGGTGGGAACGCCTTCTAAGGCTAGTTTAAAGGACCTTTCCCCTAGAAGAATTTTGAAGAAGAAAGTATTAACATGAAATGTCGTATACTTGGGACGAGAACCTATTAATATTTGTGTTTCAGGCCCTTCCCCCTTGGAAGTTATCTGGATTTCCCTAAAGGTTTGGCTTACCTGTGCTTATCTAATATCCAGTGAATAATTTTTGTGCCCAACATTTGACTCAGGTGCTCTTTTACAGATCTGGTGACAAATGCGTCGTTGCTCTTTGTGATCAGTGGTACTTGAAGTACGGGGAATCGGACTGGAAATCTGTAACGAAACAAGCATTGGACAGGGTAGATACCTTCCATGAGGAAGTGAAGAAAAATTTCGTCTTAACAATGGACTGGCTAAGGGAACATGCATGCTCAAGGACATATGGACTTGGTAAGGCTGTAAAGAATAAATCAAAATAGCGTCAAATATGTCAGTAGCTCCATGATAAGCTGTTCTTAACTCTCTTGTAAATAGCTTCGGTGGAAGAAATGAGACTTCATTTCAGTGTCTGTTAAGATGGAACGATCTTAGCTACTAAGACACAAACATTAAGACAAAACGAATTTCGCCTGAACTCCATTTTTTCTCTCTCTATTTTGCTGTTGTATTTGCACTCTATAGTATAAACTTAGATGGTTTTGCTATGTCTTTTTGCACCTAATTTGCATGGGCTTCTTGATGTCCTACGATCAACCAGACTGAAAACACTTCCATGATTCTGAGTTAAAGAAGGTGCATAATCCCTACCTTTGGGCTAAAAATGTTACAATGGAAGGGGTGGTTTGGATGTGTCAAATTGCAAATGTGTTCGTCTAATCATAAATATCTAAATTTTGACCTAAATCGAGAATCTAGTAGAACTATTGCGAGGTGTCTTTTAGCTCAGAAAGTAACTAAAGTAACTAAAGTAACTAAGTAACTAAAGTAACTAAGTAACTAAAGTAACTAAAGTAACTAAGAGTTTTTAGGTTAGGGTTTTTATTTTACTTTTATTTACTTTAGTTTACTTTTAGTTAAGAGTTTAGAGTTTTAGTTGGATATGGAAAGGCAGTGTGGTCTTCGTCAATATTTGAGTCTTAGCTTAGAGTTTTAGTTAGAGTTCTAGTTTAGTTTAGTTTTAGTTAAGAGTTTAGACTTTCACCTTAGAGTCTTAGCTTAGAGTTTTAGTTAGAGTTCTAGTTTAGTTCAGTTTTAGCTAAGAGTTTAGAGTTTTATCTTGGAGTCTTAGCTTAGAGTTTTAGTTAGATTTCTAGTTTAGTTTAGTTAAGAGTTTAGAGTTTTACCTTAGAGTGTTAGCTTAGAGTTTTAGTTAGGGTTAAAGTTTAGTTTAGCTATAGTTAAGAGTTTAGAGTTTTAGCTTAGAGATTTATCTTAGAAGTAACAATTTTTTCGTCTATGAGAGCAAGTTTACTGCCAGAAATAGCAATTTTTCCTTTCACACCTACAAATTGTCTAACAAAAGTAACAATTTTTTCCTCAACACTAACAGAGTTTTAGTAACACTAACAAATTTTCTCATCGAATCTACAACTTTTTCCTCAATACTAACAAACTTCTACTTAAAAATATCAAATTTTTCTTAGAAGCATATTTTTTTCTGTTCATTATAAAAAGTTTTCAGTCAAAAGTAGCAAGTTTTCCCAAACACTTAAAAATTTTCTCATCAAAGTAACAATTTTTCCTTAACACTAACAGAGTTTTAATTACAGCTATCAAATTTCTCTTAGAAGTAACAATTTTTCGTCAGTGATAACAAATTTTCTGTTAGAACTAGCAAGTTTTATGTCATAGATACCAAATTTTTCGTCAGTGATAGCAGTTTTTTTGATTGTGATAACAAGTTTTCTGTCAGAAGTAGCAATTTTTCTGTCACAGATATCAATTCTTTCTTAAAAGTAACAATTTTTCGTCACTGATAACACAATTTCTGCTAGAACTAGAAAGTTGTTCAGTAAAGATAACAAATTTTTCTTAGAAGTAGGAGATTTTCTTCTAACAGCACCAAGTTTACTGTCAAAGATAACAAATCTTCTCTTCGAAGTGACAACTTTTTCCTTAATACTAACAAATGTTTACTTAACACACCCCAATTTCTCTTGAAAGTCACATTTTTTCATCAGTGATAACACGATTTCTGCTTCAGCTTGCAAGTTTTCTCTCAAAGATACCAATCTTTTCTCAGAAGTAGCAATTTTTTATTATGATGACAAGTTATCACCTGCCCTTGCTTCATATATTTCGTCTCCTCTCGAAGTAGAGGGTTATTTTCCATTTCATCGCGCTGAATTCCTGTTTCGGGGGAGGTTAAAAGATTCTTGAGAACTCAGGGAGGAGTCAAATGTTTGTGGAGAGTGTCTCTATTGTTTGAATGCCGTATCCTCGGGGGGGCATTTTTTGTAGCATGGTCTGTTGCCATGAGGATGATTCCTTGAGCTTCGCTTTGGATACCGTTATGTGATGATATTTTCCTAGGTTTTTTCGTCTGTTGGGGATTCCTGGGTCCAAGGCAAGGTACTTTGCCATGTTTTATATGATAATTGATTATGTCCATGGCTTCTCTCAAAATTTTCTTATTGTTGTCCTTGGGAGTTTTCTTTATTTTTACACCCGGGTTTCCATAGCTCTATTTAATTCATCATGTAACGATAAGGACCTCTCTATCGGGGTTGCCGGTGATACCTTATCAAGGAAATCTTTTGGGGGGGACAAGGGATTGAAATTCTATCGGGGAAAAATTAGGTTTTTGAGGACAGCGTATAGTCTAACTCTTCTGAGCTTTCTGACAATGAATTTTGGGCCTTTTTGGGGTTTTGTTGCTGTAGGTTTTCCTCATCCTATTTATGAAATCTTGCTTGCAGTCCTCTGTATTATTGCAATACTGTCTGGATTCTACAACTTTCTGATAGGGTATTTTAAAATTGCGTTCGAATAAAAGATAAAATGGACTTTCTTTAGTTGTTTCTGACTAGGCAGTATTAATTACATTAGTTAAGTAAGGTAGACATTGATCACAATCGTTTCAATTGTCTTTTCTTATAAATTCTCAAGACATTGGAAAATATTTTATGCCTATTTTCAATTTTCCCATTAGCTTGCGGATGGTAGGGGGAAGTCACCAGTTTTCTCTATATTAAGGAAACTCATTAAATTTTTGTTACTTTAGAAACAAAATTACTTCCATTATCGGTAATAACTTGGTTAGGGACGCCAAATTTTAAAAAAACATTTTTGCTAACGCTTTACTCGTAGCGTATGCGCCTTGAAGTTTCAATGCTTTTGCAAACGTGAATCTGAAAAGTGGTCAATAACTGAAAGAATGCAAGTATGGCCTCTGTTAGAAACAGGTAAGCCTCCACTGGTTTTCATATAAATCAAATGAAACAATGTCGAAAGGAAACCTCGCTACCGGCACTCTTCCCATTGAGGGGTGGGGATAAGTTTGGGGATTCTTTCTTAAATTACATGATTTCGCAATTGTTTATGAAGTTTTTGAGTTTGGTTAATGCTGAAGGAACGAAGAAATATTGTTTTAATCTATGATAGGTTTTCGTGATTCCCAAGTGTCCGCCTGTATCCGAATGAAAATACTTAAAGGCAGGTATTATTAGGTTTTGAAGTAATACACGTACTATCAAGGTTTGGTTTCTATGTGTACCGCCTGTTACTATCCTGCAAAGCATTTCTTCTTCTAAATCATAATAAAAATTGTCTATTTCCCTTCTCAGGGCTTTGATCTTATCAGGGAGGTTAGCGGCATTAAAAATAATTAATGAGAGTCGAACACATTTCATCCTTAATTTGGTTTCTTTTAATGTTTTTCAGCGATAAGGGGCAATGATTAACCTCATTTTCTTCAATTTGAATTTAAGCTTTTTCTTTTTGTGTTTTCGTTTACTAGAATTGATGACATTTATTTCTTGGTTTCCATTATCTGAAGAGTTATTTTCGGGGTATCTACTCAAGCAATCACAGGGTGCATTTTGTTTACTGGTCAAATGTTCAAATTCGTAATCCAGATCTTGGATTTTCATTATCCATCTAGCTAAGATTTCCGCAGGATTTTGAATGTGCTTAGGTACTGTAAGCTTTTATGGTGCAAACGTAGTTTAAATTTTCGACCCAATAGACGATGTCTAAATTTGTCTAAATGATAAATTATAGATAGTAGCTCCAATTGCGTTGCAGAATAACTACTTTCGCCTTTCGATAGAGTTGTTCTACTTGAATAGCATATGACGATCTCTATATACTGAGGGGGTTTCCGTAGGGGATCGGGTAGTCTTCTATGGGGATTAGTTAGGAAAGGATTGCCCACCGATGCCCAGTGCTGAGGCGTCAGTCGTGACTACAAATTGTTCTTTTTCAAAATCAGGCAGGGATAGTACTGGTTCAGAAGTAAGTGCTTTCTTGAGAGTGTTTAAGGAAGATTGAGCTTATTGTGACCAGGTAATATTTTGGGGGGTCCCTTTAGTTAGATCCGTTAGAGGTTTTGCAATTTGTGCGTAGTTACGTATAAACTTTCCAAAATAACTCGTTAAACCAAGAATGGCTCGCAATTGCTTTATAGTTTTCGGAGGTTTGAGGTTTTCTACATATTTTATTTTCTCGGGGTCCGGTGATATTTGGCCTTGGGTCACTATCATTCCTAAAAATTTTATTTCGGATTGAAGTAAATTTACTTTTTCAGGTCTACATTTTAGATTACCTTCTCTGAATTTTTGAAAAATCTGGCTAATCTAATTTAAAAATATCTAAATGATCCTCTTAATTTTCTCCTACACAGATTACGTCATCCACAAAATGAATAATATTGTCTACGCCACGTAATAAATGTGAAAAAGGTGTATATAGTGCACTTGAACTAGTTTTAAGTCCGAAGGGTACTCTTAAATATTCATAAGAGCCACGTTCAGTTGTAAAAAACGCCGTTTTATAAACGTCATTATCTGCTATCTTAACTTGATGATAACCATTTGTGAGGTCAAGAGATTTAAAAATTTTGTTTTTGGTTGACATGGAGTCTGGGATTTCGTCGATTCAGAGCAGGGGAAACTTGTCGCTAACTACCTGCTTGTTTAGGGCTCTATAGTCTACTACCAGCATAAGGTCCTTATTCTTTTTTGGTACTAGTATAACAGGGGCCGAATACGGGCATATAATTGGGCGTATAATATTGTTTTTTTTCTAATTTGTGGATTTTATGTTTTTAACCAATTTTTTTAGGGATGAGGATACGATAGGGTTGTTTAGCTACAGGCAATCCTGTAGTTTGGATAGAATGTTCATAGAACGGTATCAATCCAATGTCTTCTTCACAAATGGGAAATATATCTCTAAAATTCCAGAACAATTCAAACAATTTTCTCTTAATTTCGTATCTTGGATATGATCTAATTAAAATTTTTCCAAAAATTGGGGTCTTGTTAGTGGGTACCTATTCCTTGGATTACTGACACCAATGCTATTATCTAAGCTTCTTTTAGAGTTTTTCCACTCGTTTAGCTCGCACTCAGAAATCACTTGCATTTCAACGAGGCATGTTCCCTTTTTTAATGTAATCGTATCTTTTTCATGTGTATTTGTCAACCAAATAAAACCTTCTCCTTTTTCGTAAAAAATGATCTGTTCTTCACAAAATAGATTTTCAGGGATTTCTCTACACGGGGATGCAAACCAAATTTAGGACTTGTCGTTTATGGGGGTGACCATTTTTGAGACTTGCTCTTTGCATTGTTTTTAGGGGGATCTTTGTCTTGCGCACAGTGAATCCGTAATATTTTTCTTCCGAATTATTTCCTATTAATTTGATATTAGCGCTTGATCACGTCAAATCTGCCACTAGTGAGGTTGGCTGTAAGGGGCCCATGTTGAGGTTAATTACTTCATTCCACAATTCTGCTATTTTCTTAATTTATGCCTGCCTATACTCTGGCATTTTCCCTATCTTTGCTTTTATTGACTCAATCCATTTGCTGCTCGAGTTTCTCCTACAGGACGAGAAATGGGGTTCATAAGACTTTATTCTATTCACTGTTGCTTCCCCTTTCTCCACACGTCGGAAATAGGATCGGATGGATATAGAAGTCTGTGATTTGCTATATCTAATAACACTTTATTACTTTAAAAAATTAGAACCTATTATAGCCTCATATGGAAAATTCTTGCATATTATGAAGTTGGTAGGAAAGATTCTACTATCTTTTGTCACGTCTAGGCGTATTGAGCCTATTGCTTCCAGCCTATGCCCTGCGACGCTAGTTAAACTGGGGATATTAAACTTTTTTGCCTCTTGATATATGCTGGTAATCTATTAAATACATTCGAGTTTATTATGTAAGCCGATTCACCGGAATCTATTAGCGCTTTGAAGTAAATACTTGCAACACCAAAATCATTTAATATAGGTAATATATCGTTATTGCCACTTAAAGAAGGTACAACTACTGGAAGGGACCTATAAAAATTACTGGCCTCCAGGGCCCCGGTTAGTTTTAATGGGGCCTGATTCATTTCCCTGTGCATTTATTCGATAGGTTGGTGTTTGACATCGGGGCTCGGTGGGAACTTCCCTAGCAAGTAGATTGACATTTGATTGTCGTGGTTGCCACGTATTATTACGTGGGTTGGAATTTATTGTGCCGACGGCTCCTGGCATTTGTTCATTTTGCATTGAAGAAAAATTTCCTCCCGTCGGGAAAAAAATATCTTCTGTCATCATTCATATTCCTGCTAAATCTAGTAGGATACACTGTCTGTGAATCGGATTGGTACATGTTTTGTCGCGTATTTGGGTTGGGGAACCGATGATTATTTTGTTGGTTGGGAGGAGGATTTGCGTATTCTAATTCCTGTTGGTAGGGTTTGCGGAACAATGTTAGGCGTGGGGGGTTACTCCTATAACTTCCTGGCCCATTGACATTTAAGTTTGTTCTCCCGAAACAAATCGTTATGAAAACTGGGGGTTGCTGGTGTAATTGTTTCTAGTACGGAATTCCCTGGAAACATGCCCTTGTTTATTACATGCGTAGCATATAGTTGGGGTGTTATTTACGTAGTTTGTCGTGTTTGTGGGTACGAAACGTACAGTTCTTTGGTAGGGGTTGAGGATCTATTTCGATTTGGTTTTGGAGAATTATCTCTTGAGAAAAATGCGGGTAAAATTCCTCGTATTCGTCCCGGAGTTGCTTCTCCTATGTTATTTATTCTTGACTTATTGTGATTTGCTACAATCTTGTCAATTTCAACCATTCTCTCTACTTTCTGAACTGCCAGCTCTAATGTTTGAATATTTTTTTATATTAACATTCGGTACAGTTTGGAGCTCAATAATGGCAAGAAAGCGTTTAGTACAATTTTATCATAAAAGGTACCACATTCTTTCCCATATTTTAGCCTCTATGGATACCATTACTTTGTGTAGGTATTCCCTAACATTTTGGGTTTTGTCGAAACATACAGTTTCTATGATTTAATTTGTATGTTGTTTCAACAAGTCTCTCTCGGAAGGCTTTTAGCAATTTTTCTATGGAGTTTATTGGATGGTTGTTATCTTCCCCTATGGTGTTCTCTATTTGTTTTAAAAATGTTAACGCTTGCCCTTTTAGTCTCATTAACTAAATGCCTACTAATGATTTTAAATTTGTTTGAGTTACTTCTAAAAATTGGTTTAATTGAATACTAAATTCATCTACGTCTGAGTCTCCATTATATCAGGGAAGGGATTTTAAAATTTCCACTGTTTTGGCCATAAGTTTTTGTTTAAGCAATTGTTCGTTTGGATCTAGCGACATATTGATTAGTTTTTTTTTCAAAAAAAATAAAATTCGGCACTGTTTTTTTTTATATAACTCTAATTTGACACTTACAAATTTTTGTTACCTTATGAGGAATTCTATATATTTTTTTTTCTTAGGGAGTATACTTTTTTGTTAGTATCCTAAGGGGACTTAGGGCCTAACAAAATATTGCACTTTCTTTATGCGTAGTATTTTTCAATAATCTTTTTTTTGTGGAAAATTTTATCCTTGTGTTTTGCTCCCTTAAACAGGCCGCGCCAATTCTATTGGGGGGGTTTTCTTTATATGTCTTTTGGTATATTAATGGTGGGTTTTCTTTATTATATCTTTTCTTGTATTATTATGAGGTGGTTTTCTTTATATCTTTCTTATATTTTATACCATAGTTCGAGGGGGGGCCACATGTAGCGGGGAATTAAAATAGCGAGTCAAACAGGGAGCATCTTTTAATGACCATAATGAGTTGAAATCAGATTAAAAGGATTCAGATTCCTTAGGGAGCGGGTGGAGCCACAAGGACTAATTATCTTGAGAAATACTAACATGAAGAGACAAAATTAAGAAAGTAATGTATTTATTCTTACTCAAATTAGCGGTACAAAGCTGTTTCAGGAATATCAAAATTATCTGTATAACACTTCACAGTCATAGGCACTAGGACAATGTTATAGACTGGGGCATATACAATGCAATAGTTAGATCACCTACATTAAATTGTTCTCGAATTCTACTCAAAGACTCACTGTAACTCGTTCTAAAAGCTCCTTCTAGACTGATTCTAGACTGACTCTAGACTGACTCTAGACCGGCACAAAATTGCTAAGTTGTACGAACTATACTCTCCAATTTCGCCAGGGGTAACATTCAGGCGTTGCTAAAACATGTGTTACATTGGTCCTATTGGTTCATAGTATGTCCTATTTTTTTTATTGGACAGGGATACACCAATCAGCTACTTCAATTTTGATACGATTTATAGCTCTAAGACTTCACTTAGGAAGTTTTCTCGACAAAGCAAAGTTTTACTTTTGTAATTTTATTGCTAACGACATGTCACTTAGTTTCCAGGTGGCTTATAATTTATCACTGTGAAACTTGTTAAGGGACAATACAACTTAGTTGAATTGGAATACATAATCCTAAACTTAGTTTTCAGAACAATGCAACTAGATTGCACAAAAATACTTTGTATCTCTAGTGGCTATTTTTTGTATGATAAATTCTACCTGCTCTTGATAGCTTGGGAATTCAAGCTCTTAAAATTTAAACTATATTGTTGGTCGCCTGTCATGTTAAATTTGGTCACACTGATATTTATTGCATATTTTGGCGACACAGAGGCGGATTTATTCATTGCTATTGCATTTTCTGTGGGAAAGATTTTTTACAAAGTTTGTCTAATTAATATAAAATTATTTGGCTACTTTTTAAATTGGACGCTTAAGCCTTACTCGATCTGTAGGTTACTTGAATTCTTAGGTTCATATTTTGGGTGATTTTATTTTACTTGAGTAACTGTAATTGGAAAATTTTTGAGGTTTTGAATTTTGATCCCGTTACACGAGCCTGCAAAAATTTGCCTACTATTTGATAAAAAGTGGAAACACCCGCTACGAGTTATAGAATCTTAATGAAAATCTCAAAAGTTTAGAGTTTAGAGTTTAGTTTAGAGCTTTAGTTTAGTTTCAGTTTAGTATTAGATTTTAGATTTTAGTTCAGTTTTATTTTAGGGTTTTCGTTTAGAGCTTTAGTCTGGACTTTTAGTTTGTAGTTTTAGTTAGCAGTTTTGGATTATAGTTTTAGTTAAGATTTTCAATTCAGAGTTATAGATTAGTTTTTTATTGAAAGTTTTAGTTTATAATTTTAATGTATAATTTTAGTTTAGATTTTTAGTTTAGATTCTTAGTTTAGAGTTTTGGTTTAGAGTTTTAGTTTACAGTTTAAATTTACATTTCTAGTTTAAAGTTTTAGTTTAGAGTTTTAGTTAGGAATTTAGTTTAGAGGTTTAGCTTACACTTTTAGTTTAGAGTTTTAGTTTAGTTTCAGTTTAGAGTGTTAGTTTATAGTTTTAGATTAGAGTTTTAGTTTAGGGTTTTAGTTTAGAGTTTCAGTATAGAGTTTTAAGTTGGAATTTTAGTTAATAGTTTTGGTTAGCAGTCTTAGATTAGAATTTTAGTTTAGATTTCCAATTCAGAGTTATAAATTAGTTTTCATTAGAATTTTAGTTTAGACTTTCAGATTTGAATTTTAATTTACAATTTTAATTTAGATTTTTAGTTTAGATTCGTAGTTTAGAGTATTGGTTTAGAGTTTTTGTTTACAGTTTTATTTTAAATTTTTAGTTTTAAAGTTTTAGTTTAGTTTTGGTTAGAAATTGAGCTTAGAGTGTTAGTTTACAGTTTTAGCTTACAGTTTTAGTTTAGAGTTTTAGTTTAGTTTCAGTTTAGAGTTTTAGTTTAGAGGTTTAGATTAGAGTTTTAGCTTTGAGTTTTAGTTTAGAGCCTTAGATTAGAGTTTCAGTTTAGATTTTACTTTAGAATCTTAGAATAGGGTTTTTTCATAGATTCAGTTTAGAGTTTTAGCTTTGAATTTTACTTTACAATTTTAGTTTAGATTCCTAGTTTTGATTCTTGGTTTAGAGTTTTAGTTTAGAATTTTACTTTAGAATTTTAGTTTAGAGTTTTAGTTTGGATTTCTAGTTTGGAGTTTTGAAATAGTTTTAGCTTAGAGTTTAATTTCAGATAAATGGTTTAGTTTTAGCATTGGGTTTCAGTTTAGAATTGTATTTTAGTTTCAGTTTACAGTTTTAGTTTAAATTTCTAGTTCAGTTTAATTTAGAGGTTTAGTTTAGAGTTTTAGTTAAGGTGTTTACTTAAGAAGTTTAGTTTAGAGTTTTAGTTTAGAGTTTTATTTTAGAGTTTTAGTTTAGGATTTTAGTTTAGTTTTTTAGTTTAGAATTTTAGTCTAGTTTCTGTTTAGAGTTTTAGTTTCGAGTTTCAGCTTAGAATTTAAGTTTAGAAATTTTATTTAGAGCATTAATTTAGAGTTTTAGTTTAGAGTTTTAGTTTAGTTTATAATTTTAGTTTGGAATTTTAGTTTATAATTAGTATGGAGTTTCAGTTCAGTTTCACTTTAGAGTTAGGGTTAGATTTCTGTTTTAGTTTTAGCATTGGGTTTTAGTTAAGAATTTTATTTTGCTTTCAGTTTAGAGTTGTAGTTTAGAGTTGTAGTTTTAGATTCCTAGTTCAGTTTCAGTTTATGGTTTTAGTTTAGTTTTAGTTTGGATTTACAGTTTAGAAGTTTAGTTTAGAGTTTTATTTTAGTGTTAGATTAGAATTTTAGGTAAGAATTTTTTAGCTTAATTCTTAAGTTTAGAGTTTTAGTTTACAGTTTAATTAGAGTTTCAGTTTTGAAATTTTAGAGTTTCAGTTTTGAGGTTTAGTTTAGATTTTTTAGTTTCGTTTAGTTTCGGACTTTAGTTAAGAGGTTTAGTTCAGAGTGTTAGTTTAGAGTATTAGTTTAAAGTTTCAGTTTGAAGTCTTACATTAGAGTTTTAGTCTGGATTTTTAGTTTAGAGTTTTAGTTTAAAGAAGTATTATCATAAATAAAGAATAAAAAGAAACTAGGTTTTATATATCTGTTTATTTTTTTATTCTGTGACAAAAGGGAACGGAAGGAAAAATTACCAGCTATCTCATCATGTTCAATATTTTTAGCTTGTCTGGCAACAACAGATGCATAAAGGCATCAATCTGGTTTCTATCTGTTCCCCTGATCTAGCAACATAATCTTGAATTTGCTAAATTTTTTTACTGGATTTTCTGAATTAGGCTTTTTTGTAGAAATTCTATTTCAACTTGTTTAAAAGGACGGTTCATACAAGTTTAATAAAATTAACACAGAATTGAAGAGGATTTGAAAAGAACAGCTTGACTTTAAATTTATTCCTAACTTATTCAAAAAAGACATCTTCGTAAGTTTATTTGTACTACTAAAAGTTGTTATCATCAGTTCTATATTAGAAAACTTCAGAAGTTATATATTTAGTTTGAATAGGCGGGCATAAATACCAGTAATCTGGTGATAAACGTTCAGGGTTTCAACTTGCATCGGCTGGCATGATAAGTGAATATTTTAGCATACTAATGTAAAAATTTTTTCCACAAAATAAGTTTTTCAAAGATAAGTAAAGAACTCCATAAAAAAAAAAAAATGAGCCAAAATAAGATAAAATAATCTACCAAGCGTGAAACTACCACAAATTAACATTGATAAATAGATGAAACCCAAAACAAACACAAACTACAATAATTAACCAATTGAAACTCAAAACGAGCAGAAGTTAACATAAGTTGGGCGCAATACCCTGTGCCTTCCCAAGGCCAGAACAAAATTTGTACTTTAATGGCAAAAAATTATTATTTTTCATTTTTATAGCTTTAATTAATTAAACATTATTAACATCTGGATTCCTAAATATCAGTATATGCATAATAAACTGACAATGCACATTCATTTGTATTTTTTGAGTAAAGTTAAACTTTTGTTCTGGCCTTGGGAAGCATAGGGGTTTTGTACCCAACTTTTGTTAATGTCTAATGTGTTTGGGGAAATGATGGGCGTGAGAAGGGTGTTAGTCGCCTTCCAATCACTTTCTACTATTAATAAGGGCACAAGCCACTCCAATTTCCAATTGAATGAGCGCTTTTCGAAGTTTCTACGAAAACTTCGTCGATCCGAAGTGCCCTGCTCTAAAGGACAAAAGTAAAAAAATATTTGCGCCAACATCGTTCTTTTATGCCTCCATGGCATAACTTAAAACCCTTGCCATGAGGGTTGTGGGGGAGTGTCCTCCTCTTTACTTGGTTCTCGTTTCTTGTATCGTTCTTGAGTGTCCCCTTTCTTTTCTTAGGCAGCGCGATCGTGCTGCCTGTGATTTATACAATAACTTTCTATATGAACCTTATATGCCCCCAGGGCATGGCTTAAAACCCTTGCACTGAGGACTCTGACGGGGTTATTATCCTAAAAGATCTAATTTTCAGAACGTTCAACTACGTTGAACAAAATGGATATCTCGAAATTTTGATTTGATGTGCTTTGGAAAATAGTGGGGGTAAGAGAAGTGATTCTATGACATGTAAAAAAAGTTGAAATAAAATTATTAGGTTAAAAAATAAACTTCACAAAGCACAAAAAAAAAAATGGAGGAATGGGCCCAAAAGTCAGGGTGAGGGGTAGACCCTTCTATGTCTCAAGGGTACAAATAAAAAAAACATTAAAAAATGGGGGAATCGGCCCAAAAAGTTGGGCGGGGGGACCCTTCTGTGTCACAAGCGCGCAAAAAGAAATGATTAAAAAAAGGGGGGGGGGGGGGGGGAATAACTTGGGGGTAGGGGGGCCTTTGGGGTTTGGGTAGGGGACCTTGGAAGTTGAGGTCCTTGGTGGCTAGGGTCGTTGGTGGCTGCGGTCATTGATGATTCAAATCCAAAACCATCTCACTAATCCCATATTGTGTACTTGTTCATTCTAAGACATGTAAAAAAAGGTTGAAAAAAAATTATCATGTTAAAAAATAAACTTCAAAAAGTATAAAAAAAATGGGGGAATGGGCCCAAAAGTAGGGGGGCCCTTCTTTGTCTCAGGCGCTCAAAACAAGTATTAAAAAAATGGGGGGAGCAAAAAACTTGGCGGTGGAGGGGGGGCTCTTGATGTTGTGGTAGGGGACCTTACAACACTGTTCAAATGGTACTTGTGTATTATACTAAACACAGTCGAGAACCGCCCAAAAACAAAATATAACATGTATCTCTTAATAGGAGTTAGCATTCCCTGAAATGTCTTACCAATTTCGTTTCTACTTTCAAATTTATCTTGTCTCATGCAGAAATTGTGTCAATCAGTTATCTTATCCCAATTGTATTTTCAACTCTCTGATAAGAATATTCCAATGTTGAAATTTCCTTATCTTATGATATTACCTTGTTATCACAGTATTCCAACCAGTGATCGATATTTGTCATCTTTTCCTTATCAGATGATGATGTCCCCGGTCGTGATCATGTTCGTTCAGTTTTTCGTACCGTTAGTAGGTCAATGATCTTGTACCGTTATGTGGTCTTGTATTCGTCGGATTCTAGCCCTCTGATTGGCTGAATCTTGTTAGTTTCGGAGTAATACCCACCTTCCTACCACAGTCAACATGCATGCTTGTTCATTATTGAATATTAAAAGTGTTGATAAAAACGGGACCTAGAGCGCCTAAGGTGGCGGTAAAAATTGAAAGCGGTAGGTACTCGACTAACCCTAGAATTGGACAAGATGTGTAATGGATATGTTATAACATTAAGCAAATTCAAGTCGGAAAAACAATTGTGCTTCGCGGCTAAGGTGAATATAGCGCAAATACAGAGACTACAACATGGATTAAATGCGCTGGCGAAATATATTAAAGAGAACAATTTATAGAAAACAGTCTGTATTTGGCAACGAGAGTGTTAAAATGGATAGATTCGAGAAACAGAAAATCATGTGTAATCTATTAAAAGTGGAAAAGTGGTTAGTTTTAGATGATGACTTTCTGGAATTATCTCTTCAAAGAAAGATATTTTCTAGAGAAATGGTTAACGACATAATGGGAACCAATTCCCCTTCTTTGGACTATTGTATGAAACTTTGTCGTTCTAGTCCCCAGGCTTTTACTCAATTTATAGATATATTGATAGAGACAAAACAAAATGATATTGTGGTTATGCTCTTAACCACTACATAGACGGCCATTTTGTAACGCTCCTAGGAGATGTTGTTTGAGAGTCAGTTTGTTTTTGGAAGTGAGAGTGTCAACATCGAAAAAATGTTTTACACATGCCCTATTTGCTTGTATACTTTGAGCAGCTGGTCATCCTGTGAGAATTGTACTTTTGCTGATGAGTATAATGAAAAGTGTAAATTATGCAATCCATGTAAATTGCATAGAGGATATGCAGTGCAAATTAAAGACTGTAATTTTTGTCTTGAAGAGATTTGTGACTCTCATAACAGAGGATTCTTATGCTCCAATTGTCACTATGATAAATGCGACCAATGGGAAAATACTTATCCTTGCCTGCTTGCGAAAAATCCTAAGCGTCAGTTCAGTTTATTTTAAGAGACTGGTATTGTCGTGGCTTTAAAACATTTTGGGAAGAAGAACCAGGTAGAAGAATAAGGCTTTATTCTTAAAACTTTTCACAAGCGATAAATCGCCGAATATAAGTTCGTGTCATACAAAATAAAATGAAGTAAACAACAACCATCACAAGCACTTCAATGAAATTAGGATCAGGGACACCAAAATATTAAGAAATATAAACAGCCAAACTACGGACAAATAGAAATTAAACCTGTAAGAAAAATATTAAAGTAGCTAAAATAATGTCATATCAAACAGGTCATACATTAAAGGTAAAATTTAGTCATAAAACGGCATATAATAAAATAAGTCATAAAAGATAAATATAAAAAAATAACAAGAGTGTCAAAAGAGTAAAAAAAAGAATTCATTAAGAGGTATTTGAGGTGTTAAGGATTTGAGGGAAGGTTGGTGGTATAAAGCTATCTAAATATCTTTTTGTTTTAGTCTTTACAGGTTCTAGAATGGGGATGGGAGTAGAATGCTTCGTCTGGATTCTGATGCCTGTATAGGAATTCCCATGTAATTTGCCCACTTTACGTTCCATGGCACCTTTCCAAGGCAGATTACCAGACTGGTTATTTGGCAGTGTATAATGTGGTCAAACATGTTTTGAGAGTATGGTCATAATTATATAACTTAAGCAGACAGGTTTTTTTCTGTTATTGTCGTCAATTGCACAATGAATGTACATCGTGAGTTCACGTGCACATTTTTCTTAAAAAACTGGTATGTTATAAAGTAGTCAAACATGTTTTGGGAGCACGCACGAAATTATGTAACTCAACATCCGTTTTTTTATTCGTCCTTGAAATTCTGTATAAAATGTTCATGCACTACAATTTAATTTCCATTATGTTTTAACATATCGTACATAGTACACTGAATATTATTATTAACTTTGAAACAATGGATCCGTCAATTGTCAATGTGAGTACAGCTTATTAAATTTCTTAATTTATTTCCAGATAAAAAGCATTTACCAGTAAATTCAAATTCCAGGGGACTCAGCCCCCCTCCCCCCCACCCCCAACAATAAAAACCCATGCAATAGTCTACTCGTTAGAAAACTCAAAGTACGCTTTTTTCCTCTATGTAAACAAAAACCACACCCACCCTGCTCTGTAGAAATAGTTATTTCGTTCAAAAATGTCCTTTTTTCCAGTTATCAAAAATCTTTTTCCGATCTAAATAGAAGCATCTGTGTTACAAGAAACGGTCACTTTTGGAGAACAGGCTTCGCAAGCTCATGTTATCACAGAGATTAAAAACCATATGTGTTTATAATTACAGAAAAGGGTCCTTTTTTGGAACCAAACTTCAAACGTGTCGTATCTGAAAACAAAAGCTTGGTGATTAAGACGGGCTTTGTGTAATTCTAGCCAGAAACTCAGAATTGATAGGGGGCAAGATGTAACGATGCCACATTCTGTGTGATTTTTTCTTTACTTGGTGGCCATTGAAAAAGCGAGGATTTCTGTTAAATACATAATTCTTATACATTTTAAAATAGCTTTACGGGGTTTGAGAGACTCTGTTGTTTTATTCTGTGTGATTTTTTCTTTACTTGGTGGCCATTCAAAAAGCGATGATTTCTGTTAAAGAAATAATTCTTATACATTTTAAAATAGCTTTACGGGGTTTGAGAGACTCTTTCGTTTTATTCTGTGTGATTTTTTCTTTACTTGGTGGCCATTCAAAAAGCGAGGATTTCTGTTAAATAAATAATTCCTATACATTTTAAAATAGCTCTACGGGGTTTGAGAGACTCTGTCGTTTTATTCTGTGTGATTTTTTCTTTACTTGGTGACCATTCAAAAAGCGATGATTTCTGTTAAATAAATAATTCTTATACATTTTAAAATAGCTTTACGGGGTTTGAGAGACTCTGTTGTTTTATTGTGTGTGATTTTTTCTTTACTTGGTGGCCATTCAAAAAGCGAGGATTTATGTTAAATAAATAATTCTTATACCTTTTAAAATAGCTTTACGGAGTTTGAGAGACTCTGTTGTTTTATTCTGTGTGTGTTTTTTCTTTACTTGGTGGTCATTCAAAAAGCGAGGATTTCTGTTTAATAAATAATTCTTATACCTTTTAAAATAGCTTTACGGGGTTTGAGAGACTCTGTTGTTTTATTCTGTGTGATTTTTTCTTTACTTGGTGGCCATTCAAAAAGCGATGATTTCTGTTAAATAAATAATACTTGTATCTTTTAAAATAGCTTTAGGGGGTTTGAGAGACTCTGTAGTTTTATTCTGTTTTATTCTAAAGTGCTAAGACATAGAGTACTACAAACACCAGAATAAACTTTAGAGGGCAATTTATCTGTAAAAGAGAGCTTATTATTTCCTTACTAAATTTTTCTTCTTTTGATGTGGAGGTGGATTCATACAATTACTCTCCCCCCGAAAAGAGACCAAGATGGGGTGATATCACATCGATGCAAGCTGCAAGACCATCCATCATCAGATATGCTAGCTCCATTACAAGTTCTCTGGACTAGCCAGGAGCCTCTCAAGCCAGTGTCAGCTCTGCACAAACCTCTATGCAACCTGGCAGAAAATTCAAGAGGGAATGGATAGATTCTCATAATGCATCAGCCTCATCTAGTCAAGATCGGGAGGTCACCCCCTATCAAGCATTGCCGGGCCCTTCACGACCAATGCAAGGCGAGAATGATGTGGCCCCTACAGCTCTAGACATGCAAGCTGCAAATTTAAATGTGAGTTTTCAAATATTATTTCTCGCTAATGATTCTTTTTCCCAAATCAATTTGAAGGAGTGTGTGAGCGGTACATGCGCCGTTTATTTTTCAGTCTACCCGCTATTTCATGGAGATAGTATAATGAATATTGCAAATTCAATAACGTCGTAATGATTTTCATTATTTTGTTGTGTGTTTGTGTGTGTGTGTGAGCGGTGCATGCGCCGCATCTACTCGATAATTCATTGAGATAGTATAATGAATAGTGCAAATTCAATAACAACATAATGATTGAATGGCATATATTTATTTCTTACGTTTGATCCGGGTGGTGAAATTTTTCAATATACATATCAACTGAATTGTATTTTAATGTTGATTTTGAATATCTTTAAATTATTTCGTTTACCTAAATCCATCAAAAGTTATGAGAAAATTGAGAATTTTTGAAGTAGAAATTCTGACATCTCCTAATTTGTTTCCGCAGCGCGTTAATTTGTTTCCGCAGCACGTTTCTATCTGAATTCAGAGACATAATTACTTATAGGCTAATGGAATATATATATATAGGGGTTAGAAAGGTAACTTCAACCTGTAAGAATATTTCAGCGTGTGTGCGCATGTGTGTGTGTGTGTGTGTGCGTGTGTACGTGTGTGTGAACGTGTGTGTGTGTGTGCATGTGTGTGTGTGTGTGTGTGTGTGTGAGTGTGTGTGTGTGTATGTGTGTCTGTGTGTGAGCGGTGCATGCGCCGCTTATTTTTCTGTCTACCCGATAATTCATGGAGATAGTATAATGAGTATTGCAAATTCAATAGCAACGTAATGATTTTCATTATTTTATTGTGTGTGTGTGTGTTTGTGTATGTTACTAACAAAATTTGTAATTTATTATGCATTTGTTCTGTAAATAATGCTATAAGTAAAAAGTATTTAGTTTAATTAATTCTAGGAGGAATTGAGTTTTATGGGATGGTATGGAAAAAAAATGAACATGATTTTTCAACTTTATGAAATAATGCTTATTTCACATAGAAAATAAAACCTTTTTTCTACAGATTAATGAAATAGTAGCGCCACTGGGTCATGAGACATCAGCAATTACTGGACCAATTCTATCACCACCAATGGAGTTCAGAGACAAACCTTCATTAGTTCTGGATAATATGGAGTGGCATAGGGGTTTTCTTAATGATGTTTTTGGGGAAAGCTAGCCTAGACGATTTAACCTGTGACATTGACATGAAAGAGGACCCGGAATGGGCAGATAGATCTATGCATGAGCACTTAGGAGGTGTTACTAGTGCATCTGAACCGGGTCCTCATAAAGAAATTACGTCACAGGACAATACAGACTGGCGCGATCAATTGTCCCCAAACACCTTGGAATATGTACTAACAGGCCTTGGGGACCTCATGCCATCTCCAACCAATGTAATTAAACAGACTGGGAGTGGTGTTACTGACAGTTCTATATCACCCCCACCATTCGCGCTTAATGATACAGCAACAACAATGCAAATTGTTGGACCTAATTTTTCCGGGGACATTTTTGACGATAGTTTTATAATTAGTAAATTGGTCTTGTCTAAATAGGTGCAGGACATGAAAATAGTATCATGTCCCCGGAATTACGTGAATTTTATTAGTTAGAGTCTGCTCTAGGTCACTTACAAACAATAGGGTAGATTTTAACTCTCCCGAGGAAAACGTGATTGACGGTGGGGTCATTTTAACAGACCCTGTAAATGTTCTCCATAGCTACATCGACCAAATTCGAGCACAAATTGAGATTCAGATTCAGAAATGGGGAGATCAAGGGGGATTAAAGCATCAGTAAATCAAAAAGTTTATTTACAAAAGGGAACATCTGGGGATATTTTTATTTTCATTTTTCAACTGGCAATCAAACTTTTTACCCTGGTCTAAATGAATTTGAGGGCAACTTTTTCAACTGGGTAAATAAATTAATATCAACTTTGGAGACGTTTAACGAGAGGGGATGTGGGTCCACCATTTTATACATTGAACACATGGATGTGAATCTCAGTAGATTTAAAAAAAAAAACTTTATTTTAAGGGGAGCGGGTAGTCTACGAATAAAATACCACCCAGATTTGTCGGCTACCAAAGGGGTTCAGAGTTTCAATTGTGAAACGGGGCTACAATGCTTTTAAATATGCATTTTTAGCAGCAGCCCATAAAACATTAAGAATAGATTCATCAATGAAAAATCTCTACAGACTTGCTCGTAACGGTGGAGAAAATTTCCCTAAATTAAATTTTGACTGTTTAGAGGGGAAGTATCCGTGTCCTTGAAAGAAATAACCATATTCGAAAAAGCAAATGAAAATCTTGAGTTGGGGGTGGTTGTTCTTCAGTATGACACGGAAATTTGTAAATGGGGGAAACAAACCAAATAAAAAAGGGTTTTGTATTCAGTTAGGACACCGATGGTGGATAATGTTAAAAATTGGGTTTGGGTTATTTACGAGCCCCCCAAAGATGTAAATTCCTATGGTCATTTTTTCCCGTTACAGCAATAAGTCGACTCCTATCCCAAGGCAAAAAATATGGGAGACGTCACTATTGCCCCATGTGCCTTTCCTCATTTAAAATTGAAAGAAAATTCTCGGATCACATGAGACATTGCAAAATTCATGGCAATCAACGAATTGAAATGCCGGCAGAAGGCAAAGATACTTTACAATTTAAAAATTTCCAAAATTCCCTGCTACAAGTTGATAAAGTATCTTTGGACTGTGAATCAAGACTGGTGGAGGTATCAGACCCATCAAGGCCAAATATAGTCAAGGAACACAAACTAGTTGCGTGTTCCTATGCGCATGCCCGTCGCGATTCCAATAATAAAATGCAGTTGGAAGAGTTTTTTTTTGCTAAGAATGAGGAGGGTAGCATGGAAAAGTTATTGGTATCTTTAATAAAAACAACAAAAGCCGCAAATTCACGATTGCGTCACACCTACTACCCAATGACATTATCAGATAAGGAGCAACTGGCACTAGAAAAGGAGACAATTTGTTGGGTTTGTAGAGGTGCTCTTGCCCCAAAAGACGCTGTCCAGGATCATAATCACCTTATTGATCCCAATTCAACGGGAAAAAGTAACTTTCGGGGATGGGCTCACAATTCATGTAATTTAAAAATTAAACAGCAACTCTTTCTTCCGGTTTTTATACATAACTCTAACTACGATCTGAAGTGTGTGCTACCAGCAATTGCACATCTTCAAAGAAATGGAACAGTGGCTTGTTTTGGAATTTATGTGGAAATTTGCTGAAGACGACGTTGAGTACACGAATAAAATTCGCTTTTTAGATTCCTACAGTTTTTCCCCAAATCATTGAGCGAATTAATTCAAGTGCAGAAAAACGATGACGGCTGCAACGCTTTCCCCCTTCTCAAGCAACAATTTCCAAATGATTTATATGATTTGTTGACGGTCAAGGGCATATATTCTTATGATTATTGTTGTTCCATGTCGAGATTCGCCGAGGAAACTATTCCTTCGATTGAATCGTTTTACGACAGTCTACACGATCGTAGGTGCACCCCCGATGAATACAGTTTTGCTAAAAAAGTGTGAGCAGAGGGAGGGTGTAAAAATGGGTTTGACTACTGCAAGCTGTATTTGTCGAGTGATGTGTTAACTTTGTTAGACATTATGTGCAAAAATACGGACGAAATCTATGGGGAATTTAATCTTGTTTGGGCTATTATTTTTCATCTTTTTTAGGATGAGGTGATGGACCTCATCCTAAAAATTAGCGGGGAAAAAATTGGGCTAATCACTGACATTGATCAGCACCTGTTCATCGAAAGGTCAATGAGGGGTGGGTACGTTTTTCACGGGGATCGTATCTTGGAAACTGATCCAACTGGAGAGAAGACGGGGACAAATTCGGATGCAGTTCCCTTGATATGTCTTCTCTCTACCCCTCATGTCATTATGCGCTACCTTGCGGTGACTATAAATGGCTCGATGACCCTCAAGTCCCATTATGCGCCCAACCTTGCGGTGACTATAAAGTGGCTCGATGACCCTCAATGACTCCTATCCCCATTTCCCCAACATTGACAACAGTGTTGAGGAGAATGGACCGGTTGGATGGTTTTTTTGAAATTGATGGGGAGATACCAGTTGAGCTTCACGATTCAGTAAAGGATTTTGTTTTCCCGTGCATCAATAGACCTGTGACTAGGGACTCTTTGAGCCCCCGCAATAGGCGTTTAGTCGAGGTGGACGGATTGCATTGGTCACCTTCAAAAAACAAAAACTTATTGCTGACCTTCTGCCAAAAAAAAATATTGTTGTACATCATGTGACCTTAAAATGGATGTGCAACAACGGTTTCAACGTCACAAAGGTTCAGAGAGTGCTCCAGTTTAGCCAAAAACCATATCTAAAAACGTTTGTTGACACTTTTGTCAAGAAACGTTCAGAAGCACAAACAAAAGCCGAAAAAGAAATTTATAAGCTCATTTTGAATTCGGCTTTTGGTAAAATGTAAGAGAGTGTTCGCAATAAGAATCGTTGTGACGTCGTGACCGATCCCAAGCAATGTGCTCGAATTATTGCCGATCCAAATTACACTTCCTTCACGATCATTGGCCTGGACATGGTACTATTGAATAGAAAAAAAAGAAGCATTGTATTAAATAAAAATATTGCTGCAGGCAGTGCGATCTTGGAGATCTCTAAAAAGCTCATGTTGGAATTCTACTACAATGTGGCTAGGGTACAGTGGCCGGAAAAGGGGCAAGTAGAGGTCTGCTACGGGGACAAAAAACTCCAAATCTAATTGATGATTTGGCGCACGGTGAAATTATCAGCTCACGGATGGACTACACCAATTGGAGTGGGCTTTACCTAGAGCTAGTGAAACGTCGGGCGCCAAATCAGCTTTTATTTTTGAAATCAGAAACAGGAAGCGACATGATTTCCAGTGGTATGTTTGTAAGTCCGAAGGTTTACTTTATACAGACACACGACGAGGAAATCAAGAAACGTTGCAAAGGAGTACCCACGCGCTATGTGGATAAGAATTTCGACATGGACATCTATAGGAATTGTATTGTTCAAAATACAATTCCACGAGCCAAATTGCTGGCAATTCGTTCCCTCAACTACAGGAACTTTACTGTAAATGTATAAAAAATTGCCATGAGTACCATTTCCGACAAGGTCTATGTTTGTCAAGACGGTGTGACTACCCTCAACCTTGGGCACTATTTAACTTCAGACCGGGCCAAATGTGTTATCCATAGGGAAAGTCTCGGTTTGAATAAAGTCCAATAAAAATTTCCTAAAACCTTTGGGGGGGGGGGGGACTTGCGGCCCGGGGGGGGGGGGGGCTGGCCGCCAGCGGGGGGTGCACCGTCAGCCACTACTAAAGTTATCTTTTTTTTTTTTACTTAGAACAGATTTTTTTTGTGCTTTTGTAAATATACATGTTTCATTGAAATTAAAAGGTGATATTATTTTAAGTCCTTTATTCTAATAAATGTTGTATTTTTTCTATAAATAAATAAACAAAAAAAGTGTATTTATTTAAGTGTGTTTTCTCTCTGTGCCTATGTAAATGTAGTATTTTTAATTATAAATAAATTAAAAAAAAGTGTATTTTTTTCATGTTTAATGTGCTTTTTTTCAATGTAGTATTTTTTTAAGTATTGTTACTTTTTTATGCATATAATAAAAGAAAATATGATTCGTTATTCGTCTTTTTCTTCTTATTATTATTCTTGAACGGAGTAGTAGTAGTAGTAGTAGCAGTAGTAGTAGTAGTAGTAGTAGTAGTAGGGAAATTATTTAGTCATTAGACAGCTATAGTCTACAGTTAGTTGTCCAGGTGAACTGTTGAAGGGAACATGTATCAATTTAAAACACCATTCAGATCGTTTCTGTGTGGGCCCTCAATGTCAGGCAAAACAACACTCTTAACTAAAATAATTAAAAATTGCGATAAAATGTTTGTGGAAAAGCTGAAAAAAAATCTAATATTGTTACAGTATTTGGCAGGAGTCATACGATAAAATAAAAGCAATTGCCACCACGGGATTGGTGAAGATACAATTCATACAGGGATTTGATGTTTTCAGCATTATTGAACCAAAATCTTGGCTGTTCATTGACGATCTGGCTGAATCTATTGAACAATGGTCCCAGGAAATGCTACAACTGTTCACTGTTCGCTCTTATCATGAACAGATTTCCGTTACTCTGGTTCTACACAATCTCTTTCATCAGAGCAAATGTATGCGAACACTTGCATTGAACTGCACCTACTATATCATCTACAGAGTTGTTCGTGATTCTAGCTCGCTAATAACCCTCAATAAACAAATCTATCCAGGTGCCCCCAAATTTCTGCTCTCAGCATACAATCAGGCAACTAATAAACCCCACGGTTATATCCTATTGGATCTTAATCAAAATACACCCGAGGATCTGCGTGTAGTCACAGATATTTTTGACAATGAATTTACAGTATATCTCCCCGTGAACACTAAAAAGACCTATTAGTTGCTATCATGACACTGAAGAAACTACATGAAAATATAAATCTGTTTTCAGTTCTAAGCACTTCAAAACCCTTGCTTAGGAAAGCCATACTCAAACATGGTATTGACAATGATTTCATTAATCTAATATCTGAACTTTGTTAAATTTGACCGAGGGTAATGTTCAACTGCCACAAGTAGTTAAGCAACAGGCAAAGCAACATCGTTCCATTGTACGTACATTGGCCTCTAAAAACAAAGGAAAGAATTTTAATAAGAAACGACTTCTTCAGGCGGGCGGTAGCTTTTTCACACTTTTACTGCCAATAATTGCAGGACTTGTAAACAGTTTTCTCTAGTGAGAGAATGGCAAAACCCTATAAATTGACTACAATAGAACTCGCTCTCTCACCCGTGGAACACTTTGAGAACAATCTGAGTAAATTCCTTGACAACGAGAATATTGAGGATGATAAAAAACTGCTTTTACTTCAAGATGCACTTCGACGAGTGGACAAACATAAGCCCTATCGTGTGAAGGCCACTGCTGCTGCTATTGATCACAAAAAAGAATCATCTCCTCAAGAGTCTGCTGGAACACAATTAAAGAAGGAAGAATTGGATTCAATTGTATTGAAAATTGGAAATCTAATGCCCCACTCATATCGTGAACAAAGTAAACGACTCCTAACCTATCTCATGGAAAGTGGTCAAGATCATATTAAAGTTGAGAGCAATGGGAAAGGGATTATAATTCAGGGCAAGAGCTATAATCTGCTCGATTTAATCTATGATATGGTTACAAATCGTAAAGGACTATTATCATTTGACGCTCATCTATACAACTTTCTAAATACATTAAACTTCCCCAAAAGTCTTATTAGCAATAGACAAATTCTAAAAAAATTAAATGAACATGCATCATTGTCAACACCATTAAAATATGAACATGAAGAAGAAGAAGAAGAAGATTTTAAATCAATTTTTGAAAATACTAGCACACCACTGATAGCTAGACAAAAGCGAAGACGTATCAAGTCAACGTCACCACCACCACCACCACCACCAACCGCCAGTATACAAAAGGGTAGCGGACGTTACACAACGTGTTTACGATCAAAATGGTTGAAGTTCTGAAACGTGTTTATGAAAATATTGGTGAAGCGGGGAGTTTAAGTTCCCCCACCACTCTTTCCAAGGTCACTGGTGTTCGCACTAAAAGTGTACAAGACTATCTACAAAATGAATCAAGTTACACTCTGCATAGAAATCATAGACTTCGTGCTAATCAATATCGAAAAACTAAAGCCTTTTTCCCATTGCATATAATGCAAGCAGATCTCCTAACTCTAGAAGAGATTCAAAGACGTCAAAATAGACCGTAAAAGTACATTCTACTTGCAATTAGTGTTTTTAGTCGCTATGCATATGCAATTCCATTGCGCTCAAAGAGAGGTGTTGAAGTTGCTCAGGCCATTGAAAGTATTCTCGAACAGGATTCATATAAAAAAATTCAAACGGATAGGGTAGTGAATTTGTTAATCCCCATGTTGCAAAAGTACTAGTGAAATATAGTACACTGCTCTATCACAGTCATAGTCCTATAAAGGCTGTATCGGCCGAACGATTGATAAGAACTATTCGACTTTTAATTTCAAGATATTGTACATTGAAAAATACAGCAGCTTTTATTCATGATTTAGATAAAATCATGTTGATTTATAATCAACGACCTCATCGATCATTGTCCGACTAAACCCCAACGGAAGTTCATCATTCTGATCATGATACAATTGACACCTTTCTTAAACAGTATTCCAATGAAACGATTGTCGAGAAGAAAAATAAATTCTATGTTGGTGATACTGTTCGAATTAATAGGACAACTAATGTTTTTTGAAAAAGGGAATTACTTGTGGTTCACCGAACTTCTTAAAGTGGCAAAAATCCTAGACACTAAACCCATAACTTATCGTTTGCGCGATACCAAAGATGAAGAGATTCTCGGCGGCTTTTATAACTATGAACTACAAAAGGTTAAAAATAATAGTGAAATCTATCAAATTGAAAAGATATTAAAGACTCGTACTCGCAGGGGTAGGAAACAGTTACTTGTTCGGTGGCTAGGATACAACTCTGATTTTGATTCTTGGATCGGTGTTGAAGATATTGACAATGCCCAATGATTTCTATGTAACTTTTATGTCCAATGTTTCCAATCCTCTCAACAACGACTTGAATACGACAAGTGATTTTTGGACAAAACTCTCCCCCGCCATCAAATTTGACGGTGCGTATAAAGTGGCTCTTGTCGACTGTATTCTCAAAAACACCTATGACATCCTGAGAAAGGATCGTGTGTATGATATAAAAGTTATACCATTCGATTGGACACTCTTTGTCGACTATGAATGGGTTGAAGCACTTAAATCTAGCGAATATCCACATGCCAAATTGAAATATATTGAATACGATAATATGACAGATTTGTGTCGTACAATCATAGAAAAATCTCATATCGTAGAAATGGTAAATTCCATTTTAATTATTCATTGGAAGATGACAGGATTTACATTACATCACCTGTTGACACTAAAATAATTATTCTCAATGATAATATGAGAGACGTTCTTGGCTTTAAACAGAATACGATCAATGGGAAAAATGCTGGCGCTGTTTACGGGATGGATCAAGTTATTTTTGCTGATTATCCACCTGGTTTCGCCTCGGACTCTTGCATATTTCTCTATGCATCCTTTGTGGAAACATCGAGAGTCGGTAATTCAAATGTCCCCCTCCTACGTGTTCTTAAACGAAAAACAACTCATGAACTTGTTCATCACTATAATATAAAGCATCTTCAGCATGTTCCTGTAAACACTTCGTATTTGGAACTCTGTCAGTTAACACTAAGAAGTGAATTGGGTGATCCTCTAGCAATAACAAAAGGCTTAGCAGTGATTACATGTCATTTTCGACCCATTGTCGGCGACAGCACAATCACCTAAAATGAACAATAGAAGAATTCCATTTGTCTGCCCCGATATCGATTGCTATGTTGGTGCTTTGAGTCCACGTCAAATAGGCAATGGATTGGACTACTACAAGGGTCGTACTACAATGTCTGGCTATGGTCTTGGTAGCTGGTTTGCTAGGCTATTTCGTTCTGCACTACCCCTTGCCAGAAAATATCTTGTGCCTGCTGCATCAAATTTTGCTGCCTCCACACTACAGGACTGGGGGTCGGGCAAGAATTTCAAGGAGAGTGTCAAGGAAAATATTAGATCTTCAGCAAGAGTCGTTGGTGAGCAATTAAAATCTCGACAAAATGGGGAGGGATTGAAAAGGATGCGTGCACGTCATTCACTCATCAGTCTCCACCCAGGCGGGAAGCGAAGGACATCAACAAGGATTTTGAGGAATAAAACAAGGAAGACCAATAAGCAGAAGAAGAAAAAGAAAAAGATTGTTAGATCAAAGAAGGATTTCTTCTCTTAAGATGACTTATCTCCCCCACAAGGAAGCATATCCATCAATTAGTTCCTCATTGAATCTATTCAATGCTGAAAATGTTGATGTCAGTGTAAAGTATGGCTACTATGAACAATTTCATCCCCAACAACCCCTCTCGGAAAAAAATACACTTTCAAATATTTTCCAATGAAGACTATTTCATTGAATTGTCATCAACATTTATTGATTTAAATGTTGCGGTGAAGAAAAAGTCAGATAATACAACTCCAAATGCTGGCGATGGTCTCTCCTACGAGAACTGTATTCTACACAATCTATTCAAACAAATTAATGTATTTATTAATGGAACATTGGTGAGCACTAGCAATAATTTATCCAACTATGCAAGCTACATACAATTTATGATGATGACACCAAAGGCATACAAGGAGTTGAGAGGGCAATTCATTGGGCTATGAATATCGATCAGGTGTTTGATACTGACGGCGAGTTGACTACTGCAGTGACCCAGGAGTATCATCTGGTTGGAAAATTAAATCATGAGATATTCAATATATACCAATGGTTACCCCCCAATGTCAAGATTGATATAAAGTTACAGCTGGCCCCATCGAATTTCATTTTGAGAAAAACACTTCCTGCAGCACGCGATGCAAATGTCATTATCACATCGGCAATTCTCCACGTCCGAAAACAACAAGTTATGAGCTCTGTTGCATTGGCAGTGTAAAAGCTAAGAGCCAATGGCAACAACATTAAACTTCTTGTCCCCCATACGATCACCAATCAACGGCACATTGCCAACGGCTCTCGTATCTATAGCGATTCTTTGTTTATCAATGGAGAAATCCCATCAAAATTGGCTTTGGCCTTTGTAAAGAGTGGCAGTGCTGTTGGATCCTGGACTGAATCCCCCCATGATTTTAATTTTTTCGGTCTATCTAGCCTTGTGTGCAAAGTGAATGGTATTTCACTGTACACTCTATCATTTGACAAAAAATACTATATAACTCTGTACGAGTTGACCATGCAATCCCTAGATCATGACTCTCAACTATTTGAAAATGGAATAACCGATTCAATGTTTTCAAAAAATCATGGGGTAATTATTTTGGACTTGTCGGGGACTCAGGATATGAGCATAGTACGAACAGGGAATGTACGTTTAGAGTGTACATTTGCCGATGCTTTGACTGAGAGTATCACGCTAATATCACTGAGTCAATTTGAAACCTATTGGGAAATCACACCCGACGGCAGTGTTCTACTAGACCTAGCACCATGAACACAAACCAAATAATCAACGTATTTAGTATGGATCCATACATGTCCCAGTACAAGTCCTATTGCATACCTTCGGACTTCATTGAAAAAATTCCAAGTGTTAAAAATACCCTAATCATTGTTAATAGCAGTCCATCGACTTTGAAGACCGGCCATTGGCTATGCATCTTTCAAACAGCGAAGCATATTGAATTTTTTGATCCTCTTGGCCTATCGTATAAATTCTACACTCCATACATCAGCAACTTTATTGAAAGCAGTGGGAAAACCATTATTCAAAATCAACGAAGAGTACAGGATTTAACGACTAAGACATGTGGCTTTCATGCACTACTCTTTTTCATGTTCAGATGTCGTGGCTACACCTACAAGCAGTTTCTCAACATCTACGTTGACTTACCTCGATTGAACGACTTTCTAGTGGAAAATATACTTACAAGCGTATTTAATATTGATTTTAGTGCCCTACGAATAAAATGTTCTAAAAATGTATGTGAAATTGTTTATTAATAAAAATTTATATACATGATAAAACGACTTTTCTACTCTTTAGATTTCATCTTCTACTAGGTATAGGTATTTGTCGACAACAACTAGTGCAGGTAGATTATCTGAATTCACAGTGTACTGATCCTAATGTACTGCAATGTCAGGGTCACATTTTCTACAGTAGAGTGTAATTTCACTCTTGTCATATCTCTTTGTATAGTCAATGATGCTATTCTCATTCATTCTATAGAATTCACATGTTTCAATTTGCCTATTTGAAGCAATTTCACAAACAGTGTCCTCAAGTGTCGAATCATATTCCTTCACAGCCAAATAAAATTCAGTGGGCTTATAATCATAAGACCCATTGTCTTCACAACGATGACGTAGAAACCATATTCTTTTGTTGTTCCAACAGTTGAATCGTTGACCCGGTTCCTCCTCCCAGAACAATCTAAAACCACGACGATACCAATCTCGTAGCAATAAACTAAAATCACGGTTAGGATTCTTTCCAATCATACCTGGATTTGTATTCTCCCACTGATTACATTTATCATAATGGCAATTGGAGCATAGGTGGCCTCTAGTATGAGAGTCACACACCTCTTCAAGACAGGAATTACAACCTTTAATTTGTACAGCATATCCTCTATGCAATTTACACGGGTTGCATAATCTACACTTTTCATCATACTCATCAATCATTGTGCAATTCTAACATGATGACCAGCTGCCCAGTGTTTATATACATAGGGGACATGTATGGAATTTTTTTTTTCATTTGTTGACACTCTCACTGCCACAATGAAACCAGGGTTGCCACCAGACCAAAAAATTTCGTACCGTCCAAACTCTTAAAACGTAACTTTTTCGTAACTTTTGATAGGAAAGTCTCTTTTCAAGGCTGGGTGCCCTAACTTTATTATCAAAGGTGGTACTTAAGGGGGGGGGGGTACATTTCTTGCCTGTATAATTTAAAAAATATATTTTCCCGTAATCTCATTAAAAAACCCCCCTCATAAACAATAAGTAGAACAATAGGAACATTTTTATATAAGACACTGGAACGCAACTTTAAATGAATATTTCGACCCTATATCCAAGGGCCGTCCTCAGCAAAACAAATGAAGAAAAACCAGTATAAAAGAAACTCACATTAAAATTCTATCATGCGTTCCATTTTTTATATAAAAATTTCCCTATTATTCTACTTATTGTTTATGATGGAAAGGCAGTGTGTGTTCGTCACTGTCTTTGTCGCTATTTAATCCCCCCTCCAACTTTTAAAAGATGCCTTTTTTGTATCTTAATTAAAATTTTGAAAACCACACCCCTCTTCCTTTCTAAATATTAATAAATTGGACACCTTTTTACTTTAGCATCAGAAACAGCTATGAAATAAAAAAATTGAGTTGATTCGGGTGCAATTTGGCCTTTTTATCTAGCAAGTTTGAATGACACTTTGTTTTCACGCAAGAAAAATTAAAATAAACCATTAAATTGATCTTCTTTCACTTAAAAAAAAATCCTCGAGAATGTGGAGAAATTAAAAAAATCATGCGTAGGCTATATTCTACATAATGTGCACTTGCTCAAGTTCTGACAAGGCGTACTTTAGTTTGTTCTCAATTTGTCTTTGATTTGGATGTAATTTAGGATACTTTGAAGAAAAAGATGAGCAAAGATTTTATTTTTATTTAGCAAAATTTAGATAAACAACTCAGATAATCGTTTAGGTCTTAATTTAAAGCTTACTTTTTGTGTAGATATAAGACACAACATATTATACACTTATACAGGGAAGCAAGCAAAATCAATTAGGAAACATGCTTAACGTGGGAGTTCACTTTTTCCACTTTCTTGCTTTCCTTACAAGAGTATCCGGGATCTCCCAAGAACTTGGGTCAGGAATTGCTCTTCTGACATGCATAAGATCAGAAACAGTCTTCGGATTGAGTCTATTACGAAGTGGGGTCTTTATCATTTTTAATTCAGAAAATTGTCGCTCTGCTCCAGCACTGGAATGGGGTAGACACGTCAACGTGAGAATGAAATTTGGTAAAAATTGTAAGGAAGAATTGTCAGCTCCATCTTTTAAATTGGCAACACACTTCCAGAACTTTACTACAGACAGTTTAACATTTAAATTTGCCTCACTTATTATAAAAGGAAGACGTCTCCACTTTGTGTTTAGTGTCTTAAGATCAACATGAGGAAAGCATTCTTTAAACATCTTAAACAAAGGGACAATTGACTTCACTTGCCGGACTTTGCTACACTTGGGGATAGACTTTGAACTAGATCCAATAAAGGGTCTTTTGGGTTTATTCGCAATTGTATCTCGGACTGTAGCTTGATATAAAATTCTAAACAGCTTTTTTTTTACATCTTGCACTTGGCGCTCCTCGACCGCACCCTTTTCGATGCTTTCAAGCTCGTATAGTTGAAATTCTGCACCAAAATGCATATCTTGTATACTCCTGAAATTTCGAGGATCTGAAAAATCCATTGTAAATGGACAAGTTTTTCCAGGCCTCACCTGACTCTCGTTAATGAAATTCAATCCTACTTCTTGATGAAGGGATGAAACACTAGACTTTAATTTATGAACTTTTACGTCCGCGCTCTGAAATTCGACGTTTATTTTGTTAACAATGGGTAAAACGTATTTAAGAAACAAATAAAACAATTTTACTTTTGGATTCACCAAACCCAAATAAAGATTTACAGCCCTCATATCCTTTCCTTCTAAGAATGGTATCTTAAAAAACTCTGTGAGTACCACCCATTGTTCAATCAAGCGGTCGGCAACTGATTCAAACACCAACCATCTTGTTGCACATGGATAAAGCAATTGATGCTCTGCAACCTGTAGAAAATGCTGAAATTCTTTCAGCTCTGCTTGTCGCTTTGCACTTCCTGAAATGTAATTATAGATGTCGTGACTGAACTGCACAATGTCAGATGGAAGTTTTTTGCAGGCGGCAGAAGAGCAGAGCGAGAACGAGTGGCAAACACAACCGATTACGGCAAGCCAGGGTAAATCATTTTTAATTAAAGTGGCCAGGCCGTTCCTTTTGCCGAACATTACACTGCCATTGTCCTAAGCAAAGCCAATTATATTTGAGTAAGGAATGCATTGGTCATTGAGTACTTCATAAACAAGTGCCTTCAAACCATTTGCACTGGCGTCGTGAACCTCGGGTAGAGCAAGAAACTCTTCCTTTAATTTCACCTGAATTAAAGCAAAAATAACGAGAAATAATCACCAAGAACTTAGATCCAGTCCTGTCAGTACTTTCATCGACTAAAATGCAGAATTTCACTCTTTTAAGCTTATCACTGAGTTTCTCGATGGCAAAAGGAGCAATCACAATTTTGATTAAACTGGTGGTCTTGGTTCTTGCACACTCAAAACGTTCAACAGTTGGAGAGTCACTAATATAAGCTTTAAGCACGTTAGGTAACGTGTCCATAATACTTATTTCTTGTTTACTTGAAGCTATCCATGCAGCAAGAGTTCTAAATTAACAACTTATCTTTAAGCAACAACTGTTCTTTTGATTTAGGATTTACAACTAGTTCATTGTTCTCAACTACTTTAATTTGATTGTGCATGCTCATGTGATTTCTCTTGTGAAAATCAATTTCAACATGTCTAAGCAAATGAGTCATACCCCCAAACACTTTTTTCTGACAACATTTACAGTAAGCAACGTTTCTTACTGAAAGGACACCTTTAAATCCAATCTTTAAGATCTTCATGCTCAATCCACTTCTCCCTAAACTTCCTATTTTCAACTACCACTTTCCGTTTCTTCGAAAATCTTTTTTTTGTATGGACGCGTTATAGATGATCTTAATTCCTTATCTATTTCCATATTTTGGCTTTCGCAGTTTGGATTGCACCCGACAACCAAATTTTCTTCACTAGCACATAGATGTGAAGTAGATGGGTTTCGGGTTGAATGTCCCAAGGACTCTTCCTGGCAAACTTGTAGTTTTGAACTAGGCCCCAGATCTAACACTCTGCCAGTTTTTTGCACTGTCTGGCCAGAAATAGGTGTTTTCGTTGATGAGCCTGATTGAAGAGATTCCGAATCTGACTTCACAAAAAAATTTCGTATATCCATTACCAAGAATTTTTTGTCTATTTGAAAAAAAATAACATCGTATAAATTTTCAAACATGTAACAAACATTGCTATATTAAAAGCACAAGAGTCTCCAAGGAAACATATCGAAATTAATTCCCATTGCTAACCAATAGTGATCGCGTTAAAAAATTTTTTTAAGGAATTTCAAAAGATTAAACAGTAAATATTAGACAGCAATAATTAAAATCAATAAACCTTGAAACACTTAAATATTAGTTGGCATTTTTCTAACTAAACTGTTTTGAGAATATTTTTGGCATTAAATGATGAACTTGAACGGGCATATACCGGTGGGTTACTCAGACCAATGGCATTCGGAAACCGATTAATTTTCACAATGACCCCCGTTCTCTTTCATACTTTGCCTGTTCTTTAGCACGGGTCGAAAAATATGGATCTCCCTTCTCCAAGATTTAAGCCGTTAATGATCAGTTAGTTCGGTATTCATACACTACCTTCGAATTTTCTTGAATAATGTGATGTATTAGGGATAAAATAGTGATGTGTCATGTTTTATTTGACTTCAGCATCCCCATTCCCAATCATTAAAAGGCTTGACATCTCCTCTCTTTAATTTTCCCCCAACTATAGTGCATTCCACCCAAGTTTAAAGCTTGCTTTGGTCTTTAAGAGATCATTTTTTTTCCTGGACTGTTTATTTACTTTTCTACCATTCAGTTTTTGACACCAGTCTAGGCTTCGCTTATGTCCTCTATCGAACTAAAAATATACAATAATAACAATTTATGCTTCTTTACCTTTAAGAAATTCCTATTTATTCAACTGCAAGTTCTGCTTCCGGTTTACCTGCACAACAAAAAGACACCTCCTCTCCCCCTGTTCAATGCGTGTATATAACTTCAGGCTACTATTTTACTTATTTTGTTGTTGTTGTTTTTAATTGCCATTATTGGTGTTTTAAACCAAAAGTTGATGAGTAATACGCACAAGATAAAAGGCAAATCAATGAACACAGGACAATTTAGAGTTTTTCAGAAAACCAGATAACCAACTAGATTTTTTTTTATTGTTAAATTTCAATAAAACCCATCTTAATAAATCCAGCTTCTTAAAAAGACCCAAAAAATTATTTTAATCGCTCCCTTCCCGTCTAATTTTTTAGATTGGCTCGGTCTCAGTCTCACTTCCTCCAGCCTTAAAAAAGCATCACTTCAACATGAAGATTTGAGGAATTCTGAGTGACAGAATGTTTGTTTTGTTTTTACTTTATCGAACAAAAAATATTTCAATCGTTGTCTTCAGTTCCTATACGAAACAGCAGTTATTTTACATAAAATGCCTTTTTTTCTGTTTGTAATTTGAATCATAACTCCCAACCAAAAGAAAGTAAGAAATAAAAGAAGATTATTTCTAACTTAGGTTTTATTTCTTTGTGACACAATTTTTTTAATTTGTGAATTATTTTTCAACCACTCCCGAATGTTCAGTTACTTCCCACTTTTATCAGTAAAGCACAAGGGTAAGAGCACTTCCTGAGGCTGTGCTAACTTAGGTTTTAATCTTGGATGAGACACAATATTTTTTTTTTGTAATTGCAAAATAAAAAATCTGAAAATATTTTTCTTCAGAATCTATAAACATAAGTGAAAATTACGGGCAAAAAATCGACTCGTTTTTGAATAAGTGGATTTTTGTGTTACTTTTTTTCCTCAATTCATCGACTTTTATCGTTTATGCAATTAAAACCTAGATAAAATTTGGTGTTTATGTTATGTAAAACCCAATACTTTTTGTGCCCCTCGTGTTCATTTATATTCATATATTCTTGAGAAAAAAAATATCTGCTTTTTAGTTCATTTTGAAAATGAGTTTATTTTTTTGTTTGTTTGTTTGACCTCCTCCCCTAAAAATTCTTTGTACGTGCCTGGACTTATGAAACCCATCAAAACAGCTTTAGGCTAACATTCTTGGGGTTGAATTGTGTGATTGAAAACCTAAGTTAGCACAGCCTCAGGAAGGGCTCTTACCGTTGTGCTATACTGATAAAAGTGGGAAGTAACTGAACATTCGGGAGTAGTTGAAAAATAATTCACAAATTAAAAAAATTGTGTGACAAAGAAATAAATGGAAGATGGAACAAAAAGATCAGTGAGTTAATAAAAACGAACTGCAAATGATCTAATTAAAAAAATAGGGGGGTTAATAAAAAACCTACAATTTAATAAAGAAATGCTAAGAAATTCGAAGAAATTTACTTTTTCAGGAGGCTGGGGCCCCAGCCCAACCTACGTGGTCCCTATGAATCAGTTCTTAAGTAAAATTTAAGTTTACCCTAAAAGATACAAGACTGTTTATCTTCTTCATAAAAATGGGCAATAGTCCAGTTGTCTTTTTCTAAAGTCAAATATTTAGTGATTGTCCTTTTCTGAAAAAAAAAAAACACGCTAAACACACAAAAGCAGTACCATTAAATTCTTTATGTTATAGTATTTCCAAATATCATGGCCCCTTTTCTGAAAATACACCCAACCCCTTGATGGTCCGGGATATAGCCCTAGGAATATATTAAAAGAAATCAACCAATCAAATTCTTACTTTACAATATAAAAGAACATGAAAGAATATTATAAGTAAGAATGTCATCACAGGATTCGACACAGCGATGAAATGTATTTATACAGTTGTACGTGGGACCTCAGAATGGGAGGGGGGTATAGTGTCAAAAAAGTGACCACGATACTTGGAAAAACTCTAGCATGAAATCAAAAATTCCGGCTCAACTAACCCACCCCCTCCTCAATGCTTGGATATAGCCTTGGTTATAACCAAAAAAATGGCTCATTTTTACAGCTTCATATATTTTGTTAATATCAGCCGTTCATAATCCCATATAAAGAGACCAAATTTTGTATATAATCAGATATTATGTCCAACCAATCAGAAGGGGGGAGACAACGCCGTACCCAGAGGGGGAGGGGGAGGGGGGTTCACCCCCCTGAAATGTTTGTTTTATTCGTAAAAACGTAACAAAAATGGATATAAAAAATTTTTGTATGCGCTTTGTGTTGTTACCCGAAGAATAATACATATATAATCACATATTTAAAAAGAAATTATAAAGAAAATAGCTTCTTCTATTATTTACCTGTTTTTATTAAAAATTTTCCTTCCTGGCTTCAGTTTGTTACTTCTCAATATAATTTCAGTATGACTGCTTACGGAACAAGATTCAAGTTCAAAACCAAGAACTGATGAAAGTTGGTGACTATTTGACTAACTGAATTTTGTCACTTGTCTCTAAGCGAATGATAATCTCATCATGAGAGAGAATGTTCTTAACTTAGTATGGGAAGTGGGTATTTTCTCATTCAAATAGTCGAGTGATTGTGTGAAAAGACTAAATGACGGTTTTGTGAAAGAATGTCGATACTCATGTCAGTGTAATTAAAATGGGAACAGCAGATTTTCTCACAGGGGGAAAAATAGATTACTCAGAAAATGTGAAACTTGTTCATTATTTAAAAGCGTAACATAATTGTACCATAAATTCAAAAAACGTAACAAAAATGTAACGTTTTTAGGACCGTAACGTAAACCGTACCATAATATTTAAAACGTACCAAAAACGGTACGAACGTAACCTCGGTGGCAACCCCGGAATGAAACTGAGCTAGCAACAACAAAAATTGTCTGAGATAGAGAGAGAGGAGTAAATCATCCTTGAGCACCATCCTTCTCATGAAAAAAAGTCCTAAATTTCTAAACTAATGTTTAAAAGCATATCCACAATATCATTTTGCTGTGTCGTGATCAATATATCAATAAATTGTGTAAATGCATTTGAATCACGACGTAGAAGCTTCATACAATAGTCTAATGATGGAGAATCCGTTTTCATTATATCGACAAGCATTCCCCGAAAAAATATCTTTCTTTGAATGGACAACTCTAGAAAATTGTCATCTAGAATTAAATGTTTTTCCAAAAACACTAGATTCCTCATAATTCACTCTTTTTCAAATCTATCCATTTTTTAGAGTCCTAACACTCTCACAACCAATTTCAGACGAACCAGAATTTCTTTTTGTACTCTAAAAAATATACGCTAGTCTACTATAGAAAGAAAAATACCTTTGATTTAGAAACAATTTTATTGAACATAATTACAATAATAATATTCACTGATGCATTTTGTTCTCATCAATATATTTCGATAGGACATCTAATGCTGACCGAAGTTTATTTATATGGAGAATATTCACTTTTCCAGCAAAACATAGTTGCTCCTCCTGCTTAAACTTACTTAATGATATCACGTATCTGGCATAAATATTGTCCCATTCAAGGCATAGCCTACAGCCTCCGGCTATTTCCACAGCCACATTGGGTACTCGTATATCGTTGTTGCTGTTGTCGGCTCCATCATTAATCTCCAATAATGTAAATACACCACTAATTTTTTGTCCACTAATATCCTCTCAAATAAACTATTCTCTTTGAATTCAATTCTCTTACTAATATGAATCGTAATGAAAATCAGTCCTTTTATTCAAATCCCAACCACAAATCAAGTTATCGTATATGGAGTAACCTCCGCTCTCTGATTGGCTCCTAAAAAACGGATATTGCCTCAAAAACCGGTTCGGTTGAATTATATAATTATGATCATACTCTCAAAACATGTTTGACCACATTATACACTGCCAAATAATCAGTCTGGTAATCTGCCTTAGAAAGGTGCCATGGAACGTAAAGTGGGCAAATAACATGGGAATTCCTATACAGGCATCAGAATCCAGACGAAGCATTCTACTGGTGGGATTTTTGGCCTCTCTTGGGAGAGGCTTCTGTTCAGGATTGTGGGAAGGTGGAAAAAGGTTTTCAGTTCGGATGTTGGTTCTCGCATTACCACCAAAATGGAGGCACAGATCATGTCGTGTATTTTCCAGGGTTTTGATTTTAAACTTTTGTAAGAAGTAGGAGTAAGGCAACTTCCTTTCCCGTGAGATTATTTTCAAAGCCCTTTTCTGAACGGATTCCAGCCTTTTGCCTTGATTTTTACTTAATGAGAAGTACCATAGAGGGCAAGCATATTCGAGAGTTGGGCGAATAAAAGAAGTGTTAATTTCAAAATATTAGAAGCAGGCCCACTGATATTTTGCCAATTGCTTAAGGAAAGCTAGAGAAATATTGGCTTGCTTGGTTATATTTGAAATAAGGGCTTCCCATTTAAGATCGAAAGTTATAGTTCCTCCTAGAAGTTTTATTTTTTGTGTCATAAGTTGACTTGGAATAATAGACGTAAATGAGGGGGCTGTGCTTAGACAATTTATTGTTAGAATTGTAGATTTCAATGGGTTTACATGCATTTGATTTTTGAAGGCATCTCTTACGACATCTTCAAGGATTTCTAGTAGACTAATTTTTATGTTTTTCCTGGCGACCTCTAGTAGAGTCATATCATCAACAAATTTCCATCGTAAGGGGATATCTTCTGCCAAATAGTTTACCATAGCGCTGAATAAGATGGGTCCAGTTATACTACCTTGGGGTATTCCGTTATAGACTGGTAGAGTAGTTCCCGAAGCCGCGCCACGCCGACATGACGGCGGCAAATGTGTGATTTAGTATCGGCGGCGGCGCGCCACAAGGCGCGCTGACATTTTTTGGCGGCGCGCCGCCGATTTTAGACTGACGGCGCGCCACGGCGCGCCGATTTTTCTGATTAAAAATAATAATAAAAATTCCATTTCACCAAGCACGTTCAACCTCGATTTTAGTAAGGATTTTTAAATGGTTGGCTAAAAAATACAGAAACAATATGACTTACTTGACTTACTTACTTGTTGTGTTTATGTTTAACATCGCATTGTTCCTATAAAATCCCGTGTTTAGTCATTTCCTTCTTGTTAATTATTTGGGCTAATGTGTGTATAACTTTGAAAGTTTGAAGTTCAAACATCTCCTGTTCATCAAATACATACGAAAAGGAAGTGAAAAAACAAAACAAATAAGAACATCGAAAAAACACTGTATACAAGTCAGATACCATGGCTTAACAACACCAACAATTTTAAATCAGCGGTTACATCACTTCAGTTACAATTGATGTAACAAAAGTGAGTTTGTTCACTCTGCCTGGAGCCATTGATCTTTTTGCAGTCACTATCAGTCCTGTCGCGCTAAAAAGCCGTTTAGCTGGGGCACTTGTGGCCGGTACAGCCAGAACTTGACGAGCGTAAACTGCCACTCGCGGGATCTGATACTAGCATTGGACCTTGGGGTCCCACAGAATGCCGCAAATAGGCTTCTTCTTTGTATCTGCTGAAATAAGTTGTTTTTATAAGGGAGAACAAACCTGCACCTTTACCATAGGGCTCCTGTGCCCTACACTAAAGGAGGAACTAAACTGCACATTTACCCTCTTTTCTTATCAACACGGAATAACCCTCCAAAATTCTTTTCTGAAAGAAGTGGTCAAGTTATAACGTTTCAAGTCAAAGTTTAAAGCTACTTCAAATTCAGTGTGCTCTGCTAACTGTGCAAAAAAAATGTAATTCATTTCTATAGATATATTTCTATACTAGCTCTAGATAATCTACCAAGCGGTAAACTACCACAAATCAGCATCGATAAATAAATGAAACCCAAAACGAACAGAAATTACAATAAATAACCGAGTCAAACTCAAAACGAGCAGAAATTAACATGAGTTGGGCTCAAAACTCTATGCCTTCCCAAGGCCAGAACATGATTTTCACTTTACTGAAAAAATATAAATGTTTTTACTTTTATAACTTTAATAAATCAAATAATATTAACATTTTGATTACTAAATATCAGTATATGTATATTAAACTGACAATACATATTCATTTGTATTTTTTCTGTAAAGTGCAAATTATGTTCTGGCCTTCGGAAGGTATAGGGGTTTTGAGCCCGACTTATGTTAATTTCCGCTCGTTTTGAGTTTGACTTGGTTATTTATTGTAATTTCTGTTCGTTTTTGGTTTCGTTTATTTATCGATGCTGATTTGTGGTAGTTTCTTGTTTGGTAGATTATTTGATTTTAATTTTGCTCATTTTTTGCTTAATGGAGTTCTTTACTTTTCTTTGAAAAACTTACTTTGCGGAAACAGTTTTTTAATTAATTTCTGTTCGTTTTATACTGACATAGTCTTTTCAGGGAAAAAGAAAATAACACTCTAAATCTCTTCATTTTTTTAAGAATTTATAGTTTGGCCTGCTATTTGTATGCTGGAAAAAAATTTCAGCAAAATTTAAAAACATAGACCCTTTTAAAAATCTGGACACAAATAGTAGTGTTTAATTTAGTTTCATACCTCCTCTAGTTGACCTGAAATGGAAAACTTGATACCATTCGCAAAAAAATTGTTTACTTTCTTTGATAGTTTGGATACACTTACGCTATTTTGATTTGGTCAAATTTTAAGAGCGGAAGAAACCCCAAAAGTTTGAACATAATACCCTCAGTCGTTCTTGGGATACTGCTGAGATGCCTTATTGGGAATTAGCATTAACACAGTGCATTTTGATTTAATCTTAAGGCAACATTTACTTTTTAAACATAAAGGCAAATGGGAGGGTGGGAGTGGGAGGGGGATTAGTTTCCCTCCAATCACTTTCGACTATTCAAAAGGACATCAGCCCTTTCTATTTTCAATCGAAGGAGCCCTTTTCGAAGTTCCTACGACAACTCCTTCGATACGAAGTGCCCTGGTCTAAACAACAACATCAATAACAAAATGATATTTTATACCCACATCGATCTCTACTATAAAAATTTCAAGCCTTCCAATCACTTTCGATTATTAAAAAGGGCACTAGGCTTTTCAATTTCCAATCGAATGATCCCTTTTTGAGTTTCTACGGCAACACTTTCTATAAACACCGTATATGCCCCCAGGGCATAATTACAACCCTTACCCTAGGGGCTGTGAGGGTGGTTGTCATCCTCTAAGACCTAATTTCCAGAACTTTCAACTACGTTAAACAAAATGGCTATCTCAAAATTTTGATTGGATGTGTTTAGGGAAATGGTGGGCGTGGAAGGGGTGTTAGTTGCCTTCCAATCATTTTCGACTATTAAAAAGAGCACAAGCCACTCCAATCTCTAATTGAAAGAGCCCTTTTCGAAGTTTCTACGATAACTTCTTCGATATGAAGTGCCCTGGTCTAAAGGAAAAAATAATAAATAATACATTGTGCCAACATCGTTCTTGTATACCCCCAGGGCATAACTACAAAACCCTTGCCCTAAGGGTTGTGGGGGAGTAACCTCCTCAAAAAACATATTTTCTCTTTGGAAATCAATTACTCTGAACAAAATGGCTATCTTAAAATTTTGATTGGATGTGTTTGGGGAAATGGTGGGCGTGGAAGGGGTGTTAGCTGCCTTCCAAAAACTTTGAACTATTAAAAAGGGTACTAGCTATTCCAATTTCCAATCGAATGAGCCCTTTTCGAAGTTTCTATGACAACTCCTTCGATACGAATTGCCCTGGTATGGAAAAAAATTAATACATTGTGCCAACATTGTTCTTTACTTAGGCAGTTGGATTGCGCTGCCTATGATAACATCCTGAATTGCCTAATGCTCTTTTATCTACCTTTTTTCATCCGAAAAAATCAGAAAGAAAAATGAACAGAATTTAAAGTGGAAGGTAGAATTTTTGTTTCAAGAAAAATTTCTTCTTCTCCTTCCTACGAACCGGTATACATGGCGAGCCCAAGATGAAAGTATTTATCTTTAAGAAACAGATTAGCCGGGATGACGGTTGAGAAGCCCGAAGGTCGATATCGATAACCAAAAAAGAGAGAAAAAAACAAAAAAAAAACGGCAGCGTATTAGTGACGCCGCCACCGATAGAATCAGTGGCGGCGTCAGCGCGCTGATGCAAGCTCGGCGGCGCGCCACCGTTTTTTTTTAGTAAAGGTAGATTTAGTATAGATTTAGTATAGGGTAGAGGTTCAGAATAGGTATTCATGTATCTGACCACTTGAGATTGTTGGCTTAAAAATGATGAGATAATTTTTACCAGCCAGGGTTCGATTTGGAATTCATGGGGAAGTTTATCTGCTAAAACATTATGGTCAACATAATCGAAAGCCTTTTCTAGGTCAACTGAGATGAGATTAGCCCAGGTATTTGGTGTCTCTAGGTTTTTCTGTATTGTGTCATACATATGTAGTACATAGTGGAACGTTGACACTTTTGGGACGTTTCCAAATTGTCGGATTTCAATACGTTCTGCAATTGAGACCCCGAGCCAGTCAGATAAAAATTATTCATACAGCTTTGAAAAAAGTCGTGTTAATGTTATTGGTCTAATTTTGTCAAAATCAACCACGGCACCTTTTTTAGGAACTGAAGTTACATAGCCTTGTTTCCAAAGAACCGGGAATTCGCCTGTTTTTGTGATATTGTTGAAAATATCTACCAGTGGCCCTGAGATTTTATCGCAGAAAGCTTCTACGAGTGCCATCGGAATATCTGCGGGGCAGATACTGGTTCTTTTTAATTTTTGGATTTTATTTGTAACCTCAGATTTTGTGATTATTGGTAAATTATCTTCAGAGGTTTGGGAGGAAATTCTTTCCGGATTCAGGGGTAAGTAACGTTGAGAAATCGAACTAAGGTGGCGGGTTAAGTCGTTCGCGGTTTTTATAGGGGGCTCATTTAGGTTAAAGTTTAGTTGTTTAGGTTCTTTGCCACAAATAAGTTTTATTTCTTCATACCATTTTTTTGGATGGGCACTGCATAAGTGATTTGTTTTGTTTTTGTAAAAATTTATTGCAACTCTACGAAGTCACTTCTTTTTATTTTTTCCTTAATTTGTTGGCCTCTAGAATTTTTCCTTCTTTAAGGCATTTAATTTTGTCCATAATTATTTTTTTAAGGTTATGATTGAAGAACGGTTTGTCAGTGGAACTTTTTTTGGTCTTTTTTACCGGGAATGATCCACTGTAGTGTTTAGTTAGGAGTCCAAGGAGCCGTAAGACTTTGTCATTAACATCTTCTGCATTTATAATTTCGCTCCAAGTTTCGCTTGTTATCCAATTTCCGAATTCCAATAAGCCTTTATCTGTTACTGATCTGGAGCAAATTTCGGTAACCTTATAATAGTGTTTGGCCTCAAAATCTGGGAAAATTTTATTTGAATAATGGTAGCTACCACCGAGTGCAGGAAGCAGAGTTAGTTTTTTATAGTATTGTTTTATATTAGTGTAAATGACATTTAGTTGGGTGCCTCCCTTCGTCGTTGGGAAATCTACCATTTGAGATTAAAGTTACGGCAAATTAAGTCTAAAGATAAATAATTTTTATGCCCTAATAAGAAGATTCCGGTGTAAGGATATGTTAATTGAATTCGATCAATGCTACCATTCAATTTTTCTATGAAATTCTGTTTCGATTGTAGGTTTTGATTGGGAGCGAAATAGAAAAGTCTAACCATAATAATATTTAATGGACGGGGCAAAACCTTCGGTCTAATACATATCAGGTCTACGCTTCAATTGCTGGAATAATAAAAGAGTCTGGTTTTTACGACATCACTGTGAAGATTATACTTTGATTATACACCTACACACTTTTATTTGGCAGAAAGTGATTCTTCATATGAGAATTTTGTATGTGACATTTCTTCAAATAAGCAAATTGAAACACGTGAATTTTATCATATGAATGAGAATAGTATTATTGACTTTAAAAGAGATTTAATAAAAATGAAGTTACCCTATATTGCAGAAAATGTGACCCTAAATTTGCAACGTCAAGACGAATACAAGTTGAATCTTGACGAGCTACCATCACTTATCGTTTCCGATGATTACCTATACGTAGAAAAAGAAATCTAAAGGACAAAGTGTTTTGTACAAAATTGTATTAATAAACAAATCTACATACATTTTTAAAGCACTTCACTTTTAGGCACCAAAATTTATATTATAGAGGTAAGAAAGAGTACTTTCAACTAGAAAGTCGTTCAATCGAGGATTGTCACCATAATTCTTGAGGAATTCCATGTAAGTATGTCTACGACTTCGAAAAATAAAATATAATAGGGCATGAAAACCACAGCTTTTCGTTGATTTATCTTGTACCCGCTTCCGATTTTGAATAATAGATTTTCCGCTCTGGCCGAGAAAATTTTTAATATGAGGTGTGTAAAATGTATACAGCAAGCCAAGCGGATCAAAAAATTCTATATTGCTTCTTATTTGAAGATGCATAACCAATGCTCCGTCTTTACACTGGATGGACTACTATTAACCATAATTAGGCTACTGTCAACATGTTGAATATGCTCCAGGAAATATGAAGGTATGCAATAGGATTTATATTTGGACATGTAGGGGTCCATTTTAAACACATCAATTATCCGACTTCATGGCACCAAGTCTTCATTGCACCAAGCCTAATAAAACACTGCCGTCAGGAGTAACTTCCCAATAGGTTTCAAATTGAATTAGCGAGACTAATGCAATGTCTCCCTCAAAAGGTTTGGAAAAGGTACACTCTATCCGTACATTTCTCGTTCGGGCAATACTCATATCTTGAGCACCAAATAAATCTATACAATAATGCCATACGTTTTCGCAAACATTTCTTCACTTATACCATTTTCGAACAATTGCGAATCTCAATCTAGGGATTGCATTGTCAATTCATAAAGGGTCCTGTAGGATTTATCAAATGATAAATTGTACAGTGGGATTCCATTTACTTTACATACAAGCAATGAAAGCCCAAATAATACAAATTTATGCGGAGAATCTGTCCATGATCCAACAGCGCTAGCACTTTTTACAAAAGCCAATGCCGATTTTGAAGGAATTTCGCCATTGATAAATGACGAATCGGTATTGGTACGCATACCAGTAGCAGCATAATGTTGATTTGTGATTGTATGAGGAACAGGTAGTTTAATATCGTTACCACTGGCTCTTAATTTTCTAATCGCCAAAGCCACAGAACTCATAGCTTGTTGTGTTCGTACATGAAGTATTGCCGCCGTGAGACTGTTACATCGGGTGCAGCGTGGAGTACTTTTCTTATAATATAATTGGACGGCGCAAGTTGTAGTTTTATATCAATCTTTACATTACGAGGCAGCCATTGACTTAATTACATTAGGAGGCAACCTGACTTAATCCCCCACAGTTTCCGGGGGAAGGACTGTAAGTTATAAACTTTGCCCATTGTTTACATATAGTATTGGTTATTGGGAAGTATACATATTTTTATATTGGGAAGGATTTTATATTGGGTTATTGGCAAGTATGTATTTTCAGGAGAAAGTTTTTTCAAGTGGGGGGGGGGTCGGGGTCAGAGTAGGGGTTACGGGAGGATCTTTCCATGGAGTATATTTCCTCGGGGGAAGGAACATTTCCATGAAGGGGGCGCAAGATTTCCCAGCATTATTTAAAAAACGATCAGAAATTAAATAAAAAAACAAGTTTTTTTCAACTGAAAATAAGGAGCAACATTAAAACTTAAAACGAACAGAAATTATTACGTATATGAGAGGGTTCGCCCCTAGTCAATACCTCGCTCTTTACGCTAAAGTTTTTTTGTACTTTCAAAAGAGCTATCTATTCTAATTAACCGGCCTTTGTGATTCAGGGATTTATGATTCGAACGAAATTTGAACTTTAGCGTAAAGATCGCGAGGTATTGACAAAATTCGTTACGTAAGTTACATCAGAAAAAAATTTCGAGAAAGCCAATTAGCCAAAAAAAGGAAAATTAATATGCGAGTTTCGTCTTAAGTATTCATGTACGGAGAGCCAAAATCAAAGCGGCATTAATTCAAAAACGTTCAGAAATTAACTTAAAAAAACAAGTTTTTTTAACTGAAAGTAAGGAGTGACATTAAAACTTAAAACGAACAGAAATTATTCCGTATATGAAAAGGGCGGTTCCCTCCTCAGCGCCTCACTCTTTATGCTAAAGTTTGACTCTTTCTCACAACTTTATTTTTATAACAATAAAAACTTTAGCGTAAAGAGCGAGGCGTTGAGGAGGGGATAGCCCTTTTCACATACGGAATAATTTCTGTTCGTTAAAAGTTTAAATGTCGCTCCTTACTTTCAGCTAAAAAAAACTTGTTTTTTTAGTTAATACAGGTAAGAAAGAGTATTTTCAACTAGAAAGTCATTCAAAAGAGGATTGTCACCATAAATCTTGAGGAATTTCCAAGTAAGTATGTCCACGACTTCGAAAAATAAAATATAACAGGGCATGAAACCACAGCTTTTCGTTCATAGATCTTGTACCTGCTTCCGATTTTGAATAATAGATTTTCCCCTCTGCTCGAGAAAATTTTTAATATGAGGTGTGTATAATGTATACGGCAAGCCAAGCGGATCCAAAAAAATCTACTTTGCTTCGTGTTTGAAAGGTGCATAACCAACTTTACAAAAAAAAACCGTCTTTACACTGGAAGGACTACTATTAACCATAATTAGGGTATTCTCAACATGTTGAATATGCCCCAGCAAATCTGAAGGCATGCAATATGAATTATATTTGGACATGTAGGGGTCCATGTTAAATACATTTATTATTTGTTCCGTGTTCATGGCACCAAGTCTAATAAAACACTGCCATCAGAAGTAATTTCCCAATAGGTTTCGAACTGATGTAGTGGGATTAATGCAATGCTTTCCTACAAAGGTACACTCTATCCATACATTTCCCGTCCGGAAAATACTCAAATCTTGAGTACCAGACAAATCTAATACAATAATGTCATGCGTTTTTGCAAACAGTTCTTCACTTATACCATTTTCGAACAATTGCGAATCTCGATCTAGGTATTGCATTGTCAATTCATAGAGGGTCCTGTAGGATTTATCAAAGGACAAATTGTAGAATGGAATTCCATTTACTTTACATACCAGCGATGAAAGCCCAACTAATTCAAATTTATGCGGAGAATCTGTCCATGATCCAACAGCGGTAGCACTTTTTACAATAGCCAATGCCAATTTTGAAGGAATTTCGCCATTGATAAATGATGAATCGGTATAGGTACACGTACCTGTAGCAATATGGCGTTGATTTGTGATTGTATGAGTAACAATTAGTTTAATATCGTTACCACTGGCTCTTAATTTTTCAATCACCAACATTAGGATCCGAATTTACATTCGGAGGCAGTCATTGAGGTATATTTTTCGGCTTATAATAAATTATTAGTATTATTATTATGATTATTATTAAATATTTCATGATTTAGTTTCCCAACTAAATGCAAATCTTTAGTTGTCACCTCTCTAAGAATATTGGTAGTATCAGTATTTGTTTTATATTCATATCCAATTGTCATACCTCTCAACTGCTTATAGGACATAGGTGTCATCAATATGAATTGTATATAACTTGCATAATTTGAAACATTATTGCTCGTTCTCACCAATGTTCCTTTTATGTAGACACTTATTTGTCGAAATAAATTATGTATTACACAACTTTCGTAGGATAACCCCTCGGCGGCACTTGGTTTTTCATTGTTCCATTTTTTAATAATGACATTTAAATCTATAGAATTGTCGAATTCAAAACGATAACGTAGTCTTCATTAGAATAAATTTGAAAATGGACATTTTTAGAGAGCGTTTGTTGCGGGTAAAATTGTTCATAGTATCAATGTTTTACACTGACATTAGAATTTTCAACATTGAGAAGATTTAGAGATGAGGTGACTGAAGGGTGAGAATCTTTATGTGGTAGATATGCCATCTTAGGAAAAGAAATCTTTTTTGGATCTTTTTACTTTCTTTGATGCTTTACACTTCCCGGCTGACTTGAGACTGATGAGTGATGGGGTCTTTCTCCTCCTTTTTAAACCTTTCCCCCGTTGTTTCAATCGCTTGCCGAGGAATCATGCGCAACCTGAGATTTTGCGAAGCACTTTCTTGTATTTCTTTCCCCAAGCCCCAATCATGTAATGTAGAGGACACAAAATCCGCTGCAACCGGTGCATGAAATTTTCTAGCCAAGGGTAGTGCAGAGCGAAAAAGCTTAGCAAACCAACTTCAAGACCATACTCGGACATTGACGAACGACCCCTATATTAGTCCATTCCATGCCCCAACTGTTGTGGTCCAAAAATAGCAACATGACAATCAATATTAGGACATACAATCTGAGTTCTATTAGCCATTTCACTGAATGGGTCGAAAATGACATGTACTTACAGCCAAACCTTTTGTTATTGCGAGAGGATCACCCAATTCCCTTCTTAATGTTAACTGACATAACTCCAAATACGAAGTGTTGACTGGAACGTATTGAAGGTGCTTTATACTGTAGGGATGAATATGGTCATTAGAGGTTTTTCTTTCAAGAACACGTAGGAGGGGGAAATTGGTATTACCAACTCTTGGTCTCTCGACAAATGATGCATAAATAAATGTACTATTGTCCGAAGAGAAGGCCGGTTCACAGTCTGCAAAAATAACATGGTCATTGCCACTGAAATTTTCTGTCTTAATAATACGGTTGTTAAAACCAAGAACCTCACCTAAATTCTCATTGAGGCGCCTTTCTCCTCTCTCGCTCTCAAATTCTTTCATTCTCAAATGGATTGTTAAAATAAATTCACCTGTGCTCCATAAATAATTGAATTGAAAGGCACCATTCTTACGAGCGGATATTTTTCGTTGATAGCACGACACAGCTCATGCTTATTATTGTATTTCCTGTAGGGTATGGCAGCAATAGGGTAACCATTAGAGTCAAAAGTTGCCGTTGCAACTTCATCACCGAATTCAAAAGGTAGTATTTTAATATCATATATACAATCCTTTCTTAGGATATCATATGTATTTTTAAGAATACAATCGACAAGAGCAACTTGATACCTTCCCTCAAATTTAATGGCCGTAGAAAGTTATGTCCAAAAATCACTCGTTTTATTCAAATCGTCATAAAGAGGATCAAAAACATTGGACATGAATGTCACATAAAAACCTTCAGACATTATGGACGTCTTCAGCGGGTATCCACGAATCAAAATCAGAGCTGTATCCTAGCCAGAGAACAAGCAGCTGTTTCATGCCCTTATGTGTACGAGTCTTTAATACCCTTTCAATTTGATACATTCCAGTGACTTTTTGTAATTCATAATCATAGAATCCGCCAATAATCTCTTCATCTTTCATATCACGAAGCCGATATGTTATTGGTTTGGTATCTAGGATTTTTGACCCTTTAAAAAGTTCAGTGGACCACAAGTAATTTCCCTTTTCAAAAATATTTCTGGTACGATTGATTCAAACAGTATCACCAACATTATTTTTTTTTCTTTTCAGTCTTTTCATTAGAATATTGTTTAAGGTAATGTGTACTCTCGCTATGATGAACTTCCTGAGGGCTAGTCTTGAACAAGGATCGATGAGGACGTTTGTTGTATTTTTGCATGATTTTATCTAAATCATGAATAAATACAGCCGTATTTTTCAATGTACAATATCACGAAATTGAAAGCTTTGCCCAAACCCTCTTGGTAAATTCATAATCGGCAGTGGTGCATTGAAGATTGCGAAGTGAATCATAAAACTCTGCGATGGATGCTAATTTTTCCTCACTTAGCTTCGAGGCGGAGCTGTTAATAGATCCTATGGTTCCTCATCTAGAAAATGCTGTTTGAGGAGGGGAAAACTATTGAAATCGTCGCTTTTCTGTACTTGAATCAATTGACTTAGGGATTTAGGTAAGAAACTAAAAGAATCAAGGAAACGGATTTTATTCAAGTACTCTTTAGCATTATCAATTGTTTTCAATTTAAATTCTAAGACTAGTAGCTTTTCAGATAATTTTGATATGATGTTATATGAAAAAGAACCCTCTACATATCCGCCATCTACAACTTCACCTTTCTGCAATCGTGCCAACGCTGGTAATATGAATTTTAAATAATAGTTGGAATTGTGCATGTAAACCGGTAAAAATTATTGTTGCCTAACATTTAAATTACACGATTTATGCGCGACCCCCCGAAAGGTACTTCCCCTTGATGAAATTTCTTGGTATAAATGATCGTGATCGCGGGTTTTTGCATCCCCCTCATTAATTTTTTTCTTACAAACCCAGCAAATGTCTTGATTTTTAATTTTCAACTCGTCCTCTGGTGATAGATTCTTCGGATAGTGTGTCTGGCGCAGCCATGAAATTGCCTCATTTGCTGCTTTAATGACAGTAACAATAGCTGTGCCAACACAATCTTTTCCACCCAAAGTCTCACAAAAATCTAACAATTGCATAATATTACTTGAATCTCTCCGCACGTGCGCAAAGGAGATCGCAATGGCTTGATGTTTTTTCGTACGATTCGAATTTGACGGATTCGACACATCCATGAGAGCAGCCTCAATGTCCAATGATATCTTGTTGCTCTGCAACTGTGTGTTCTGAAAGCTTTTGAATCGCAAGGTAGCATTGTCCCCTGCAACCGTTTCCACAGACTGGTACCCATGAAGCTTGCAGTGTCTTAAATCATTTTTTAATTTTTATTCGCTGTGAAATCTGGATTGGCAGTAGTGGCAGGTCCTCCTATGATTAAAATTTTTACCCTCACTTAGAACCCTTCTAATATGTGGAATTGGAAAGATATGTCCAATTGATTCAGGATCTTTGGCAGGTTTGTACGGAAGCCATACCCAGTTTTTCACTGAGTCAATGAACGGTGCTCTTACAGAATAAATTACTCCTTTTTTTATCACTTAGTTCCCCATCTTCAATTCTTCATCAAACTGTAAAACTGTAACCCCGACTTTTAAGCGTTCATTTGCCTTTTCAAAAATGTCAATCTATTTAAGCGTTATTGGATAATGTCCCCTTAAACAATTAAAATTTACTTTTGGAAAATCTAATCCCTCTTTCCCATTTACTGCCCAATCGTCCAAGTTTGTCTTAGTGGCATCAACTCTCGGGCTTATGACCCGCTACAAGGATGGAATACTTGAAACACTCCAAGCCTGTGTCAAAACAAAAGTGATGTACACCTCTAGTAGCTTTTAAAGTACTATTGTATTTTTTAAAGTTACCCTTTTCCGCTCCACCCCTTAAAGCAAACTCCCTTTCAAATTTAGTAATATTTAATTTTAATTTTTCTAAAAATAAAACCGATAACCCACTCCCATTCTCATTATACCCCTCCGTCCTATTAAAAATTTCTCCCCCCAATCCGAAAACACACCCTCAAAATTATGCAGGTCTGAGTCTAGCGTCTGCATTCTTGTTTGAATATGATGGTAACGCAAAGCACCCAAACATGCATTACAAAAATAATTTTAAACGCGATGGATGCTTTTGCAGAACCCCACCCTCCCGCCTCCCGTAAATGTGTTTCGAGAAGTGCCCGAATGATTCTGACGCAGAGGTGACGGTTTCTATAGGGTCCGTTTGAACAATACCACATGACAGGGATTTGAACGGGTCACAAGACTCGGCCCTGTAGACGTGAATATTGCGCAAAGCGGTATATGCTAAATACAAATCAGGTAACACTGGAGGCGAGCCAGCACCACTTTATCCCATATCACTGTGAGGGATGTCTCGAACTCACTTGATGGTAACTGATCAACCCATTCATAATCTATATCGAGGCCGAGATCCCTCACAAAACAGTTTAAATCAAATACACTAGCCAGACTCGCCCCTGCAGTTAAACGCCCGTCCTGTTCACTATTCTGCGGGACCTCTTGCATATTCATATAACTCTCAATGTCCTCGTAGAGGTTGTAGGTCCCTTGAGATGATGTCGTGTGAACCAAGAATAATAAGAACATATTAGCTCACTGGAAGCTATTGCCCAATGAGCAAGAGAGAACAGTTATCACTAGTATGCCCTCTTGGAGATCCACTACTCATAGCATTATGAAGGGGTACTATGCCTTTGGAACTGTAACCACCCCACTACTCATTGGAATGCAAAGGTGTCCTATGCCCCCACTACTGATATAATTGGAATCCCTCTTCCGTAGGTTGCCTTTTGTATGTATTATGAAGCATTGAAAGGTTTACCCGCATTAGTGCTATACCCTTTTGAATTCAAAAAGGCATGAGAAACTCACCGAGGAGGGGTTTGGTTCTGGACACTTGGCCAGAAACTCCTCAGCCCAGGCCAGTAATTCGTCTGAGGCTTCCTCTGGGGATGCTGGTCCTGCTCCAATAAATTGTGCCATGATTCGCTAAATTTCGGACTGAAAGAAAAAATTAGGTATAAAAATGAACGTCCCCAGGGTCTTCTCCCTCTCACGCCTACAACACTCCAAAATAAAATAAATGATTCTAAAATAAATGACTAAAATAAATAAAAAAGCTTACAAGGGAGGGGGAAAACCGAGTCCCTCCAAAAAATAGCGAATAGGTGCTTAAAAGCTGAAAAACAGCCTTATTTCCAAGTCTTTAAAACTAGGGGGTAAAACTCTACAACTCTAGCGAAAGAGACAGAGAAAACAACATAAATTTAGGTATGAATAAAGCTAACAGGGAAGGGAGAACACCGATGACTCCCAAAAGCATGCGAGTAGGCTCTTATTAGCTTAAAAATCCCTTTCAAAGCCCGAAAATGGGGGGAAATGTCTATATTGGGCTACAAAAGGACAGACTCAGGACCTTTAATGTCTCCGACAAGCTTTTATTGAAAAAAATAGTGAAAAGAAAGGCCTAAAAAAAAAGTTTAAAAATAGCCTTATTTATAAGTCCCTTAAAACTTGGGGGAAACTATAATATTCTAGCGAATAATAGCATTATTAGTTTGAAATGGCGAGATGAAAGGCTATCTAGCACTAAAATACAAATTATCGAAAAATATTATTATTAGGTTGAAAAAATAGTGAAGTGGTCTGCAGTAGGCAGAGAAACTAAGGTGATAGGAAAGATTAGAAAAGAGCGGTTTCTTTGACAAGCAAAAAAATTACATTATATTTAGGTATCTCTGAGGGGAGGAAGCTGTGAAATTTAAAACAAGGGTTGGGGGGAAATTTTAATATTCTAGCGAAAAGCTTTTAATGTCTCTGAGAATCAAAAAATAGTTTAAAAAATAGTTCTGTATAGATATCTCCGTAGTCTGATAGAAATTAGAGGTAAAAATGCTTACACCTCCAAATTCCGGCTGCACTTGAGTTTTGGATGGTCCTGGTTGCACATTCATGTCAGTGATGATGGCTTTGTGTAGCCAGTGCGGCAAGCTGACAAGACAGTGTTGCAGCTTGATGGTTGCTAGCTTGGGCTGGCAGTGTTGCATAATGATCGGCAACATAGCGGTTTTGTGCAGTCAGGTTGGTATGCATGGCAACTCGATGGCAAGGATCATGGGGGGACAGCGTTGCAGCTTGATGGTTGCTAGCTTGGGCTGGCAGCTTTGCATAATGTCTGGCAACGTAGCAGTTTTGTGCAGCCGGGGTGGTATGTTGGCTGGACTCAGTGACAACTCTTTGGTGCTGATCTTGGGCTGCAAACCTAGGTCAGGTAGCTACATCAAACCTCTGCACAGGATTTGCTTCGCCCACTCTGGCTCGCTTGCTGGGAGGAGTGAGGGCCGGGAAATTCTGAAAAGAAGAGAAAATTTAGTATAAAATAATGACTGCCTGATACAGAAGAGAAAAATTAATACCCCTCCCCCTTCTAGAGAAGAAAAACAGAAGCTAGAAATATTTAAATTTTGTCTAAAATAAGTCACTATTTCCAGGAAAGCGTAGAAAATAGAAAAAAATAATAAGCATTTGTTTCTTTATACATAGGAATTGAAGAAAAGGCTATAGAATAATTTATCTGTAGCCATGGTCCGCATGTGAGCCCTTTAAAGGGGGAGGGGCACAATGCTCGTGTTTTTACCATTTGGAAAAATCTTCTCACCTCTTTGCATCTTTTTTCATAGCTATTTTATGCAGAAATTTAACTAAACCATTACTTCTCTTCAAAAAGGAAGTATTTGTATTAATGAAATCCATTTGAAAATAGAACATTCCCCTCATAAGGTATAATTGACTGCAAAAGCAATCCTTCTGCTTTGTTAATAATAGATGTCTTTGTTTAGAGTGCAAGAGACACAAGTCTAATTTTACCAACCCCTCTAAATTAAAGACATTGCTTTCTAGCCTTATTTATCAAAGTTAAAAACCTTAGTTTTCACTCTCCCCCTGCGAATATAAATGGAACTTTTTCGGAAGAAAGGTATAGAATTAAATAATAGACAATAGTCGTTTTCCCAAGAGTCATTTCAAGATGTACCTAAAAATGTGCATTCTAAAGGGCTGTTAGCATCCCCCAGCCTTTTATATAATTTCCACGTCCTAAAATATCTCTATTACACATTAATTTTGCAAACAGTTCGTTTCCCTCTTCCAGACAAGCTAGAATTATAGGAAACCTGTAGTCTTAATCCCTTCCTTGTTTACCAGGCACCCTTTTCCAGAGGGTTCTGCCTAAATTCACACATATTTTTTTAGTTGATTTAGACAATGCGCACACGCAAAGATTTTGACACATTTGATGAATGTCTTTGTTTAGATCACAAGAGAGATATGCCTCCATTTTGTTGGTTTTAACGCATGAAGGAGAAAAGATACTTTTTTGAGTAAACTAATTTCATTTTCGAATGAATTAAATGCCGGTAAGTAATAGGGGGAGGAGGGTTTACACAGTGGAAAAAAGATTATGTTTGAAACAAAGAAAAGTGTAAAGATTTTTTTTAGGTGGGGGGGGGGAGGGTAACTATAGAGAGATAGGCACTTACTTGCTCATAGGTATTATCCATTGTTAAAGTACTTGTTGCGTCTTCAATTGCTTAAAAAAAAGATGAATAAATGCATTTACCCGCTCTATATATAGCATATTTTGCGGGGGAAGTTCTCTTTGGCTTTAAAAAAAAAGTTTTGCGGGGGATTTCAGCCACCTGGGAATTTTGTCTAGTAACAACGCAGGGGAGTTTTATAGCTGGGGGAATGTCTGAAAAAACATCGTAGGGAATTTCTAGCATCTGGGAATTTTGCCTAGAAACAACGCAGAGGAGTTCAACCACCTGGGAACATGTCTAAACATGATTTTGCGTAGAAACACAGTTTTGGCCAGTAACAGGGAAAAGGGTGTCATTGAAATCTTGGCTAGGCATGCCGAATCTTGCCTGCACCTGCATAATCTTGCCTGGACATGTCTTATCTTGCCTGGACATGCCAAATCTTGCCTGGGCGGAAATTTCACCTAGAAACAGGTGCTAGGGGGTAGGAGCTCATCATTAAAACTTGTGTATTATACGGACCACATTCCAAGTATTTATACCTGGGAATTTTATCAAAAATTGTGATACTTGGTCATGCCAAATCTTGCCTTGGCGGGAATGTTGCCTAGAAACAGGAGTGTCGCATGATGTCAGAGGGCATGACTTTGAATTCTATGGGAAAAGGGCTAGGGATGACTTTCAAACTTCATGGTAATTTCCCTAGGGATGACTTTGAAAGCAGTGAGGCCCCACTACAATAATAACTAATTTGCACACACATATTCGCAATATTAGGGATTGCAGATATTCCCCATAAATGTCTTATGGGCAAGAAATTAAGGTTATTTCTGTTGTGTCGGCAAGAAATTAAGGTTATCTCTGTTGGTTCCCAAGGGATTGCCATAGCTTTAGTCCAAAATGCAAGGAAATAACTAAATTGCAAATGCACATTCGGAATATTAGTGATTACAAATATTCCCCATGTATGTTTTGTCGGCAAGAAATTAAAGTTATTTCTGTTGTTTCCCAAGAGATTGCCCTAGCTTTAGTCCAAAATGTAAGGAAATAACTAAATTGTACACACACATTCGCAATATTAGTGATTGCAGATATTTCCCAGGCATGTTTTATGGGCAAGAAATTAAGTTTATTTCTGTTGCTTCCCAAGGGGTTGCCCTAGCTTTAGTCCAAAATGCAAGGAGATAAGTAAATCGCACAAACACATTCGGAATATTAGTGATTACAAATATTCCCCATGTAAGTTTTGTCGGCAAGAAATTAAGGTTATTTCTGTTGTTTCCCAAGGGATTGCCCTAGCTTTAGTCCAAAATGCAAGGAAATAACTAAATTGTACACACACATTCGCAATATTAGTGATTACAGATATTCCCCATGTATATTTTGTCGGCAAGAAATTAAGTTTAATTTTTGTTAAAAGTGCAGCCGTTTTTAATTGCGTTTATTCTGGTATCTAATCATCTTTAGAATAGATACAGGTAAGTAATATGTTAGATAATTGATCAGAATAAAGCCTTGAAGTTATTTTATGGTAAATTCATCTTATTTTTTACTATCTTGTGACTTGCTCTTTTATTTTTTTGCTCACTATGTACTAAATAGAAAATATCTGAAGCATCTTTAGAATAGATACAGGTAAGTAATATTTAAGATAATTCTTCGTGTATATTTTAATTTATTTTTTTGTTACAAGTAGAGCCGTTTTTAATTTCAATTATTACGGTATCTGAAGTATCTTTAAAATAGATACAGGTAAGTAATATTTTAGATTATTGATTAGAATGAAGCCTTGGAGTTATTTTTATGATAAATTCATCGTATTTTTTTTACTATCGGGGTTTTATTTTTTTTTTTTATGTTCGAACAGTTCGGTGGAATAAAATGTTAGTAAAGAGCAATCCATGTCGTTCAAAGTGACTATTACATACAAGACCACTGTCCAAATCATTTATAATAACAGACGAACTTTAGACGAAAAAAATATAATGAAAAGAAGTATTTCAATAAAAAAGCCTTCTTAATAATTTAATGTCGATAAAGAGTTTTTTTTTTCTTCAGCATTGTTTAAGAATGATTAAAGATAGTGTCTGAGATATTGATCGATATAGAAATAGAAATATGTTTTTATATATTTATTTTTTTTATGTTCGAAAAGTTCGGAGGAATAAAATGTTAGTAAAGAGTAATCCATGTCCTTCAAAGTGACTATTACATACAAGACCACTGTTCGAAGCATTTATAATAATAGACAAACATTAGAAACAAAGATTATAATGAAAAGGTGTATTTCAATGAAAAAATGGCCTTCTTAATAATTTAATACCGATAAACATTGGGTTTTTTCTTCTTCAACATTGTTTAAGAATGATTGAAGATGGAGTCTGAGCAATTGATCGATACAGAAATAGAAATGGGTTTTTATTTATTTATTTTTGTATTTATGCGGCTACATCAGTTGTACTCTATGCTTGTTTTTAGACACTAAGCGGCTGTCCTAGCGGTACTCTATGGCTGGTTATCAACACTACCTAGTTTATTGTATGTATTAAATCAGTAATTTTCACAAATTGGAAGGATAAACACCTGAATCATATTTTAAAAAAGGTAAAATGAATTATTCTAAGAATGTGTCTACACATGATAAAATCATCATCACGTTGAATGCTGACAAAGAACAAGACTTGAACTATGAAACAAGCACTAGTGGTGGCACTATTGGAAACGTATGCGTACGTTGTCGTGACAGTGAGATTTTAGACTTCTTTGGAGTACCCAAAGCATTCAACATTACTGATGGTGTAAGAGCGAGATTGAGATGTCCAGAGAGAATAATGCTCAAAGATAATGCCAACATAAAAATAATAGTTGATGAAGAGGGGTATCTTCTTGCTCATAGTTCTAGTGACATGCCATCTACTTATAGATCCTATTGTCTTCGTTCTGGTATTAGTATTTAAATGATAGCAACGGGGAAAAGAAAGGCCTGTTGCTGCACTAATGTGATGAATCATATCTTGTCTACGTGCCAGAACTGTTACCTGTGTAAAAATTCTGTGATAATAGACAGTGAAATCACAGGCAACATAAAAGGGCATTGGTATATAATATAACTTATGAATATAAGGATGAATTGGTGGAAAATAAAGCGCAAGTAAACATTATTATTACTATTGATTATATAGTCAATGAGCCTAATAATACCAAAAATGAGACACATATTGAACCTGTAGAAGACACCACAGTAAAAACTGTGAATGGCTCAAAATGGAATAATGATTATTCTACTGCTTACAAACTAAGAGAAGAGAGTAACTATAGTATCATGATGTTGATATCAGAGACTTTGATGAATTATTTTATGGAACAGATTCAAAATGTCCAAAGTTTTTTAGTGATATAAACAATGTATAATAATGTATGTAACATTTTTTTATATTAATATTCTACATGTCGTTATTACTTTTTTTATGTTTCCATTATTTTTAGGGTACTTTATTATATCATTTCCCTCATTGGGCTCACATATCATCACTTCACCTTTAAAATACTTCTGATTTTATTAGTAATATTTAATTTTTAATAAAGTCGGGTTTTAGTTTTCAGAAACAATAACATCCACGTTTAAAATACATATTATTTTATGAATAATATTTTGTTTTTAAATAAAGTTGGGTTTTGGTTTTCAGAAATAAGAACATTCACGTTTAAAATAAATCTGATTTTATTCAAAACATTTGATTTTTTAATAAGGTTGGGTTTTAGTTTTCAGAACTAGGAACATCCACGTTTAAAATACATCTGATTTTATGACTATAAAATATCCGATTTTAAAATAATATTTGATTTTTCAATAAAGTTTGGTTTTAGTTTCAAGGAACACGAACATTCACATTTAAAATACCTCTGATTTTATTAATGATATTTGATTTTGTAACAAAGTTGTGTTTTAGTTTTCGGAAATAAGAACATCCACGTTTTTCAAATAGCTTCATTTACATTTGAAAAAGTATAGATATTGAAAGTAAGGTTCATGCTATCGTGGCGCCACGATAAGTGAACCTAAGGAATACACGTGATTTTGTGAATAATATTTAATTTCTTAATAAAGTTGGGTTTTAGTTTTCAAAAATAAAAAAATTCACGTTTAAAATTAATCTAATTTAATTCATAATATTTGATTTTTTGATAAATTTGGGTTTTAGTCTTCAGAAATAGAAGCATCCACGTTTAAAGTACATCTGATTTTATGAATATTAAAATACAACTGATTTTATGAATAATTTTTTAATAAAGTTAGATTTTAGTTTTCAGATATAAGAACATCCACGTTTAAATAACATCTGATTTTATTAATAATGTTTGATTTTTTTAAATAAAGTTGGGTCTTAGCAGATGTGCTAGCGAAAATGTGTCAGTATCTATACTTTTTAAAATGTAAATGAAGTTATTTGAAAAAAAAGTGATGGTTTTAGGTTGACTGCAGGTATCCGGGTAGTCCATGGTAACCTAACCTAAATGATAATAAAATTATATGTATCTTAAACGTGGATGTTCGTGTTTCCGAAAACTAAAACCCTAATTTATTAAAAAATTAAATATTATTAATAAAATCAGATGCATTTTAAACATGGATGTTCTTGTTTCTGAAAAATAAAACCCAACTTCATTATAAAAATCAAATATTATTAATAAAATCAGATGTCTTTTAAATGTGTATGTTTGTGTTTCTGAAAACTAAAACCCAACTTAATGAAAAAATCAAATATTGTTAATAAAATCAGATGTATTTTAAACATGGATGCTCGTATTTATGAAAACTAAAACCTGACTTTATTAAAAAATCAAATATCATTAATAAAATCAAATGTATTTTAAACATGGGCGTTCTTATTTCTGAAAACTAAAACCCAACTTTATTAAAAAATCAAATATTGTTAATAAAATCAGAAGTATTTTAAACTTGGATGTTCTTGTTTCTGAAAACTAAAACCAAATTTTATTAAAAATAAAATATTATTAATAAAATCAGTTGTATTTTAAACGTGGATGTTCCTATTTCCGAAAACTAAAACCCAACTTCATTAACAAAATCAAATATTATTAATTAAATCAAATGTATTTTAAACGTGGATGTTTGTGTTTCTGAAACTAAAACCCAACTTAATGAAAAAATCAAATATTATTGATAAAATCAGATGTAATTTAAATGTGGATGTTCGTGTTTCTGAAAACTAAAACCCAACTTCATTAAAAAATCAAATATTATTAATAAAATAAGATGTATTTTAAACATGGGCGTTCTTATTTCTGAAAACTAAAACCCAACTTTATTAAAAAATCAAATATTGTTAATAAAATCAAATGTATTTTAAACGTGGATGTTCTTATTTCTGAAAACTAAAACCCAATTTTATTAAAAAATCAAATATTATTAATAAAATCAGATGTATTTTAAACGTGGATGTTCCTATTTCCGAAAACTAAAACTCAACTTCATTAACAAAATCAAATATTATTAATAAAATCAGATTTATTTTAAACGTGGATGTTAATGTTTCTGAAAAGTAAAACACAACTCTATTTCAAAAATCAAATGTTATTAATAAAATCAGATTGTTATAAAACGTGGATGTTCTTGTTTCTGAAAACTAAAACCCAATTTTATGAAAAAATCAAATATTATTGATAAAATCAGATGTATTTTAAACATGGATGTTCGTGCTCCTGAAAACTAAAACCCAACTTTAATAAAAAATCAAATATTGTTAGTAAACTGTTATAGTATTGTTAGTAAACGTACTATAACCCAAATTCATAAAAAAATCAAATATTATGAATAAAATCAAATGTATTTTAAACGTGGATGTTCTTATTTCTGAAAACTAAAACCCAATTTTATTAAGAAACCAAATATTATTAATAAAGTCATATGTATTTTAAACGTGGATGTTCCTATTTCCGAAAACTAAAACTCGACTTCATTAACAAAATCAAATATCAGTAATAAAATCAGATGTATTTTAAACTTGGATGTTAATGTTTCTGAAAACAAAAACACAACTTTATTAAAAAAATCAAATATTATTAATAAAATCAGATGTGTTATAAAACGTGGATGTTCTTGTTTCTGAAAACTAAAACCAAACTTTATGAAAAAATCAAATATTATTGATAAAACCAGATGTATTTTAAACTTAGATGTTTGTGTTTCTGAAAAGTAAAACCCTACTTTATACGAAAAATCAAATATTGTTAGTAAAATCAGATGTATTTTAAACGTACTATAACCCAAATTTATGAAAAAATCAAATATAATTAATAAAATCAGATGTATTTTAAACGTGAATGTTCTTATTTCTGAAAGCTAAAACCCAACTTTATTAAAAAATTAACTATTATTAATAACATCAGATGTATTTTAAACGTGAAGTGATAATATGAAAGCCCAATGAGTGAAATGATAGAATAAAGTACCCTAAACATAATGGAAACATAAAAAAAGGTAATGCATAAAATATATTCATTGAGATAATAACATGCAGAATATGTTACATACATTATTACACATTATTTATATCATTGAACAACTTTGGACATTTTGAATCTGTTCCATAAAATAATTCATCATGTTCTCTCTTGATATTATAGTTACTCTCTTCTCTTAGTTCGTAATCAGTAGAATAATCATTGTTACATATTGAGTCATTCACAATTTTTACTGTGGTGTCATCTACAGGTTAAATATGTGTTTCATCTTTGGTATTATTAGGTTCATTGACTATATGATCAATAGTAGTAATAATACTTGTTTGCGCTTTATTTTCCATCAATTCATTTTTATATTCATTAGTAATATTATATACCAATGCCCTGTTTATGTTGCCTGTTTCAGGTTTATATAACAAAGCGTAAAAAGTAACTTGAGCGTATGTATCTTTTAAACTTCTTTTTAATTTGAAATGATTGCAGAATAGTGTATATTTTAGATTAATTAAAAAAATTTCCCACAAAATAAGCCTTTCAAAGAAAAGTAAAGAACTCCATTAAACAAAAAATGAGGAAAAATAAAATCAAATAATCTACCAAGCATGAAACTACCACAAATGAGCATCGATAAAGAAATGAAATCCAAAACGAACAGAAATTACAACAAATAACCGATTCAAACTCAAAACGAGAAGAGCTTAATACGAGTAAGGCTCAAAACCCATATGCCTTCCCAAGGCCAGAATATAATTTGCAATTTACTGAAAAAAATCAATGTTTTTACTTTTACAACTTTAATAAACCAAATAATATTAACATTTTGACTACTAAATATCAGTATATATATATATATATATAATATATAATATAATATAATATAATATATATATAATATATATATATATATAATATAGATATATATATATATAAATATATATATATATAATATATATATAATATATATAATAATATATATATATAATATATATATAAATAATATTATATATAAGATATATATATATATATATATATAATATATATATATATATATAATATATATATATATATATATATATATATAATATATATATATAATATGTATATTAAACTGACAATGCACATTCTTTTGCATTTTTCAGTGTTAGTCCAAGGCAATTCACAGCCTGTGACACTCACTCGCTGGCACACGGCACCCTCTTCATGCATTATCACTCATAAGACATTATTCAGGAATTTTAAGGCAAAAATATCAGTTTACACTAGAATCGTTCGTTTAAACTTTAAGGAAAATTCCGAATACCGTTTCTTCTGAAGAATCGTGGCAGTTGACACCAGCATGGAAAAATATACCCGCCCGATGGCACCCTTTGGTGTGCACTATCACACATAAGGCATTTTCAACCTTTTCCCACTAAAATATGCTTATAAACTTAATTTAACCATTGTTTTTATTTGAACTGCGGGAACATACCATTTCATTTTAGAACGTGTTGATCCAAGGAAAGCTCCAGCCTGTGACACTCAATGGCTGGCAAACAACACCCTCTGGCGTGCACTATCACACATGCGACTTTATTTAGGCATTTTCAGGCAAAAATGTCCGTTTACACTAAAATCGTCCGTTTAAACTTAAAGGAAAATTGCCAATAGCGTTTTTTTTCTGATGAAACGTAGTAATTGACACAAGCTTGGCACAATATACCCACCCGATGGCACCCTCAAGCTTGCATAATCACACCTACGGCAAATTCAAACTTTTTCCCAGAAAAATAAGCCTATGAACTTAAATTGACCATTGGGCTTAATTGAACTGCGGGAACATACCATTTCAATGTTATAACGTGTCAGTGCAAGGCAGTTCTCAGCCTGTGAACCTCAATACATGGCAAACGGCGCCATCTACCGTGTATCATCCCACATAAGACATTTTTCAGGCATTTTCCGGCAAAGTGTACGCCAAAATCGTTCGTTTAAACTTAAAGGAAAATTCCCAATAGCGTTTCTTTTGATGAGTCGTGGTAGTTAACGCCAGAGTGGCACAATGTAACCACCCAATGGCACCCTCTGGTGTGCAATTTTACACCTAAGGCATTTTCATCCTTTCTCCCACAAAAATAAGCTTATAACTAAAATTGAACCTACAAAAAGGGGGAAAGTGGTTGTTTTTGTTCCCTTTTTCAAAAGTAAGACTCTGTCAAATGTACTTTTTTTAAGCCTTTCTATGTTATGCTGAGGATAAGCAATGTTTTTTTTTAGTTTGAAATGAGCTAGCAACATAAAAAAAGCAAAAACCCGAAAATACTACTACTACTAACGACTCACTGCACCAATAAGTCACCTGAGGTCGACACAACTATGTTTTATAATGTAAGGTATGGTAGGTAGGTTCACGCAGCTAAGTTTTATCAAGAAAATATCTGAAAAAGTTTAAAGTATAGTATGAGTGGCCTACAAAGACCAAAAAATACTACTACTACTACTACTAACAGCTCACGGCAGCAAGCCACCTGAGGTCAACACAGGCAAGCAAAGTCCTCCCACCTGCCCAACCGTAGACAATTTGCTTTCCGTTTAGCCCTATTACTAGTAGGAAAAAACTTGTTAGTATTGTGAAAAAAAAACTTGTTAATCTTAGGAAAAAACTTGCTAGTGTTGTACAAAAAAAACTTGTTACTCGTAGGAAAAACATATGAATATAGCGAAAAACTTGATACTCGTAGGAAACAACTTGTTAGTGTTGAAAAAAAAACTTTTTACTCGTAGGAAAAATATGCTAGTATTGTAAAAAAAACTTGATACTCGTAGGCGTATTGCAATAATCTTATCATAGGAAGCGCAATAACGCTGTCTAAGTAAGGAACGATGTTGGAACATTGTATTATTTATTATATTTTTTTTGGTTGGTCTTAGACCAGGATACTTCGTATCGAAGGAGTTGTCGTAGAAACTTCAAAAAGGGCTCATTAAACTGGAAATTGGAATGGCTTGTGCCATTTTCAATAGTTGAGAGTAATTGGAAGGCAACTAGGACCCCTTTCCCGCCCACCCCATTTCCCCAAACATATCCAAAGAAAATTTTGAGATAGCTATTTTGTCCAACGTAGTTGAAACATTTTCTTGATAAAACATACTTTTGGTGACCTCAGATGGCTTAGTAGTGCAGTAAGTTGTTAGTATTAGTAGTATTATCATGTTTTTGCAATCCTTTCTTAGCTGTATTGGACTCAGGTGTCCTTATGATGTAGCGAGTTGCTAGTAGTAATAGTAGAAGTATTTCATGTTTTTGTATGTCATTCATACTATAATCTAATATTTTCTTGATAAAACGTACTTTTGTTGACCTCAGATGGCTTAGTAGCGCAGTAAGTTGTTAGTACTAGTAGCATTAACATGGTTTTGAAAGCCTTTCTTACTATACCTTCAAAATTTTCAAATATTTTCATGATAAAACGTACCCATTCGAACAATAGATTTTATTTTCACTCTCCTCGATGCTTTAACAGTAAACAATAAGCTTTATTGACCGTAAACTCTACTTTTTGTAAGAAAATTATATAAAATACATTTCTCTGGTTCAAATGTGAATCTTTGGCTAGAAAAAGCCTAGGTTTGGATCAAAACTGCGCCATTTCCGTAAAAATATAAAGCTTTATTGACCGTAAACTCTACTTTTTGTAAGAAAATTATATAAAATACATTTCTCTGGTTCAAATGTGAATCTTTGGCTAGAAAAAGCCTGGCTTTGGATCGAAACTGCGCCTTTTCCGTAAAAATACAAAACTTTCTGACCTTAAACTCTAGTTTTTGTAAGAAAATTATTGAAAATACATTTCTCTACTTTTTGCTTTTCTTGGAAGAACAAAAAAAAAAAAATTGAACTTCTACTTTCAGAACCCCTTAACGAAGACACAAAAGGAATATTGTCCCGTTAATGCCGATGAGATTACCAAAGATGTACGATGCTATTAATGTACCCATACTAAGTTCCTGTTGATATCCAGAGATTGGAGAACCGAAACATCCGATTATAGATGTAGGAAGTGTGGAAAGACATTGTAATTTCTGGTGAACATTATGATGATTTAGATATTAGTGTGTAGAATAAATGAAATTCAAGTAAAAGTTCTTGCATCTGGACCTTTGAGTAGTGAGAATATTAAAAAGTCATAGAATTTTATTTGAAATCACAAAAAAAAAAACACTTTCTTGGAAGAACATTCACCGATCAATTGAAAATTTCTGTCTAAATCCTGATGGGGAGATGCGTTCCTTAGAGGTTGACATCCTTGCTCGCTGCTGACTCTAGACTAGCCACGATTCGTTCTACTTCAAGAATATTCGATAACCTACTTTAAAAAAAAAATCTATCAAAAAGAAAGGGGACATTTTAGATTTTGAAACAATTTTGTTTTGTGTTTGAGCATAATTACAACAATAATATATTACACATATACAATTACCGATATAGCTTATTGTCCTCAATATACTTCACTATTGCATTTAAAGCATTTTGAAATCTATGTATATGTACTATATCGACTTGGGGTATAAACAACTTTTAACAGCCTCGTCATACATTATAATAATTCATCATTCGTCACCCACTTGGTGTTATCCTAATCTATATAACGGGTTTTGTTGTTCTTCGTCTTCCTGGGATACCTTATACATGTATCCCGAGAAGGAATATCTATCGGTGCCCATCTGCTAAAAAATCAAACTTCATCCTCAGGATTGTGTATTTTATTCGGAAATATCTCACAATTAAAATCTTCCCAAATTGAATAATGGAATATAAGATTTGCATTTGACAATTAAAGTTTATCAGTGAGTTCATTGCCTTTCACGTATAGTGCTGTCACACCGAAATAACTACATGTTTCTCTAGCTTCCAGTTGTACCGTGGATAGATCCTTCCCTCCTTCATAGAATGCGAGGATCACTCTATCATATAAGCCTAGTTTGTTTATAATCCGTAATATCATACTCCACTTGTCTCTATTGTAAGCATACATATTATAGTTGATATGTCAGTGATAGCAAGAGACTTCACTTTGATCTGTAGCCAACAATAAAAATGCACATTCAAAAATTATGCCGCAAGCTCACTTCTTTAAACCAATGAATTCACAATCGAGACCACCATGCATCTTTGAAGTTTCTTTACTATATTGATTCATCTGATAAACAAATTCAATTTATTGACTGAGATACAAAAGCATCAAACATCAAAGTTATAATGTGTTGAAACTGTTATCTTAGGCTAGAAGCGCAAACAATGTTCTCAAGGTGGAATTGTGACATTACAGATAATACGGTACCTTGATTACGGCAAAGAAATTACGTAAAATTCAATGCTGAAATTCCAAGGAGTCTGCTTGATGTAACACCAGGTCGGATTCAGAGGACATCGCACTCCAGGTCAGACTGGCACTCCTTCTTCTACTCACGGATGCATGTTTATTTGTTGCTGTTTTTTTCCAGGGGACATCATATCGATCCATTGGTCATAAAATATCACGAGAGGCCTCATTCGAACGTAAATTAAAAGTTCTAGTGCCCTTTTTAACTGACCAAAAAATTGGAGGGCAACTAAGCCCCCTCCCATGCTCATTTTTTTCACAAAGTCAACCGATCAAAATTTTGAGATAGTCATTTTGTTCAGCATAGTCGAAAACCTAATAAATATGTCTTTAAGGATGACTTAATCCCCCAGAGTCTACGAGGGAAGGGCTCCAAGTTATGAACTTTGCTCTGGTAAGGAGGGGAGCTGGAGGAGGAGGCTACGTGAGAGGAACTTTCCATGGAGAATATTGTTATGAGGGATGGGAGATTTCTATGACAGGCCCACTGAATTTCTCAGCATTATCTAATAAACGATCATAAATTAAATAAGAAAACAAGTTTTTTCAACTGAAAGTAAGAAGCAACATTAAAACTCAAAACGAACAGAAACTATTACGCATATGAGGGATTCTTCCCCTAGTCAACACCTCGCTCTAGTATTTTTAGTACTTTCAAAAAAGCTATCTATTCTAATTAAACGGCCTTTATGATTCAGGGGTTATACTTAAAGAATTGGAACAAAATTCAAACTTTAGCGTAAAGAGGGAGGTATTGACTAGAGGCATAACCCCTCATTTACGTAACAAAAATATACGAATATAGAAGCTCGTTGCGTAAGTTAATTTATAAGTTATGTCAAATCAAAATTTCGAGAAAGCCATTTAGCCAAAAGTAAAATTAATATGCAAATTTCATTTTAATTATTCATGTACGGTGAACCAAAATTAAAGCGGCATTAATTCAAAAACGGTTAGAAATTAAATTAACAATTTTTTTTAACTGAAAGTAAGGAGCATTAAAACTTAAAACGAACAGAAATTATTCCGTATATGGAAGGGGCTGTCCCCACCTCAACACCTTGCTCTTTATGCTAAAATTTTTTATTGTTCTAGCAAATAAAGTTATAAGAAAGAGTCAAACTTTAGCGTAAAGAACAAGACGTTGAGGAGGGGACAGCCCTTTCCATATACGGAATAATTTCTGTTCGTTTTAAGTTTTAATGTCGATCCTTACTTTCAGTTAAAAAAAAACTTGCTTTTTAATTAGATATCACAGATAAAGTATTTTGATAGCCTGGATACACATGGTGTCTTTTGATTCAGTTCAACATCCGCCTATACGCTCGCAAAAGTTTCAAATCAATACTGTGATTTGAAAAGAAAAAACCCCAGTGCTGCCATTCAAGTCAAACTTAAAACCACAGTTTATAGAATTATCCAGTAAATTTATCGCAGATCATTTCTGGTCTTCATTCTCGGTACGAACAAAAAGCTCCTCCCACTTCTTCCTGTATTAGCGGGTTAGTCTGTTTCCGTCAATCAATGAGAAATGGTTACAACTTGTAATAGCGGGTTTCCACTTGTTTCGTGTCCAAGAGAAATCTGACTTGTCTACCCGTGAAAAGATCTAATGCCGCTTATGTTTCTATCTGCAAAAACGTTCTCTGGAGAACTCACACCTTGGTCCGGGTTTTTATAATGGGTGAGATAGGGTATGATCATACTGCTAATTCTATAAACTGTGCTTAAAACGAACAAAATTACAACAAACAGGAGTTTGGCTACTGCCCTCTTCCCCCTCCCCAAATCGTAATAGTTCCAAGGCTTACTGTGTCATTATCGTTTTATTGAAAGTTATATGTATTTTTAACAGTGCACTGTAGTTTTTCAAAATATTGATGATAAATAAAAATAGATAACTATAATAGTTAAGATAAAAGAAAAATATTAATGAAAATAAACTGAACATTTAGTATATAATGATATTAATTCCTGGAAATCTCAGTAATTCAAGATTCATTTTACTGCATTTTATCTTTACTTGTCAATGATATAAAAGTAAAAAAAAAATTATAATAGATTCTATTTGTAGTGAAGGGCAAATGACGCAGTAAGCCGTAGAACACTTATGATTAGGGGAGAGGGAAGGAGGCAGTAGCCAAACTCCCGTTTGTTTTAATTTTTGTTCGTGTTAAGTTTAACTTGAATATTCAATTTCATTTTTACTCCCTCTAAGATTTATTTATTCATCTTTATTAGAATCTGTTATCTTTATATCTAATATGATCATTTACAGTATTTTTTTGTTTTGAGTTTCATCTATTCTTTAATAGTAGTTTCTAGTCGTTATGAGTTTGAATTGTCATAGGACTTTATTTCTGTTGGTTTTGAGTTTAATGTGGATCTTTAATTTTCTTTCAAAGAATAATTTTCTTTTGATTGAAGGCCTTTGCGTATTTGTTGTTATATAGTTTAAGATAATTTTATGGCCTGTTGATTAGCGGTTATTATTTTTATTTATTTCTTTTTTTACTCTTCGTATTCGGAGGAAATAAAAAGTTTGAATTGAATTGAATTGAAAGAAGAATTCTTTGAAATTCAAAGAACAATTTCTTTTAATTTTCTCTCAAAGAAAGTTTTTTTTAATTAAGTTCTCTTCGTTTTTATTACCAAGTTTTACTAATGGTCAATGTAACGGATATTTCTACAATTTTTCAAGTCTTCGACTTAACAATTGAAGTATCAGATTCAAATTTATTTGTTCTAATTAGTGCCTTTTGACAATTCCAACATTTCCACAACACTCCCTGAAAGTTTCAACTAGATGGCATTAACTGTTCTTAAGATTTTTGCAGACACCCTCTCCTGAAAACTGGGATGCACATAGTACCAATTGATTGGGTTCAACATCTCCCTCAAGCTCAACATTCTCTAAAAATTCCAACTTAATACTGTTAACTCTTCCTGAGATAATGCACGCCCCATTTTGAAAAGCTGAATGTACCTCAAGGTATCTTTTGATTTATTCCAACATCCTTTGAAAGTTTCGACTAAATAACATTAGCCAACTCTGAGACATTACACGTGCACCCTTTTGACAACTGGAACACATACTTGTGTTCTGATTAAAAGTCACAAAGTAGTCACACTTGCAAGGATTCTCAAATAGTCATAGTAGCAGTCACAAATACTCGCAGTTAAAGTCAATTTAGTAGTAGCAATAGTGGTTCTGAAAGTTTCAACCTAATACCATTAGCCACTCTTCAGATATTACAGACACGTCCTTTTGGTAACCGGGATGCACATAGTGCCTTTTGATTTAGTTCAATATCACCCTCCAACACTCCCTGAATTTTCACCTTAAAACCCTCAGCCTTTTCTGATGAATCCATGATCAAACATTCCCCGTTCCCAATGATAATCCCTGGCATCCCCAGAGGCATAGCTATTAAATTTTTTTACTATTCTGAACAAAGTGGCTATTTCATTATTTTGATCACTGCTGAGGGAGAAAATCTAAGAAGGAGAAGGGGCCCCTTTGCCCTCCAAACATTGTTAAACTGCCCTGAAAATTTCAGTGGAATGCCCTCAGCCGTTCTTGAGAGATTGTTGATGCGTCCTTTCGACAATCAATATGCTCATAGTGTGTATTGATTTTGTTTGAAATCCCCTTCAAATTTCTTACTAGTCACATGGTGTGCTTCGATTATATTCGGTATCTCTCTCGACATTTCCTCAAAGCTTTACCTTCATACCCTAAGCCTTTTTGGAGATCTAGGATCAAACATACCCCCTTTTCCCAATAAAAAAAAACCTTATATGTTGACAAGGGGCAACTTGTAAGACTTACAGTCCTTAGCCCTGGGGCTGTGGAGGCTATGTCAACCTGCAGGCATATTTATTTGACCTTTTGACAATTTTGAACTAAATAACCATCTCAAAATTTTGATCGGATTGTTTTGGGTAAAAAAGGGCGCGGGAGGGAGGCCAGTTGCCATCCGATCACTTATGACTCTTAAAAAGGGCACCAGAGCTTTCAATTTCCAATGGAAATTGCCCGCTCTGAATTTTATACACCCCTTGACGTGGCTCTGGAGAACAAAAATAAACAATGAGAATACATTGAAGCTTTGTGGATCTTTACTATAGGTGACGGTAGAGCGTTGCTTCTAACACCAGACTGTGAATATTAGGGCAAATGTTGATGATTTCAAAGGAAATTAAAAAAAAAAAGATAGGGGAATTTACCTTTATTTTTTATATTTAAAAACTAAAACGAACAAAATTACTGTAAAAAAAAAAAAATTCTGATAGAAGTTTAGAGTTAAGTTGAATTTTGAATTACTGATTTATGCCAATTATTAATTTAACAAAAAGCCAATTATCAAGAATAAGCTCCTTTATTTTTCTGCAGGATAATTAAGGACTTTTCTGCAAATAAAACAAAATCTTTTTGCGCGGTTTTTGTATTTTCAATAAAGCGCGGTTTTACAAAATTCTACAAAGACCGGGTAATATCAGAGGTGTTTATTTGAGATAGGTTTACGGATATACATTACAAATGCTATGAAAGAATAATTTTGCTGGTTTCATGTTTCCACTTCGCTCTTTATTTTCATCAGATAAACTTTTTTAATTAATACAAGACTGCAGTTTCTCTGCATCGTGCTTGTGTGTGATTGCCATATTTGGTTTCGTTTAAAAAACAACATCTTCAGTTTCATCAAATTTGAGTTCCTTTCGTTTTCATTGTATAGCGCTTGTTGTTTTTTCTCTTCTTTTTATGTTGCTAATTAAAAAAAAACTTTCCGAAAAATAAGTTTTTCAAAGAAAAGTAAAGGCCATTTTAAACTTAAGCTCAGGAGATACAAATACCTGTTAAAATTCAAACTCAAAACGACCAGAAATTACTATTAAAGAATAATGAAACCCAAAACGAACAGAAATTAAATAAACAATCATAGTAAAAAACTTACAACAAGTAATAATATAAATGAATAAATAGATCTTTAAGCGAGTAATGCTTAGATTAGATATGAAAATCAAGCTTAAAACGAAAACAAATATTTTGCTATTAAAGTATAAATGAAACTTAAAACGAACAGAGATTAAATAAACAATCAATGCGAACGAACATACAATACATATTAATGTAAATGAATAAATAAATCTTAAAACGAGTGAAACTTAAATTGAATATGCAAATCAAGTTTGAATCGAATAAAAATAACTACAAACAAGAGTTTGGGTATCGTCTCCCTGCAGAAGCCTAAAACCTACTGCGTCATTGGCGCTTTACTGAAAACGAATTATATTACAAATGTTTTCTTTTGTACTTAATATTGAAAATAAGTATTAAAATTACAGTAAAATTTTGAACTGATGAGCTTTTAGCAATTAATATCATTATGCATCAAATATTCAGTTTAATTTATTAGTTCTTTTCAAGATTGGTCAAGACAAATATAGTTTCACTACAAGCAAACTTTGGATACTGCCCCCTTCTTTAACTGTAAAAACCTAAAGCCTTCTGCGTCATTGGTGCTTCACTGAAAACGAATTACTCGTATAATGCAAATTTATTATTTTCCAGTTCTTACAGCATTGAAAATGAAAATAAAAATTCCAGTGAAAAAAAATCTTGAACTGATGGATCTTTCAACAATTAATATCATTATATATCTAATATTCAATTTGATTTTGTTTATACTTTCCAAGACTGTTCAAGACTCATATAGTTTTGCAATTTTTTTTAACTCTGCCATTTTTTGTAACTAATCGTGTTAGTTTGTTATGAAAACATTCTATGGCTTCTAGGCATTTCTATTTGAGCGGAAAACTGCACCTCAAACTTTGTGGAACATGCATTTTCTTGCATGAAACACCAAAATATGATAAAATGTCAAGTTTCGGAGCGTTCCGCCACTCGCAAGCAAGTGCTATTGGTATATTTGAATCCGCATGGTCAATTTAGGGGGTGGAGGGTAGGCTAATTCTCGTAGCAGCCCCATTCCGTCGTGGTATGGTTCACATTTTCAACACCTGGAGTCCGGACTATCATATAATCTACCAAGCATACAACTACCCCAAATCAGTATGAGTTTACTGAAAAAAAAATCAAATGAGTTTACTGAAAAAAAATGTGTATTGTCAATTTAATATACATATGCTGATATTTATTCCCTAAAATCTTAATTAATTTTTGATTTCTTAAAGTTACAAAAGTGAAAATATTTCAAAGAATTGTTTTAACCATTGCCCCTGCCCTGAGAGTTGTGGGGATTGTCCTCCTCAAAAACATATTTTCTATCTGGAAATCAACTACGTTGAACAAAATGGCTATCTCAAAAGTTTGATTGGATGTGTTTGGGGAAATGATGGCGGGGGGGGGGCTAGTTGCCCTCCAATCACTTTCGACTATTAAAAAGGGCACTAGCCCTTTAATTTCCAATCGAATGAGCCTGTTTTGAAGTTTCTACGACAACGTCTTTTATAAAAGCCTTATACGCCCCCAGGGCATAACTTAAAACCCTTGCCCTGAGGGTTGTGGGGGATTGTCCTCCTCAAAAATATATTTTCAATCTGGAAATCAACTACGATGAACTAAAATGGCTATCTCAAAATTTTGATTGGATGTGTTTGGGGGAATGATGGTCGTAGGGGGGGGGGGCTAGTTGCCCTCCAATCACTTTTGACTATTAAAAAGGGCACTATCCCTTTGAATTTCCAATCGAATGAGCCTTTTTTGAAGTTTCTATGACAACGCCTTCTATAAAAGCCTTATTTGCCCCCAGGGCATAACTTAAAACCCTTGCCCTGAGGGTTGTGGGGGATTGTCCTCCTCAAAAACATGTTTTCTATCTTAAAATCAACTACGCTGAACAAAATGGTTATCTCAAAATTTTGATTGGATGTGTGTGGGGAATGATGGGCGTGGGGGGGAGGCTAGTTGCCCTCCAATCACTTTCGACTATTAAAAAGGGCACTATCCCTTTGAATTTCCAATCGAATGAGCCTTTTTTGAAGTTTCTACGACGACGCCTTCTATAAAAACCTTATATGCCCCCAGGGCACATCTTAAAATCCTTGCCCTGAAGGTTCTGGGGGAGTGTCCTCCTCAAAAAAATATTTTCTATCTGGAAATCAACTATGCTGAACAAAATGGCTATCTCAAAATTTTGATTGGACGTGTTTAGGGAAATGATGGGCCTGGGGGGGGGGACTAGTTGCTCTCCAATCACTTTCGACTATTAAAAAGGGCACTAGCCCTTTTTAATAACCAGGGTTGTGGGGGAATGTCTCCTCAAAAATATATTTTCTATCTAGAAATCAACTACGCTGAAAAAAATGGCTATCTAAAAATTTTGATTGGATGTGTTTGGGGAAATGATGGGCGTGGGGGGAAGGGGGCTAGTTACACTCCAATCGCTTTCAACTATTAAAAAGGGCACTAGCCCTTTAATTTCCAATCGAATGAGCATGTTTTGAAGTTCCTACGACAACGCCTTCTATAAAAACCTTATATGCCCCCAGGGCATAACTTAAAACCCTTGCCCTGAGGGTTGTGGGGCAGTATCCTCCTTAAAACTGTATTTTCTATCTGGAAATCAACTACGCTGAACAAAATGGCTATCTCAAAATTTTTATTGGATGTGTTTGGGGAAATGATGGGCGTGGGGGGGGGCTAGTTGCTCTCCAATCATTTTCTACTATTAAAAAGGGCACTAGCCCTTTAATTTCCAATCGAATGAGCCTGTTTTGAAGTTTCTACGACAACACCTTCTATAAAAACCTTATATGCCCCCAGGGCATAACTTAAAACCCTTGCCCTGAGGGTTCTGGGGGAGTGTCCTCCTCAAAAATATATTTTCTATCTGGAAATCAACTACGCTGAACAAAATGGCTATCTGAAAATTTTGATTGGATGTGTTTGGGGGAATGATGGGCGTGGGGGGGGGCTAGTTGCTCTCCAATCATTTTCTACTATTAAAAAGGGCACTAGCCCTTTAATTTCCAATCGAATGAGCCTGTTTTGAAGTTTCTACGAAAACACCTTCTATAAAAACCTTATATGCCCCCAGGGCATAACTTAAAACCCTTGCCCTGAGGGTTCTGGGGGAGTATCCTCCTCAAAAATATATTTTCTATCTTGAAATCAACTACGCTGAACAAAATGACTATCTGAAAATTTTGATTGGATGTGTTTGGGGAAATGATGGGCGTGGGGGAGGGGAGGGTGGCTAGTTACAGTCCAATCACTTTCGACTATTAAAAAGGGCACTAGCTCTTTAATTTCCAATCGAATGAGCCTGTTTTGAAGTTTCTACGACAACGCCTTCTATAAAAACCTTATATGCCCCCAGGGCATAACTTAAAACCCTTGCTCTGAGGGTTCAGGGGGAGTATCCTCCTCAAAAATATATTTTCTATCTGGAAATCAACTACGCTTAACAAAACGGCTATCTCAACATTTTGATTGGATGTCTTTGGGGGAATGATGGGCTTGGGGGGGGGCTAGATGCCCTCCAATCATTTTCGACTATTAAAAAGGGCACTAGAACTCTCGATTTCCAATCGAATGAGCCCCCTTTGAAGTTTCTACGACGACCCCTTCCATATGAAGTGCCTCTGGGAAAAAAAAATAAATAAATAATAAAACATTGGAGCCGTATGACCTTTGACATAGGCAACGCTACAGCGTTGCCTCTGATCCGCTAGCATGTGTTTATTTTGTTTAGTTTAACTTTGCTTGTTATTTTCTCATTTCGTCTTCAGTTAATTAAGACCTCTGAATGTGAAATCGAAAGATTCGGATATTTAATAGCGTTTATAAAAACACCTTTTCTTTTTCCAAAAGTCTCTTAATTAAAGGGTTTACCGGTTTTTCACTTCAGTTTCATTTTGAGTATAAACAGAAAAGCTGTGTGGTCAAAGAAATTATTGATTTGTTATTTTCTCCTTTGTCCCCAGTTAAATAAGGCCTCTGAAGGTGAAGTTATATTGTTAAAATTATATAAAATATATTGTACATTGATTGTATAACAAGTTATAAAAAGTTATATTAAACGAATTTACAAAAAGATTCCATGTTAATGGTCGAAAATCAGTAGGACTGTCCTAAATATAAATACACTAGGCATTTATCTCACAAATGGTCAAGGCCATGCCCAGGGGAGGGGGATTAGGGGGTTTGAGCCCCCCCCCCCCCTCGAAATGTTTGTCTGACTCGTAAAAATGTTTGTCTGATGTCACAAAAATGGATATAAGCAAATTTTTATGCGTTTTTTTTAGTTTTTTTTTGTGTAAAACCCCCTGGGAAAAAATATTTGACTACCCCCCCCCCCCCCCCCCCCCGAAAACAAATCCTGGGTACAGCCTTGCCAATAGTGTTTTATTTCTATCAAAGTTTGTATTTAATCAATTTTAACCATATTAAATAATCTGAAGGCTAAAGCAAAATACAGACGTCTATAATTAAAACAGAAAAAGTGCATAATTGAATAAAAATTGTTGAAATTTGATTGAACACTTCAGAGTTTCAGAGGATTTGATACAAATTTGAGGCTCATACTACAATATAAAAGTCCAAAATCAAACAAATCAAGTGCATATTTCGCAAGTAATCCTTGGTTTTCACCAAAGTTAGTATTCAGGGACTACCGAGGTTGTTGATAACAGATCTGAGCCGAAAATAATGGTAGCAACAGTAGCTGCTACCTAGCTCAGAGGAACAATGGCCCATAGCAGCCTAAATGTTAAAGACGAGTTTTTAAAGAAACTGTTTCTTTTTCAATATTTCCAATGTAACATCATTTAGTAAATAATAATTTTTGTTTGGATTCAACAAAAAAAATTAAAACTCCGAAAAGAAATTTTTAGGAATTTGTATACCATTGAAATCCACATTTTGAAACCCACGAACTATCGAATTTAAAGTCCCCCACCTTAAACAACCTTAACCTTAAGAGTCCCCCACCTTAAGAAAAATATAATTTTTGCATGGGCAGTAGAAATTATTTATGTGATAACACAATGCTATATTAAACTTTCCACAAAGATAAAGCCAAGAAAGAGGCAATTCCAGAATAAAGAATTCTTATTACAAAACAAGAGTTGCTTTACAAACATATTCTCTAAACCTAACTTCGGTGTATTTCAAGTTCATGTGTTGTTTGACAGCAAAAAAGATATATAGGATAAAATACCACTTTTCCTACTGGTAAATTGTAGTTAAAAATTAACTCAAAATGTAACTCAAAATTAAGGTAAAATATTTTTAGTCTGAACCTGTCATGTACCATATGTAATCATGTACCGTATGTTAATCCTGGGAATAAGACAAGGATAGAGATGGTAGCTTGGGAGTATCTTTCTATTTGGTCCTGGATTCATTCCAGAAGGCTTAGTTCACCTAACACAGCTATTTTTCCGGATACCAAGAAGTCTCTAAATTAGAATTTTACCTTAAAAAACGCTTAGAAAAAGCAAACTGCCAACCATAGGTAGTTTTATCTTTCAGCTCTCTAATGAAAGAAGCTATATCTCGGTCAATTGTTTTTTAATCAATTGCAAATAAAAGCGATTAAAAATGAAAATAACTATCTTCCTGCGAAGTCTCCATAACACGTTTTTTCGCTAGTCTCAATAAAAAATACGTTTTTTCTCAAAAAAAGGAGTCCTGACTGGCACCGAACACCCAAAAAGGGAATCAAAGACCCAGGTATAATTTATGTTCAGTATCCCTTCAAATGAAAGGGAGGGTGGTAAAAACATCAGAGGAGGCTTGTTCCAATCGAAATTAAAAGTTCCGGTGTCGTTTTTAAGAACCAAAAGTGATTGGCAGACAATTACAAAGCGCAAATTAAAATCTGCCTTTGGAAGGTCAACGGGACAGTAGCCCCATTCTTATTGTGGCAATTTATGTTCACTAAATGATTCGTTCATTGTAATTTCTGTTAGTTTTAAGTTTAAATTATTAGGATTCAATTTCTGCTCGTTAAGGGGTTTATTGTGGATTGAAAATCCACAAACCGTTTTATGGAAGTTTTTGAAAACTTTTTTTATGGAAGGTTTTCTTTTTTAAATCAATAAAACGAAAGAGCAGCTTACCTCAAATATTATCACACTCGTCTACTAAATATACATCTAATCCCTAAATGTTCTATATATTGTTTTAGTAAGCAGAAAACCGATTAAGGCTTTGCCAAAAGCGCAGAAATATCCAGAGCCTCTTTCCATTTGTTTTGTCGGACAAAAGAGCTGAGATTTTCGCTCTCTTTCAACTTCCTTTTCAGGTATCTGAAAAAAATTTACCTTTTTCTTTAATAAAATGTTCGTATCAATAAATACTCAAACATTTATATCGTTAAAAAACCTTTCTTAATGCCCGTTGTTACATCGCATCAGCGTTCTCAACGGTTTGAAATAAACTGTATTAGTTGTCCGATTAAAATTGTACTGTAAGAGGATAATTTAATTTGTACCATATGAAAAGCAGATTAAAAATTTACCGTGACAAGAAGAAATTTTTCGATAGACTAAAACCTGAACACACATCTGAGCAAGAAAAGAGCAAGTAAAGCCAAAATGTACAGGAAAGTTTGTATTGTGCCAAAAATGACCAAATGTACCGCATTGTACCAAAACCAGTACAATTGTACCGCGTTCGCAACGCTGCACCATATCCCGTTTTTACCGACGTAAAATTTTATTACCGAATTTCAACCGTAGCACATTTTTAAGAGCACATCTTCGCTAGTCTTGCCAAGAGCAGCTTTGTCAACAAGTTTGCCACCAAACTTGATGCAGATAGTATCCCAAGGCAACAAAAAGAGTCAAAAGCATATCAAAAGCCAGCTATAAAAGCGTCTAAGAAATATTCATTCAAATTTTCTGTTTTATTAGCAAAACTTGGCCTTAGCTGCACTTGTGCAGATCGTGGTCAATGCATCCTTTCAAATTTTTTCACGATTATATCATAAATACTAGAAATATATCATGTGCATAAATAACAGATTAGTTGCCAGGTAACCAAACACATAAAAGTCATTCAATGAGTGTTTCATGTAGGACTTTTTATTTTTCCACGATGAGACGTCATATAATACCAAAATCAATATAATCTATCTGTCAAAACTGTCGGCTTAAATTCAACAGTCGTAATTTGAATTGGTATTTCAGGCTTTTCTTAAAATTGAAAATTATGAGGCATATTTAACGCAACAGAACAGACTTAGTAAAGAACAGCGTATCTCCCATTCATTATTATAATCCTTTTTTAAGCCTCATCACAGAAAATAAATGATCGCAGAAAGTTTGAGCAGGGCTCGAGTCGGGTTCACGTATTTTACAATTAGTGCTTAGTTTCCATCAAAGTGGATGTCATATAACTTCCAAAGTCCGAGTCCCAATGCTAATTTAAAAGCCGAAATACATCTGAGAGTTGCCTACCATCCCTTGAACACCTCATTTGCTCCTGGTTGTCCAATAGTCCTGGTCGTTTGGTGGTCCCCATATGATAAGATTTCACGAATGGCATTTCAATCAAAATAGTCCAAATGTCCAAGTACTGTGCCTCTGAAGGCGATATCATCCGTCCAGCTCCAGGGCCAGCACACCCGGCCATCCGGCCAGCACACTCAATTATACAAATAGTCCATTAAAAGAAAGGCTTCATGGACACATTTTGATAAGAAGTTGGGCATGTTGCATTTGTGCAACGTGATAAATCTAATATTGGATCTTAGAGGCCCTGTAGCCAATGCGTCTTCACACTTCCAAACACCTAGATTTACACAGGTAGACATGTGAGATGTTCAACTTCCGATATATCAAGGGTTGTTTTGGAAATGGGCCTAAATATTTAAATGTTATGCCCTTGCCACATCATAGTCACATCTATCGATAAAGAAAGCCAAATATCATGAATGACAATGCAATTTTCTTGATTTTAGCGTCACACTTGTATTTAAAAAGAAAAACATTAAAATTGCAAGAAATTAGTTTAAAGAGTTTGCACCAACAGTAATTTGTGTCCAACCGCTCTCTCCTAATACTAAGTCTTCTTAGCTTTTGTCAGATTCCTCTCCCAGACAGAAAAACCGCTCTTCTAAGTTTCCATCTTTAATAGTTTTAAAAAGTATGCCTTAAACTTTGACTCTGGTTGGTCACTTTAGAAATTTAAGTTTGAAAGTTGAACAATGTTCAACTCGAGAAATTACGAAGGGCGAACGTAATTGGCGCTGTAGTCGTGCGTAATTTTGATTTTATCGACAAGTGTGACTATAATGTGGCACGGGCATTAATCATTAACAATAATTCAGTACTAAGTATGACTGTCCAATGCGTCGAAAATTAAATATGTTCGATGTTCATCAAAGCTAAAAGCGAAGATGTTTTTTTCTAGTTTGCTCACTAAATATCTGAGACTCAGGTTGCAATATGCACGTCCAAAATCCAAACATGCTATTGAAATATTTCATGAATGGTGGACATAGTGAAGAGTCATTACGTAGTCTGCAGAAATAACGGACTGATCTAAATCTATAACTTATAAGGCTCTCGATAGTTTACATTGGCCGTGGTATCGATAAATTTTAGGACACGATACATATTCACTTTAAATAGTTCAGCAAGAAAAAGAAATAACTTAATAGTAGCCATAGAGCCATAAAAAAAAAAAAAACATACCAAAGATAACGACATAACTTATAAGGCCAGTTATTGGTATCACCAGCTGTAATATCAATAGCTTTCTTATAATAAAATTTTAAACCTTAGAAACACTCTTTAGCACTTATTCGAAATAAAGAACTATTAAGCCATAGCAATAACTCCAGTAATCTACCTATTTCTGTCTATAAAACACGAAGAATTTCAAGTTATTAAGTGAATTCTTAGGTACGTCTATAGCCCCGTCGCTACCGAAACTGCTTCAATTCGGACTTGAAATAATAATGAAATATTCATTTCGAACTGAAAAAAGGCTTGCTCATTAGACTGGGCTCAATTTGAAGGATCAGTACAAAATGAAGCGATTTCAGACTTAATAAAAATGCTCTAAAATACTTTATTTTTATACCATTAAAAATATCTTAAAGCGCATAATGTTTCTGCTGTTTAAAAATCCTATATTCCTTAGTATTTTCATTAAAACTCTAGTTACGCATAGCCTGAAAAACATAGGGAAATATCACCATCTGGTTTATTTTCACTATCTTTGTAGATATGCGCTGCATTAGGCTGTGAAGCAATAATTTTTGTTTGTTGCAAGTTTCAAATTTACTCTTTACTTATATCCCCAAAAGTCTACTTCCATTAGAAGTTCAAAATAAATAAAAAATATTCACAAAATCCAAAAATCGAAAATACGCGTAATCAACCACAGCATATATTTTAAAAATGACGCTTTTACTGTTTTAAAATTAACTAACCCATTTGGGGATACTTATAAAGACCGAAGTTTCTTCCACGCATTATTTATTTCCCCTGTCCATCTTGCATAGAAAGGGCGGTCTTAGAATCTTAGGAGAGGGCTTGTATGATTAGAAACAGACAGCTCTAATTTATTTTTTTTCAAGAAGTGATTCGGTTAAGGTATGATGGAGTTTTCAACAAAAACTTTATTTCACGACATAGCAGCGATTATTAGTAATAATCAGATACAGTCGTTCCTGAATCGCTTGAACAATGACGCAGAAAAAAAAACTGACAAGTCTTTCATTTGTGCTACGAGCATACAAGATGATTTGGCACACATGGATTTTGAAAAAATACAAAAATGTAAATAGAGGAAAATTCAGAAGTGCAAAAACAACAGTGATAACGGGAACAAAACCAAGAAAAAAGACAGGAGCGAAGAAACACATGAACGAACATCAGAATTAAACACAGGAAAACATACAGGAACATGGGAGTAAAAAATTATAGGCAAGAAAGTTACAGCTATGTGAAAACCAAAAGCTATTTCCTGTGCCCCCCTTTTTTTTTATCAAGATATTGTGACACACAAAACAGACAAGTCTTTCATTTGTAAAAAAAAGGCACTAGCCTTTTCAATTTCCAATCGAATGAGCCCTTTTTGAAGTTCATACGAAAAAGCTTTTTATGCATACCTTATATGCCCCCAGGGAAAAACTTACAACCCTTACGCTGAGGGCTGTGGGGGGATTGTCATCCTCAAAGACATAATTTCCTGACTATTCAACTACGTTGAACAAAATGACTATCTCAAAATTTTTATTGGATGTGTTTGGGGAAATAGTGGGCGTGGGAAGGGTGTTAGTTTTCGTCCAATCACTTTTGACTATTAAAAAGGGCACTAGCAGTTGTAACTTCCAATTGAATGAGCCCTTTTAGACGTTTCTATGACAACACTCTCTATTAAAACCATATATGCCCCCAGGGCATAACTTACAACTCTTGCTGAGGGGTGTGAGGGGTTTATCATCCTCAAAGACAAAATATCCAGAACTTTTAACTTCGTTGAAAAAAATGAATATCTCAAAATTTTGATTGGATGTGTTCGGGGAAATGGTAGACGTGAGAGGGGGGTTAGTTGACATCCAATCAGTTTCGACTAGCCAATTAAAAAGAGCATTATCCCTTTCAATTTCGAATTGAATGAGCTCTTTTTGAAGTTTCTATGACAGCATTTTCTACAAAAAAAACTTATATGTCCCCAAGGCATAACTTACAACCATTACCTTGAAGGCTGTGGGGGGAGGGGTGTCATCTTCAAAGACCCAATTTCCAGAACTTTCAACTACGTTGAACAAAATAGCTATCTCAAAATTTTGATTGGATGTGTTTGGGGAAATGGTGGGTGTGAGAGGGAGGTTAGTTGTCCTCCAATCACTTGTGACTTTTAAAAATGACACTAGCCCTTTCAATTTCCAATTGAGTGAGCCCTTTTTGAAGTTTCTACGGCAACGCTATTTATAAAACACCTTATATCGCCTCAGGACATAACTTACAACCTTTGCTCTGAGGTGTGTGGGGGGGGGGGGTTTGTCATCCTCAAAGATTTAATTTCCAGAACTTTCAACTGCATTGAACAAAATGGCTATCTCAAAGTTTTGATTCGATGTGTTTGGGAAAATGGTGGACCTAATTTCCAGAACTTTCAACTACGTTGAACAAAATGGCTATCTCAAAATTTTGATTGGATGCGTTTGGGGAAATGGTGAGCTAGAGAGGGGGGTAGTCGCCCTCCAATCACTCTCAACTATTAAAAAAAGCACTATGCCTTTCAGTTTCCAATCAAATGAGACCTTTTTGAAGTTTCTACGAAAACACTTTCTATAAATAACCCTATATGCCCCCAGGGCATAACTTATAAACCTTGCCCTGAGGGTTGTGGGGGAGGGTTGTCATCCTCAAAGACCTAATTTCCAGAACTTTAAACTACGTTAAAGAAAATAGTCATCTCAAAATTTTGATTGAATGTGTTTCGGGAAATGGTGGGTTTGAGAGGGAGGTTAGTTGTCCTCTAATCTTTTTTGACTTTTAAAAACGGCACTAGCCCTTTCAATTTCCAATTGAGTGAGCCCTTTTTGAAGTTTCTACGGCAACACTATTTATAAAAAATTATATCGCCTCAGGGCATAACTTACAACCTTTGCTCTGAGGGGTGTGGGGGTTTGTCATCCTCAAAGATGTAATTTCCAGAATTTTCAACTGCGTTGAACAAAATGGCTATCTCAAAGTTTTGATTCGATGTGTTTGGGAAAATGGCGGACCTAATTTCCAGAACTTTCAACTACGTTAAACAAAATAGCAATCTCAAAATTTTGATTGGATGTGTTTGGGGAAATGATGAGCTAAAGAGGGGGGTAGTCACCCTCCAATCACTCTCAACTATTAAAAAAGGCACTATGCCTTTCAGTTTCCAATCAAATGAGCCCTTTTTGAAGTTTCTACGAAAACACTTTCTATAAATAACCCTATATGCCCCCAGGGCACAACCTATAACCCTTGCCCTGAGGGTTGTGGGGGATTGTCATCCTCAAAGACCTAATTTCCAGAACTTTAAACTACGTTAAAGAAAATGGTCATCTCAAAATTTTTATTGAATGTGTTTCGGGAAATGGTGGGTGTGAGAGGGAGGTTAGTTGTCCTCCAATCACTTTTCACTTTTAAAAAGGGCACTAGCCTTTTCAATTTCCAATTGAGTGAGCGCTTTTTGAAGTTTCTACAGCAACGCTATTTATAAAAACCTTATATCGCCTCAGGGCATAACTTACAACCTTTGCTCTGAGGGGTTTGGGGTGTTTGTCATCCTCAAAGATGTAATTTCCAGAACTTTCAACTATGTTGAACAAAATAGCTATCGCAAAGTTTTGATTCGATGTGTTTGGGAAAATGGTGGGCGTGAGAGGGAGGTTAGTTGCCCTCCAATCACTTTTTACTATTAAAAAGGCCACTAGCTCTTTCAATTTCCAATCGACTGAGTCCTTTTTGTAGTTTCTACGACAACGCTTTCTATAGAAACCTTATATGCCCCAAGGACACAACTTGCAACCCTTACCCTGAGGGCTGTGAGGGTGTTTTCATTCTCAAAGACTTAATTTCCAGAACTTTCAACTGCGTTGAACAAACTGGATATCTAAATATTTTGATTGGACGTGTTTGGGGAAATGGTGGGCGTGAGAGGGGGATTAGTAGCCCCTCAATTACTTTTGATTATTAAAAGGGTACTAGTCCTTTCAATTTCCAATCGAATGAGCCCTTTTTGAAGTTTCTACAACAGCACTATCTATAAAAACCTTATATACCCCCATGGCATAACTTACAATCCTTGCCCTGAGGGTTCTGAGGGGGGTTATCATCCTCAAAGACCTGATTTCCAAATTTTTTAACTACGTTGAACGAAATGGCTATCTAAAAATGTTTATTGGATGCGTTTTGGGGAAAAGGTGGGCGTGAGAGGGGGAAATTATAGCTTCATGGGGGTGGGTGTAAAGATAAAGCTTTGAACAGAGTAGGGTGGAGGAAGATCATGTACAGTTCTGTTGGCCTCAGGTAACTTGTTGTAGCAGTGAGTTGTTAGCAGTAGTAATCGCATTATTCCTTAAGTATACCGAAAAACCTACATTATTAGCCGCTGTTGCTATTTCAAATTTCAAGCCAGTACAAAGAACCCGAAAACTGATCGTTCCCTTATTTGAAATTTGAAGTCAAACAAAGCCACAACATCTATTACAAGTCAACTCTTTGTTTTTCTGTGTAGGCAAGTTCTTAATGGCACCTTTTATGGAACTTGGTCTAGGATGCACAAAAAATACCAAGATATCATGTAATAAACCAACCTCTTAGACAAAAAAAAGGGTTTTCAAACAGTTAACTAACGTGTGATACTCATTAATGAGCACGATTTTTTTTATTTCACAGAAACAACCAAAAATGCTAAGATCGTATTGTATTTCCCATTTAGGTTGCTCGGATGGAAGTAAGGCATAATCCTAAGGTTTAGTCGGGAGAAGTAATCAACTAAGTCCCAGTATTAAGAAAAATACAGCGAACGTCAAATCTTAAATTGACTTAATTCTCCTGCTGACGTGACGTCAGCATCAACGGAGCAAACGCTATCCTCCTCCAGGACACCCTCTCTTGAGTAGCCACGGGCACATCTTCAAATCTTATACCTGTCATGCTTAGGAGCTGAAGTAAACTATCAGACCATCTATTTTTTGGAAAACCACGTGGTTATTTCTACCCAGCAGCCACGGCTGAAATTGTAGGCGATACTGTATGTTTTTTTTTGTTTTATTTTTGCATTCTGATGAGATAGTCATACCATCTCAGCGTACGGTACGCCACTTACAGGGGAGATGGAATCCGCTTCATAGTGTTCAGGAGGTTGGCGTTTCTGATAAAATCGTACCAACAAATTTCCTCCGTCTTTCGGATTCCTATGATTTGAGTCACATCGTTCTTTCCAAAGTCGTGATGGTTGTTGGTCAAGTTTCTGTGTTGTATAGCAGGACTGAGCCCACAGATGTATGGAGTATCCAAATCTTATTGGGGTGGACGACAACAGGGTTGTGCCGCATTTTACTGAGTCTCGCTGGGAAAGAAGATGGCATGAGGATTCATGCGTTGATTTCACTCTCGACTGAATCATCCTTTGACAGAATGGAGCGGAGATATGGGAAGTTGTTGATGTCTGCCATTTGTTTTGACATAATTTGACTTCAGGAAGGGGTGGCTGAGACGGTTGTGGTTCTAGAGATTAAAATGAAAATCTCTAGCTCCTGACTCACATTTCTTGAGACGGAGGCGGAGGGATAAAAAAACAAATCTGTGGTCGGTGTTGCCTCGTTCGAATCCCCTGTACATTTGGCGGGTGGTAATAGAAGATCTCCATCTCTGATATACCAAGATGTAGTCCATAATCTTGGTCTTTCTATTGTTGTTATACCAATTATTTTTGTGCATTCTCTTCCCTTGGAAGAATGTATTTGTGATAACGAAGTTATTTACTGCGAAAAGCAGCAGGAGACGGGTACCGTTTTCAATGACCAAGTCTGGAGTCGCAACACCAATCACCTCCCACGAAGCACCGACTGGATTGGAGACAGTGGCGTGAAAGTCACCCAGAAGTGTGATAACGTTGTGGGACGATATCTGTGACAGCGACGCTGACAGCAGAGAATAGAACTTGTCTTTGGTGGACTCAACGCTAAAATTAGTGGGGGAGTAACATACTCTGATACTCCGCTTTCCATGATCGTTTTGAAATCGTGTTGTCATTACCAGGTTTAATGCTGGGATGATATAATCCCTTGTTTAATGCTTCTTGATTCGGTATTGCTCAATCAAGAACACTCCGGACGAGCCAACAAGCACCAAAAGTCGGAATATTAGTCTTCGAGCATTTCTAATCAAATAAAGCAGTTTTCAAATAGCCCAGTCGAAATAGCTACTTAGCTCAAGTGTTAAAAGGAACTAAAGATTCCTCTGAGCTTCAGAGTTTAAATCTGGAATAATGGGATAAAACAATTATTTGTTTTTTTTTATGAGTAAACATAACAAAACATATAATATGGACTATGTAAGACTATGAAAATTTTAAAATTAGGAATATATCCGGTAAATAGTTGCCGGCTCCCTTTAACGATTCTCATTTCAGTTAAGAAAAATGTCTCTATTCCGGACTCGGTAACTACAGGACAAGATATTTGCCATTCAAATACTTTGAACCCATTGCAGGTGACTGAAGTAAAGTAGATTTGTGGATTTATATTCTTCGCACTTATGCTAAAAATTGACTTCTTAATTTCTGGCAGAGTCGAGGTTGAACAGCAGATACTCAATCTACATAGTTGCTACATTATAAGACACTTATTAACATCAAGTTTATTAAATTTCTTTTGATTGATCGATGCGTCTGAGCGCTGCCATACCATTTATCATGTCAGCGTTTTTAGATCTCATTAAAGCCAAGTTAGACAGCTAAAATTGAAGATTATTCTAAATTTCCACCTTTTTCCCGTACAGGAAATTTTACCAACACAATTTCCCAGCAGATTTGTAAAAAAGTATTTAGGTTTAATAATTCCCATGTTCCATTGCCCAAGGATATTTGCCCCACGAATTCCAGGAGACCTGCAAAAGAATGACGACCACCTTTTATATATATATATATATATATATATATATATATATATATATATATATAATATATATATATATATATATATATATAATATATATATATATATATATATATATATATATATATATATATATATATATATATATATATATATATATATATATATTGGTTCTTGCGTAGCCAATTCCATGAAGACAAATTTCCCTCTTTAAAACGTATCAGAAAAAAACAAAATGTAGAGAAGCTAGCTCAAGTATGTAACCCCTTTGTCACTGAAGATATTGAAGCTCTACGGTTCTTGCTTAAAAGTAACTCGTTGGGAAAGAGAAGAAATCTTCAAATGATGAAACTTAGAAGCCTGCCATTACCTGTCAGGATATAAAGGTGAATGATCTAACATTTCTTGGTTAACCTCTCCCTGGCTTTAGGTACCTTCCTATGAATTTTCAAGGGAATGCAAGGTTTTGGCAACATAGACGGGGCTAAAATGGGTGGACGCCTTTGAAAATCTATCTAAGTGGCACATTTGGCGGAAAATTGCTTATCCTATGCGTTTCAAGCGCATATGGGTACTTTAGAGTGAGGATCAGACAACAAGAGTAATACCTATGGAAATCATAATTCCCATGTTCCATTGCCCAAGGATATTTGCCCCACGAATTCCAGGAGACCTGCAAAAGAATGACGACCACCTTTTACACTGAGAATTTGGTGACAAAAGATGAAGTTTGAGAGGCCAAGGACCCACTTGGTACCTCTTGTCATGCAAACCGACAACTCGCATATCATTCCGCAACAAACAGGGTGGAAAATGTCTAGTTCAGTGCAGAAAAGTTAGCGGTAAGAAGATGTTGGAGGGGCACCGTCTGTGCCTCAATTCATTGTGTGCCTCAGTCATTGGTTCTATAAAAAAAATGTTGTTTTAATTTTTGTTTTCCGAATTTATTTGCCTTTTCTCATAATTTACGGCAACTAGGCATTAAATATTCTCCGCTAGATCTCCATTCCGTTTAATCACCATATTCAGCGGAACCTTTCCGAGAATTAATCAACAATTGCTATGATATAGCATCGCTTCTCTAAGAGATGATTCAAGATTGATAAGGAATGCCGGAGAAATCACTTTTTCAAGTACCGTTCCCTAGTCGTTTCCACTCAAAATTTTCAGTCATAGGTTAAATTAACTACTTCTCCCACAATAAGTCTTTTAATATCTAATCAAAATTATATAGCAAGGAATGATAAGGAGATCCACAAATCCCTCAGTACTATAGCCTATAGATTTTGAGGCACCCTACAGTACTATAGCTTATCCACTATAATGGTACCATTTGACCTTTACCACTTATAACACATAAAAGCACTGTTTATTTTGACGATACTTGACAAGAAGCCTAGGGACTACTCTAGAGGGACTACTACAGGTACTACTCTACTCTAGACTGTTTTCACCAACACTCGATATGATATCATGAATATCGATACTCATTGGTATTAAATCGGTGGATTGCTAGTCTTGAAAAGTATTGATGCTTCTGATGCGCAAATATTATCCTTTGTCTTAATCTTGGCATGTTTTTAATTTTACCTTGGTAGTCTCGGATGGTTCTTATAAACAGATTATGGCAACCAATGTAGTCTAAATAACATTTTTAAGTTCCCTTTCCCTGTCGACCATGCGTCTAGGAACAGAGTAATTGTCATAGTTTAGTATCTTGTAAATTTAAGAAGAGAGAGGAAGGAATTTCAATAAATGAACAGATACAAAGTAAAACAGGATGTTTTTATTTCAATACATTTATGATATTACTAAAAGGTTCTAACTTAAGTGTGATTAGATTAAACCAAATCCAGCCATCTTACATGATGAATAACACAACTGATAAAAAGCAAAAGCCAAGGATTCCACCTGCCTCCAAGAAGTGTTATGCTAAACATTGAGAATTTGAGGAAATTTTCACTAGGCAGAAACCTGTACATTATAATCAAAAAGTGATGTTAGAATTTCACTAAATTGTCACTTTCAGTAATTCTACTCCAAAAAGGCAGTAGAAATAAAAATCGTTAATTCATAAGTGTTAAAAAAATTAATTGGCCAGTGTAGAGTGACAGAATTAGTCTCACCATATATACACCTGTCAAAACTACTTTAATGCTTAGGTCTTATGATGGATAATCATGATTCTTAATCGATAAAGCTTCTTTAAATCGTTCTTTAAAGAATGGATGAAGCACTATAATAATTCTGAATCACTGAATGGACAGATATGAAACTGGTGAACCTGTAAATATAAGTATCTTCTCTTTTTGGTGCAAATTACAGCAGTAGACTTCTATTCCCCCCCCCCCCGGAATTGACCAATAAAATAAAGTTAAACCCTCACCAAAACAATTATTTGTAATTAGAACTTAAAATTGTTGTGACAACCTCTTGTATTTGAGCATTTTTATATGATTCTCTGACAGCATGAAGCAAACAATGGTTTCTAAAGGAATTTCTAAAGGAAAAGTCTATTGCTTAAGTGCAAATAACGCTTATCAGCTTTCTCCCCCACATCAGTAAATGTCTAAAAAGAGAGCAACTGTCAAAATCAAGTACCTTATATGTTTTTTCTCAGAGTCTAAATCAGTAAGACAGTCACCAGCAATATTAACAAAAGAAATTTTCTTCAAAAATTGGAGAATGCATTTTAAAATCGAAGGCCAAAATTGCAAAACTTTCTCCAAGTTTTCCCGTTGTCTGGATCGAAGTTTTCTTTCATGTCGAAGTCTATAAAGAAAAAACAGTAAAAAGAAATCGAAAAAAAACAGTAAAAAAATAACAACTATTACTATATAACACACGCGATAGATAGACACATTTGTTCAATAGACGACGATTCAGCAATAAGTTTAAACGATAAAAGCAAATTTAGTATTATATACCCCCCCCCCAAAGGCTCAGTGGCCGTGTTTTCAGGGAGGGAGAAAAAGAACAAGAAAAAAACATAAAAAGGAAAATGACGAACATCCGCCCACCATTACCGACACTTTTATTACTGACGATTTATTAATGACAATAAAGTCAAAAATGAAGAATCCGTTATATTACGTAACTGTAGAAGACAGAATATGTCCAGATACAAAAACTTCTGTTATTTGAATCGGATAATTAAAACATTAAATAAACAAACTTTACCTTAAGCATAGCCCATATAGGACGTAACTTTAAATGCAAGGTGTTACTTCTATATAAAGGGAGCTTTTCTTCTTTTTTAAATAGTTCGTGGTAACGAACTGTAAGTAAGGAGCGACCCGGCTCAATAGTAACCGAAACTTTAAAAAAAAGAATTTTGATACCAATAGATACATGAAAAGAATCAAATCTTTATGCTGATTTCAAATATATAAGTTTCATCAAGTTTAGTCTTACCCATCAAAAGTTACGCGCCTGAGAAAATTTGCCTGATTTTCGAAATAAAACGGGAAAAGACCCCTAAAAGACATCAAACTTTAATGAAAATCACATAAACAGATTAAGCGTATTAGAGAACCGTACTGTAAAGGTTTCAAGCTCCTATCTGCAAAAATATGGAATTTTGTATTTTTTGCCAGAAGCAAGATCACGGATGTGTGTTTATTTGTTGTTTTTTTTCCAAGATTGTATCGACCCAGCGATCCTAGAACATTGTGGGAGGGCTCATTTGAACGGAAATTAAAAGTTCTAGTGTCCTTGTTAAGTGACCAAAAAAATGGAGGGTAACTAGGCCCCCTCCCACGCTCATTTTTTATCAAAGTCACCAGATCAAAACTTTAAGATAGCCATTTTGTCCAGCATGGTCGAAAAATATAAAAACTATGTCTTTGAGGATGACTTAGCCCCCCACAATCCCCGGGAAAGGACTGCAAATTATGAACTTTGCCCTATGTTTACGTATAGTATTGATTATTGGGAAATATACAGACGTTTTCAGGGAGAATTTTTTTCTATTAGTGGGGGGGGGGTCGATCGGGAGTTAAGTGGTAAATCTTTCCATGGAGGAAGTTTTCATGGGGGAAGGAACATTGCTATGAAGAGGGTGCTGGATTTCCCAGCATTATTTAAAAAAATGATCAGAAATTAAATATAAAAAACAAGTTTTCATCTGAAAATTCTTCAACATCAAAACTTAAAATGAACAGAAACTATTACGTATATGATTGGGTTCGCCCCCTCGTCAATACCTCGCTCTTTACGCTAAGTTTTATTTTGATACTTTCATAAGAGCTATTTATTCTAATTAACGGCCTTTGTGATTAAGGGGTTATTCTTAAAGAATTGGAAAAAATTCCCACTTTAGCGTAAAGAGCGAGGTATCGAATAGAGGGGGGGGGGAGAAACCCCCTAATATACGTAATAAAAACTTACGAATATAGAAGTTCGTTACTTAAGTTAAATCGTAAGTTACGTATATTTATTACTAATAAAAATGTTCGTAAATAAAATTAAACAACTTTCGAGAAAGCCATTTAGCCAAAAAAGTAAAATTAATATGCAAATTTCGTTTTAATTGTTCATGTACGGTGAGCCAAAATCAAAACCTGCACTATTCAAAAAACGATCAAAAATTAAATAAAAAGAACAAGTTTTTTAACTGAAAGTAAGGAGCGACATTGAAAATTAAATCGAACAGAAATTATTCCTTATATGAAAGTGACTGTCCCCTCCTAAACGCCTCGCTCTTTACGCTGAAGTTTTTCATTGTTTTAAAAAATAAAGCTGTGAGACAAAGTCAAACTTTAAGCGTAAAGAGCGAAGCGTTGAAGAGGGGACATCCCCTTTCATTTACAAAATAATTTCTGTTCGTTTTAAGTTTTAATGTCGCTTTCAGTTAAAAAAAAACTTGTTTTTTTTATTTAATATATTGTAAGGACATTGATATTTATCAATTAAATAGTGTTGGAAGCGGTTTTTTCTTTAACCTTGCTCAGTGAGCATGGGTGGATGTAAATATCAGTTGTTATGGCGCCCCAACCAATATGTGGACGACTACGAAAGGCTTGAATTCATGAAAACAATAGATCTGATTAGGCTTGAGGAGTTTCTTTTTAAAACTGCTCGATTCAAAAGTTAAAATATAGTCTTTAAAACACAATAAAAATCGGCCCTAAAATTCTATCAAAATGCATAAAAAAAATATTTATAAAAAGTACAAGACAAAGATTGTGAGCAATAGAGAGAATATCATTATATTTTTGAATTTAGCAAACAAAGTTTTGCACGATAAAATTTTATTGAAGAGTTAAATTTATTTTTGAAAGTCTTAACATCCTTCTTCATGAAAGAGAAGCATTTTTTTAAAAGTTTTTGTTTCAGTCATTTTGGGACCCAAAGGAATCTAAAGTCGAAATAACAGCTAGGTAATTCCGGTACCTTTGGGAAATCCAACAAATAGGATTTCAACTCTGAATATTTTTTCAATCAGGTCCCAAGGGGTGGGGCAAGGTTTTTCCTGTGTTTTCCCTTCGTTAGAAAAATACAGCAAGAGGGAGTAGAAGTTGCTCCCTGTTTTCATCGGTCAATATTGTCGACTATGTTTTCAAGAAAAAAGATTATTGTAAGTAACGATACCTTTGGTACCCATCAAATACTATCATGTTATACACAGTATATTATGAATATTTTTTTTAGCAACAAAATTAGCAATCAGCGTCCCCTATTTCAGCTACCTTTAAATTTCTTGAGCGCCAAGAGCTGCTGTGGCAAGAGCATTAGCAAGCTGCTGACCACATTTTAAATATGTAGAGGCCAAACCCAGGGATCGAAGCACCGGCTTTAGTTTTACCAGTTTGCGTTCCCTAATTTGAAGTTTATCAGTCTGGAGGCACAAGCTTGCAAAGAAATTTTCATTCATCAATGAATCTTCAATCAAATGCATACAGAAAAAAATAGGCTTTGAGAAAAACAAATAAGCATTTATCAACAAATCCTTAATAACTAAATTTACAGATAAAAGGATTAACAGTCTCAACTTATTAAGCTATTTATTATAAGGAGGTTGAGAGGCTACTGAAATTACTTCTAAACTATTTACCCCACAAAAATGTCTGGGAAACAACGCCCAAACTCACTGTAAAAAGTGTTTCTAGGGATGCTTGCTTTTGTCATATTACTCCACTTGTGTTGTTGAACAGTGGTTCACAAATAAAATTATAATATTTATTGTATGGCCAATGCTCAAACCACTCTGAAAAGACTCTGCAAAGAAAAACTTTAACTTTTAATGACACTGTTAAATAAAATTGAAAAAAATAACCAAAACAAATTAATTATTTTTTCTTAGTGGGAGGGCCTCCTCAGAGGTAAGTGGAGCCACTACTTCCATTATCCTCAGGCTTCTCCAAAAGAAAGGAGGGTTCTATAAAATCTCCTGAATAATTAACGCTAAAACATAATTAGCAATTTCCATCTAAAGTTAACGTTCGTCGACCTACGGACTGGGTGAAACCCAATTCCCTAGATAAGACAGATACTATACGTAAATATCAACTCACCTTTCTAGACTACTTATGTAAGCCTTTCCGTATAAAATAATTTCATTAATCTTAGCAAATGACCTTCGATAGTATCCAGTGATCTCTGAAGAAAATTCAACATCATAATAAATGCAGCTTCGCCATCTACAGCTATCTGGAGTATATGTTTCATTTAGAAACAATTCAATTTCATTTTCCAAATTAATTTTCATCAATGAAGCAACTGCTACAGGATGAGCTTGACTAGAATAGCTGTCCATCATTTTATTAATTCCATTTTTAGTACTCACAGGTAAAACAATATCTTCCCCGAAATATTTGTAAATGCTTAAAACTTTGGCTTGTGTCTCTCTATCTGCATTAACCATAAACGTGGTCCATTGGATAAGAGCTAACATAGATGCCAACAATAAGTTTTGTGCCAATTCTTTGGTAATACAAGAAATATCAACTTCTCCGTGGCTTACGCGATCTCTAAGTCTTGGTCCATCAGTATAGTTGAATAAGTCATAAAAGAAAGTGGAAACCGGCTTTCCCAATACATCTCTCAGCAGCTTGTTCTCTAATTCTTAAATATATAAATAAAATTAAGAAATAAAAAAGTATTTGAATGACAAGGACAGGAGGAAACGAGGCCTCTTACGTTCAGTCTTAACATAAGATTTTGTTTTCATTTAGCACAGACAACCCTGGGTTTTCATTTTTATTGTCTTTTATTCTAAAATCACGCTTTTGTTTCTATAAAAAGAGTGGGTTCAAGAACCATTTTATCATTAATGATCTTTAGTTATTAGTACCACTACTACTTCTAACGACTCCTTTCAGCTTGAAGTCGCCTTTAGCCAATACAACAGCGTATACTCCTCTTGTACTCATCTGTTTAAAGCTTCACTCTGAATTTCCTTCCATGGAGCTCCAATGCCTTTTAAATCCTTCTTACCCCATTCTCTTCTTACCCCATTCGAGGACGTACTGTTTTTGGTCATCACAAATTGACCCATGCATATACGTTTACCTTATTTTGTATAGAGATATTTACCTCAAAATATGACGATAATAAACTGCCGTATTAAGTAGAAAAGGCTAATATTTTAATTCCTTCAATATTTATAATACTGGGAATGGATCAAGTTCTTCTAGTTGACGAAAAATAATAAAATTAATTAAGAAAAACTAAAAGTCATGGTATTTAGAACTTAAAACAATTAAATCAGTTTAAGATACATAACCATACCCTACCTTTGAAAGAATCACCTTACTCCGATGCGATAAAATTCAAAATTATGGAGAAGATCAAAAATCATTTTGAACGATTATCGTTTTTCGTCGACAGAAAAGATGCTACTTCGGAAGGTTATTTTTATTACTCTACATTATCTAACTAAGTTTGATTGGTAAGGAAGGGTAGTCGCACTTATCCAAGACACTAAAATTGAGCATCTGTAATTATTCCATAAAAATGGTAGCCTACAAGTGTAACTACACCCTCAATTTTTCATACATTTTAGCAACATATTGAAGATCAAAAGTGCCTAGACCTTTTATCCAGCTTAATCACTGGGTTTTATTCTTCTGCTGACCTTCTACTTGGAGGGAACAGGGGAAGGCATTACAGGCAAATCTTCTGAGAGAAATGGCTTCACATGAATGCACAGTGCCGAGCAAAGCTATTCTTAAAGTACTGTTTCCTAGGTGTTTCCCCCTTAGGACAATTTGAGTAAAACAAATGTGGGCATGATCATCTTGACAGCTTTACATGCAGTAATACAAGAAGAGGTAGACCTTCAGATAAAAAGAACACATATTGCGTATGAGCACAATATGTGCATACACATATTGTGTATAAGGAATCGATTGTATTACCTGGTATTACATTGTATTAGAGAGAATACCTTGCTATGCTCAATTTTTGAGAAGAAGAACTTTCATTAAGTACATACATACAAAATGTTTACAGTCACTATTTGATTACTAAACTCTTATTTTTTCCTCTGAACATTCCCCTCTCCCCTTCTTGCAGAAATAAATTTTATGACAACTCCCAGATTTTCATACATTCTCATTTGGATTCACCGTTTTCGGCATTTTTTTTAACCGAATTCACCCTCTTCCATATAGAAATCAATTCCTATTCGCATAACTGACCTCTCAATAAGGAAAAAATGGTTTTAAAACTTATTATTAATTTATTATTTTTTTTTAATAGGGGATTCAAACTATGAGGAACAAAGTTCAGGCAGGTGATGTCCAGTGCAATCTCGTGGTAATAACAGATGATAAATTCAACAACATTTTCTGGAAGTTATAGAGTCATTCTTGGAGGCATTGTAAAAGTGCATTTTTAGAGCAGTACACAAACAATTACACTGATAAACTTTTCAATTGACTATTTCAGTCAGGCTTTGAAATCTTCAGCTGAGTTATTCTAAAACTATTTTTTTGTTATTTTGGTCCAAATATTTCAAGTTTGATCCTATTATGGTTGTTTTTTTAACAGTTATTTAACGGTTAAAATTAACACTTTCATATTTAATGTTTTCATATTTAACGTGCTTTCTTTTATTACATGCCATCAGTCTTAAAGAAAACTGTGTTGATGCTTCACTTGATTTATTCTTTATGACAATAAAATCTGAAAGACATCAAAATCAAATATTTGGCAATCCTGAGCATCGAACCTTAGGGTTAGCTCCAAACAGACGATATTCGTCTAGAACTTTGTAGGATATACGCAGGACGGTATCCAGGAAATTTTTTCTGGGGGGGGGGGATTCGAGAAAACTGTAAAATTAGCATCAAAATTTATCTATATGCATTTTTGACACTTTTGACGAGTCGGAAAATCATTTCAGGGGGAAGGGGTTCAATTCACATAACCCTCCTCATGGATACGGCCATGGATATATAACGTATCCATTTAAATAAAAATTTTTATCCATGGAGGTGGTCAATTAATTTTTATGCATATCGCTATTGAAATTTTATCAGACCAATAGATTACCCAAATATAGAAACACTTTATTACCTTGATAAATTTTGTTTAGTACAACTTCAAGAGTAGTATATAACAATGTCGCTTCAGCAGTAAGGGCCCTGTTGACACAGTTGTTAACAATACAGAACATGACTCGCAGAAGATGCTCAAGTTGAGGAAGCATGAGAACTGTATATGCTCCATAACTAAATGCAAATATGTATTAAGTTTACAGTTAAGTTAAGAAGGATAGCAAAAGCAGAGACAATACATAACTACAGACACGGGGCTAAGGGGATCCTTTCCCCAAGAATACTGTCCAAAGGACCCTTTCCTGAAAAAACTAAAGTTATTGGCCTAAAACATAATTTTTTTTAATTTACCCTCCTCCCCCCGCCCTTCCTTTCGAAAAAATACTATGACATATCGCCTCCTCCCCAAGAAAACGCTTTGATACTCCCCACAATATCTGAAATCTAGATTTTTAAGTAAAGAAATAAAACCTTGAAATGAACGTACAGACAGAAATACAAATTTACTGGAAGATAGGCTTTCACAAGACAACAGTATTGAATTTGGGCTTTAAATTAAATGTAAAAATACTGAAAAGATTTAATTTAAGTGAATAATAACATAAAACACAATGAAAGTCAAACGAATGTACACTGGAGGGAAGGGGAGAGTCACTCCGTAAACCAGGAGTATACAGTATACATAAATATACATAAAATCTGTAAAGTTGTAGAGAATTTTAAAATTAGTCTTGTCCGGCTAAAATTAGATTGAAGGCCACCCCAAATAATTTTGAGAGTTATGATCTAAAATTTAACCAACTTCCTACAAATATCTTCTGCTCCCCACACCTACCCCCAAAAATTTTAAACTTGCACTTTTTATTCATTTATTACCTTTTAATTTTATAGAGTGCTTGTGCTTCTTTCCAGAACGGTTTCATTCCTGGTGGCACCAAGGCTATTAGCTTCATCATTTCATTGCACAGCCAATCATGGTCCACCGGTGGCATCTGAAGGGGCGACAGAATCAGCAAAGGACGGCGCTTTATGGTCTTTAATCGTCTAGGCTTTGAATCAAAAATGAACTTTAGAAGCCCAAGCCCTACATATGATGGAAGCTCGTTATGCTGGGGGAATCCATGCCATGCTAAATTCCGAAGGTTGAAGAATTTTGGCGTTCCTGTTATGATACGTAACAAAGACACCTGTAAAAAAAATCTAAGTTCAGTTAGAGGAAATAGTCTTTGTCAGCCTGAGCACCAGAAAGCCGAATAATCATCAGTTTAGATATTTGAAGGAAAGGTTGAGATGGTAGCAATATTCATTTCTGAAATAATGTAATTTCTGTGCTTGATAGACACAATTCCGAGACTAAGTCCACTTGGTGTAATTCTAATAAATATGTTCTGAGACCCTACAGCCTAAACGCATCAAATAGAGAAAACGACAGAGAACGAAAATAATTAACAAGGAAAAGTGACCGCAAGTTAAAACAAAAGAAAATGGAAATAATTCCATTTCCGTTTTTTAATATCAACATTTATTTTCCATTCAATACCTATGATTTTATTCAGTCACCTTTTCCGGTTCATATAAAATGGCTTTTTATATTTTATTCGTTTTTATACATGTTTGTCTTTTTATGTTGTTTCATGGACTACACTCTTTATTTCTATTCTTTCTGAACTGAGGACAGCTGAACAGAGGTCTCGGCTGAAATGTTTGCATTTTTTTTCTTGGTTTCACAAGCTCTGAATTTTCCTCGTTTTTGTTGTGCTACGTTTTGTTGTATTATTCTAATATTCACAATTCGTATACATAAGAACATAACTCCTTGCCTGGATACATTCTCACTTCAGCTAGAAAGCATTGCAGAAAATTAGTTCAAATACAAAATTAGTCAATATTTTCCAAGTTTTTCTATTCCTTCTTTAATACACTTTCTCCTCCCTCCTCTCTCCTCACTCCATCCTCTCCTCTTCCTCTCGCCTCCTCCTCCCCTCTCTCCTCTCTCTCTCCTCTCTTCCTCTATCCTCTCTCTCCTCTCTCATCCTCTCCTCTCTCTCTCTCTCTCTCTCTCTCCTCTCTCTCTCTCTCTCTCTCTCTCTCCTCTCTCTCTCTCTCTCTTCTCTCATCTCTCCTCTCTCTCTCTCTCTCTCTCTCCTCTCTCTCTCTCTCTCTCTCTCTCTCCTCTCTCTCTCTCTCTCTCTCTCTCTCTCTCTATCCCTCTCCTCTCTCTCTCTCTCTCTCTCTCTCTCTCTCTCTCTCTCTCTTCGAACTCCTCTCTCTCTCGATCCCTCTCTCTCTTGAATCTCTTCCCTCTCTATCTCCTCTCTGAAAATGAGCTGAGAAAAACTACAAAATAGAAATCTTGATCTCTTTTGCCAATCATCTCTACCAATTAAGAACCAAATTTCGAGATATTTGCTTATGCATAAGAATAAGGAAAGTGTTGCCAAGCACTAATTCAACCAGACTGCTATATAAAAAAGTTTTACTATAGAATATTCAAAGTCAACGATTATATATGAAAAAAAATACTTAAGGTCAATGCAGCACAATGCCAACACTTCATCCGGCAAAACTCAGCTGAACAAAACTCAACTCAAGTAAAATTCAACTTAAGCAGCATTCACACTGAAAAAATTACTCCCACGCAAAACCTAACCCAAACAAACGCCAAAACAACAAAACCCAATCTATTCGAAGTTCAAATCGGAAAATTCAACCTGGCAAAAACTCAACAAAGCCCAAATTTAACATGCAAAAAATGAATATGCCAAGAAGAAAATAACCCAAGAAAAATTCAATTAATATACAATTCTGTCCTTGCTTGCCCCACAAGGAGGAAAGCTTTAAAACCCGGGTTCTCACCAGGATATTGATATTTATCTAACTGCTTAAGTGAACTAGAAATTTTCACTTTTGCTATGTGGAACTCTGCGTGGCTTAAATTTTGCATGCCTGAGCTGAATATTATGTGAGTTCAATTTTGCAGGGTTGATTTTGTTGGCTTCAGTACTATTGGGCAGAATTCCCATTCAGGCGATATTTGACAGGCAAATTTTGTGGTGCCGGCAAGAGCTTTACATGGGGTAGAATTTTCTGCCTTTTCGATTGAATTTTCACTATGTTTTAGCAATTCTCAAACAAATTACATAAAAAAGCAAAAGATTAATGGATTTTAAAAATCACTAAGAATCACTAGCCAAAATGAAATCACTAGGGAAGTAAAAAAATTACTGGAAACAGTGAAAATTCCTTAGAGGTGGTAACCTTATTAAAGGAGTTTCAAGCTAAAAAACAAATTATGAATTTCTACCCAGGAAAATCGTTCTTCAATCAAAGTCCGTCTTTTTTAGTTCAAAATTAACAGTTAACTACACTCTCAGGAACCCTATTAAAGCTTAAATGTTTGAAAAAAAGACTTTCATGTTTCGTAGTAGATACGCTTATCTACTTTACAAATATCTCATTCACGCTAAATGCTGTTTTTAAACCGTGGATATGTTCAAAACCTAAATGAATAAAATTTTTGGATCTGCAAATATAAAATTTCTCCCCCCCCCCCCCCTAAAAAAAACTAAATTTTTCCAAGTTGCTGGATATTTTTTATCCAAATTATTAACTAAAATGTATTTTTTTTATTGTTTTTGCGATTTGAATTATATCAGGTTAAGTTTGGCCACGTAAAATTTTGTGGTTGAGTTTTACAGGTTGGCTTTCACAAAGGATTGACCATTAGGGAAACCAGACAAAAAAAAAGTGAAATAATAAGTTATATAAAATCATCTGCTATTCAGCATCACTTTTTGATACTAAATTAGTAAAAATAAAACAGTAAAAATCAGGCAAAAATTAAATCAGCAAAATTCTGCAAAAAGTGTTTTACTATCTCTTGTTTATGCTTTTTTACCTGCCCAAATCAAGAATTACCCTATCAAATACTTACGACTAAATTTGTCAATACAAATGTGTATTTGATATCTCCGTTCCTGGACCATACCTTTAAAATTTTTCACTGACTAAGGGGATGCTACATCGCATTAGAAAAAAAACAACTTTCATGATAAATGAATACTAAAATTTTATATCTATGCATAACAGAAAAAAAATCGTTGCAATTGGCGAAATACCTTTACGTGATAACATTGGAAAATTAGTTCTGTAAACCGTCTATTTTTTGTAGTTTGTTTTTATATTGAGACATAAGTATTTATAAATCTTCTTACATATAGTATTCATTACAAAGTGAAGAACCAATATATATTTTTGAAGAAAAGATAGAAAAAGGAACAAGCGTAGGGATAATTGATTTGACTTCTGAACATCTGAAATAATAGATTGATGTTCAGATTTTGAGCTATAATTTGGAAAAAAAAATCCCTACTTCGCAAAAATTACTTTTAAGCTATAATTTATAGTACATATTTATATTATAAATATATATATATATATATATATATATATATATATATATATATATATAGATTATATATGTATTATATAATGTACATATATATATATATAATATATATTATATATATATATATATATATATATATATATATATATATATATATATATTATATATATATATAATATATATATATATATAATATATATATATATATATATATACATATATATATATTTATATATATTTATAGTAAAAAATGCGATACCTTAAAATTTCCAATTTCTTCTTTCAGTGTCTGAGTGGCAAGCGCATCACGAAGCAAAAAGGGGATTGCCTCGCCTCTTGATGCCAAAAGCTAGAAAGATTGTACGATTATAGTAAGGTATGAATAAAGACATTTTAAGAGACTTTTGTACGCGCACAAATAAAGCATAAAACAGCTACTATAATTGATTCGTACAAACGCTTGCATCACTAATTCCGCTTGTTGGCAAAATTTAGCTTTTTTTGTAAAATAAGAGGTTGGGTGAGTGATTCTTACTTTTTTTCGTTTTTTTGCAGTTATTTCAAAATTTTTTTCAAGATTTTATTTTTCTCCATCCACTGTTTTTACATAGCAATTCTGCATTTTTTTTATTCAAAAGTTGGCTATCATGTACTAGTAGAAAAATTCAAAATTAAATGGCTCTTTACCCATGCAATTAAAAATTTAGTTAAATTAGGAAATTTAGCAATATTTATCCCAGTAACTATTGTTTTGTTGAAGTGTTTGAAGTTACTGAAAGTTAAAAAAAAATCCTTCCATAAACATTTCCCTTAACCCTAGAGTACTTTAAAAACTTGATCAAGTATTAGAATTTAAAAAAAAAAAAAATTATTAAGAAAACTTCTGAACAACCAAAAATTTCCTCTACTGTTGTCCATGTTCAAACACCTAAATTTCCACTAAAAAGCTTTAAAGTTTATTTCAACAAATAGACGGTAGAAAATTTTGTCGTAATGTTTACATAAAAAAAGTATTAAATTTACATTTAAAATTACTATTCACCCGTGACTACAACTTCTAGACTGAGTACATATTGACAAATCATTAAACTTATTGTTAATTACCAAAATCACTTAAATTATGGAATCATAAGCCAAACAAAAGGTGAATCCACTTTTGGGGCGATTCTTTAGTCTATATATGGTATTCTTACGTCTCTAAGTTTTTCGTCAACAAATATTCAATAGAATACAATTTCTCAGGGACTTGTAGAAATCCAAGCATTTGAAGGCATGAAAATTAAGAAATACGGGGGAATTTATAGTTGTTTTCATACATATTTTTACATAGCCCATTTTCTAAATTTTATAATGTTAGCAAAGAGAAATAGTTTTATCAGGTTTTTAAATTTAACCTTCGAAAACGCGGGACAAAAACAAGACAGTTTATCCCCCAGGGTCTTTCGAACAGATATAGTTTTTCACTCCTGATCACAGGTGAAAAAAACTTCTATAATTTCACATTAGAATCTTTATTATTCACAGCTTTTAAGATTATTTCAGATACCAGCTCCATGGAGAAGACTTAATCTAATGTAATCTAAACTAGGCGAAAAACCTGTCGGACGACAGACATAAGAAAAACAATAGCACACACTCTTTCGTGAGAACCCGAGAAAAAACATGCCCATCCCCCCTCAGGATACGATTGTTGGGGATGACGGGCGAAATTTTCCCGTATTTTTAATCCCCTTAGATTTTAAAAAGGCCCTTTTTTGCATTTTCATTGAAAAATACCTTCTTTTTTTGTGTCAGAGTATACCTTTCTTTTTTGTGCCTATAGCAAAGGCAATACAGCTCCAATATTTTATTATTATTTATTTATTATTATTATTTTTCCCCAGAGGCACTTCATATGGAAAGGGTCGTCGCGTAAACTTCCAAGGGGCTTCATTCGATTGGAAATAGAGAGTTCTAGTGCTGTTTTTAAGATTAAAGTGATCGGAGGGCAACTAGCCATGTCCTTTTTTTCCCAAATGCTTCCGATAAAAATTTTGAGATAGCCATTTTGTTAAAAATGGTTAAATGATCAATGAATTATTCAATGTTCAACGATCACATAAAGAAAACTCGGTGTCAACACAATCCCCAACGGCCCGGCGACAGGCGTTGTAAGTTATGCCCTGGGGGCATATATGGTTCTTATGGAAGATCTGCTCGTACAAACTTCAGAGAGGGCTGATTTGATTGGAAATTGAAAGTTCTAGTTCAATTTTTAAGAGTCAAAGATATTGGAGGGTAGCCGGCCCTCCCCCCCGGACCTTTTTTTGCCAAATGCATCTGAAAAAAAATTTGAGATAGCCATTTTGTTAAAAATAGTTCAAAGATCATTTAACAAAAACTCTGGTGTTAACACAACCCCCAAGGGCCCGGGGGCAGGCGTTGTAAGTTATGCCCTGGGGGTATATATGGTTCTTATGGAAGATCTATTCGTATATACGAGGGCTATTCTGAAACTAGGGAACGTTTCCGTCTGACACCACTGGACACGTGGCGATCACGTATGTTTTGGTATGCGAGTGCTCGTAGCTTTAGTCGGCATCCAGCCGTGAGAACGAGAACATCTCCGCACTGCCCGTTTTTTCAACATTCCAATTTAAAATGTGCGCTGCAATTGCAAATCCCGCCAATTGTGAAGTGCAGTCCGTAATACGGTTTTTGTTAGCAAACAACCGATAGAAATTCATCGGCAACTGTGCGAAATGTATGGCAACGAAGTAATGAATGAAAGTTCAGTGCGAAAATGGTGTATCCGGTTTAAAAATGGCTGAACCAACATGCATGATGAAGAGAGGAGTGGACGCCCGAGCATTGTGACAGACGATCTTCTCGTAAAATTGATGAGAGGATTTGTGGGACTCATTCAAATGGGAGATTTTCCCACATCCATCCTACAGTCCCGACCTAGCACCGAATGATTTTCACTTTTTCCCGAAGATGAAGAACTGGCTAGCGACACAGCGTTTTGATGATGACGATGAGCTCCGAGCGTGCGTCACTGAGTGGCTGAGATCGCAGGCGGCGGATTTCTATGATGAAGGAATTTCGAAGCCTGTCCACCACTACGATAAGTACCTTAATTTGTTTGATGACTATGTAAAAAAGTAGCATTTTAGTCATTCTTTCAGATGTATATAATAAAATATTTTTCCTGTGCCTAGTTTTTGTTTTATAAAAAAACGTTCCCTACTTTCTGAATAGCCCTCGTACTTCAAAGAGGGCTCATTTGATTGGAAATTGAAAGTTCTAGTTCACTTTTTAAGAGTCAAAATAGATCGGAGGACAAATAGCCCCCCCCCCCTTTCCACGCCCTATTTTCCTCAAACCCATCCAATAAGAACTTTGAAATGACCATTTTTTCAAAAATAATTCAAAGACCATATAATGAAAACTCCGGGGTCGACACAGCCCCCCCCCAGGGCCTGAGGGCAGGCGTTGTAAGTTATAACATGGGGGGAATATATGGTTTCTATGGATGGGATGCTCGTATATACTTCAGAGAAAGGTAAAGGTAAAGGATGCGGCACTAGACCCTTAAGGTCCAAACCGGCGGTGCTGATCTCCGTTTCGTGGCCCTTCAGCCAGGAAGTGCAATGGGGGGCTGGGGGCCAGCCAACCTATGCTTTCGCAAACCCTTCCTATACTTCAGAGAGGGCTCATTTGACTGGAAATTGAAAGTTCTAGTTTGGTTTTTAAGAGACAAAAGAGATCAGAGGGCAACTATCCCTAACACGCCTCTTTTCCCCCAAATGCATCCAATAAAAATATTGAAAATAGCCATTCTGTTAAAAATAGTTCAAATGTCAGATAAACAAACTCCGGTGTCAACACAATCCCCCATGATCCGGGGGCAGGTGCTGCAAGTTATGCCCTGGTAGCATATATGGTTCTTATGGAAGAGATGCTAGTATAAACTTCAGAGAGGGCTCATTTGAATGGAAATTGAAAGTTCAAAGGTCAAAAAAGAAAAACTCCAGTGTCGAAACAACCCCCAGGGCCTGAGAAACAGGCGTTGTAAGTTATGTCTTGGGGCCATATATCGTTCTTATGAAAGGGAAGCTCGTATATACGTCAGAGAGTGTTCATTTGATTTGAAATAAAAGTTCTAGTTCACTTTTTCAAAGTCAAAAGAGGTCGGAGGGCAACTTGCCCCTCCCCCCTCCACGCCTTTTTCTTCCCCAAACCCTTCCGATAAAAATTTTTGAGGCGGCCATTTTGTTAAAAATCAGATATTACAACTCCAGGGTCGATACGACCCCCGAGGGCCCGGGGACAGGCGTTGTAAGTTATGCCCTGGGTGCATATATGGTTCTTATAGAAGGGATGCTCGTATAAACTTCAGAGAGGGCTCATTTGCTTGAAAACGGAAAGTTCTTGTTCCCTTTTAAAGATTCGAAAGAGATCGAAGAGTAATTAGCCCCCCCCATGCCCTTTGTTCCCCAAACCCATCCAATAAAAATTTATAGATAGCCATTTTTTAAAAACTAGTTCAAACATCAGATAAAAAAAAACTCCGAGGTGGACACAAACCCATTTTTTTTTACTTTGATATTGTTACTTTGATACTAGTTTTAATACTCCGATGAACATTTGATTTTGAAAAAAAAGTTTGATTTTGAATTAAGTTATTTTTAAAAACTTGAAACTTTTTGCAATCAAAAACGAACAAAAATCAATTAAAAAAAAAAAAAACTTTCCGAAAAAGAAGTTTTTCAAAGAAAAGTAAAGGCCATTTTAAACTTAAGCTCAGCAGATACAAATAACTTTTAAAATTGAAACTCAAAACGGCCAGAAATTAAATAAACAACCATAGCAAAAAAACGTAGAACAAGTAATAATATAAAGGAATAAATAAATCTTAAAGCGAGTAATGATTATTGGAGTTTTGCTATTGAAGTATAAATGAGACCCAAAACGAACAGAAATTAAATAAAGAATCAATACAAACAAACATACAATAGATACTAATGTAAATGAATAAATAAATCTTAAAACAAGTGAAAATTAAATTGAATATGCAAATCAAGCTTAAAACGAACAAAAATAACAACAAACAAGAGTTTGTGTATGACCTCCTTCTCTCACTGTAAAAGCCTAAAACCTACTGCGTCATGGTGCTTTACTGAAAACTATATGTGTCTTGAAAAGTCTTAGAAAGTATAAACAAAATTAAATTGAGTATATGATATATAATGATATTAATTGTTTAAAGACCCATTAGTTCAAGATTTTATTCCATTGTAATTTTATTTTCATTTTCAATGCTCTAAGAACTGGAAAAGAAAATATTTGCAATATAATTCTTTTTCAGTGAAGCGCCAATGACGCAGTAGGCTTTAGCATTTTACAGTTAAGGAAGGGGACAATTTTAGGGGTCTTGAACAATTTTTGGAAGAACTAATAGATTGCTGAAAGCTTAGATTTTAAAATTTTATTCTAATTTTGATGTTTATTTTCGATATTAAGTACAGAAGAAAATATTTGTAATACAATTCGTTTTCAGTAAAGCGCCATGACGCAGTAGGTTTTAGACTCTTACAGCGAGAGAAAAAAGGTGAGAGTTTAGCAAAAAGGTTCAGACATGGAGTGGCCATTACAATAGGAAGGCTTCTCACAACAAGTTGCGAAATACAGCAAAAACCTAAAAATCTGTTAGTTCTTTTTATTAGGAAGAGTTGTTTATTGGAAAAAAAGCTTTACATAACTCAGTTTGTAGTGAAATGATGTTTGCATCACTTTCAGCACTGTTAGGTTGCTAACATTAGAATCCTATGTATATGAGACACACAATTTGCAATATTCTCTACAGCTTTTAATCTGATTCGAGTATTGTACATGCTAGCAGTTTAGTATCCACTTTCCTCACAATGGGGATCTTTGATATTGACATTATCACATAGCTATGAATTGGACATACAGTTGGGATGGTATAGATCTGATAGCACAAAATGGTCACAAATTGCAAAAGTATTTTAATACAGTTCTAGAGATTGTTGAGACTTTGTTATGACTTTAGATGCCTAGAAACTTCACTTAGAACTAGATAAGATGTGATGATTGCTAAGTGTACTAAAGCTGCTTCTTTTATAGTTGCTGACCGCAAGTTCAAGTGAAAGGATTTAAAGGACACTTTCAACAGGGAATTCAAAAATGAAAAGTTGGTCAAAAGTGGATCTGCTGCCAATAAAAAGAAAGCTTGGGCAGGATATGAACAAATGTCTTTTCTGGCTTCATTTTCATCTTACAAAGACACTGAAACTATCTTTTTCTACCCAGCTTCAGGATCTACCAGTCCAAAACCAGAACAGCACACTGAGCATGTAGTGGTGAGCGGAGAGAACTATGATGCTCCTTTTTATACATCAGTCAATCAAATTGATATTACTGATATTGCAAGTGATGCAACAGTTGTGAGTACAAGAAGTGATGATGGAGAAAAGCCATCAAAGAAAAGGAAAAGGGCCACCGGTGCAACAAATGAAATAGAAGGAGGTATCATAGCGGGGATTGACAAGCTTGTAGATATAGCTCAAGAGGATGATGATGATGAAAATATGCTGTTTCCTTAGAAGCTTTCACAAGTCTATGGTACGCATGGGCAAGAGAAATAAAGGACTTTTAAAGATTAAAATGCAGGAGCTAGTGTTTAAAGCTGAGCTTGAACAATTTGAGTAGTTCTTGTTCAGTGGTTTAGTTCTTGTCTAGTTTGATAAAACTCTTTTTTTTTATCTAGACTAAATCAGATTTTATTTGAAAATACACCTGTTTTCTTAAAACTGAGCTGAACGGAAAAAAAAAAAATCAGTTATGAGTAGGCAAATTTTGTCCTGAGTTGGTAATATGTGCCATCTGCCAAGGTGCTTCTCCTAATTTGCTAGAGAAATAGCTTGTAAATATCTTCCCTATTTCATGTGCAGTGTCAGAGCCATGATTAGAATGATGGTTGTTTAGGTTGATAAAGCCCTGTGCCTCAATTATACTTCACCACTGCCCAAAGAAAACTGACTAATCTTCAGTCTCTGTATCTGTAAAGCCTGGACGACAATACCGGTTCAGTCTTCTCCTCGATTCTGTGTCTCTCATCAAGTAGTGAAGGCAAATAGCTGCCTTTACAATGTCGTCCACTGAGTCTTTTTTGCAGTAGATTTCAGTGGGGAAAATCAGCCACCTTGCAAAAAGTATGCCGAAGGCGTTTTCTATGACCACTCTAGCCCTGGTTAACCTGTAATTGAAAATACCTTTTCGCAACCTCAGAGACTGACCTGGGAATGCCTCGTCTGCTACTGTTACATTGGGAAGCTTCAATTTCGACTTGGGTAGAATAGAGTCTGGTGGGAAAGAGCAGCTTAAATTCTGAATTGCTTTGCCAAAGTTTTAATAAGTGAACACACCACCATCACTGATTCTTCCTGTAGACCCCACATCTATAAATGTGAATCTGTAGTCTGCGTCGCACATAGCCAAAAGGATTACACTGAAGTGTTTTTTTTTTAGCAAAAGTTTTAAGAGCCACTGTTTGGTGGGCACCGTACTTTGATGTGCTTGCCATCTAGAGCACCAATGCATTTCGGGAACTGCCATTTTGAACCAAAGTCTTTAGATATCTTTTCCAAAGCTTCAGCAGAAGGATTAGGAAGATAGGGAGGTTGTGGGGCCTTACAGATGACCTTACAGACTTCAGGAATTACAGAAGTCAAAGTGGACCGTCCCAATTTTATACTAGAAAGAGGAGGATCTTTTGCTCCTTCCGGTTGCACGATATCTTAATGTGACAGCCAGCCGTTCTTATGAAGAAATTGGAACCCTGCAATTGGTTTTAAATTTTCTGTAAATACGGTTTCACCAGCTCATGCAGAATATTGAACTGTTGTGGATACATACGGAAGTAATCAAAGAAAAAGTCATGGTCCTCTCGTTCTAGCTCCATTACAAGCAGCTTGTAAGCCACCATGTGTATCTCTTTTTCTTTAAATAGGCCTCAACCACACTTTTTTGGCTTTTTTCTCAAGTTCAAAACTGACTGGGTGAGCAAGCAAGCTGCAACAGCACTGATGGGTATCTTTTTTCTTTTACTTCTGAACTTCATTTTCTCAATAGTAACGAAATTCACGGAATGTGAGAACTACATAGCGAATTCCGCAAAGCACCGCGATATGAAATATCGTAGAGCGATTTTTGTTCGCGCTCTGTCAGAACTAAGCTTAACACAAGGGACGAAATTTTGGCGACAGCAATGTAGACATTACATAATGTCAAAGCTAGATAAAAATCGATACTATTCCGGGGTACAGTCCGTTAGCCCTAAAATGTAGATGCTAAATAAAATCGACTCTCGTTGCATGATACGTATTTGCAGCAAAGTCGAAAAGTGTAATTTCAAGGTTGAAATTTAAGGATTATAATAAAAAAAAAGCTTAAATAGTACAGAGTGTAACTAACCTAAGAAAAAGTAGAGTTAGGCGGGGGGGGGTCCAATTAGCTCTACCCAAGTATACAAGAAAAACATTTACTGGAAATACAACATGCTGTGGAAGTCTGTACAGTTAAAAATTAAGAAAAGTGAAAAAACTAAAAGTAACGCTTCCAATAAGCTTAGAGGTATAAAAGAACGTTCACCCATATGATGTACTCAAGTAACAGTAGCTGTGACTAAATAAGGTAAAGATGTAATACTAAAACAAATTATACTAACATCACCAATAGTCCTTTCTAGATAAGACGTAGTGAGTAGAATCAATATGGAGCAATCTGCTTTGGAGTTCTCTACTATTTGCAATGCCTCTTCAAACAATAGATCTTGCATACCATCGGTGGGAGAAATCCAATCTTCACTTGCAAAACCTTCCCGACTGAGTAGCGTGTGTCGAAATTTAGCATCTTTAGTTTTTAAAATGTTATGAACCCTGATTCTTGTCAGATACAAATCTCTTTGATCATGTAGACCTGTAATCGGAAGATAATTATCGGGGCTGGTTGAAAAAAACGACTGGGTAAAATAAAGACAGATTTGCAAGAGGGGCCCCCCATTAGGAAAATGTGATGACAGGAATTTGAATTAACTTTTCCGGGGCCCATGTTGGGTTGTGTCCAAATTTTGCCAATTTATAAAATTTTCATTAGTGTAGGGCAACATTTTCAGGGTTAGCGAAATTCCCGTTAAACTCCAATAATACAGAAGTTAAAGCTATACGGACTTTCAGAGCTAAAGATGTACTCTTAAACTACACTTGTACAAAAAAAAATAAAATAAAACACCCAAGCCTTAATTTCAGAAGTATGTCCGTTTCTAAAGCTTTATTTGTTTATCCCAACACCTTTTCAGATGGCAAAAAGCTCCTAAACAGCAAAGCTATAGTTTTTCGTCCGAAAATTAGTACATTTCTTTCAAATAGCCGAGCATTTTATACTTTTGGGTCTTCCATAAGGACACAAAATAGTAAGTGGAAGAAAATTCGTTTTCTCTCAGGAGCAGGAAATTATGACAGGATTGTCACATAAAATGGATAAAAGGACAATAATTCATGGCAGTGTGAGCAGAATCAATGGAAACACGGTAAAGTCCATGGCCGTGAAAACCCCGACAGGTAATCACATAGTAATATACAATATTTATAGTTCCCCCTAATGAATTTTCGAAGAATGGGGCTTTGGTGGATGGGACAGCATATGGTATCATAAAAGATTGGTTTACTAGGCTCCTAACCTCCATCAATGGAATCAATTGGTAACTTCTGTACCCAACCAGTACTGGTAACTTTGTGCCCATTCCAAGCCAAATGTCACGTCGGCTTCGTGCCGGCTTAATGTTTCAACGATTTCATGTGGAAATAGCAGCAACTGAATACTTTTTTTTTCACAAATTAATTAAAAAAATTTCCGAAAAATAAGTTTTTCAAAGAAAAGTAAACGCCATTGTAAACTTAAGCTCAGCAGATACAAATACCTCTTAAAATTCAAACTCAAAACGACCAGAAATTACTATTAAAGAATAAATGAAACCCAAAACGAACAGAAATTAAATAAACAATCATAGTAAAAACATACAACAACTAATAATATAAATGAATAAATAGATCTTAAAGCGCGTAATGCTTAGATTGAATATGAATATCAAGCTTAAAACAAACAAAATATTTTCTATTGAAGTATAAATGAAACTTAAAACGAGCATAAATTAAAAAAACAATCAAAGCAAACAAATATGCAATAGATATTAATGTAAGTTAATTAATAAATCCTAAAATGAGCGAAACTTCAATTGAATATGCAAATCAAGCTTGAAACAAACAAAAATCACCAGAAACAAGAGTTTGGGTACGACCTCCTTTTCTCACTGTAAAAGTCTAAAACCTACTATGTCATTGGCGCTTTACTGAAAACCAATTTTATGACAAATATTTTCTTTTGTACTTAATATTGAAAATAAACATTAAAATTATGGCAACATTTTGAATTGATTAGCTATCAGCAATTAATATTATTATACATCAAATATTCAGTTTAATTGATTAGCTCTTTTTAAAGTTGTTAAAGACGAATATAGTTTCCCTACAAACAAATGTTTGGATACTGCCTCCTTTCCTAACTGTAAATAAAAACCAAAAGCCTACTGCGTCATTGGCGCTTAACTGAAAACGGATTATATTACGAATATTTTCTATTTCAGTTCTTACAGTATTGAAAATAATAATACAATTACAGTGAAATAAATTCTTGAACTGATGGATCTTTCAACAATTAATATCATTATCCATCAAATATTCAATGTGATGTTGTTAATACGTTCCAAGACTGTTCAAGACGCATATAATTTTTAGTAAAGCGCCAATGACATAGTAGGTTTTAGACTTTTACAGTGAGAGAAGGAGGTCATACCCAAACTCTTGCTTGTGGAGATTTTGCTTTGTTTCAAGCTTGATTTGCATATTCAATTTAAGTTTCACTCGTTTTAAGATTTATATATTCATTTACATTAATATCTATTGTATGTTTGTTTGCACTGATTGTTTATTTAATTTCTGTTCGTTTTAAGTTTCATTTATGCCTCAATAGGAAAATAATACATTGTTTTAAGCTTGATATTCATATTCAATCTAAGCATTACTCGCTTTAAGATCTATTTATTCATTTATATTATTAGTTGTTGTATGTTTTTTGCTATGATTGTTTATTTAATTTCTGTTCGTTTTGGGTTTCATTTATTCTTTCAAACAGTTCGTGGTAACGAACTGTAAGTAAGGAGCGACCCGGCTCAATGGTAACCGAAACTCTAGAAAACGGGTTTTGATACCAATAGATATATCAAAAGAATCAGATTTCAAATATATAACTTTCATCAAGTTTAGTGCTACCCATCAAAAGTTACGCGCCTGAGAAAATTTGGCTGATTTTCAAAAAAAGGGGTAAAGACCCCCTAAAAGTTATAGAACCTTAATGAAAATCACACCATCATATTCAGCGTATCAGAGAACCCTACTGTAGAGGTTTCAAGCTCCTATCTACAAAAATGTGGAATTTTACATTTTTTGCCAGAAGAAAGATCACGGATGCGTGTTTATTTGTTTGTTTTTTTTTGTTTTTTTTTTCCCAGGGGTGATCGTATCGACCCAGTGGTCCTAGAATATCGTGGAAGGGCTCATTGGAACGGAAATTAAAAGTTCTAGTGCCCTTTTTAAGTGACCAAAAAAAATTGAGGGCAACTAGGCCCCCTCCCACGCTTATTTTTTTCCCAAAGTCAACCGATCAAAATTTTGAGATAGCCATTTTGTTCAGCATGGTCGAAAATATGATAAATATGTCTTTTAGGATGACTTAATCCCCCGAAGTTCCCAGAGGGAGGGCTAAAAGTTATGAACTTTACCCAAGGTTAACATATAGTATTGGTTATTGGGAAGTATACAGAAGTTTTCAGGAGGTTTTTTCTGGTAGTGGGAGGGAAGGGTGTGTCGGTGGTTATGTTGGAGGATCTGTTCATGAAGGAAGTTTTCATGGGGGAAGGGAAATTGCCATGAAGGGGGCGCCAGACTTGCCAGCATTATTTATTGGTTATTGGGAAGTATACAACCATTTTCAGGAAGGATTTTTTCTGGAGGGGGGGGGCTAGAGGAGGGGCTTACTCTGGAGAATATTTCCGCGGAGGATGTTTCTTTGGGGTAAGGGACATTTCTATGAAGGGGGCGCCGGATTTCCAAGCATTATTTAAAAAACGATCAGAAATTAAATAAAAAAAAAAACAAGTTTTTTCAACTGAAATGTAAGAAGGAATATTAGAACTTAAAACGAACAGAAATTATAACGTATGTGAGGGGGTTCTCCCCCAAGTCAATACCTCGCTCTTTACGCTACAGTTTTTTTTAGTGCTTTCAAAAGAGCTATCTATTCTAATTAAACGGCCTTTGTGATTCAGGGGTTTGTGAATCAAATTTTTTTTAACTTTTAACGTAAAGAGCGTGGTATTGACTAAGGGGAGAACCCCCTCATATACGTAATAACATATACGTAATAAAAAAAAAACAATGAAAAAACAAGCGATACGGCTCAATAGTAATCGAAACTTTTAAAAACGGAATTTTGATGTCAATAAATGTATCAAAAGAATGTGTTTATAATGCTGATTCTAAATATATAAATTTTATTAAGTTTAGTATTACTCATCAAAGGCTACGGGCCTGAGAAAATTTACTCGATTTTTTAAAGAGGGGGGAAACATCCCCTACAAGTGAAAGAATTTTAATGAAAATCACACCGTCAGATTCAGCGTATCAGAAAACCCTATTACATAGGTTTCAAGCTCATATCTGCAAAAATTTGCAACTTTGTATTTTTTGCCAGAAGAAAAATATACGAATATAGAAGTTAGTTACGTAAGTTAATTTGTAAAGACATCCATTTAGCAAAAGAAAAGTAAAATTTTTATGCAAATAAAAGCTGCATTAACTAAAAAACGATCAGAAATTAAATAAAAAAAACAAGTTTTTTAAACTGAAAGTAAGGAGCGACATTAAAACTTAAAACGAACAGAAATTATTCCGTACATGAAAGGGGCTTTCCCCTCCTCAACGCCTCGCTCTTTACGCTAAAGTTTGACTCTGTCTCACAACTTTATTTTTTAAAACAATAAAAAACTTTAGCGTAAAGAGCGAGGCATTGAGGAGGGGACAGCCCCTTTCATATACGGAATAATTTCTGTTCGTTTAAGTTTTAATGTCGCTCCTTACTTTCAGTTTAAAAAACTTGTTTTTTTTTATTTAATAATAGTAAGTTCAGGTCGTTTTGAGTTTGAATTTTAAAAGGTATTTGTATCTTCTGAGCTTAAGTTTAAAATGGCCATTACTTTTCTTTGAAAAACTTATTTTTCGGAAAGTTTTTTTTAATTACTTTTAATTTGTTTTTAATTGCAAAAAATTTCAAGTTTTTAAAAATTCCTTATTTCAAAATCAAATTTAAAAAAAATCAAATATTCATCAAAGTAACAAAACTGATATCAAAGTAACAATATCAAAGTGAAAAAATGGGTTTGTCTCAACCTCGGAGTTTTTAATATCTGATGTTTGAACTATTTTAACAAAATGGCTATCTTAAAATTTTTATCGGATGGGTTTGGGGAAAAATGGCGTGGGGGACTAGATTAAGCTTCAGTCTCTTTTGATTCTTTAAAAGTGAACTAGAACTTTCTATTTTCAATAAAACGAGTCCTCTCTGAAGTTTATACGAGTATCACTTCTATAAGAACTATATATATCCCCAGAGTATACATTACAACGCCTATCCCTGGTTCCTGGGGGGTTGTGTCAACCCTGGAGTTTTAATATCTGATGGTTGAACTATTTTTAACATAATGGTCACCTGACATTTTTATCATATGGGTTTATCCATCCGATACACCCAACGGCGTGGAGGGCGGGAGGGTCTAGTTGCCCTCTGATCTTTTTTCACTATGAGAAAATGAACAACAACTTTTAATTTCCATTCAAATGAACCCTCTCTGAAGTTTATACGAGCATACCTTCCATAAGAACCATATATTCCCCAAGAGCAATACTTACAACGCCTGCCTCGGCCCTGGGGGTGGGGGTGTCGAGACAGGAGTTTTTTCTTATCTGATCTTTGAACTATCAGAGGCAAATCTGTAGCGTTGCCTATAGTAAAGGCCATACGGCTCCAATGTTTTATTATTATTTATTATTTTTTTTTCCCAGAGGCACTTCATATGAAAGGGGTCGTCGTAGAAGTTTCAAAGGGGGCTCATTCAATTGGACATCGAGAGTTCTAGTGCCCTTTTAATATTCGAAAATGATTGGAGGGCAACTAGCCCCCCCACGCCCATCATTCCCCCGAACACATCCAATCAAAATTTGAGATAGTCATTTTGTTAAGCGTACTTGATTTCCAGATAGAAAATACACTTTTGAGGAGGATACTCCCCCCAACCCTCAGGGCAAGGGTTTTAAGTTATGCCCTGGGGGCATATAAGGTTTTTATAAAAGGTGTTGTCGTAGAAACTTCAAATCAGGCTCATTCGATTGGAAATTAAAGAGATAGTGCCCTTTTAATAGTCGAAAGTAATTGGAGTGTAACTAGCCCCCCTCCCCCTACACCCATCACTTCCCCAAACACATTAAAATCAAAATTTTCATATTACCATTTTGTTCAGCGTAGTTGATTTCCAGATAGAAAATATATTTTGGAGGAGGACACTCCCCCACAACCCTCAGGGCAAGGGTTTTAAGTTATGTCCTAGGGTCATATAAGGTTTTTATAGAAGGCGTTGTCGTAGAAACTTTAAAAAAGGCTCATTCGATTGGAAATTAAAGGGCTAGTGCCCTTTTTAATAGTCGAAAATGATTGGAGGGAAACTAGCCCCGCCCCCCACGCTAATCATTCCACCAAAGACATCCAATCAAAATTTTGAGATAGCCATTTTGTTCAGCGTAGTTGATTTCCACATAGAAAATATATTTTTGAGGAGGATAATCCCCCACAACCCTCAGGGCAAGGGTTTTAAGTTATACCCTGGGGGCATATAAGGTTTTTTATAGAAGGCGTTGTCGTAGATACTTCAAAAACATGCTCATTCGATTGGAAATTAAAGGGCTAGTGCCCTTTTTAATAGTCGAAAATGATTGGAGTGTAACTAGCCCCCTCCCCCCCCCACGCCCATCATTTTCCCAAACACATCCAATCAAAATTTTCAGATAGCTATTTTCTTCAGCGTATTTCTTTTCGAGATAGAAAATATATTTTTGAGGAGGACACTCCCCCACAACCCTCAGGGCAAGGATTTTAAGTTATGCCCTGGGGGCATATAAGGTTTTTATAGAAGGCGTTGTCGTAGAAACTTCAAAACAGGCTCATTCGATTTGAAATTAAAGGGCTAGTGCCCTTTTTAATAGTCGAAAGTAATTGGAGTGCAACTACCCCCCCCAGGCCATCATTTCCCCAAACATATACAATCGAAATTTGGAGATAACCATTTTGTTCAGCGTAGTTGATTTCCAGATAGAAAATATGTTTTTGAGGAGGACACTCCCCCAGAACCTTCAGGGCAAGGGTTTTAAGATATGCCCTGGGGGCATATAAGCTTTTTATAGAAGGCGTTGTCATAGAAACTTCAAAAAAGGCTCATTCGATTGTAAATTCAAAGTGATAGTGCCCTTTTTAATAGTCGAAAGTGATTGAAGGGCAACTAGCCCCTCCCCACGCCCATCATTCCCCCAAACACATCCAATCAAAATTTTGAGATTACCATTTTGTTCAGCGTAGTTGATTTTCAGATAGAAAACGTGTTTTTGAGGAGGACAATCCCCCACAACCCTCAGGGCAAGGGTTTTAAGTTATGCCCTGGGGCATATAAGGTTTTTATAGAAGGCGTTGTCGTAGAAACTTCAAAACAGGCTCATTCAATTGGAAATTAAAGGGCTAGTGCCCTTTTTAATAATCAAAAGCGATTGGAGGGCAACTAGCCCCCCCCCCACGCACATCATTTCCCCAAACACATCCAATCAAACTTTTGAGATAACCATTTTGTTCAGTGTAGTTGATTTCCAGATAGAAAATATGTTTTTGAGGAGGATACTCCCCCACAACCCTCAGGGCAAGTTTTAAGTTATGCCTGGGGGCAAATAAGGTTTTATAGAAGGCGTTGTCGTAGAAACTTCCAAACAGCCACATTCAATTGGAAATTCAAAGGGCTAGTGCCCTTTTTAATTATCGAAAGTGATTGGAGGGCAACTATCCACCCCGCCCATCATTCCCCCAAACACATCCAATCAAAATTTTGAGATAGCTATTTTGTTCAGCGTAGTTGATTTCCAAATAGAAACTATGTTTTTGAGGAGGACAATCCCCCACAACCCTCAGGGCAAGGGTTTTAAGTTATGCCCTGGGGGCATATAAGGTTTTTATAGAAGGCAGTGTCGTAGAAACTTCAAAAAAAGCTCATTTGGTTGGAAATTCCGAGGGCTGGTGCCCTTTGTAATAGTCGAAAGTGATTTGAGGGCAACTAACCCCCCTCTCACGCCCACCTTTTCCCCAAACACATTCAATCAAAATTTTAAGACAACCATTTTATTAAACGTAGTTTTAAGTTCTGGAAATTAGGTCTTTGAGGATTACAACTCCCCCAAAGCCCTCAGGGCAAGGGTTGTAATTTAAAGATTCTCCGAATCCTTCATATTATTTCTTATGGAAGGAGTGCTCGTACAAACTTTAGAGAGGGCTCATTTGATGGAAAATTGAAAGTTCTTGTTCACTTTTTCAGAGTAAAAAGAGATTGAAGGGCAACTAACCCCTCTCCCTCCTCCACGCCCTAAATGCATCAGATAAAAATTTTGTGATAGACATTTTGTTAAAATAGTTCAAAGTTCTGATAACTAAAACTCCGGTGTCGACACAGCCCACCAAGGCCCAGGGGTAGGCGTTGTAAGTTATGCACTGGGGCAAAACTTATTAAGGGGGGTTTATAACTTATGGGAAGGGGTTTGTATGAGAAGAACAGATAGGAAATCTATTATAATTATCCAATTATAAGGTTAAAATACATACTCTGTGATAGATACAAAATTGCTTTGGCACACAAATTCCTATTAAGGTCAATTCCAAACAGTCGTGATCCCTTTGTATCAGCAAGTGAAATGGTCTAAACCCCCTTATTGGAGCTATTTTTTCAATCCATTCATTGTTGTCAATCGCTGTCCACAAGTTATGCAAGCTGTCTATTGTTCATATATAAGGTTTTTATCAAAGAGGTAATCGTATAGACTTTGAAAAAAACCTTATTCGATTTAAATTGAAAGTTCTAGATCCGTTTTTTAAAGTCAAGAATAATCGGACAGTAAGCACCTCCCCCCATGCCATAAAACTTGAAACTTTTTGCAATCAAAAACGAACAAAATTAATTAAAAAAAAAACTTTCCGAAAAATAAGTTTTTCAAAGAAAAGTAAAGGCCATTTTAAACTTAAGCTTAGGAGATACAGATATCTGTTAAAATTCAAACTCAAAACGACCAGAAATTACTATTAAAGAATAAATGAAACCCAAAACGAACAGAAATTAAATAAACAATCATAGCAAAAAGCATACAACAAGTAATAATATAAATGAATAAATAGATCTTAAAGCGAGTAATGCTTGGATTGAATATGAAAATCAAGCTTAAAACGAAAACAAATATTTTGCTATTAAAGTATAAATGAAACTTAAAACGAACAGAAATTAAATAAACAATTAATGCGAACAAACATAAAATATATATTAATGTAAATGAATAGATAAATCTTAAAACGAGTGAAACTTAAATTGAATATTCAAATCAAGTTTGAATCGAATAAAAATAACTACAAACAAGAGTTTGTGTATCGTCTCACTGCAGAAGCCTAAAACCTACTGCGTCATTGGCGCTTTACTGAAAACAGTTCTTTGAAATATTTTCAGTTTTGCAACTTTAAGAAATCAAAAATTAATTAAGATTTTAGGGAATAAATATCAGCATATGTATATTAAATTGACAATGCACATTTTTTTTCAGTAAACTCATTGGATTTTTTTTTCAGTAAAGTACACATTATATTCTGGCTTTTAGAAAGCATAGGGGTTTTGAACCCTACTCACATTAATTTATGCTCGTTTTGAGTTTGACTGTAATATTTATTTTAATTTTTGTTCGTTTTGGGTTTCATTTATTTATTGATACTGATTTGGGGTAGTTGTATGCTTGGTAGATTATATGATAGTCCGGACGCCAGGTGTTGAAAATGTGAACCATACCACGACGGAATGGGGCTGCTGCGAGAATTCGCCTACCCTCGACCCCCTAAATTGACCATGCAGATTCAAAAATACCAATGGCACTTGCTTGCGAGTGGTGGAACACTCCGAAAATTGACATTTTATTATATTTTGGTGTTTCATACAAGAAAATGCATGTTCCACAAAGTTTGAGGTGCAGTTTTCCGCTCAAATAAATGCCTAGAAGCCATAGAATGTTTTCATAACAAACTAACACGATTAGTTACAAAAAATGGCAGAGTTAAAAACAATGGCAAAACTATATGAGTCTTGAACAGTCTTGGAAAGTATAAACAAAATCAAATTGAATATTAGATAAATAATGATAATAAATGTTGAAAGATCCATCAGTTCCAGATTTTTTTTCACTCTAATTTTTATTTTCATTTTCAATGCAGTAAGAACTGGAAAATAATAAATTTGTAATATACGAGTAATTCGTTTTCAGTGAAGCACCAATGACGCAGAAGGCTTTAGGTTTTTACAGTTAAAGAAGGGGGCAGTATCCAAATTTTGCTTGTAGTGAAACTATATTTGTCTTGACCAATCTTGAAAAGAACTAATAAATTAAACTGAATATTTGATGCATAATGATATTAATTGCTAAAAGCTCATCAGTTAAAACTTTTACTGTAATTTTAATATTTATTTTCAATATTAAGTACAAAAGAAAACATTTGTAATATAATTCGTTTCAAACAGTTCGTGGTAACGAACTGTAAGTAAGAAGCGACCCGGCTCAATGGTAACCGAAACTCTAGAGAACAGTATTTTGATACAAATAGATACATCAAAAGAATTGTATTTTAATGCTGATATATAAGTTTCATCAAGTTTAATTATACCCATCAAAAGTTACGCGCCTGAGAAAATTTGGCTGATTTTCGAAAAAGGGGGGAAAGACCCCCTAAAAGTTATAGAACCTTAATGAAAATCACACCATCATATTCAGCGTATCAGAGAACCCTACTGTAGAGGTTTCAAGCTCCTATCTACAAAAACGTGGAATTTTGCTTTTTTTGCCAGAAGAAATATCACGGGTGCGTGTTTATTTTTTTTAATTTTTTTTTTCCCCAGGGGTGATCGTATCGACCCAGTGGTCCTAGAATATCGTTTGAGGGTTCATTGGAATGGAAATTAAAAGTTCTAGTGCCCTTTTTAAGTGACCAAAAAAAAATGGAGGGCAACTAGGCCCCCTCCCACGCTCATTTTTTCCCAAAGTCACCTGATCAAAATTTTGAGATAGCCATTTTGTTCAGCATGTTCGAAAATATTATAAGTATGTCTTTTAGGGTGACTTGTCCCCCGGAGTTCCTGGGAGGAGGGCTGAAAGTTATGAACTTTACCCAATGTTAACATATAGTATTGGTTATTGGGAAGTATACAGTACAGACGTTTTCAGGGGAGATTTTTCCTGGTAGTGGGGGGGGGGGGGTCGGGGGCTATGTGGGAGGATCTTTGCATGAAGGAATTTTTCATGGGAGAAGGGACATTGCTATGAAGGGGACGCCGGACTTCCCATTATTATTTAAAAAAAGATCAGAAATTAAATATAAAAAACTAGTTTTTCAACTGCAACAGCAGCAACATCAAAACTTTAAACGAACAGAAAATATTAAATATATGATTGGGTTCACCCCCTAGTCAATACTCACTCTTTAAGCCAAAGGTTTTTTAGTACTTTCATAAGAGCTATTTATTCTAATTAACGGCCTTTGTGATTAAGCAGTCATTTTTAAAGAATTGGAACAAAATTCAAACTTTCGCTTAAAGAGCAAGGTATTGACTAGGGGGCAAACCCCCTAATATACGTATTAAAAATATATGAATATAGAAGTTCGTTACGTAAGTTAATTCGTAAGTTACGTATATTTATTACTAATAAAAACGTTCGTAAATAAAAATGAAACAAGTTTCGAGAAAGCCATTTAACCAAATAAAAGTAAATTAATATGAAAATTTTGTTTTAATTATTCATGTACGGTGAGCCAAGATCAAAACCTGCATTTATTCAAAAACGTTCAAAAATTAAATAAAAAAAAAAGTTTTTTTAACTGAAAGTAAGGAGTGACATTAAAACTTAAAACGAATAGAAATTATTCCGTATATGAAAGAGGCTGTCCCCTCCTCAACGCCTCACTCTCTACGCTAAAGTTTGACTTTCTCACAACTCTATTTTTTTAAACAATAAAAAACTTTAGCGTAAAGAGCGAGGCGTTGAGGAGGGGACAGCCCCTTTCATATACGGAATAATTTCTGTTCGTTTTAAGTTTTAATGTCACTCCTTAATTTCAGTGAAAAAAGCTTGTTTTTTTTATTTTTCAGTAAAGCGCCAATGACGCAGTAGGTTTTAGGCTTCTGCAGTGAGACGATACCCAAACTCTTGTTTGTAGTTATTTTTATTCGATTCAAACTTGATTTGCATATTCAATTTAAGTTTCACTCGTTTTAAGATTTATTTATTCATTTACATTAATATATATATTGTATGTTTGTTCGCATTGATTGTCTATTTAATTTCTGTTCGTTTTAAGTTTCATTTATACTTTAATAGCAAAATATTTGTTTTCGTTTTAAGCTTGATTTTCATATTCAATCTAAGCATTACTCGCTTTAAGATCTATTTATTCATTTATATTATTACTTGTTGTATGTTTTTGTAAGCTTTTGTTATCTAATTTTTGAACCATTTCCAAAACAATGGCTATCTCAAAATTTGTAGCGGACGGGTTTGGGGAAAAAAGAGCGGGAGGGGGCTAGTTAAACTCTCTTGACTCTTAAAAAGTGAACTAGAACTTTCGATTTCCAATCAAATGAGCCGTCTATGAAGTTTATACGAGCATCCCTTTCATAAGAACCATACATGCCATTACGAAATAACTTAGAACGCCTTCCCCTGTGCCCTGGGGGGGGGGGGAGGAGGGTTGTATTGACAGCGGAGTTTTTCTTATCTGACCTTTGAACTATTTTTTTTAACAAGATGTCTATCTCAAAATTTTCATCAGATAGGTTATGAAAAAAAGGCGTGGGGGAGGGGGGGGGGGGCTAGCTTCCCTCGGATCTCTTTTGACTATCAAAAAGTGAGCTCAAACTTTCAATATCCAATCAAATGAGCCCTCTCTGAAGTTTATACGAGAATCCCTTTCATACGAACAATATATGCCCCAGGGCATAACTAACAACGCCTGCCCCCGGTCCCTGGGGGTTGTGACGACACCTCAGTTTTTGTTATCTGACTTTTTAGACATTTTTAACTTAATGGCTAATTCAAAATTTTATTGGATGCATTTGGGGAAAAAGGGGCGTGGGGGGTAAGTTGCCCTCCACTCTCTTTTGACTCTAAAAACTTAACTAGAACTTTCAATTTCAAATCAAATAAGCCATCTCTGAATTTTTTACGAGCATCCCTTCAATAAGAACCATATATTCCCCCAGGGCATAACTTACAACAACTGCCATCGGGCGCTGGGGGGCTGTGTTGACCCCTGAGTTTCTTTATATTGTCTTTGAACTATTTAAAAAAAATCTATCTCAAAGTTCTTATCGGATGGGTTTGAGAAAAAAAGAACGTGGAGGGGGGGGGATAGGTGCCCTCCAATTTCTTTTGACTCTTAAAATGTGAACTAGAACTTTCAATTTCCAATCAAATGATCCATCTTTGAAGTTTATACGAGCATCCCTTCCATAAGACTCATATATGCCGCCATGGCATAACTTACAACGCCTGCCCCTGGGCCCTGGTGGATTGTGTCGACACCGGAATTTTTGTTATATGATCTTTGAACTATTTTTAACAAAATAGCCATGTTAAAATTTTTATTTTATGCATTTGGGGGGAGGGGAGCTGGTTACCCTCCAATATCTTTTGACGCTTAAAAAGTGAACTAGAACTTTCAATTTTCAATCAAATGAGCCTTCTCTAAAATTTATACGAGCATTCCTTCCATAAGAACCATATATGCCCCCAGGGCATAACTTATAACCCTTGACCCTGAAGACTGTGGGGGGTATGTCCTGCTCAAATATATAATTTCCAAAAATTTCAACTACGTTGAACAAAATGGCTATATCAAAATTTTGATTGGATGTGTTTGGGGAAATGGTGGGCGTAGAAGGGATGTCAGTTGCCTTCGAATCACTTTCGACTATTAAAAAGGGAACTAGCCATTTAAATTTCCAATCGAATGACCCCTTTCTGAAGTTTCTACGACAACGTTGTCTATACAAAACCTTATATGCCCCCAGGGCATAACCTACAACCCTTGCATTGAGGGCTGTGGGAGAGTTGTCATCCTCAAAGACCTAATTTCAAGAACTTAAAACTAAGTTTAATAAAATGGCTGTCTCAAAATTTTGATCGGATGGGTTTGGGGAAAAGGTGGGCATGAGAGGGGGGTTAGTTGCCCTCAACTCACTTTCGACTATTAAAACGGGCGACTATTAAATGACTATTTCGACTATTAAAATGAGTCTTTTTTGAAGTTTCTACGACAACGCCTTCTATAAAAACCTTATATGCCCCCAGGGTATAACTTAAAACCCTTGCCCTGAGGGTTGTGGGGGAGTGTACTCCTCAGAAACATATTTTCTATCTGGAAATCAACTACGCTGAACAAAATGGCTATCTCAAAATTTTGATTGAATGCGTTTGGGGGAATGATGTGCGTTGGGGGGGGGGAGTGCTCTAGTTGCCCTTCAATCACTTTCGACTATTAAAAAGGACACTAGCCTTATGAATTTCCAATCGAATAAGCCTTGGCTATCTCATGGCTATCTCACAATTTTGATTAGATGTGTTTAGGGGAATGATGGGCGTGGGGGGGGGGGCTAGTTGCCCTCCAATCACTTTCGAATTTTAAAAAGGGCACTAGCCCTTTGAATTTCCAATCGAATGAGCCTTTTTTGAAGTTTCTACGACAACACCTTCTATAAAAAAAAACCTTATATGCCCCCAGGGCATAACTTAAAACCCTTGCCCTGAGGGTTGTGGGGGAGTGTCCTCCTCTAAAATATACTTTCTATCTGGAAATCAACTACGCTGAACAAAATTGCTATCTCAAAATTTTGATTAGATGTGTTTGGTGAAAAGCTGGGCGTGAGAGGGGGGTAATTTGCCCTCCAATCAATTTCGACTATTAAAAAGGGCACTGTCCCTTTGAATTTTCGATCGAATGAGCCTGTTTTGAAGTTTCTACGACATCGCCTTCTATAAAAACCTTATATGCCCCCAGGGCATAACTTAAAACCCTTGCCCTGAGGGTTGTGGGGGAGTGTCCTCCTCTAAAATATACTTTCTATCTGGAAATCGACTACGCTGAACAAAATGACTATCTCATAATTTGATTGGATGTGTTTGAGGGAATAATGGGTGGGGGAGGAATAGTTGCCCTCCAATCACTTTCGACTATTAAAAAGGCACTAGAACTCTCGATTTCTAATTGAATGAGCTCCCTTTGAAGTTTCTACGACGACCCCTTCCATATAAAGTGCCTCTGGGACAAAAATAAGAATAATAAAACAAAGGAGCCGTTTGGCCTTTACTATAGGCAACGCTTAAGCGTCGCCTCTGATTAGTTGTCCGAAACTTTGTGCTACCTAGAGTCATTTCTTTATCCACTTGGCGGTCTTGCAGAAATATATAATGGTAAAAAACTAGATACTGCCCAGTAAAAAAATGGTGTTGACTTTAAATACAGACAGCTTGACTTGTAGCCTACGTGTACCCAATAGCAGCCATTAAATTGAAACAACCGAAAACTATTATAAAACAGTACAACATCTGAACCATTTAAGTAGAGATGACCCTATGATCCCACGCCCACACCATATATGGGCATAAAACCACGTGGTTATGGTTTTTGTCAGTGAGAATTTGAAAAAACAGGAATTTTGTCACATTTATGGATGGTTTTATGGACTTTCTCAGTGAGAATGAAAAAACAGGAAGTTTGTCACATTTATGGATGGTTTTATGGATGTTTATGTGTGTTGATTATTTGACGTTTTATGGATTTTGTCAGTGAGAATGGAAAAACAGGAATTTTGTCACATTTTTGTATGGTTTTATGGACTTTCTCAGTGAGAATGAAAAAACAGGAAGTTTGTCACATTTATGTCTGTTTTTATGGATGTTTATGTGTGTTGATTATTTGACGGTTTTATGGTTTTTGTCAGTGAGAATGGAAAAACAGGAACTTTGTCACTTCCTTCTTGTTGTTGTTCAAGCCAGATGTTATGAGTTTCCGGGAGATCGCGTGTTTCCAATATTTCTTGTTCAAGCCAGATGTTATGAGTTTCCGGGAAACAGTATTTGTTATTGTTGTTTCCAAGCCAAATGTTATGAGTTCCCGGAAACAGTTAATTAATGTCTGACAGATGACGTCAAGTTAATTAATGTCCTTGCATTTCCAAAGAGAATTGTCACCGAGAAACAGTTAGATCACACATGATGTCATGATTGATTGATTGACACGAAAGGGGAATTAATTTGTTGTTCTAAAGAGAATTGATTCACGAAAGGGGAATTAATTTGGAGTTCTAACAAGAGAATCGTTTCCGAGACAGATGTTTTGATCTTAGCGCGCGAAAAGGTTTCCAAATAATTTGAAATGCATTAGCGCAGAGATGCCAAACAAAAGGAACATGCTGAAATTCCGTTTGGGGGGTAATTTTGGCGAAACCGTTTTAGCTATTTTATGGAATTATTTCGGCGAAACACTTAGAGACATTATAAAATATGATTTTTGAAGAGATTTTGGAGGAGGTTTTGAGTGTGGTCGTTATAATACACAAGTTTCAATTGAACAGTGTTGTGAGGTCCTCTACCCCAACCCAAAGGGCCCCCGATTGCTCTACCCCAACCCAAAGGGCCCCGATTGCTCTACCCCAACCCCAAAGGGCCCCGATTGCTCTACCCCAACCCCAAAGGGTTCCGATCCCCTACCCCAACCCCGAAGGAAGCCCCCGGTCCTCAAAGGTTCTCTGGGCTTCCAAAGGACCCCCCGGACCCCCAAAGGCCATCATCCTGTCCCCAAATGCCCCCCAGGCTCCCAACTGCCCCACCGGACCCCAAAGGGCCCCCTCCCGGACCCCAAAGGCCCTCCCCCGGTCCTCAAAGGTCCCCCAGACCCCCAAAGGCCCTCACCGGGCTCCCAGGGCTCCCAAAGGACCAATCGGCACTCAAGGGCCCCCCAGACCCCCAAAGGCCCTTCCCGAGCCCCCCAAAGGCCCCTCCGGTCCTCAAAGGTCCCCCGGGCTCCCAAGGTCCACCAGACCCCCAAAGGCCCTCCACCAGTCCCCAAAGGCACTCTCCCAGTCCACAAAGGTCTCCCAGACCCCCAAAGGCCCTCACCGGGCTCCCAGGGCTCCCAAAGGACCAATCGGCACTCAAGGGCCACCCAGACCCCCAAAGGCCCTTCCCGAGCCCCCAAAGGCCCTCTCCGGTCCTCAAAGGTCCCCCCGGGCTCCCAAGGTCCACCAGACCCCCAAAGACCCTCCACCAGTCCCCAAAGGCACTCTCCCAGTCCCCAAAGGTCCCCCAGGCACCCAAAGGACCCCCAGACCCCAAAAAGGCCATACCCAACCCCCCAGAGGTCCTCACCCGGTCCCCAAAGGTCCACCGGGCTCCCAAAGGACCAATCGGCCCTCAAGTGCCCCCCAGACCCCCAAAGGCCCTCCCTGTGCCCCAAAGGCCCTCCCCCGGTCCCCAAAGGTCCCCCGGGCCCGAGAAGCGCCGCGGGCCCGAGAAGCGCCGCAGGGATGCGCCGCGGGCCAGGAAAGCGCCGCATGATGCGCCGCAGGGATGCGCCGCAAAAAAAGGAAACTAAAAAGTAAAAATTTCGAAATGTTATCCCCCAAACGCCCTCCTCAGACCCCCAAAGGCCCTCCCCTGGTCCTCAAAGGTCCCCCGGGCTCCCAAAGGGCCAACCGGCCCCCAAGGGTCCCCCAAACACCCTCCCCGGCCCCCCCAAAGAGTACCCTCTCCATTTTTTAATACTTTTGATGGCTTTATTATATCTTTTCAGAACAAGTTCCATTCATAATGTTATTCCTAAACCCATTTTACAAGTTGAAGTACCCATCCTTTTCACCCGCAACTTAGTTATAGGTAAGAGTTTGAAGTTCTACCTTAGAGACTTAGCTTAGAGTTTTAGTTTGGTTTAGTTTTAGTTAAAAGTATAGAATTTTTAGCTTAGAGTCTTAGCTTAGAGTTTTATTCAGAGTTCTAGTTTAGTTTAGTTTTAGTTAAGAGTTTTGAGTTTTACCTTAAAGTCTTAGATTAGAGTTTTAGTTAGGGTTGAAGTTTAGTTTAGTTTACTTAAGAGTTTAGAGTTTTAGCATAGAGTCTTAGCTTAGAGTTTTTGTTAGAGTTCTAGCTTAGTTTTAGTTAAGAGTTTGGAGTTTTACCTTAGAGACCTAGCTTAGAGTTTTAGTTTAGTTTAGTTACAGTTAAGAGCTTAGAGTTTTTTAGCTTAGAGTCTTAGTTTAGAGTTTTTGTTAGAGTTATAGTTTAGTTTAGTTTTACTTAAGAGTTTGGTGTTTTACCTTAGAGTCTTAGCTTAGAGTTTTAGTTAGAGTTCTAGTTTAGTTTTAGTTAAGAGTTTAGAATTTTAGCTTAGAGTCTTAGCTTAGAGTTTTTTGTTATAGTTCTAGTTTAGTTTAGTTTTAGTTAATAGTTTTGAGTTTTAGCTTAGAGTCTTAGCTTAGAGTTTTTGTTAGGGTTCTAGTTTAGTTTAATTTTAGTTAAGAGTTTGATGTTTTACCTTTGAGTTTCAGTTAGAGTTCTAGTTTAGTTTAGTTTTAGTTAAGAATTTAGAGTTTTTAGCTTAGAGTCGTAGCTTAGAGTTTTTGTTGAAGTTCTAGTTTAGTTTAGTTTTAGTTAATAGTTTAGAGTTTTAGCTTAGAGTCTTAGCTTAGAGTTTTTGTTTAGTTTAGTTTTAGTTAAGAGTTTAGAGTTTTAGCTTAGTCTTAGCTTAGAGTTTTTTTGTTAGAGTTCTAGTTTAGTTTAATTTTAGTTAAGAGTTTGATTTTTTTACCTTTGAGTTTCAGTTAGAGTTTTAGTTTAGTTTTAGTTAAGAGTTTGGTGTTTTACCTTAGAGTCTTAGCTTAGAGTTTTAATTTGAGTTCTAGTTTAGTTTAGTTTTAGTTAAGATTTTAGAATTTTAGCTTAGAGTTTTTTTGTTAGAGTTCTAGTTTAGTTTAATTTTAGCTAAGAGTCTGATTTTTTACCTCTGAGTTTCAGTTAGAGTTCTAGTTTAGTTTTAGTTAAGAGTTTGGTTTTTTACCTTAATGTCTTAGCTTAGAGTTTTTAGTTAGAGTTCTAGTTTAGTTTAGTTTTGGTTAAGAGTTTAGAATTTTAGCTTAGAGTCTTAGCTTAGAGTTTTTTTTTAGAATTCTAGTTTATTTTAGTTTTAGTTAAGAGTTTAGAGTTTTTGTTGAAGTTTTAGTTTATTTTAGTTTTAGTTAATAGTTTAGAGTTTTAGCTTAGAGTCTTAGCTTAGAGTTTTTGTTAGAGTTGAAGTTTAGTTTATTAATAGTTAAGAGTTTAGAGTTTTAGCATAAAGTCTTAGCTTAGAGTTTTTGTTAGAGTTCTAGTTTAGTTTACATGTAGTTAAGAGTTTAGAGTTTTATCTTAGAGACCTAGCTTAGAGTTTTAGTTTAGTTTAGTTTTAGTTAAGATTTTAGAGTTTTAGCCTAGAGTCTTATCTCAGAGTTTTTGTTAGAGTTCTAGTTTAGTTTTAGTTAAGAGTTTAGAATTTTAGCTTAGAGTCTTAGCTTAGAGTTTTATGTTAGAGTTCTAGTTTAGTTTAATTTTAGCTAAGAGTCTGATTTTTTACCTCTGAGTTTCAGTTAGAGTTCTAGTTTAGTTTTAGTTAAGAGTTTAGAGTTTTTGTTGAAGTTTTAGTTTATTTTAGTTTTAGTTAATAGTTTAGAGTTTTAGCTTAGAGTCTTAGCTTAGAGTTTTTGTTAGAGTTGAAGTTTAGTTTATTAATAGTTAAGAGTTTAGAGTTTTAGCATAAAGTCTTAGCTTAGAGTTTTTATTAGAGTTCTAGTTTAGTTTACATGTAGTTAAGAGTTTAGAGTTTTATCTTAGAGACCTAGCTTAGAGTTTTAGTTTAGTTTAGTTTTAGTTAAGATTTTAGAGTTTTAGCCTAGAGTCTTATCTCAGAGTTTTTGTTAGAGTTCTAGTTTAGTTTTAGTTAAGAGTTTAGAATTTTAGCTTAGAGTCTTAGCTTAGAGTTTTATGTTAGAGTTCTAGTTTATTTTAGTTTTAGTTAAGAGCTTAGAGTTTTTAGCTGAGAGTCATAGCTTAGAGTTTTTGTCGAAGTTCTAGTTTAGTTTAGTTTTAGTTAAGAGTTTAGAGTTTTAGCTTAGAGTCTTAGCTCAGATTTTTTGTTAGAGTTGAAGTTTATTTTAGTATTAGTTAAGAGCTTAGAGTTTTTAGCTTAGAGTCTTAGCTTAGAGTTTTTGTTAGAGTTCTAGTTTACTTTAGATATAGTTAAGACTTTGGAGTTTTACCCTAGGGACATAGCTTAGAGTTTTTGTTAGAGTTGAAGTTTAGTTTAGTAATAGTTAAGAGTTTAGAGTTTTAGCATAGAGTCTTAGCTTAGAGTTTTTGTTAGAGTTCTTGTTTAGTTTACATATAGTTAAGAGTTTGGAGTTTTACCTTAGAGACCTAGCTTAGAATTTTAGTTTAGTTTTGTTAGCTAAGAGTTTAGAGTTTTAGCTTAGAGTCATAGCTCTTAGCTCTAACAAAAACTCTGAGCTAAGACTCTAAGCTAAAATTCTAAACTCTTAACTAAAACTAAACTAAACTAGAACTCTAACAAAAACACTAAGCTAAGACTCTAAGCTAAAACTCTAAACTCTTAACTAAAACTAAACTAAACTAGAACTCTAATTAAAACTCTAAGTCTAAGCTAAAACTCTAAACTAAACTAGAACTTCAACAAAAAACTTTAAACTAGAACTCTAAGCGTAAAACACTAAACTCTTAACTAAAACTAAACTAAACTAGAACTCTAGCAAAAACTCTGAGAGTAGCAAAACTCAAACTCTTAACTAAAACTAAACTAAACTAGAACTCTAACAGAAAACTCTCTGCTAGACTCTAAGCTAAAACTCTAAAATCTTAACTAAAACTAAACTAAACTAAAACTCTAAGCTAAGTCTCTATGGTAAAACACCAAACTCTTAACTATAACTAAACTAAACTAGAACTCTAACAAAAACTCTAAGCTAAGACTCCAAGCTAAAATTCTAAACTCTTAACTATTACTAAACTAAACTAAAATTCTAAGCTAGGTCTCTAAGGTAAAACTCCAAACTCTTAACTATATGTAAACTAAACAAGAACTCTAACAAAAACTCTAAGCTAAGACTCTATGCTAAAACTCTAAACTCTTAACTATTACTAAACTAAACTTCAACTCTAACAAAAACTCTAAGCTATGTCCCTAGGGTAAAACTCCAAAGTCTTAACTATATCTAAAGTAAACTAGAACTCTAACAAAAACTCTAAGCTAAGACTCTAAGCTAAAAACTCTAAGCTCTTAACTAATACTAAAATAAACTTCAACTCTAACAAAAAATCTGAGCTAAGACTCTAAGCTAAAACTCTAAACTCTTAACTAAAACTAAACTAAACTAGAACTTCGACAAAAACTCTAAGCTATGACTCTCAGCTAAAAACTCTAAGCTCTTAACTAAAACTAAAATAAACTAGAACTCTAACATAAAACTCTAAGCTAAGACTCTAAGCTAAAATTCTAAACTCTTAACTAAAACTAAACTAGAACTCTAACAAAAACTCTGAGATAAGACTCTAGGCTAAAACTCTAAAATCTTAACTAAAACTAAACTAAACTAAAACTCTAAGCTAGGTCTCTAAGATAAAACTCTAAACTCTTAACTACATGTAAACTAAACTAGAACTCTAATAAAAACTCTAAGCTAAGACTTTATGCTAAAACTCTAAACTCTTAACTATTAATAAACTAAACTTCAACTCTAACAAAAACTCTAAGCTAAGACTCTAAGCTAAAACTCTAAACTATTAACTAAAACTAAAATAAACTAAAACTTCAACAAAAACTCTAAACTCTTAACTAAAACTAAACTAGAACTCTAACTGAAACTCAGAGGTAAAAAATCAGACTCTTAGCTAAAATTAAACTAAACTAGAACTCTAACATAAAACTCTAAGCTAAGACTCTAAGCTAAAATTCTAAACTCTTAACTAAAACTAAACTAGAACTCTAACAAAAACTCTGAGATAAGACTCTAGGCTAAAACTCTAAAATCTTAACTAAAACTAAACTAAACTAAAACTCTAAGCTAGGTCTCTAAGATAAAACTCTAAACTCTTAACTACATGTAAACTAAACTAGAACTCTAACAAAAACTCTAAGCTAAGACTTTATGCTAAAACTCTAAACTCTTAACTATTAATAAACTAAACTTCAACTCTAACAAAAACTCTAAGCTAAGACTCTAAGCTAAAACTCTAAACTATTAACTAAAACTAAAATAAACTAAAACTTCAACAAAAACTCTAAACTCTTAACTAAAACTAAAATAAACTAGAATTCTAAAAAAAAAACTCTAAGCTAAGACTCTAAGCTAAAATTCTAAACTCTTAACCAAAACTAAACTAAACTAGAACTCTAACTAAAAACTCTAAGCTAAGACATTAAGGTAAAAAACCAAACTCTTAACTAAAACTAAACTAGAACTCTAACTGAAACTCAGAGGTAAAAAATCAGACTCTTAGCTAAAATTAAACTAAACTAGAACTCTAACAAAAAAACTCTAAGCTAAAATTCTAAAATCTTAACTAAAACTAAACTAAACTAGAACTCAAATTAAAACTCTAAGCTAAGACTCTAAGGTAAAACACCAAACTCTTAACTAAAACTAAACTAAAACTCTAACTGAAACTCAAAGGTAAAAAAATCAAACTCTTAACTAAAATTAAACTAAACTAGAACTCTAACAAAAAAACTCTAAGCTAAGACTAAGCTAAAACTCTAAACTCTTAACTAAAACTAAACTAAACAAAAACTCTAAGCTAAGACTCTAAGCTAAAACTCTAAACTATTAACTAAAACTAAACTAAACTAGAACTTCAACAAAAACTCTAAGCTACGACTCTAAGCTAAAAACTCTAAATTCTTAACTAAAACTAAACTAAACTAGAACTCTAACTGAAACTCAAAGGTAAAACATCAAACTCTTAACTAAAATTAAACTAAACTAGAACCCTAACAAAAACTCTAAGCTAAGACTCTAAGCTAAAACTCAAAACTATTAACTAAAACTAAACTAAACTAGAACTATAACAAAAAACTCTAAGCTAAGACTCTAAGCTAAAATTCTAAACTCTTAACTAAAACTAAACTAGAACTCTAACTAAAACTCTAAGCTAAGACTCTAAGGTAAAACACCAAACTCTTAAGTAAAACTAAACTAAACTATAACTCTAACAAAAACTCTAAACTAAGACTCTAAGCTAAAAAACTCTAAGCTCTTAACTGTAACTAAACTAAACTAAAACTCTAAGCTAGGTCTCTAAGGTAAAACTCCAAACTCTTAACTAAAACTAAGCTAGAACTCTAACAAAAACTCTAAGCTAAGACTCTATGCTAAAACTCTAAACTCTTAAGTAAACTAAACTAAACTTCAACCCTAACTAAAACTCTAATCTAAGACTTTAAGGTAAAACTCAAAACTCTTAACTAAAACTAAACTAAACTAGAACTCTGAATAAAACTCTAAGCTAAGACTCTAAGCTAAAAATTCTATACTTTTAACTAAAACTAAACCAAACTAAAACTCTAAGCTAAGTCTCTAAGGTAGAACTTCAAACTCTTACCTATAACTAAGTTGCGGGTGAAAAGGATGGGTACTTCAACTTGTAAAATGGGTTTAGGAATAACATTATGAATGGAACTTGTTCTGAAAAGATATAATAAAGCCATCAAAAGTATTAAAAAATGGAGAGGGTACTCTTTGGGGGGGGCCGGGGAGGGTGTTTGGGGGACCCTTGGGGGCCGGTTGGCCCTTTGGGAGCCCGGGGGACCTTTGAGGACCAGGGGAGGGCCTTTGGGGGTCTGAGGAGGGCGTTTGGGGGATAACATTTCGAAATTTTTACTTTTTAGTTTCCTTTTTTTGCGGCGCATCCCTGCGGCGCATCATGCGGTGCTTTCCTGGCCCGCGGCGCATCCCTGCGGCGCTTCTCGGGCCCGCGGCGCTTCTCGGGCCCGGGGGGACCTTTGGGGACCGGGGGAGGGCCTTTGGGGCACAGGGAGGGCCTTTGGGGGTCTGGGGGGCACTTGAGGGCCGATTGGTCCTTTGGGAGCCCGGTGGACCTTTGGGGACCGGGTGAGGACCTCTGGGGGGTTGGGTATGGCCTTTTTGGGGTCTGGGGGTCCTTTGGGTGCCTGGGGGACCTTTGGGGACTGGGAGAGTGCCTTTGGGGACTGGTGGAGGGTCTTTGGGGGTCTGGTGGACCTTGGGAGCCCGGGGGGACCTTTGAGGACCGGAGAGGGCCTTTGGGGGCTCGGGAAGGGCCTTTGGGGGTCTGGGTGGCCCTTGAGTGCCGATTGGTCCTTTGGGAGCCCTGGGAGCCCGGTGAGGGCCTTTGGGGGTCTGGGAGACCTTTGTGGACTGGGAGAGTGCCTTTGGGGACTGGTGGAGGGCCTTTGGGGGTCTGGTGGACCTTGGGAGCCCGGGGGACCTTTGAGGACCGGAGGGGCCTTTGGGGGGCTCGGGAAGGGCCTTTGGGGGTCTGGGGGGCCCTTGAGTGCCGATTGGTCCTTTGGGAGCCCTGGGAGCCCGGTGAGGGCCTTTGGGGGTCTGGGGGACCTTTGAGGACCGGGGGAGGGCCTTTGGGGTCCGGGAGGGGGCCCTTTGGGGTCCGGTGGGGCAGTTGGGAGCCTGGGGGGCATTTGGGGACAGGATGATGGCCTTTGGGGGTCCGGGGGGTCCTTTGGAAGCCCAGAGAACCTTTGAGGACCGGGGGCTTCCTTCGGGGTTGGGGTAGGGGGATCGGAACCCTTTGGGGTTGGGGTAGAGCAATCGGGGCCCTTTGGGGTTGGGGTAGAGCAATCGGGGCCCTTTGGGTTGGGGTAGAGCAATCGGGGGCCCTTTGGGTTGGGGTAGAGGACCTCACAACACTGTTCAATTGAAACTTGTGTATTATAACGACCACACTCAAAACCTCCTCCAAAATCTCTTCAAAAATCATATTTTATAATGTCTCTAAGTGTTTCGCCGAAATAATTCCATAAAATAGCTAAAACGGTTTCGCCAAAATTACCCCCCAAACGGAATTTCAGCATGTTCCTTTTGTTTGGCATCTCTGCGCTAATGCATTTCAAATTATTTGGAAACCTTTTCGCGCGCTAAGATCAAAACATCTGTCTCGGAAACGATTCTCTTGTTAGAACTCCAAATTAATTCCCCTTTCGTGAATCAATTCTCTTTAGAACAACAAATTAATTCCCCTTTCGTGTCAATCAATCAATCATGACATCATGTGTGATCTAACTGTTTCTCGGTGACAATTCTCTTTGGAAATGCAAGGACATTAATTAACTTGACGTCATCTGTCAGACATTAATTAACTGTTTCCGGGAACTCATAACATTTGGCTTGGAAACAACAATAACAAATACTGTTTCCCGGAAACTCATAACATCTGGCTTGAACAAGAAATATTGGAAACACGCGATCTCCCGGAAACTCATAACATCTGGCTTGAACAACAACAAGAAGGAAGTGACAAAGTTCCTGTTTTTCCATTCTCACTGACAAAAACCATAAAACCGTCAAATAATCAACACACATAAACATCCATAAAAACAGACATAAATGTGACAAACTTCCTGTTTTTTCATTCTCACTGAGAAAGTCCATAAAACCATACAAAAATGTGACAAAATTCCTGTTTTTCCATTCTCACTGACAAAATCCATAAAAACGTCAAATAATCAACACACATAAACATCCATAAAACCATCCATAAATGTGACAAACTTCCTGTTTTTTCATTCTCACTGAGAAAGTCCATAAAACCATCCATAAATGTGACAAAATTCCTGTTTTTCAAATTCTCACTGACAAAAACCATAAACCACGTGGTTTTATGCCCATATATGGTGTGGGCGTGGGATCAATAGGGTCATCTCTACTCATTTACATATATTTTTAAAACAAATTCAAATATTTACCATTCTACAGATTTGTTTTTCATGGGAGCCATTCTTAAAAACCACCCACTATTTTTGAGGAGAAATCAATTAAATTCCGAAGCGAAAAGAAATTGAAATAGGAATAAATACCCAAAATAGGTGATTAGCTAGCTGCCAGCGGGCAGCGGCTGATAAACACCGATAAGCTAGTGGTTGTTGAAATGGAAGCCTGCACAAATGCAACCTTTACCTTACTTATGCAAGTTCGGAGAGATCACTAATGGTTTCATTCCTGACTTTGACCTATTTAAATGCTGGGAAAAAACTTTCTACGAGGATAGAAGCTTTATTTTTGTGTTCCGTACGGGTTTCTGTGTCACTTATTCCGGGATGGTTTAAAAGACACTTGTTCCAGAGGTTTTAACGTTGATGGGGGAAATTTAATCTTAGTGTTTACTCTTGAGAAGTGGACTTCAACTGGAATTCTGGGAAGCATTTAGCATTTAACGGAATTTTGTCTCATTCTCTTGGTGACTTCTGTTGACTCTACTGTTTAAGAAGTGCTACTGCGGCACCATAGGTATAAAGTCTAAAGTAATCACTTACTAAACTATTTTTAAAATCTTTACATTAGGTTGCCGAGATCAAATTCCTTACGGGAACGAGCTTGGAGACACGATACTACTCTGAGATATACTAGCATGAATATACGCAAATAAAAATATAATAGATTTATTCTGTACTCACATGGGTAAAGACAGGTACGCACTAAAGTATGAACAAGATAACAGTACTTCAATACACGAGGATGAATAGCCTGGGTTAATACATGTCAAGCCTATTGAATGCAGGCACAATAACACTGGGGTCTTTTTAATTGTGTGCTAATTGACAATTCATATCAGATTAATAAATAGTTCATAGTTAGAGTCTAATCATTAACACAAGAGTCTATCATAAATCGTCAAGAAACTATCATAAATCGTTACTCTACATCAAGACTAATTTCACTCACTACTGCATAACGACTAAAACTAACTTCTTGGATAAGGCGCAAAGACTAACTCCAAAACACTCGTTTTACTAAGGTATATTCTCAGATTTCCCTCTGGGGTATCAAGGCCTGTGCTACAATTGGACTAGATTACTCTCGGATACCACCTTGCACCCATCCTTTTGGCATAGTGCCTGATCTCTCCTATGGTTCTTTTTTCTTCAACACCTGCATTGCGAATTGGACTACAATACTCTTAAGTAATGTCATACACTTAAATCGTTAGCTTTAGAGAAGCTTTCATAGTTTATTACCACAGAGATAGCCCCTAGAAATTTTTTCTGTCCAATAAATTATTATATTTATATATACTTTTTGACAAATTTTCTGCTTGCTACAAGACAGCTTATTATTTACTGCAATTGAACATTGTTGCAGGCAATAAAAAACAAAACACTCTCTCCTTAGATAAAATAATTTTGTTTCTTTAATAGCTATTCTTATTCATATAAGCAAACATTCTTTCATTAGGGGCAAGTTATAAAGTTCTAACTGACGATATTTATGTATTAGATATGTATTACATTTGTAATACGTTTGTTTGCTAAGCTGCAATTCAAAGATTCAATTTTCTTTGTTGACAATGAGAGAAGTCACGAATTCTTTAATTGGTCACGACTGCTGTGACTTCCTTAATTAAGCTAATTCTGTTAATTTTGCCTTATGGGATATTTGCCTTATGTTAATTTTGTCTTATGGGAATAGCTATGATTTGGTTTATATTAGATGTTATGAATATTTACTTAATCAGAAGGGAAAAGGGGTTTGAAATTTTTTGTTATTAAAATAAAAAAGGAAGGTTTTTTGACTGAAAGTAAGGAACGACGTTAAAACTTAAAACGAACAGAAATTATTCCGTATGTGAAAGGGGCTTTCCCCTCCTCAACGCCTCGCTCTTTACGCTGAAGTTTTTTATTGTTTAAAAAAATAGAGTTGTGAGAAATTCAAACTTTAGCGTAAAGAGCGAGGGGTTGAGGAGAGGACAGCCCCTTTCATATACGGAATAATTTCTGTTCGTTTTAAGTTTTAACGTTGTTCCTTACTTTCAGTTAAAAAAGCTTATTTTTTATTTAATTTTTGAACGTTTCTGAATTAATGCAGGGTTTGATTTTGGCTCACCATACAAAAATTATTAAACGAAGTTTGTATATTAATTTTACTTTTATTTGGTTAAATGGCTTTCTCGAAACTTGCTTAATTTTATTTACGAACGTTTTTATTAGTAATAAATATACGTAACTTACGAATTCACTTACGTAACGAACTTTTATATTCATATATTTTTAATACGTATATTAGGGGGTTAGCCCCCTAATCAATACCTTGCTCTTTAAGCTAAAGTTCGAATTTTGTTCGAATTCTTTAAAAACGACCACTTAATCACAAAGGCCGTTAATTAGAATAAATAGCTCTTATGAAAGCACTAAAAAATCTTTGGCTGAAAGAGCGAAGTATTGACTAGGGGGTGAACCCAATCATATATGTAAAGTTTTCTGTTCGCTTTAAGCTTTGATGTTGCTGCTTACTTTCAGTTGAAAAACTTCTTTTTTATATCTAATTTCTGATCTTTTTTTAAAAAATGCCGGGAAATGCAGCGTCCCCTTAATACCAGTGTTCCTTCCCCCATGAAAACTTCCTTCACGGAGTGATCCTCCCACATAGCCCCCGACCCAACCCAATCCCCCCCCCCCTGAAAACGTCTGTATACTTCCTAATAACCAATAGTATATGTTAACATTGCGTAAAGTTCATAATTTTCAGCCCTCCCCCAGGGGACTTCGAGGGATTAAGTCATCCTAAAAGACATACTCATCATATTTTCGAACATGCTGAACAAAATGGCTATCTCAAAATTTTGATCGGGTGAGTTTGGCAAAAAAATGAGCGTGGGAGAGGGCCTAGTTGCCCACCATTTTTTATCACTTAAAAATGGCACTAGAACTTTTAATTTCTATTCCAATGAGCCCTCCCACGATATTCTAGGACCACTGGGTCAATACGATCACCCCTGGGAAAAAACCCATAAACACGCATCCGTGATCTTTCTTCAGGCAAAAAATACAAAATTCCACATTTTTGTAGATAGGAGCTTGAAACCTCTACAGTAGTGTTCTCTGATACACTAAATATGATGGTGTGATTTTCATTAAGGTTCTATAGCTTCTAGGGAGTCTTTTCCTTTTTTTCAAAAATCAGCCAAATTTTCTCAGGTGCGTAACTTTTGATGGGTAGAAATATAATTAATATATTTATTTCTACATTCCTTATTACTTTATTATTCTTATACTTGTACTACATTACTTAAGGTTCCTTCACTCCAATGATTTTTTTTTCTACTGGATATATTTCATTTGATTACACGATTGAATTTCTAAATATTCTCTCCCTTCGCCTAATACTAAAAAGCTACCTTCACTTGACGCTAAATATATGGGATATGATATTAATTCTTGATAATCGATAATATGTTCTTTTTATGCTTAATGCTAAAATTATACGTTCACCTGATATGATACTAATTCTACATGATTGAAAATTTTCTCTCCTTTGTCTAATACTAGAATTATACCTTCACCTAACGCTAAACTAATTTTGTGGCACTAACAGCAACAATATGGTTAAACAGCAACCTATATATGGGCGAGTTAATATGCATGACGGAGGACAAATTAAAATACATGACAAATATACATGACAATGCAATATGGCATTGATTTCAAATGATCACTGGTAAGTAGCACTCAAAAATGAAACTTGTTTTTTCTTGGCGAATACTGTTAATAATTTATTAGAGTTATTATCTGATACATATAAATTCACACTTATTTCACCATTCTACGTGTCTCTATCGTACTCACACATGCTGTCATTTTATTAGATAGTTTTATTTCTGCTTAGATTGTAGTTATTTAAAAAATTGAATACATATTTATTTATCTCTGATTATGAACTTAACGGTGTTTCGTAGCAGTTCACATGGTACACTGGGGAATACTTCTATTGAATAATAGTCTAATAACCGATTAAGGTATACATTATACTTGGGACAGTTCAGTGAAAGTTTGTAAATATACCTGTATCCTTCTCTCCTATATGGGTGTCATTGGCTTTCACGTGGTTTGTGTCTGGATGGATTAATTGTTCATGGGACTTTTACCTTCTTGTTTTCCTTCTGGACACTTTTTTTGGAAATTTTATCACATTTAAAGTTTGTTTTTTCCGTATGTACGGGGCTCATCTTGTCATGGACAATTGACTGGGCTTTGATTCCATAATCAGGGAATTATCACTTATACTTCTGAGAATGGTTCGAAACTCATATTAAAGTCTGTTCCGAAATACTGTCTTTGATCAGCAATTGGGGTAGAGAGTCATCGAGGGGTTATTCACTTAGATTACTTCGTTAATAGTTGGGGTTTCCAAAATAGTTACTTGATAATGGTTTTGCATTTTTACGACATGCCGGTGATAGGGGTTTGATGATGATTGTCACTTTGGGAATGGATAGTTAGTTTTGCCATATGTGGGTCATTGGGGTTTATTAAAGATGGTTACGCAGTTTTACGACATACCGGTCATTGGGGTTTGTCGATGACGATGTTTACGCAGTATTACGATGTACTGGTCGCAGGCTGTGCTGGTCGTTCAGTACTTAGTGTGGCTTTAGATTACATGGTCAGGTAGGAGGTAGATTACTTGGTTAAGTATGAGGTCTAAATTTACTATACATTTTCATGCCTATATTGCTCACGCACAGGAACGCTGTTTAAGAAACACATATTGCAGCGTCATAGCCACGAAGTTGTACTTAAAAAACATTTAGAGAGATGGGGACTGGACATGGCACAAGCAACCGAGGACCTCTATACCCACTCGTTTTGTAATGTCTTCCAATTACTTGGCTCAAATGTTTTCATAAGTTTCCGGGCTTAAATTCTGCATTTCAGTTGGGCAAGTATGATCGTCCTTTGGGTTTCGTCTTCGCGATCTAAGAATTCTTCCATAATTTAGGGTTAATAAGGTCCTTATGGTTAGGGAAATTACAAATACTAGACAAATGGTTAGCAATTTATTCCACCAGAAGTTTGTTGAAAACAATCCGCATCTACTTTCTAGGTAGGTTGATCTTTGGTCTTCATTAATAAATAAAGGAATTATGGAGTCTAACGTCCCTTTTGTTTTTGTAAGCGGTAGGGTTCCTTTAATCTTTTCTATTTTCGTCCATAACGAGGTTCTTAGTTCTTCATTGTCAATATTTGGAATAGTGTACGATTAGTTGATTCCTTGTAAATTGGTTAATTAGGGTTTATTATATTCTTGCTTGTGGTAATCAACGGTCGTTTCTTTGGTTACTAGACGACATCTCTGTTTTATGGTTATTGTTCCAACATCTTCTAATAGTAACTCAGTCCTGTAGCTCCGTTCAATTCTTTCCGTGTTATTATAACAGGATATGGTTCAGACGGATACTTTTGGAACTGAAAATAGCCAAAGGTGATTTCTAAGATGTATGGATATCTCTCGTTTGGTACTCTCTATTAAAGCTTCACAAGAATTGGGGATTTCTCCTTGTTGGGTTTCCTTCAAGAATATGTCCAACATACAAGATCTAGATTTAACATTATAAATAGGTAATGTTAACTAACATGCTAAGTTTTTGTACGCTATGCATTCTTTTAGATTCTGTGGGTTGGGCAAGGCGTATTTTCTTCTGTCTTGATCAATAAGTCCGCCTCGTTTATAATAATCATAAACGAATTGGTCTTCTTTATATTAGCTGGAAAGTTAGAAATTTTACATAGGTCGTATATGGATTGCTGATTTATCAATAGAATTGTTATTACTGCAAATAAATTGTTCATTTATCTCTGTGATGTGGACCTTTAGTTTTGTGTAACATAGGAATAAGTTTGCTAATTCAGGTTCTTTGGGTAAATGCAGACCAAATGTTAGATGTGTTTTTATTTCGTCTAGTATACTTTTTAGGTTAGTAGGATCTACCAAGTCATATAATAAGGTTCTTCCGGTAAGGGCAAATAATGCGAACTCGTATTTACTAACATCTGTCACTAGGTTTAATAATGACACCGTAAGTATGTCAAGTGATACCATAGTCAGGCTCGAATCTGTAATTACACGATCTACCTCTTTTTTCAAGTAGTTCATTGCGTTTACCGTTTTTGAGATGTTTCTTTATATCGTCTCAATTTTATCCCTTTGATAGCTGGCTATTCTAGCTTGTATTTTCTTGACGTGTAGGGTTATGTTCATGAAGTTATTTAATTTTTTACGTTTTCCTTAGGATATTCATATCTTCTTCTGTTGATTGCCCGAATAGGCGGGAAGCGAGTTCTCCAACAATGGGAATTAAACTACTCAATATACGGTATTTACTTCTGCGAAAGAATACTTCAAAGATTCGTGTAGTACTTTGTTTTAATTTTTTTGTTTCCATTTTGAGTAACTCAAATAATGCTTGTAATCTATGTCTATATAATACTAAGAAAGTTTGGTTAGCTGATATTCTCAAGGTATTTTTCTCATTTAGTTTAGGTAGGGGTTCGACATTGTCTTTTACTTGCTCGTCGGCCATGGGTAGTCAGGTGCACGTATATTTGCCGTCTATTGTCCAGCAGTTTTTGGGAACATTTTCGTCTCTCCTATTATTTTCAATACCATACTCTGTGTGAACTATTATAATTTTTGCTCTTTGTTTTATTAGGACTTTTCCATACGAATAGGTTTTTGTTAGTGTTGCCTGTCTTGTCTACACCCATCTTTTAAATGAAGTGAATTTTCGATAAGTTATGGTAATAGATTTCCTTGCTGATTCTTCATTGAGTTTGATAAGATCTGGGTTGATATTCGAGGTAGTTTCTTATATCGAGGACTGTAACTCTTCAGTTTGTGCATCGAATATTGAGGTGGTCGTCGGGGTAATTGTTTTGATTTCCTTTTATGGATTTTCATAAGCGTAATCTAGTTGGAGGGTGGAGTATTTTTCAGTTGACTCATTTAAAATTTCCAGAGTTGTAACTATTGTCGTTCTTTCACTTTCAAATTCGGTTTCTGTTGGTAAAATACTTGGCACGTCAGGCTCTGGTATAATTTCGGGTTTGCATATAATAATTTCATTTCTTATTCTGTACGGTGCCTCCTTGATGACGTTGTTTGAGGCTTGGTTTTGCCAAAATTCTTTAAGGAAGTTATATATGCTTGGTAATTCATTAAACATGGCATAGTTTCTGTCTTAGAGTTGTCTTTTCCTGGTAGTAGGTACATGAGGGGTTTCAGTGGATTTCGGTGTAGTAAGGTCGCTTGGAGAACTTTCGTTTTCATTTATTGATCTTCTCTTTCTCTCGCGGTGGTTCCTGAGGCCCAATTCATTTCTACCATTTTCTTATCGAAATCATCTATTATGAATTTTGACTTAAGTTTTGGAATAATGGGCAGTGAGACTTCTTTTTTCTCTTTATTGTGCAAAGTCTTGCTACACTGCAAGCATTTATTTGATCTTAATAATTGAAATATGAATTCCTTGACTTCATTAGGATTTTTCTCTAGTCTCATTACTTGTTAGAATAGGGTTTCGTACGGTTTGGGATCTAACTTCATGAATATTTTCCATGTGTTGTGGCTGGCTAGAAGCGAATTTTGGTGCTTGAATATTACTACATGTTATAGAATGTCCTGGGCATTTGTAAAACGTTCATCAGAATTGCTACAATCTGCATTTCGATTTCTAAAATTAATGCCAATATTAGTTATGTTCCAACATATTTTCAGGATTATATAAAGTTTCGTAAAGTATTGGGGTCTTAGACAGAATACTTTGGAAGATTTGCTCTTTACTATTTATATTGAAAGAGATACTTGTCTTGAGTCTTAGATTATTGACCATGGTTCATATCAGTTAATGTAGGGAAATTCCTGCCTTCGAATGTGTTTAGCCAATATACTGAATTTAGCATTTAGGATTAAATGTTAGTATAAACCATTCAAATGGTTGCAAGGTTTAATAATGTCTATAATTGATTTAGTAAGTTCTGTGGATCAATTATTCTTTTATTTAACAAACCTTTAATTTTCTTTTGGTTAGTTTGTGTGGTTATAGGGCAAGAGAAAAAAAGCAATACAATTTACATATTTATATTGGTATAGCTTCTAGGTCACTAATCATTGGTAAAACAATATAATTATTTTATTGTAGCCATAAAAATGATAGATTATGACCCCAATGTCAAATGTATTTATATTGTTGAGGACTGGGGTATGGTAAACTCCTGAAGTATTAGGCCTACACTATTGGTCAATGTTGTTTTTGGGAGTTTTTTTCTCTCTCCTGTGGCAATATAACAGGGTAGAATTGGTCCTTTTATTAATTATATTTATGTACATAATAACTATAGATCAATAGGCTATGTCTTCGCAAGGCAAAATTCTAGAAATATCAGAATTTTTAATGTTTTTTAAATTTGAAGTAAAAAAAAGTAAAATTGGAAGTTTTCAACTATGATAACACATTGTTTATCAGTTATTATAAGAGTATAAAAGGCATAAATAAGGATATAGTAAGGTTTTTGATAGCAATCTTATTTATCATACCTAGGCTCTATATAAAACTATGTAGGCTATATAATGTTGGAAAGAATCTTCCTTTTTAGAAACTTTTTTTGCCTTTTGGCCTATAGCTTTTTTAAATATGTGTATTCCAGCACAAATCTATAGCAAAAGTATTTTTATTCTATATTTTTTATATCTGTCACACTAGTCTCTATTGGTCGATACATTTAAATTTTAATTTACATGTTCAAGAAAAAGAAAGAGAAGAAAAACAGTCTTAATGTGGCTTGAATTACTCTCATATTAGGAATACTTGTATAAAAATGCAGGCTATTATATGAAAAATAACTACAAGTTAAGGAGCAAAATACTTATCTAAGTATTTTGATCAGATTTTAACCGTAATCTCTACACTTAGGGGGGTTAAGATGTTTAGTTGATAATGCATATATAACTTGAGGTTAAGCATTTTTTCCCAGACAAAACTCTAAATCTTTATATTATTAGCACCCTTGGAATTTAGCATTAATTCTTTAGTGCTTAGCATAAGGCTGGGTTTCTTTGCAAACCTAAGGCAAGCTTTAGATGTTAACAGTTTTATTTTTGTGCCCTGGTTTATAGGTTATTACTAGTAAAAGAAAACTTTCTTCAACATAGATTTAAAATAATTAAAACACATAATTTATCTCATTTTTTTACCAAGAAGTACTGTACAAAATTGTAATTAGTTCCAATAAGCATGGTGTTTGGTACTTGTGCATCCAGATTAGTGGTTAGAAGAGCAATATTAGTAAGAATATTAATAACAGTAGCCTATGCAGTGTACTTTCTATTAATATTAGTTTAACTAATCCTTATATTTTTTTAACAAGAAACAGCCAGGTTGCTGCACAATTTATTAATAAAATCAGGTGTGCACAAAGTTTCAAAGTTGCCGATAGCAGAATTCCAAATGCTGCCAACACTTTAGCAGAAAAACTTGTGTTTTAAGAATTTTGCTTTGAGCTAAAAGTATTACTGCATGTAAAAATGGTATTTTCAAAAAAACACCAATAAATTTTAACACTACCAAGTAGCATTGCTATTTTGCTACCCTTGCATGGTGGCCCAAGTTATTTTTAAACTTTTGTTAATTTGTTGAACAATTTTTAAGTTTTTGAGTAATTTAGTTCACCAAGTATTTAATTTTATAGGTTTATTATGAGTGTTGGAAATATAACATAAATAATTCGGCTGGTAAAACCATGTCGTCAAGAAATATTTTTGGAGTGTAAATTCTACCATGAAAAAATTGGATTTTCGGGAAAGCGTATAATCGAATTCTTCTGAGCTTTCTGAGAATGAGGTTACGTTTTGTTTTGGTCTCCCTGGAATTTAGTTTCCTCGTTTGGGGACAGCTAAATTTTTCATTATTAAGAATTCCTTGAAGTTCTCTTTATCACTATCCTTTTCAAAGTGACCACGCAGTTAAAAGGTTTCAATTCTGCTAGTCTTGATTGTGGTGGATTATTTTCCACGTCACAAGAATCCGTTGTCGTGGGTTGTGACACCCATCTTTATGGAAACTTGTCCCTTTTTATTCCACTAACGTGGGCCTTATAGGTTCTCCCAGTGTCGGGGCTTACGATTTTAAATTTAAAATCATTATCATACTTTTTGATGATTCTGTACGGCCAGAATATCTATTGGAGAGTTTCTTGCCTTCGCTGTTCATCTCATTCTTTAAATAAACGCAATCTCCTACATAAAATTTTGATTCTCTCTTAACATATGGTAAGTTTTTCATTTCCCGACTTATTTTAGGTTTTTCTGATTCTTGCTTAACTATCTTGCAATTTTTTCTCATTCTATTGATGAACTCCTGTTTGTAATCTTCCGTGATATTGTAATACTGCCTGAATTCAATAATATCTTGTTAAGGTATTTTGAAATCGCAGCAAAACAATATACAAAAAGGACTTTCTTTAGTTATTTCTGAATAAGCACTATTGATTATGTTCGTTAAATATGGTAGGAATTGGTCCCAGTCGTTCCTATTGTCTTTCGTGTAAATACTCAAAATATTCGAAAATATTTTGCGTCGATTCTCTATTTTACCATTGGCTTGTGGGTGATAAAGGGATGTTACAGATTTGTCTATATTAAGAAAACTCATTAAATCCTTAGTTACTTTGGAAACAAACAGATTTCTCTATATTATGAAAAATCACTAAATCCTTAGTTACTTTGGAAACAAAGTTGATTCGATTATCACTTATTACCGTATTTGGTATCCCGTAGCTCAAAAACAATTCTGCCAACGCCTTGCTTGCGGCGTATGCGCCTTCATTTTTAATGCTTATGCGAATGTAAATCCTGAAAAATGGTCTATAACCGAGAGGACACAGGTAGGACCTCCGTTCAAAACAGGTAGGCCTCCACTGGTTCCATATAAATCAAACGAGATAATTTCAAATGGAAATCTTGCTGCTGGGGTTCTTATCATTGGGGGGCTAGGATAAGCTTGGGGATTTTTTCCCAGGTTGCATGATTTGCATCTATTTATAAAATCCTTAAGTTTAGTCAAAGCCGACGGAACGAGAAAAATATTGTTTTAATTTGTGAAAGGTTTTGGTTACTCTTAAGTGTCCACCTGTATCTGAATGAAAGAATTCGAAAGCAGGTATTACTAAGTTTTGGGGTAATACGGGAATTATTGAAGCTTGATTTCTTTTTCTTCCGGGGTTACGATCCTACAAAGAATTTCTTCGTCAATAAAATAATAAGTTACCTATTTCCCTTCTGTGTGCTTTTAATTTGTCAGATAATTCGTCATTGTTCAAGAAATAGATCATAAATGCTAGACACAATTCGTCATGTTCTAATTCCCTTTTATATTTGCTAAGGATAAGGGACAGTGGTTATTCTTGGTTTCTTCTATTATAATCTTAGGTTTACTGTTTTTGTATTCACGTTTGCCTTTGGGGTTGATTACATTAATTTCTTCTACTTCGGTATCCGAGGAAAATTTTTAAGGGAATCTGCTCAAGTAATCACAGGGGGCATTTTGTTTACCCTTCAAGTATTCAAACTCATAATATAGATCTTGTATTTCCATTATCCATCTAGTAAACATTCCTATGGGTGTTTCGAATGTGCGTAAGTACTGCAAGCTTTTATGGTCTGAGAATAGCTTAAATTTTCGGCGAAATAAATAAAGCTTAAATTTATCCAAGTTGTGAATTACGGACAGTAATTCTAGTTGGGTGGCAGGATATTTGGTTTCATCCAATAATTTTCAGCATATTCTTTCCGCATATAATTTTCACTCTACCGTCTATTATCTGGGAAATATTGCCCCTATTCCTTTCGCTGAAGCATCCGTTTTGACTACAAATAGTCCGTCCTCGAAATCGGGCAACGACTATATTGGTTTAGAGATGAGTGCCTTTTTGAGAACATCTAATGAACTTTGGGCTTCCTGAGACCAGGTGACGTTTCGGGGGTTCCCTTTGGTTAATTCCGTCAGAGGTTTTGCAATTTCAGCATAATTCCGTACAACTTTTAGAAAGTAGCCTATCAGACCAAGGATTTCTCGTAATTGTTATATGGTTCGTGGGATTCTAAGGTTTAAAACACATTTTATCTTCTCGGGGTCTGGGGATATTTGACCTTGGGTCACTAGAACTACCAAGAATTTAGTTTTTGGTTGAAATAAATTGACTTTTTCGGGCCGGCATTTCAAATTGCCTTCTCTGAATTTTTCAAAAACTTTAGCTAACGTTGCTAAATTTTCTTCCACATTTTCTCCTAAGCATATTACATCGTCCATGAAGTGAATGATGTTGTTAAGTCCTCGTAGCAGGGGCAAAAGGGGCCTACAGAACGCGCTTGAATTTATTTTAATTCCAAAGGGTACTTTTAAATATTCGTAAGAGCCACATTCCTTCGTGGAAATGCACTTTTAAAAACGTCATTTTCTGCTATTTTTACTTGGTGATATCCTTGCGTAAGATCCAGGGAGGTAAAAATTGTATTCTTATTCGAGATACAATCAAGGATTTCAGCTATTCTAGGTAGGGAAATTTATCACTGACCACTTGTTTGTTTAGGACCCTATAATCCACTACGAGCCTAAGATCATTGTTTTTCTTTGGAACTCGGATCACAGGGGCCGAATATAGACTCACACTGGGCCATATAATATTATTCCTTTCTAATTCATGAATTTTATTTATAAACCAATTTTTATGCCTGTACGGAATACGGTAAGGCTGTTTCGCTACAGGTAGACCAATAGTTTAGATAGAGTGTTTATAAAATGATATTAATCGAATATCTTCTTACGAAGTGGAGAATACATCCTTAAGTTCCCACAATAATTAACATAATTTTTTAGTGTTGCGTCATTGATGTGGCTCAAGTTAAATTTTTCTAGAAATTGAGGTCTGGTTAGGGGGTATCTATTACTTGGGGCGTTAATATTATAAACTAAATTACGTTTATAATTGTTCCATTTGTTTAAATCACGTTCTGGAACAACTTGTATTTCAACAAGACATGTATCATTTTCGTGGGTATTTGTTCCCAAATAAAACCTTCCCCTTTTTCATAGCATGTACTCTGCTCCTCACATAAAAGCTCCTAATGGATTCCTTCCGACGGAAACGCAAATCAAATTCCAGGTTTGTCATTTACTGGTCCAACCAATTGCGTAATCTCAATTCTTTGCATTGTCTTAGGGGGAATTTTTGTTTTGCGTACGGTAAACCCAAATTATTTTCCTCTAAATTATCTTCAATTGAATTAAGACTAGCGCTTTGTTGCATCAAATCTTTTTCAAGTAGCGTTCGTCGCGAGTGAACCACGTTGAGGTTTGTCACCTCCTTCCATAATTTAGATATTTTCTTAATTTCTTTTAGCCTATATTGTTAAATTACCCCTATTTTGGTATTTATAGACTCAATCAATTTGTCATTCGCAATTACTCTCCTACGAGACGAGAAATGAGGTACAAAAGTCTTTATTCTATTCAATATTGCATCCTTTTTCTCCGCCTGGCGGGGAGAAGGATCGGTTGGATAGATGAATCTATCGTTGACTAAGTCTAATAGCAGTTTATTAGGTTTTATAAAATTAGCCCCGATTATTGCCTCATATGCGAAATTTTTGCATATTATGAAGTTGGTTGGCATAATCCTATTATCTTTTGTCACATTTAGGCGAGTTGAGCCTTTTACTACTAATTTATGCCCTGTGATACTAGTTAAATTGGGAGTGCCAAGACTCTTGCGTCTTTTAATAGATACCGGTAGTTTATGGAACACAATTGAGGTTATTAGATTTACTGTGGCCCCAGAATCCACAAGTGCTTTAAAACAAATATTCGCGAAACTAAAATCGTTGAATGTAGGTAACGTTTCATTATAATCACTTAGAGAAGTTACCATTATTGGATGGGACGTATAAAAAGTTCTGCCGACAAGGGTCCGCTTTATTCGTCTTGGCGGCTTGATCCGTTTCCCTGTGGGTTAATTTTATAAGTCGGTGCTTGCGATGGAGGTACAGTGGACGGTTCCCTAGCCAACTGACTGACATTGAACTGTCGCAATTGCCAATTCTTGTCACGCGAGTTGGTGTTTCTTGTCCCGACGGTTCGCGTTGTTTATTCATTTCGTGCCGACAGGAGGGAAATTTTCATTATTATTTGTTTTACCCCTATTAAATCTTGTGTGGTAGACTGTCCTTGCGCTGTACTGATATATGTTTTGCCGAAAGTTTTGGTTGGGGAGACGGTGATTACTTTGTTTGTAGGGAGGAGCACTTGGTATATAAAAGGACAGATAGGGGTTTTGGGGTAATTCTCTATAACGTTACATGTATAACATCTTATCGATTGTGAATTATTCGTATAAAATGTCCGGTTGGTAGGCATAAAATGTACTGTTCTCTGTCTTTTTGGTGTTTTTGATCTATTTTGATTTGGTCTTGGGGAGTTATCTCTTGATAAAAATCTAGGGAAAGCTTCCCTCGATTGTCGTGAGGTTGGTTCCTCCACAATATTTATTGACATCATAGTTGTAATACTATGTTGTCAATTCCTACAGCGCGTTCCAACTCTTGAACGGCT